>OV816024.1:11048925-12248925 GCA_929113105.1 Agrypnus murinus | reverse complement strand
GCTTCGAGAACGTAATATCCAAATAACTCCACATTTACTTTTATCGAGGTATTCTTATTCACCTCATTCCTCAGAACTTTGAACACTTTAGCTTTAATATCCTCCATAAACTCTGACGTATCCACATGATGTTCATTAGTGGAGATTTTGTAGCTAGCAATACGAGATTTAAATGCAGACTCCATAACAGCTATCCCCTCTTCCCCATTTAATGCTCGGAGAGCACTTTAATCACAGTTTCTTTGTTCGAATCTGAGGGGTAAGGGGATGTAAGACGATATCCGTAAAGGGTTAAACTTATTAACGTTTATTTAAACAATTTGCAACATTTATTTCTTACATTTATATGTTTACAACAATATTATTCACGTAAACAATTAAATACATAACAATTATTAGGGCACATTTTAAATACCTACATTTTTATAAAGATAAAAATATTTAATGCATGTTCAAACAACTGATTAATTTTAATATTTCTTTTATTCAATTGTGTAAATTTTCATCATCATTTATATAGCTTAAATAGTCGGATATTGTTTAATGGTTGTTTTCGAGTACTTACTTTCATTGGCAATTTAACGAGAGCTGTTTTATTAAGATAAAAGTCAAGGTTTTTATTATAAATAAAAAGAAAATAATTTGCATAAACATTTATTATAAATAAATACATTAAGTAGCATATGTATTTTAATTTAATATATCATCCAAAGAATCAGTATCACTATAGTCACTACCATCATCTGAATACACGCTTGTAGCATATACATCGTCCTTCTTGGCACAGCTATTACATACTAGATTACAAAAACGAACAAAATCAAACGTTTCATTACGTATATAATTGGCATAATTTAATTTACACACATGACATAATACTTTCTTCATACGTTTCCTATACATTACATGTCGAGGTTTACATACAGCAATAGGTGTGTCTTTACTACCAATAACTTTAGTTAGTATTTCACAATCAACACTCTTTTTCTTGCGACAGTCATTTAACCATTCACACGCATCTTCGGCTAGTGGACCATGAATACCCTCTTAATCAATATTGATAAATGGGCGACTCCCATGTGTACCATTCCCAAGTCTGCCGTAGAAACTCTTGGATAATGTCTTTGGCATCACAACTTTTAGTACTTAAGTAGAAGGTTCTGCACTTTCTCTACTCTTTCGTAGAAGGTATGTGCACTTAAGTCGATGAAAGACTGACTCCACTAGGATAGAAACGTCTTTTATACTTGCTACGTACTTTTACGTATCGTACTAGAAATTACAGTCATTATATTAAGGTGACCCTCCCTCCACCACTTCAGCTGGACTTTTTTTATTATAAATAAAAAAGCAAATAATTTGCATAAACATTTATTAGAAATAAAAAGTTGCATAAACATTTAGTTACATGTTTTACAACGTGCACAATTGATTTTTAAAAGTGGTGGCCCATCTAGAACATCGCCCTGCTTAGGAAAGTGAACAGTGCAGTATTGATTTTGTTGCAGTTCTTTTTGCAGATGTTTAGGAAGTTGATGGAAGTTTCGTGCTACAGCATGTGCACAATATCGTTTCAAGAAATCGATAGGTAGCTGTATAATTTCATCAAGAGATAAAAGTGAATTATTCACCGCAATTTGTTGAGAGACCAATATATAACTACACGTTATAAACTAACTCTTAAGCATTCACTTTATTCGTTTTAATGTATACTAGCAGCGGTGGCGCCATCATACTGATTGGTTATTGCATAATCATCATTGTCTTGATTGGAATGAAGCATTCACTCCTCCATTTATGTTTCCCATAATTCTTCAACGCTTGACTCAGCAGGCGGATACCGTTTACGTAAAGGAGTCTAAAAAGAGCAACTACATTCGACGTTTCGTATTGCAACCGGTGGTGGAGCTAGAAGAAAAACCAACTCTCCAAGCTATGCCTCCATCATGCTTTTATCATCGTCATTCACTCTGCTATTGTGCATTAAGCAATGTATACTACTTACATAAAACTCATGTAATGGATTGTTCAGAATAAAGTTTTTTTTAATTGTTAATGGTTTTATTAAAAAACAACATATTAAATTACAGCTATTTATTCATTGTTACTACAAACTAATTTATGTTTAATACATGATTACTCACAATTAAACAAAATTAAACATTACACAATTATTTACATTTAACAATTACTATCATTTACTTCCCTAGTCAGATAACGCACCGGGACACTTGAGGCAGACAGACGTGACGTCACAGTATAGCTATCTCTCTCACATGATTACTTACAATTAAATATATAACAATTACTATCATTTACTTCCCTAGTCAGATAATGCACCAAACCAGCAGGGAACCAGGCAGCAAGGTTGTCACGTGCACGTTGAGTTGCAGCAAACCATTCACTATACGATGTAACACACTTACATTTGAAAAGAATAAAATCACATTTATCAGGCAACAAGTTAATAGTATGACGATGTTGGAACAAACCATGTTCTGTACATCCATAATTTTTCATATTTATGAGGTTACCATTTTTTAACAAATAATGGACTTCTATACCTGCACAGGAAGTGTATCGAAAATCATCTTGACTTCGTATAACCACAGTATCCGAAAGTCTAGCTCTTCCGATTAACAAGCCGCTATTGTGAATTTTATAACGAGAAAACACAATTTCGCCATTATCTGTGGTTTCAAGTGCCCAATAATGTTGCCAGCCCACTTTGATTGAACCCATTTCGATTGTAACTGAGCAATACGTTACGTTAAACGCTTTTAAGCTACATCCCTACCACATTTGAAGATTTCCACTCGGATTTTATAAACTAGGGAAAGAAATACAACATCAGTTGAACAAACAAATTTTTATTTATGTAAATTATTATAATTTTATAAAATTTCAGAACAACAATAATTCAAGATCGTGACAATATACAGTAGTTTACATAATTATTTATATATAGTACACAAAATTAATACAACATTTATTTATATTGAATTTATATATAGCAGACAACCATTGACACACGCTTTATCTATCATTATTATTCTGCACGTTAATGACAGCTCCATTTGTTCGCATCTGCGGGGGTAGGGGGATGTAAAAAGAAGCACGTAGAGGATTAAACTTATTAACGTCTACTTTTAAAAACAACCATCTAACTAATGTCCAACCTGGAAACATAAACGAAACACATAAGTTTTCACTACCACATCGTTTTAAACGTCATACCTGACTCTCGCTCTGCAAATTCCTCAAACGTAGTAGCCAATATTTCAATGATATTTTCGTAATATCCCTCTAAATCAGAACCTGGACTGATAACAGAATTCTTCGTGTTGAAGGACTTAATATCTTCCAAACCCTTGGCTTCGAGAACGTAATATTCAAATAACTCCACATTTACTTTTATCGAGGTATGCTTGTTCACCTCATTCCTCAGAACTTTGAACACCTTAGCTTTAATATCCTGCATAAACTCCGACGTATTCACATGATGTTCATTAGCGGAGACTCTGTAGCTAGCAATACGAGACTTGAATGCAGACGCAATAACAGCTATCCCCTCTTTCCCATCTAATACTCGGGCAGCTTTTTCCTTGTGATCATTAGTTCGCGTATGCGCTGCATAGCTAGTACGCAGCATACTCTCCCTGCACGGTTCGCAAAAGACCAGAGCTAAACGATATCATACATAACAAAAAATCTAAAGAGTATTTACGAAAAAACCTTACCTGCAGGTGGAACCATTCGTGCTCGTTTTGGAGCTGGACCTTCCCCAGTGTTACTTTTGCAATATTTTTGTAGGTGGAGTTTAAGGGCATCCTTTCTCGAGAAGGATTTATTACACTTTTCACAATTCATCTAATACATATGGATAGTTACTCGACGAGAAAGTGCATCGTCACACACACCAACCTTTACATTCATTTCTCTAACTCTCTAAGAACTTTCAAACACTCTTTCCACTCTTCCATACACTTTGCATGCAAATATCTCCTTCTTTGATATTCACGCACATCATCAAACCAAACATTGTTAAATTGACATTCATACTCCTTCGCTACCTTTGTCAGCTCTCTGATCTTTTCATGGGTTTCTTTAAGGGTCTTTGCTCTGCGTTGTTTTCTTTTAATGTTGTCCAAAGTTGCTTGGTCGAGCGCGCCTTCCTCGACCAAGCCAGAGCAGGAACCCACACCTTTCCAGCTAGCAGGGGTAGCAGGCCACTCTCGCTTCCATTCCTCATCATCGTCACCTTCATCCACCCCTATTTTGGATGTGGACGGACGGGGCGATACCGCTCTGTTCTCAACATTCATTTTGGATGTTGAAGGACGGGGCGATAGCACTCTTTCTTGCACCACATCCAAACCAGGAGGCGTCTGCGAAAATGCAAGCGACGAAATTGGTGACCACCACAACTGAGGAACGGCGACAGGCACAACCATATCTTCATACAAAGCCGGATCGATCACATCTATAATCTGCGCACACTCTCGCATATGAACTTCGTCCGGAAGAGGCGACGAAGGATGTCCACGTTCAATCCTCTCATGCTCTTCTTAGATTTAGATCTAGATTTAGACCGTTCATTCCTCGCATGCTCACGTAACAAGTTCTCCAAGTTTTCAAACACCCCCCTAGAGCAGACAGCTTCTACAGCCTCTTCAGATACATTTTCAAAATTTTGTTTATTCAAATTTTAAACCTCCAAATTTTGTTTCCCAAAATTTTGTTCAACCAAATTTTCAACATCATTATTCAAATTTTGATCAATTAAATTTTGTCAGCAGTACGACAGAGTGGTTATAGTGGATTTCTATCGCTTAACATAGTTAAGTCGAGTTTGCGTCGGTCAGGACTCGGATGGGTAAACCACGAGCGCAGTGTACTTGCCTATATGGCTCCGCTGCCTCGTCTCACACGCACATATCCACTCTGCGGCTCGGTGTGTCTGACGCCTCGACACCGAAAGGTATATGAGGTTAAAGATTATATATATATATATATATATATATATATATATATATATATATATATATATATATATATATATATATCTAGTTACTTTGTATGTCTGCTTAAATATATATATAGACTTATAAAATGACTTATACGCACCCAAACGACATATGAAATATACAAAGTGGCACCCGAATTTTTCAATGCGGCACCCGTTTTGGGTGCCATAGTGTTTTATACCTTTTTCTACGGTTTCGGCATGTACAAGTTGTGAAACGCCTAGAAACGAATTTTTGTGTGGGTGCCTTAAGGACGTTATATACCGAGTGATATACAAAAAAGTTCAGCGTATCACCACGAGTGGCGCTGCAGTCGATTTCTGTATATACAGGAGTATATGCCGCCTCGCAGTACTGGCACCCATCATAATTATTGTTCTACTGGCACCCATAGCACATGTTTTACCGGCAACATCGCAGTACTACGCATTTTGCTTCTGAAAAGATTAATTATAAAGCATTTCGTTAGGAAAGACTATTAAACTCAATTTACCCCTCTATAAAACCATGAAGGTATAATCGATTGGGAACAATTCATATTTAGTTTTAAATTGATTTATTACGAGTCCTCTCATACGAATTTCATAAAAAGTTGGTCGACTGGGGACTTTGAATTATATGGAATTTGATTACCTATATTGATTACCCACAGTGTTAATGTTAAATTACCCTTATTTTTAAAAATACTATTATTATTGATAATAATAATTAATATTATTACTGATTGAATTCCTTTTTCTTCCTATGTGAGGCGTATTAATAAACTTTGATTAATTTCTTGAGGAATATTTCACATTTCTTAAACTGCATACACAATTTAAAAGAAAACAGCATAATCAACCTTTACATTCTACAATGAACGATAAAAACAATCTAAATAATCTGTGGGTCTTTGGCTTACGAAACGCTGTTAATTAACGCAGGATAGTTATTAAGCGTTTGAATTCTTGTTAATCCCTTTTTAAATTAACTTTATAAAAGGAACAGAATGGTATTTTATCAAAATTACCTTTTTAATGACAAAACTATACATAATAAAAATAGTTATTAAGATAATGGTTGCAACAAACGCATAGTTATTGGTTTTGAAATAAACTGTCGGTCCGTTGCCTGTTGGTCACCTGCCGCCGGCTAGCAGTATAGTGTGAATGAGTATCATGTTTTTTCGGTCCGGTGGCTGTTGGTAGCTTGCCGTATAGTGAGAATCTACTTTTAGGCGCGAAATATATCACTTTCATAAAATGTTCGGGGAGGTACAGGTATTGAACTTGAACTAGCTGTACTATTTTATGTTCTTAGTTCTTAAATTAAAAAGATTTCCTTCCGCAAATTCATGTTGAAGAACTAAAGTATGGGTATCTAGTTGTCCAGATACTTACTGTTAGAATTACGGGTCAGTGCAACTACAAAAAGTGTTCGGACGTCTTAGGTACCTGCTACCCATGCTATATTATTACCCTTGTTTATGATTCCAAATATTCTTGGTTTAGGTCTGTTTTAAAAGTTGAATATCTCGTTGAAAGTTGTATTCTGAAATTTTGCTAGAACTACATAGTAGTAGTTGTATATTTTATTTCTTCTTCTATGTTATTGGCCGTAATAATAAAAATAATAACATTCAAAGGCTACGCATCGGTAAAACGCTCAAAAATAACGTTGCACATATTCATTCATATGATTTTTCAAATCAAATTTTGTAATTGTTACTTTATTTTCTACATAACCATACATTAAAACTTACTTTTAAAATACATAGGTACTTAAAATCTCTTGTATATGACATTTCAACTTTTCCACATTAACACTTATAATCATCAAAGAACGATTCTTTTTGTAAATGTTGAAATGTGATATAGGTAGTATTACGTGTTACAATGCGCAGATTTTTACAGCTTTACATCCGTCTATATATTCTTAACACTTTACGAACAGTTTTTTTGTATTTGCAAGTCGAAATTGTAGTCTAAATCAATTATGTTTTATATGAAGTGACTATGTGCCCCAACAATGAATTCAGTAACGCCCTTAATGTAAGAAATTTTAATAACATATTAAATACTTATGGAAAAACACTTACTGGACTATTTAATCTCGATGTCTGAATACGTATACTTCGAGTATAAAGTAGATAAATGCCTTCATCCAATACTTAAGGAAGATCTCTATCACCTATCATTAGGTATTTCTATAAGAAACAATAGAACAATACTCAAAAAGCATTCATTTCTAAATCCTTACCTATTGGCAAATTTAATTTTAATAGATGTACCTTTGTTCGTCTATATACCTAAAATGAAATAAATATCATAAGCTGGGACAATGTAGCTGTTTTTTATAATAATTTAAAATTAAATTAAACCAAAATATCGTAACCATAAAAATATATATGCAGTATGGTTTAATTCCACAAAATTCCAAAAAGAAATAAAACAAGGTTTAGAAAACTGCAATATCTGCTTTTCAGAATTAGAAAAGCAACAAATCATTAATAAAAACCCACAAATACCTAAACTGTATGGATTAGTGAAGACCCACAAACAGAATATGCCAATAAGACCAGTTGTATCATACATCAATGCACCTAATCACATTTTATCCAAAAAACTGAACCAGATTATTAACACGATAGGTTACAAATCGAAATACTCTGTTAGAAATTCATTAGAATTAGTAGATAAGCTGCAAAACATACATCTTCCACCACATTCAAAACTTGTTAGTTTTGATATTTGCAACATGTTCTCCAGAATACCACCACAAGAATGTATTCCTTTATTAGATAGTTTCTTGATCAATAGTAATATAGAATTAGTTAAAAAGTTAGAGTTAATTCAATTATTTGACCTTTGTATAAGTCAAAATTATTTCACTTTTAATAACATAATTTATTTACAAAAGGATGGTTTACCTATGGGTAATTCTCTAAGTCCTCTATTAGCTAACATATTTATGGACAAGTTTGAAGATCGAATATTTGAATTAAACCTCTCTAAACACATTATCTTCTGGTTTCGTTATGTTGATGACATTTTAGCTTGTTTTGACAGTTCTTTTGAGGTTATCAATGAATTTTTAATTCTTATAAACAATATCCATCCTAATATAAAATTTACACTAGAAACAGAACAAAACAGGGCTATAAACTTTCTAGACTTAAATATCAAGATTAACGCAGACAATCTTTTTGAATTTTCCATATACAGAAAACCAACACAAACAGACATAACAATACCAAATGAATCTTGTCACCACAATACACATAAAATAGCAGCATACAGATCATTAGTACACAGAGCTTTAACTATTCCACTAACAAAATCAGATTTTAGCAAAGAGATATCAACCATTAAACAACTAGCACATGCAAATCATTATAATCCGAACATGATTGACACTTTAATTAAACAAAAAGATTATAGGTTAGCTATCAAAAGAATATATCCCATTGACAATAAAACAGAAGACACAAATTACATATCTATACCATATTTTGGCAAAATATCAGAAAAAATTGCACATATACTAATAAAAACCAACAATTATAAAATAACATTTAAAACCAACACTAACACTTTTTCATTTTTATTTAATGCTAAAGACAGAACACATGATATCATGAAATCGGGCATTTACCGTTTAAATTGTTCTTTTTGTAGTTCGGTATATATTGGACAAACACTTCGAAATTTTGACATAAGATATAAAGAACACGTACGTCATTACAAAAATAAACATCCTGAAAAATCGAATTACGCCAAACACCTTTTAGAACAAAATCACACAATGACTCCTCAAAATAATATTAAATTCCTACATTTTTGTAATAACAAACGCAAATTAGACATTTTAGAAGCCTTTGAGATATACAAACACAAACTCAGGGTACCTTTAATGAATGAACAACTTGAGCTCAGTAATTCTCCGTTACTGGAAGTATTAGATGTTTAATTATGATTTTTATTATTAATTTTTATTATTATTATTATTATTTTATCTAGTTACCTATTTTGTATCTACCTTAGCGACGTGTTTGTTTATAATTATATTACCTTTGATAATGATAGCATAGCTGTCGAAACAATATTGTCAGGTATATTTTAATAAAACTGTGAAACTTTTAATAATCTTTATTTATTTCATGAATATTGTATAAGGGTTTTAGATAGCATTTTATTCACGCAAGAATGTTTAAACGCGAGAGCTTGCTCGAGCGTTTAATTTTCTTAAGTGAATAAAATGCATCTAAAACCCGTATGCAATACAATGTTTTATCCACAATCACACTAATTTAGAATCAGAATTGCCGAATTTTATCACTTATAATTACACGAGAGCTTTTTTTTGTCGAAGTAAACTTGACATTTCAATGAGAATTTTGTTGCCTGGCAATTTAACGAAAAAAACTGCCTCTGAAAAAATTACGAGTCCGTAGGACGAGTAATTGTTTCTGGCAGTTTTTTGAGTTAAATTGCCTAAAGGCAACAAAATTCGAATTATAAATGTCAAGTTTACTTCGACCCAAAAAAAAAGCTTGAGTGTAATTCGGTAAGACAATTTAATGAATACGTAAATCACCAAATTAACAAATAAGGTATAAATTAGTTTATTTAATTTAACGGAAAAGTACAATTGTTAAAAACACAATTCTTATAAACAACTTGATTTTCAGAACTTTCGTTTTTTTTGTTAATAGTTTGCTGCATGCTGGTATTTTGAGCGGTGGTAGTAACTGTTTCCTGGATGGTAGTACGAATGGAACCAATGATTTCTCTATGATGTTCTTGATCTAACTGAAGGTACGGTTTTAATGACGATGGGTTGCTATGACCCGTAATTTTCACAAATTTTTGTTCACCTACACCACTCCTGGACAATTCAGTTACGGCGGCAGCTCGATTAGAATGGTTTGTAATTTTCACCCCCTTGACATCAAGTCCAATATTTTTCGCTGAAGATTTGGTCCATTTAGAGATTTCATTTGTCCCAATAGGAGAATTCTTATACCATCCTTTCGAATTTGTTTTTTGCCAGAAAGGATTTGGAGTTAAAAAAAAATTTCACATGTGATATGGTTTCCCCCTCTTCCCATAATTTGTTTAAACAATCTTACTGGACATACACTTTCTTCTTCAGTGTTTGCAACCAACCATTTACTGTCGGCTAACTTCTAATTTCCTCCTTGTGCTGTCTTTGAAAACACTGGGTTATATTCAACTCTTCCGGTCTCTCGTCCACTGTTGTCTGTCTCGATTTTAAAATAAAATACCTTACAATTTTCTGCTTCTCCACCTCTCCAAGCTAATTCATAGGCAGCAATGTGATAGAATTTTCTTTGGAGGCCTACAGGTTCTTCTTCACTCCAGGACAGTGCCATTTCAAAAATTTCTTGTTTTGTGAGAGCTTTAGAACTCACCTTTCTTTTTTCTGGTATTGCTTGTAAAATTTTGCGTTTTGTGTCGCGGGCGTTTCTCGCTTTCTTAAACTGTATGTCCGTGAACGGATTAAAAACCCGTTTATAATCATTAAAGTACTTCTCCTGCAAAATTTTTGCTGAAGTGTTCCAAATCGTCTTGACTGTACTCTCTTTATAATCTTCTCCATTGTTCTTCTTCATGTTAAATGCCCAGTCACATAAAATAGAAGCTAACTTTTCAGTGGACGTTTCTTCAACGAGTTCATATTTTTTTTCCTCACAAAACAGCGTAAATTGTCGCCAAATTGACGTTGTTGAATTCACAGTATTGCGAGGCACATTATTGTTGATGGCTTTTTCAATTTCTCCACTCGAAGACTCTCCAAATCGCAACATTTTCACAGATTAGATACTTTTCTGACAACGCAAGATTGAGAAAAATTTGTTTACAATTTTGGTTGTTATGCAAGGGTTGCTAGAGACCGATGATGCAGACCTACTAGAATCAGACGCTTTCAAAAGTTAGGTTCCGTTTTGTCGCTGGAAAAGTTTGGGCAAACTTATTTCGCTGTCATAATGACAAAAACACCGCAGCTTATGAGATTTTTTGTGTATGAATTAAATTGTCAAAAAATTATTTGACATTTTACTGCGACGGTGGATGTTACCTTGAAAATCATTACTCAAGTTCCATTTGTCGTAGTACCTTTGCTTTACTGGTTGCTAGTGTGTTCAACAATCATTATAATTCCATGTGTTTTATGTATAGAAACCCTAGAGTTTTATAAACCACATTATACGTTGGCAAGGAGTTCAATTATTACCTTATTATATAGTGATTGTGGATAAAAATATTTATACTTGTTTATAGTTTACATGTTCTTTTTAATGCCTATTCTTGCAGGTTTTGAACCATTCCTTGGAATCTATTTTGATTGATATTTTTGTTTATATCGTTATTTCACGTAGAATGTACATTAGCGCTCATTAGATAAGTTTTGATATTGCAGATTGTTAGTGGAAATTACTGATGTTGGATTATTTACAAAATTGAAAATATGCTTTCAAAATGTGATTAATGTTACTCAAACTCAATACCCAACATGCACTTTCGTTCTCTGCTGCCTGTAGGAATACCATTGATTAAGATCTGAGGCAAGATTAAAATACACAATAGTCCTTTCTACTCACGCTGAATCGTTGAGTCTTTTATCTCACTATTTATACCCTCTAATAGTTAGTAGTGTATACGTATTTGAATTTTTTGTTTATAGGCAAACTACTGCTGGACAATTTATAGGTTCAAACAATGAAACAGTGTATAATATTGATTCAATTTAGATAATACGTGTGCACCTATGTTTAAAGAATTTAAACAGGAAATAAAGATAACAACAAAACATCTAATTTTATTTTACAAACTAATGCAAAATATTTAATGTTACCATGTAACTTGTTATGTGTTTTTAAGTCATTAAATCAAAAGCAGGTTTTAGTTAGCAGTTCTATACTTTAATTTCAATATAATAGCAAATAATATTGTTGTTACAAAAAACACATTATTTATTTTGTTTTTATAACACTCGATTCTGAGTTTTCTAAAAAAATATGTGCCATTTATTTCAATTAAAATAATTAAAACTTTAAATTATTAAAACTTTTATCCCTAGATGAAAACATTCCTAATTACCTAATTCCTGATTTGCAAAAGTCAAAGAAACTTCATTAAACATAGATGAAATATAACTATACCTACATATATACAAATATTACGTTACGGACATTTAATAAAACTTGGCTGGTTTTAAAATATATATTGAAGTAGCTTTAAACAAAATCATGGGCAAACATATTAAGAAATGCCAAAATGTGCAACTAAAAGTAACAAAGCAATAAAACAATAAAATTTTATTACCGATCGGTAAACAAATCTGTAAATATCGGTATTATTAGGTTCTGCGAAAAAGATTTTTGCTTTCATGAGGATGCATAAACAGAAATATTAAGAACTTCAACATCTACTTATTTTAATAACCGTTAATTTGCTTTTGTTGGATAGTCATTGACATAAAATAAAGCTAAGCAAAATATCTTCAAATGTTTAGAATTCTTTGTTTTTGATTTATATTTATAATTAACTGAATTGAGAATAGTTTGTTGTTTTGAGTAAAATTAAATGATTTTTAAAGCTGCCTTTATTAATTAGTAGTGCACAATGTTTGCTTATGATGTTCACAACTATGGAGTATATTCTAATCTCAGTTATTTTATTGTTAATATGTCAATAATATAAAGTCTTATTAATGTAAGCTCCAAAATATGAAATAAATTATATTAATCATGCAATAATGGCAATTGCACTAGATGTTTGATTATATCATGCAATGACTAGAAAGTTTACACATTTTCCCTTAATCTCCGTCAGTATTCCATAATTCACGAAGATTGGAAAGGTTTATTATAACATCTAAAAGTATTTGTAGTTAGACTTTAGGCAAGGCAAATGCAACAATCCGAGGTAAACAATAAAAAGTTAAAAACTGGCATCCAAAACTGTAAGGTGAATTATTCAAAAATTTTGCATAAGCTTCCATACTGTATATAAATAATAAAGCAAAAGGTAAACAGGCACCCATAAATATGGCATCACTGGAGTGGTGCCACTTGGTCGAAGTTTATATAATTATTATACAAATGGGTGCCAGTTAACCAGTTAGTATGTTGGGTGCGAGTTTAACATTATATATCTTTTAGACAGTATAAAAGAATATTGCAGTTTTTCAACTTACTTTTTCTTTACTACTTGCGATGAGTCAATTGGTGTAAAATATACACCATTATCTCAACTCTATCAAGTGGGTGCTACTTTGCCGGAATATGTGTTGGGTGCTACACTGATAGCTTGACACGTATATATATATATATATATATATTTTTAGATAGAGTTAATTTTTATCAAGTTGGATAATGATTTTACATTAAATAATATTTTGAATGCAAATTCATATAGAAAAATTTATCGACTCTGCTGGGATTCGAACCCAGGACCCTCCACTGTCTAGGTGGTATCTCTACCAACTGAGCTACAGAGAACGACTACCAGCATAGCGAGAAATTTTTCATATGAATTAGATATCAAGCAAACATGCAAGTAACTAGATATTATTTGAATACTATTAATGAAGATCAGCAAGTCGCATGACAACAACATCAATATTCAAAGTATCTAGTTTATAATGAATCATTCCGAAAGGAAATTAATTTTTAAAAATTTATAAAAATTAATTTCCTTTCGGAATGATTCATTATAAACTAGATACTTTGAATATTGATGTTGTTGTCATGCGACTTGCTGATCTTCATTAATAGTATTCAAATAATATCTAGTTACTTGCATGTTTGCTTGATATCTAATTCATATGGAAAATTTCTTGCTATGCTGGTAGTCGTTCTCTGTAGCTCAGTTGGTAGAGATACCACCTAGACAGTGGAGGGTCCTGGGTTCGAATCCCAGCAGAGTCGATAAATTTTTCTATATGAATTTGCATTCAAAATATTATTTAATGTAAAATCATTATCCAACTTGATAAAAATTAACTCTATCTAAAAATTTATAAAAATTAATTTCCTTTCGGAATGATTCATTATAAACTAGATACTTTGAATATTGATGTTGTTGTCATGCGACTTGCTGATCTTCATTAATAGTATTCAAATAATATCTAGTTACTTGCATGTTTGCTTGATATCTAATTCATATGGAAAATTTCTCGCTATGCTGGTAGTCGTTCTCTGTAGCTCAGTTGGTAGAGATACCACCTAGACAGTGGAGGGTCCTGGGTTCGAATCCCAGCAGAGTCTCAAATTTTTCTATATGAATTTGCATTCAAAATATTATATATATATATATATATATATATATATATATATATATATATATATATATATATACATACACACATTAGGCGGCATTACCAAGCCTAAAACAGAGTGTTCTCCTATCTATACGAAGCCCGGCACCAACTTACGCAGCCCGGTTCTGGGCTTCGTAAATTTTATGTGTATAATAGTGTTTTCTTGATTAAGCATCATCAGGAGATGCGGAATCTCGATTTTCGAAATGGCGGGTAAAGACCGTCATATATCTCAAAATACACACGTTTAGTTCAAGGGAAATAAATATAGGGGGCCAACGATCGGTGTTGTATATATACTGTAGACATCAAACTGACCTTACGCGCGATGCAAATTACACGCATTATACGAGTCCCAGCGATCTGGCAATGGGGCTTGAAAGTCAAGTGTTTGGATTATTGATTTTTCTATTTAACTTCACACATTTTTATACCATAAGAGTGGTTAACGTATGTAGGGGGACTGGTTCCCGCGCAAATTCGTTTCCTGCTTATTTGTACATTTGCACACATTTAATATTGATTTTTGTAACAAACTTGTATTTTCTTTAAAATTATTTCCTAAGTTTCCGTTTCTTCATGAAAATGTTTAATTTATTATTATATTAATTTGGTAGTTTGTATAGCTATTTATTATAAAAACAAAACCCACACTATAGTATTTGTAGTTGCAGATAGGGAATTTTTAAAATTTTTAATTATACATTTTATATTTTCGTTGACTTTTTGGTGATATTAGGTACATATTTTATTTCTTGAACAATATCTCTCATAAAATAGGGTGATGTAGGCTTTTTGTAAGAATTCTACAATAATTAGTTATAATTAGCTACGTAGATTTTTCGCTGTAATTAACTTTTTAAATAATAAAGTGAAGATTGAAATGTTTTTATTTGAAAAAAATACATGATAATTTATGAAAATTGGTAAATGGGTAATTATGAAATAAAATTGAAGAAACTACACGCAATTTGTTTCAAAGATTGATTACAAAATAATGGGTCATGTGAATAAAATGTAAGGTGTTTTTACTATTAATAAAAGATAACAGTTATGATTTTTAATTATTAAGAATAAAATAGATGTATGTATAGTAAAATAAAAGCTTTTGCCACATCTTATTCGCATTAATTACATTTTAGATTTCAGATCATGTTCTACATGCGTGATTAAATGAATATTAAGTTACCTAGGAAATCGCCTTTTGCGCACCGATTTTGATGATTTTTTTAAATTGTAGGTAATCGACTATATTTCAAAGTCTAAATGTTAGATTTGTCCGCTAATGCCCTGTTTAATTGTTGTTAACAAATTTTTATTTTGTCCATAAGGGGCTAATTAATAATTAAATATTTTTTATTATAATTGAATAAAGTTGGCTACTTATAGGTTTTTAGGGTCGTAGATTACGAATCCGTGGTCCAAATTGGTCCAAAGTGCAAGATGGTGGCTATAAAATGGCCGCCGGTGTCAAAGCTTAATATTTGAAATTTCGTATGAAAAATCGTACCAGGGGGTTTTTAAAGTAGCAAATTGTACTGTTAAGCTAAAAACTGACCCAGATGCAAAATGCTTGTCACAAAATGGCCACCGAAACTAAATATGAATAAAATTCAAAATGTTTAATCTCTACTACAAGTTTGTTTAAGATGGATTAATATAGTAGTTACAATTTTAAGATTGTTGCAATTATTATTTAGTTAAAAGTCAAATTGATGGAATGGAATTCCATAATTTAACCAGATTCCGTTTAAGTCTGAAACTTTAGTTATCGTCAGATTTAAATAAAGAATATTGTATTATTATTTACTTGTGTTTCTTGTGTAAAGCACTGTTAGTTTCTTCATCTACTTCTGGCAACGTAAAAAAAGAATGTGCTCTTTAATTTTTGAAAACTGATAGTAAGCTTTTTTTTGGAAGACTAAATTCTTTTTTACGTGCTCTTACTAGTTGCGACACTTTATCAGTGTTTTTCGGCAAAGGGAAAAATAAATTTTTCTCTTTGCCCCTAAAAAAACCTTTTGAATGCAAAACTGTTTCTTCTTATTATTATTTTGAAAAGCATTCTTCATCAGAGAAATTTTCATCTAAATCTTCTTTTTCATTAATGTTTCCTACGTTTGGATATTTCCAAAGATTTGAAGATTTCAGTTTTGTTTTCGACTATGCTTCAAAATTGGCTATAAGTGGATTCGAAGATGCCAAACATAAGTTGAGAATTTTCTCATTAGTTTCTTATCTGGAAGATTTGCATGGATGACCTGTTCTAAATTAACTAATCAGCTTTATTTATTTCTTCTAAATAGCTTGAAATCTTTTTTCTCGCTTCTTCGCTAACTGTTCATCTGTATCTTTTTGATGGACCAGCATTTTATGCCTCGAAGGTTAGTTAGAGTACCATAAACATTTTCTGCAGTTTCCTTGGTTGAATGGTCTTGAGCTTTTCAACATTTATTTCATATCAACATGCAACTGTTTGCATAATATCAAGCTACTAATAAATTATCTCTGTCTTAATTTCTGTAATTTCTGCAGAAGTCGCAAGCGCTTTGAAAAAGCACCTGGCAGTATTACTGTCGTTGGTACTATGTCTCTCAATAGCAGTAGAATTGACATTAAATAATGTTATGTTTTATGTTATTATTTATAATAATAATTACCCAATAAAACATGTTATTTAAATAATTAATTTATTAACGTGTTCGATTTACTAATGTCAAACTAGTACAATGTTTGTTTATCTATCTGTAACTAGATCCCTGTATTACATCTCTCTTTTTCTAATAAAATAAATAAATTACACATCATTCATTTAACAAATAACATATATCAATCACAACACATCAACTAATTCTGCAGTTATAAATTCAGTCTGTTTGGTTTCTTAATTACTCTACCATATCTTGATATAAGTATATTGTTGTTGAAGAAATTGATCATTCGTTGCTTGTGGTTTTGGTTCTTGATTTGACACACTACTGTCAACTGCTTAACATCATCGCCATGATTTATTTATTGTAGCTCTGAGTGATTTCTTTTGATGAACCATGAATTTCTTCGATATTGTGTACCATCTGGTGTTTGTACAATAGGGTGGTCCAACAAAAAAAGCAAAGTCGGAAATCAGTAGGTATTGGCCACCTGGGCCAGACAGAAATTGACATGCCATGTGGCATGCCAATGGCATGGCCCAATGGCCAATTGGCTACCCCCACTCCTGTAGCTCCTCCCCTTGCTTCTGATTGGTCGCCGCCATCTTGGATTTCCCCGCCTACTTCTCTCTGATTGGTTAACCCCCACCCCTGTAGCTCCTCCCCTTGCTTCTGATTGGTTGAAGGCAGCCATTTTGGAACGTCTGGCTCCATTCTACCACGCCCTGGCGCCAGGCTACCACGCCCGCAGCCATTACGGGAATCTGTATTACCGGCAAACTGAGTGCTACCAATAGAGGGCGTAATGCTACAATTAGTGTGTATTGCTAAGAGAGGGCGTCATGAAGGGATCTGTATTATCGATGCGTTGTGTACTACTACTAGGTGGCGTGTCATGAAGAAGAAGAAATCTGTATTACTACAGAGAGGCAACCATTTTATATCACAGCATCTTGCGTGCGCGCGCGCTAAATTTGAATCCGTCAATTTTAAATATTTGTCATTTTTGCATATGTCATTTTTAAATCTGTCAATTTTACTGCTGTCGTTTTTACATCTGTCATTTTAAATCTGTCAATTTTGCTTCTGTCATTTTAAATTTGTCATTTTTGCATCTGTCATTTAAATCTGTCATTTTGAATTTGTCATTTTTTTGCATATGTCATTTAAATCTGTCATTCTTAAAGCAACCATCTTACCAGATTTGAATTTTAGCGCTAACTCTGGGATTGGATCCTTTCACTAAGCTGAAACTCTTTCTCTCTCTCTCTCTCTCTCTCTCTCTCTCATAGTATGACTACTTACCGGATTTGTAGCTTAGGATGTTCGACGTCGGAAAGCTTCGGCTTTATTCGTGTACTCTGTCGCTGATGACAACGATCTACCTTTTTATATAGTCAACCCCTTCACCCTGTGCTAGTAAATGAAACAACAACAATGTTTATACATATTATTTATTTTGTTATTTAATGGACAATTGTAACATATGATTTGACAAATTATTCATTACACAGTATGAGTTGAGATCATCGCGTAACAATTGCAAATTGTTCAAATATTTTTGCAGCCTATTTCTAAGATAGTTTATTTCCGCCATGGTGTTCTTAATACGACGGTGCAAACGTTGTTGTCGTTGACGTCTCCGACTGCTGCTGTTGCTGATATGATTGCAGTCGTGTACGTACGGCATCGATAAACTTTTGCGGATAATGTTTTATTATTTCTAATAAAATGAACGAGTTCAATCCACCACCAATTGCTGCTGCTGTGTTGTCTATTAAACTGGTAGCTGAGTAGTAACCGCATAACAGTTCGGACGTGAATAAAATTGAATCGGATGTCGGGAGCGATTTATAGGCATCTTCATGGCGTCTCAGTTGACCTTCTGCTACGTTCTCTATGTTTGCGTGATAGAAACGTGAAAAGTCGAGGTGACGTAACGTTCGAGCATGATGATTGATCAACGGTGCTAAATGCATTATAGACTGAAACTCGTAATCTTTTAAGGTTATAGTCCGCTGTGTATCATGTATGGCAACCCTGTTGCCGAAAAACTCGTTGTGAATAATCTCGATGTATAAATTGTCACATAGATGGAATTTCAAATGTTTATCGCAATGTAGTACACTGTTGTCCTTGTTGCAACAGCAGCAACCATGAAAGAAATTTTTAAACAGTGCCTCGACTCGTATATCATACAGCTCGAACCAGTCCCGTTCCGACTGAACACCAATTCACCATACTCACATACGTTATTCACGCACTCAAGCTTCACTACCACGGCAAATTCTCCCTGGGCGTCGTCATCGGGCGGAATAAGTCCTACTTGGATGTTGTGTATATGATCGTAGTTTTCTTTTTCCCCTGGAGGTCTCGTAACATACAACGGATACTGGACAGCCCCGAGCAGCTGAACACCTACTTCACGTTTAGCTGCTGCTGCTGCTACCGGTGTATCTATGATGGTAAAGTTTGCTGATGCTGCTACAGCGTCATCAGCGTAGTATAGAGGCTGCTGCTGCGACAGGAACGCTAAACAATAATAATACAATAATCGATTAATATAAGCATAAACACACACACAAAAGTCTTAAACATCTTACCTGTTTCTTCGACTTCGTTGTTCCACGCTTGACCGTCGTCGTTGTAGGTACTTGCTGTTGATGATGATGATGCATGATCTGCAACATCCGAACCTTCTTCATCTAAAGAAGTAACAAAATAGACACAAATTAGCATACAAACTTGAAGTTTTATAAACAACAATAACTTACCTATTTCCAGAGGTTCGCTCTCACAGTTATCATAACAATAATTAGGACTGCTAGCCATCATCGTAATTGCTGTTGCTGCTGCTGCTGCTCTTGCACACGTACTGTCTACTGCTACACGCTAACAACGGTCGGCTTTATATAGTCACCTATACTTACCTAGATCCAGCGCATGCTCAGTAACACGCATACGGTAAACAGGCAGGCATCGCTGGCAGACAAGTTTCATCCTGTCGCTGACACGTCATCATCATCACAGGCAGGTGTTCGTAGGTAATTACCTCATTCTCTCTCTCTCTCTCAGTTATAGCTATCACCTTTTTCATACCTTGGTACAGACGGGTGAGAATAGTAATAATACACACATATAAAACATTAATCTTTTTATTCTATGACAATATTTCTCAAAATTTTTATTGAACATCAACAAAACAACAATAATTAAATAACTAAACAACTATCTGTTCTCGGATAACCATGATAGAACATCTTTTATTCTACGACGACAATGTTTCTTAAAATTATTAAACAACTAGACAATAATCAAAATAACTAAACAATTATTATTAGGTTGAAATCTGCTCGGATAACCATGAAGACATACTCATTTTTCATGAAACATCCTATTGAATGCTTTGTACGCTTTGTTATGCCAAATATTCTTTTCATCAATGTCTTGATCTACTACTACTACTACATAATTGAAAAGAACAAAATCGCGTTTATCAGATCTATTTCATGAGTATGTTCCCCTGAGTATCCTCTTGTGATTTACATTCAATCACCCTTAAGTTTCACCATCTTTTTTAATAATTACTGTACATAAGGTATAACTCTTGTCAGCTTCACTTATTATTAACTATATTCAATTATCCTTATTCTTATTATAACTACACTATACTGACAAAAGATGATTGAACAATTTACAACAACAACTAATTACCTAATTATTACATTCTTAAATAATTTCGAATATAGTATACACAAAGTATAAACCTAGACATCATCATCATCATCACTTATAATAATAATTACATCAAGCCGAAGGTCGATCTCTTGTGATTAACATAACCCCCGACTACTGCTACTACAGTTGAACTGTACATGTACTTATTACTATACAAATATTTTGCTACTTAAGAGTTAGATATGATACTACCTATACAAAAATTTACAAAACTTAAAAATACAACTATACTACTACTATACACATATCTATTACTACAACGATTGAACTGTATAATAAGTATATACGTTATGATAATATTTTACTACTTAAGATCTAAATATAATACTACCTATACAAATTTTACAAAACTTAAAAATACAACTATACTACTATACACTTACATATATACAAGAGGGGCTTTAATGTTTATACACGTGGTCGCTTGTTGTTGTTGTAGCCGAACGGAACGGAATCAAAATCTTCTATACGGCGTCTCTTCGCGAACGTTATCTTATAGACTTTTGATTCCGCTCGCGTTACAAGCTGATGGTCAGCCGTACGCCGGATGTTGTTGGACTCTACAATAATCTTTTCGTCCATACCTTCCAGCAGTCTAAGCATGGACTCAAAGTTTATTTTTTGAGTCGCGGCGTGGTTTAGGGTGATGCCCTTGACCTTGACGACCACGTGTATCTGTCCCGTGGTCGGTGAATAAACTTTGTAGGCGTAGTTCTTCGGCCCGCCTGACACAAACTCTATAATATACGATCCGGGACCGTACTCTTCGAGCTCGTCTGTGAGGTCGCCCAGGAAGCTTCCTGTTGGTAGCTCGACGTCGCCCGGCTTCGAAACGTATATTACGGAATCTGAAACAACGAAAAAAAAAATTAACTCTAATATAAACGGTGTTGATGTTTGATAGTACAATGACTTACCTGTGTCATAGTATAATACTCTCTCTCCTAGCTGATCCAAATAGGAATACAGCTTAAGACGGGCCTGTGCAGTGACAAATGCCGCGATGACCACGTTAACTGACGACAGAGGATCTGCTGCTTCCTCTTTATGCTGCCAGTTAACCGCAATCACCTCGTCATTTATTTCCTGCACATGATTAACTTCTACGCCTGGGCTGGACAACAGGTCGAAAAACTCCTTGGACTCGCTGATTATGGCTGTTTTCGCCTGGTTCTCACGCTGACCAAATTTCCCTAGAATACAAAAAAAAAATATTAAGTAAAGAAAACTACATAAGGTTATTATAACTTACCCCAGAAGGAATTCAGCATCAGTTTGGCCAACGATCTCAAACCAGGGTTCTTGACGATCTTCAACGAATCCAAGGAGACTCCCTCGTTCTCGAAGTAGTCATCAACGTACTGTTTCCGGGCTCCATCGATACCATCCTCGCTGTTGTTGGCAGTTATTGAAGATGGCCAACCGCTGGCTTCCTGCTTCATCTTCAGGAACTTGTCGATGAAACCCGAAAACAGTCCCCCGGTCTTGGACGCTTTGTTGTACTGGGTTACATCGTACGACCAGATCTCTTGTATGTCCTGCACGATGTAACCCTTTCGTATGGCCATTACCAGTTCGTCCAAGACCCAGGTTCCGTTGATGACTCGGTCCTCTACGCCGTGCTGACATTCGACCTGGTTCAATTCTTCGGCGCAAGTGCGACATAGAGGGAACAGCAGCTTTTGGTGCATCTTGACGGGTAAGACCGGATGGTATAGATCTTGTGGCTGTAACATTGTGCATTTTACCACGCCGTTGATGTTTTCCAGGCCCCCTTTATCCCTGATTAGATTTTCACAAGCCGCCTTGCCTACGTAAACTTCTGGATGGCCAACTGGGAATTTGGCGTACTTGCATACCCAAGGATAAAGGGAGCATACATCTACATACCGGATCTTTTCCCCCTCTTTTGCAACCCTCTTTAATTTTGCTGCCCCTGTACGGCCGCCGTAAAATGCCTCTCTCGGGTTTAAGGGCGTGTTTACTAACAAGGGATGTTTCTCAACCTGCTGTCTGGATTCGGGTGTTAACTGCCTTCGGAAGCGACATTCCCACTGTTCAACAACCTCGTATCCTAGCGACTTTAACTTCTCTGTTGTGGCTCGGGTCTTCTCGAGCCTCATATCCATGGTGTCGCTAGGATCGTCGTGTAGAGGCTCGTTGCGACGGGTAGTGAATCAGGTGGGACATCCATGGAAGTAACACCCGTGAAATTGAAATATGGTATTACCATACAGCCCGTCAACCTTTAACCCGCCCACGATAGCTTCTCTCTGCCTGCCGGCGTGTTGAATCTCAACACCTCTTTGATGTTCTTCCAGCAACAGCCATTGGAGAGCTACCTTAGACTGGTTATCTGCGCGTCTATAACCACCCTTTGGTATCAGTCCAATGGTGCTTTCTTTGAGGAATTTCCTCCGTAACATGAGATTACAGGCAGAGGCGATGGTGATGGCTTCCGTGAACGGGTCAACGTCGCATTCCTCAATAAAGAGATTCCTAAAGTGGATACAGGCTCTCTTCAAAATATCGACGTCTGTTCGACAATATTCGACCAGGTCACGTTGCATGTCGAACTCCGTGATGTCCCTGTTCGCCTCGTACCACTTTAGGAACGCTTTACGAGCCTGGGGTTTCATGGTGTCGGGGCTGTAAAATTTGATGTCCGGAAGAGGACCCACGTAATGGGCATTCGCCTCGGTGTTAAAGAGGTGCGGGAAGTATCCTTTGGGAGCCGGTAGATCGAACGCTTTAGGCAAGTCAGCCACAGCCATGGGGAAAAAGTTGAGGGAGTCGATAAATTTGAAATTATCTAGTTGCAGCAGCAGAATTTTTGAACCGCGCATAATGAGTTCCGGGTTTAATGAGGTGTTGGTTATAAGATAATTTAGAATAAATTGCGTATCGAAAGCTTGCCCGTTATGGGCAACTGCTACAACCTTTTTGAATAATTTCCGCGAGTCTAGTAGATAGTTCAAAAGCCGATCGATGCATTTTCCTCGCAAGATCTGTTCTCGCAAACCACATCTTACACAACTGGTAGCAGTTGATGATGAGTCATTGTTGTAACACTCAGAACAGACTTGCTGGAAAACACATAGATTCGGCTCGTGGAGGTTGACGCCGGGCGCAATTTCTTTCTCTTGCCGGGTCTCCAGGTCGAAGAACACAAACAAGGTGTCTTGCTTTGTGTTCCTAGGCCCGGCCGGCTGTATATGACAGAAATGGTTTTCGGGTTTATGACTCTGACAGATCTTACAATAGATCTCCCCGCACACGTGAGCCTGCTTCCGGGTCTTGATGTTGATGGTTTTGAAACATCCCTCGCATTTTTTAACTTCCAGGCACATGTTGCCCTCCTGATGGATGTTAAAGCAGGCTTGACTTTTAAAGTCTCGCCTGCAGTCCGGACACCTAATCAGCTGCGCTGTTCTTTCGCAGGGCGGAGAGCTACCGCAGCCTACGCAGGACTTTTCACACCGGTGATCTCTCTTGTTGTTATAGGGTACGTGACAGTGCTCACAGAAATAACGGCAGACAAAGGCTGAGGTCAATGATGTTATGACGTTATAATGATGCTCGTGATACAACAGATTGATGTTCTTTGTTGCGGCATCATTATCAACGACCCCCTCAAAGATAAGTGAACGCCCTTTCGAGCCGTAGCTATACACTACTATCTTGTAGTTGGGGGCCAGGAACTGCTGGAACAACCTTAATTCATTGACCCCGGCTCCCTCCGGTGGAATGAAAGCTACTCCAGCATCCCGCATCATTTCCTCGGCCTTTATCTTTTGCACGGTCTGCTTTTGACGGATCTTCTTGTAATCAGCACTGTTATCTGCGTGAGCCCTGCCTACGACCAAAGCCCTGGGTAGGCATAGATTGTCACTGGTGGTGTTGTTAATCGTGACAATACCTCTGCGACGGCTACACTCTTCGGCAAAGGTGCTGTACGTGCCGTTACGACAGCGACCTTGTCCAGCAGGTGGTGTTACAATAGTAGCTATTAGTCTGAAGGTGTCCGAACTCAGGGCTTCAGGATCGCTCTGCAAAATCGATTCTAAAATGCCCCAGACATCATTGAAGGTGATTTCATCAGAGCGCCTGAGGCTCATGTAGCCGGGAAGTTTTTGTTTGAAACTGTCAAACTCAAATGTGGCCCCTACTTTATCATTTGGTTGTGCTCGGCTTAACACATCCCGCAAAATTTCGTTGATGGCCGATTTAAAATGCTCCAAATGATCTTCACCGACTGACGCGTCGTTTACTTTAAACACCAGTCGATGTTTCAGGGTGCCAAATTTCTTGATGGTGGACACGTTTTCATCGATAATTTCGTAGAGAGAAGACATTTTGTACAGGAGTAACAGCAACAATAGCAAAAAATATCGCACTTGCACACTTAACAAAGGCTAAAACAACAAAGATTATATGTTGTTAATTTAAATAAACTTTGACTAATTATTATTATAATGCACTGCAAGCTATTAAATATTATAAATTAATTATAAAGATCAATTTTAATGCAAATTAATAAAGTCTTTTAGCCAATCTTAAACTTTTTTAATAGCAAGCTAATTTAAACAAATATTATAATAAATTACTATCCTTATTATAACAGCAACAGTTAAGAAATCACATAGCGATAAATGGATACAACTATTATTATAAACAAAATACGTTATATATACTGTTCAAATGTAACTTAAATAATTATTTTAAACCGACTATGTTACAGTGTCGTGAAAAATCATGCGAGACCGAGATTACCGAATATTATAAAGCAATAATAATAATAAATCCTACCTTTTTGTTCGATTAAAGCTGTAGATTTCACATAGACTCTGTAGCAACAATTGGTAATAACAATCAAGAATGGCACAAATCACTTCAAACACAAACGTAATAATTAACAGTACGCATAAAAAAAACATACATGTGTTGATGTCTCGAGTAACCCCAAACAAGTGATTGTCTACTTACGTGGTTGGCTTTATAGGTTCGAATTGTTGCGCAATATTATGCAATAAGATAAAAATAAAACTCGAGTCAATTTGCCCGCTTAACAAAGGAACAATGCGTTCTCTCCGGTGAACACCTGTGGGTCATAAATCAGTTTGAAATGTTATTTTCTGGACCAGAGTTGACATACCTTCTAGATTTTATCTATTAGAATAAAAAACGGTGTACCATTCTAACCCTCTGGGGATATAATTCATTCAACTGTCATACCGTTTTTATTGAACGCAGGTGTGACGAATAAGTTATGACCCTGTCTGTATTAAATAAAGGTTACATTCGATATCGCTTTTTGTACTTTAGTGTCTTTCTCGGTTCTATTTGTGTTTAGGTATGTGATAAATTTCAGCGTATTGTGCGAACAGAATGCAATGGTAATATTATATTATTTTTATTAGGCAATAGACAGATTGTTGTCAAAATTCGATATGATTCCCTTTTAAGGATGTGTTTATAATTTTCACTTCATAAATGAACGAGGCAAGCAGTTGAGGTTTGATTTAATTGTGTGCCTTTTTATTTAAAGAAAATTCTATAAAAATTTAAAGTGTGTTCTTTTAAATGCTCTAAGAGACAGAAAGGTCTTTTTACCTGGAAATAGCTTTAGAAATCAGACCCGTCAACGTGCGAGATTTACAGGTACTTAATAAGACAAAGAGTGATGAAATGTTTGATTATTTTGCTATTACAGTATATCAATATTATAATCTATTGAAACTTTTCTGTTAAATGTGATTATGATAAATCGAAAAAACCATTTCTTTAAATAGGTATATTTTTAATAAAAAATGTCTAAAGTATGACAAAAAATACTTTTAATGCTCTAACACAGTCAACCTTTATTTAGAAGATCGGTCACATAGATAAGTGCTACCTACATTTACAGCGCAGGTGTTCTTTTGTTCGTTAACGAGTTTCTTTGCTCAGGGTCTGTGTGTGTGTGTGTGTGTGTGTGTGTGTAATAAGTTAAATGGTTATCAATAGTTACATCTAAAAGTTGAATTTAAAATTTTTAATGTTGTAGTAAATTATAAAAACGACACCGAGGGTAATAAATTTAAATTTTTATCTAATCGTGTTACATGACAGTGCAGGCGTCGATCCCTTTTTTTAACAATACCCTTTTTGTTCCGAAGGGTAATAAATTAAGATTTTATCTACTCGTGTTACCTGACAGTGCAGGTGTCTACCTTTTTTAATGATATCCTTTTGCTCCGACGGTAATAAATTTAGATTTTATCTACTCGTGTTACTTTGACAGTGCAGGTGTCGATCCCTTTTTAACAATACCCTAAAGAACACCTGCGCTGTAAATGTAGGTAGCACTTATCTATGTGACCGATCTTCGAGGGTAATAAATTTATATTTTTATCTGGTCTCAAGTAATTAATTGACAGTGCAGGTTTTTTTTTTAACAATACCCTTTTTGTTCTGAAGGGTAATAAATTAAGATTTTATCTAAAATCATGTTCATTCGCGCAGGTTCGAAGTTTATAAAAGCTCAGTCAAACCCCCTTCCGTTTTAGTTGGTTCTTGACATCGGTTACGGTGATAGTAATATTGTTATTGTTTGCTTGAACTAGGTAAGTTAAAATAATCATTTATTATTCTTGTGAGTGTTAAGTTTTTGTCTATTTTTTACATAGAAAAAAATGGATTTGCTAATACAACAATTGAACAAATCTCCCGTTAGCCAGAAGCCAATCAAGAAGTTATGTGATTACAAAATAAAAGAAATTGCAGAGATACTACAATTCAAAAGAGTCGTTTGCCGTGATAAGCGTCAAAGTGTGATTATTGTTGCTGAAAAGCATGTTACATTTCTACCAAAGCGAATCAGCGATAAGTTAACAGATCAAAGGGTTACCGAGCTTAACCAGCAGATTGAAGCTAAAACGATTTCTCTAGGTTTGATGTACATGGGGAAAACAAACTGTTATGATGACTGCCTGTTTGTGGAGTTAAATAAGGTACGAGTAAACATCAAGTTTATACAATAAACCCCTTTTTAATGTTCTATTGTTGTCGTTGTTGTTACAGCCCCTGGAACCGCAAATAGAAAACAGAGGTCAGTCCTGAAGTCCTCAAGCACCAGCATTCTATCAACATTTTTTTTTTATTATAAATTAAATGTAGCCTTAACACTATATTAATAAACATAATTTTTTTAATTCCTATATGGCTTTATTATTTCTTCTAGAAAAGGTAGTGGTGGAAACGTTTCAGCTTAGTGAAAGGATCCAATCCCAGAGTTGGCGCTAAAATTCAAATCTGGTAAGATGGTTGCTTTAAGAATGACAGATTTAAATGACATATGCAAAAAAAATGACAAATTCAAAATGACAGATTTAAATGACAGATGCAAAAATGACAAATTTAAAATGACAGAAGCAAAATTGACAGATTTAAAATGACAGATGTAAAAACGACAGCAGTAAAATATCAGATTTAAAAATGACATATGCAAAAATGACAAATATTTAAAATTGACGGATTCAAATTTAGCGCGCGCGCACGCAAGATGCTGTGATATAAAATGGTTGCCTCTCTGTAGTAATACAGATTTCTTCTTCTTCATGACACGCCACCTAGTAGTAGTACACAACGCATCGATAATACAGATCCCTTCATGACGCCCTCTCTTAGCAATACACACTAATTGTAGCATTACGCCCTCTATTGGTAGCACTCAGTTTGCCGGTAATACAGATTCACGTAATGGCGGCGGGCGTGGTAGCCTGGCGCCAGGGCGTGGTAGAATGGAGCCAGACGTTCCAAAATAGCTGCCTTAGGGGTGCCTCAAAGCCCTTAAAGTTTCCCATGTATTTTATATGAGAAAAAAAAACACGTTTTCGTAGATTTGGCATAAAATCCTAGAAAATCAATATTTTTCAATCAGACTACTGTGTTTCTCTTCAGAAATGTTTAGAGAATGACATCCAATAATTTATTTGTTAAATTTTTTATATTAACTATTTTTTACAGACCCGCAAAAAACCCCATAAATGAAAGAAACAGAAAAATCGTTAAAAAATATTTATTACTATTTTTTAATATAAAATATTTTGATAAATAAATTATTGGATGTCATTTTCTGAACATTTCTGAAGAGAAACAGAGTAGTCCCATTGAAAAATATTGATTTTCTAAAATTCTATACCAAACCTATGAAAGAGTTTTTTTTTCCATATAAAATACATTGGAACCTTTAAGGGCTTTGAGGCACCCCTAAACATCGTCCGATTTCAAAATAAAAAATAGGGGTACTTTTTTTTTCGATATACAATAATCCTAGGGGGTGAGAACATAAGATCGGAGTTGAGTAGTTGTCTGTAACAACTTAATGCTTCTTCGTAGAACGTCAGGGCGTATAATCGATTTTGTCGCCCCCGTATCAATGAGTAGGGGGACAGTTCGATTAGCAATCTTCCCATCTACGAACAAACTGCTGGTACTATTCCCTGATGTTACGGCATGGATGGTGATCTCCGGGGCATCTCCACTCAAGGTCAACGTTTGCCCCCTTTCGTCGACCCCCTTTAGTTTTCCTACTGCTGAACTTGTTTTGGTTTAGGGCAACGACGTCGTATGTGCCCTTGTTCGCCGCAATTCCAACAACGAGGCCCTCGAACTTCTTGATAATTCTTCTTACGGCTTTCTTCCTTCCGAAGAACTCTCAGTACTATCTCCTCTAGTGATCTTTAGAACCTTCTTCTTCTTCCACAACGGCCCGAACACGCCCGTGACCTCGGGACGCTTGTTTTGCAGCTTCAAATTCTAAGGCGTGAGCAAGTGCATCATCAGTTGTTCTTGGTCGTGCTAGCCTCAATGATTGTTGTGTTTTCCCGTCTCTTAACCCATCAATGAAGGTCTGCACAGCGAGCTGTCCCAGAAATGAATCGGGTGCCGTAGGGTACGCCAATCGAAGCCGCGCAACATCGGCTTCAAACTCCTGAAGGCTTTCTCCATTCTTCTGGATACGATTCTTCACTTGCGCGTAATACACTTGTTGAAGATGCGCGTCTCCATATCTCATCTCCAATCTAGACACTAACAATTGGTAATCATTTTCCTGTCCTGCTGGGATTGTTTGCAGGACGTTCAACGCGTCTCCACGCAAAGCCACAGTTAAAGAGACGGCCTTTTCCTTGCCTGTCCATCCGTTGGCCCCAGCGGCCGCCTCAAATTGTTTGTATTAGGTGGACCAAGGTATATTTTCATCGAACGTGGGTGGTTTTATTTTTATCCCTACGGCAGGAACCGTTTCTTCTTTAAATTACTTCTTTACTTCATTAAACTCAGAAGTTGAGGGAAACCGTAGTTGCCTCATTCTATCTTCCAGCATTTCGGTCATATCGTCTTTCTTAGTTGTTGGTGGTAATTGCATTTGGGCTATTTTCTCTTCTACCATCTTTATTACCCTATCTTGTTTCTCCAATTTAATTTCTAATAGTCCTAACGCGCTGGAATTTTCCAACAATTCTTCGAAAACCTTATCTTCTAACACTTTGACATTGTCCAGTAATTCTTCTTTAAGCCTTCTAGAACTTTCTTCAGACTTTTCTAGTAATTCTTCCTTAAGCAATCTTGTGTTTTCTAGTAAATCTTCTTTAAGCGTTCTAGAATTTTCTTCAGACTTTCCAGTAGTTCTTTTTTAAGCATTCTAGTATTTTCAAAAACTTTTTCTTCCAGTGCTTTAGTATTTTCAAGTAATTCTTCTTTAAGCATTTTAGAATTTTCAAAAACTTTTTGTTCCAGCACTTTAGTATTTTCCATTAGCTTTCTAGCATTCTCTTCGGACTTTTCCAGTAGTTCTTCTTTTAGCATTCTAACGTTTTCTTCGGACTTTCTAGAATTTTCTTCGGCTTTTCTAGAACTTTCTTCCATTTTACTTAACAACAAATTAGTATCAATTGCGGGTCCAAAGCGGTCAATGCGGGTCAATTGCGGTATTTCAAAGTGGTTATTTTCAGGATCTTCCTTCTGTTCTAAAAGCCATTCTCTTAGCCGATTTATCAAAACTTCTTTTTTTCCATTACTATCTAAGTCTCTCTCGTCCAATTCCCGTTTTAAATCTATCACTAAGAGATCTTTTAACAATTTCATCACCATTTTAATTGTTCGTTGAAATTATTTTTAACACTAAAAATTTATTCTCACAGCCCTTTATTTAATTATTACGCGATTTTATTTATTTTAAACCCACACCTGACACCACTGTAACGTTCTTTTTAAAATAATAATCAAAATGCTGTTTAAATCATCTATTAATAAAGAAAAGAATATTTACAATGCACTTAATTAAAAACACTACAACTAAAAACTATTTAACAAACTATTAAATATGATAGGTATTTACAAATTTATTTGAGGACTTATTTATATAAAGCTATTTATGTATTAACTAATTATTCACAATTTATTTATTCAGAGTACATTTCAACACGACGCTGGTTAAGCATTAACTGACTCCTTCAATCCGCGACCTCAATTTATATTCATACGATGACTCATTCATATCTAGAATATTCGATGACGTGTTGATGAGTCATACACGCAGCTGTCAGTGACGTCAATGAGGCGTGTCGATGAGTCATACTTGCATTTGTTGATTGATGAGTCATAAGTGGGTTTATTATTCGTTACAGTATGTTGAATAATATTAGACGATATTATTTCTGGTCAGGATTATATAAGGATATCCAAAGCTTTGTTAAAAGGTGTGATGAATGTCAGAAATGTAAGTACTCTCAGTTAGCAAAACAGCCAATGGAAATTACAACCACTGCTACATCAGCATTTCAGAAAGTTTATCTTGATTTAGTCGGACCATTAGATTTAGATCAAAATAATAATAGGTATATCTTGACATTGCAATGTGAATTAAGTAAGTGTGTAGAAGGTTATCCAATTCCAAATAAAGAAGCAAGTACAGTAGCCAAGTCTTTTGTAGAGAATTTCGTACTGCGATACGGAATTCCAAAAACAATAGTGTCTGACCGAGGCACAGAATTTATTAATTCTACTTTTAAACAAACTTGTAAACTTTTACAAATCAATCAATTACAATCTACCGCGTACCATCATGAAACTATGGGAGCTCTTGAAAACGATCATAAAAATCTGGGTGCTTATTTAAGAATTCACGCGTCAAAGCACAGTCAAAACTGGAGTTCTTGGATTTCTTTTTGGTGTTTTACATTTAATAATACGGTGCATACGAAACTCGTTACACTCCGTATGAATTAGTATTTGGAAAACTTTGTAATTTACCATCTAGCATAAGTAAGGAAATTGAACCTTTGTATGCATTTGACAATTATCCATTAGAATTAAAATATCGATTGCAAGTTGCTGCTAAGGATGCTAGAAATAATCTGATAACATCAAAGATTAATAGGAAAGAGAAATATGATGTAAACAGTAGATTTATTAATTTTGAAATAGGTGATAAGATCTTGCTCACAAATACATCTACAAATAAGAGCGATCTTATTTTTAACGGACCGTATGAAGTTGTTGAGGACAAGCATCCAAATGTAGTTATTAAAGTAGATAATAAGATGTTAGAAGTACATAAGAATAGGATAAAATGTTATTACGATTGAAGGGTTATTTAGCTTAAGTAGTATTAAGTAAGCTAAAAAAGAAAAAGAAATAAATTAAAGAAATCTATTTTTTTTATCTGCGCGGGGAAGGTGTGATGGAGTAGCATAATTTTAAAATTTGGTAAATTTGAATAAATTGGTTTTTGTTAGAAATTATGGTATTGCTTAATTTTAAATCTGATTTTTGGAATTTATTAGAAAAACACATTATTATAATATATGCAGAATTGTTCAAGTCCAATATATCTTGCTTGAGTAGCATATTTCGTAAGTAGCACGTAAGACATTATTGATAAGTCAGTAAAACCAGGTAATAGAAAATTAAATTCATTAACTTTAAGAGTTCAAACGTGTAACTAGAATAATATATTTTTGTCTTAAATATATCCAAGAAAATGCAGTAATTGGTATTTGATTTGTGATAACCTAACCTTAAATTTACAGAGGCTAAATTTAGCAAATTAAAATGATTAACTATTTTAATCATTACAGGTATTTAGTTGTTTTTAACAGTTGAGATAAACAGATTATGATATACTGGTTAATATTTCGAATAGAAATGTTATATGAAAAAATGCGTTTTGTTTTAAAAGTATACAATACCAGTAGTGGTAGATGGCGGGTTCTGGGACCTCACTTCCTCACCTCGGGCAGACAACCATCTAGACACGCTAACATATGGGCTAATATACAGTTAAGCTTTATTATTTTACTTTTAAGGGTGAGGGAATGAATGCTTTGCGGATCATAGCGATTTTAATCATTTGCATATCTCATCTCTCATTTGCATATCTCATCTCTCATTTACATAACTCATCTCTCATTTGTACATATCATTTTTTTTGCTAATTGGGTTAATATATAGTTACTGTCTTTGAGGGGATACGATTATTTACGATATAATGCATAACATTTTATATTAATTACATAAATCTAATTACCCTAATTAAATTTATTTGTTCTAATTAAAAACGCTTAACGTTATTATCAAAGATCGAAATTAAAAATAACAAAATTAAAGAATTTCGGGTAGGCAACCATATATACATATGGGCTAATATACAGCTATCGTTCTCATACAGGGGCGTACAAGAGAGAAATATGAAAGAGGGTTTGAATTAAATGCTATAAATCAGGTCAGGGGCAAATATCTCTTAATACTCACCCTGCTTCTACGTTTATGAATCATTTTCATTCCTTTTCTTTATTAATAACATACTCTCACATGCATGCGCGAATTAAATTAATTCACGATATCATTTGCATATCTCATCTCTCATTTACATATATCATCTCTCATATGCATGCGCGAATTAAATTAATTCACGGTATTGTTTGCATATCTCATCTCTCATTTACATATATCATCTCTCACATGCATACGCGAATTAAATTAATTCACGGTATCATTTGCGTATCTCATCTCTCATTTGCCTAGCTCATTTTTTTCAAATAACAACGCAATTTACTAAAAGGCATAATTAACACAGGTTAAAGTAATGTTGAAAATTAATTTAAAAAATCCTTTATTACAGAGATATTTGTTATCGCTATATAATCTTTTACGATTTCCGCCTGCTATATTATTATGTCGGCTATATAACAAACGACGTGTTTTCTAACAAAATTAATTGGGAGATTATAATTAAAAAAATATTAGCATTCATTTCCATAATAAACTATTCTAACATCTGAATATAAACATGAAAGATCATACCTGATAAAATTAGCTGTAGCTAACAAGAAACCACTTCACAAATTAATGCAAATTATAAAAAAACGTTAAATTTAAATCAATTGAAAAATATCCGGCCCGATCTTTATAAATATAAATACGTATACGAACTATAGTTAACAACTCAGGAGACACTACAAAAATTATTTTTAAACAAGAAACTAATGCTTTTACAGATTATAACTGATTCATTCTGTTAATTGTTTTTTCGAGGAATTTCAATGTTTTGTTTATTAACGCACGAGTAAACACTCATGTTCCTACACCAAAAATTTCTTATCACTAGGAAACCATTCTGTTCCTTTTGTAGATTTGCAGAACGACCTTGATTTAAATGATAGACTTATTGTATTTATTTGTTTAAAGTTTAGCAATACGTATTAACGATTCAACAATTAATACAGTGCGTCGTTAGCCAACAATTTATGAAGGGAAATAAATCCCAAAATTATTTCTAACGGAACAAAAATTATGTCTTTAAAGTGTAATAACATAACATTTATTGATTCTCTAAATTTCATGCTGATGTCTTTGAGCAAACTTTCAAAAAAACAACATTCAATTTTCCTGGCAGCAAAGGTTTATTTCCCACATTTGTTTAACGTTCCTGAAAACGAGAATTATGTAGGGCCTCTTCCAGATCGACACTATATGCGATCTACGAATAGATTTTAGATTAGATTTAGGTTCGTACACAACAACCTAGGCCCATCTTAAATTGTACAGCTACTTGGAATGCCTTGGAGATAGGGTGCTATTTTTCGATACGGATTCTGTCATTTACATTAGCAGAAAAGGGGAATGGGATGTACCAACGGGATCGAGCTTGGGGAAATGACCGATGGGCTAGAAGACTACGGCCCAGGTAGCTATATAGTAGCATTTTACCTCTGGTTGTCCTAAGAACTACAGCTACATTATATTCAGTCTAATTCTTATATACTCTCTACACGTACCGCTGAGATGACGATGCAAAGATGCGTCGATAAATTCAAGAATTAAGGTATTTTCCATAAGAACCTACGAGAAATATTGAATATTATAGTATGCAAGACAGTTAAACAAATAAAGTAATTTAGTTAGACAATAAAGGTTTGTTGAGATTATATATAGTTTACTTCTATTAACAAGTATGAGCTATCAAATACTATTAGACGACTGATACTATTAGCCAAAACATACTGAACAATCACATTTACTATCATTCAGTATGAAGTATGAATACTTATGTATATAAATACACATATAAACAGACATTAATCAGTACACATCATTTAAACGTTCACAGATATACACATACGTATGCCTACCATAAATATATTCAAACTACTCATACATATAAACATGAGGAGCAGGGCTATGAATCCATATAAACACATACAAACACAGACATAGTAATCCATATGAACACATATAAACACATACATATAAACACGTAAGTACACATACTATAAAATAATATATTAACTGCATGCAATCATGTAAACGAAGGGAAAGGGTACTAACACATACAAAACAGATAGTATTATAAATAGCCCATAATAGAATTGGATGTTAAAATGTGTATTACATTTACCGCGGTAGCAATACAAATTTGTTTTTAAATATATTTTATATTGATATTCATTATCAGAAAAGAATTTTAATATCAATCAACCGCTAGCTGAAAAACTAAGCAATATTACAAGGACTACAGTAATTTACTTCTATTAATAAGTTATGAACTATCAAATACTATTAGAAGACTGATACTATTAGCCAAAATTGTCTGAACAACCACATTTACTATCAGCCAGTATGAAGTATAAATACGAAGGCGTATAAATACACATATAAACAGACATTAATCAATACAAATCATTTAAACGATCACAGATAAACACATACGTTTGCCTACTATAAATATATTCAAACTACTCATACATATAAACATGAGGAGCAGGACTATGAAGCCATATAAACACATAAAAACATAGACATAGTAATCCATATGAACACATATAAATACATACATATAAACACGTATAATATGTTTAACCGCATGCAATCATGTAAACGGATGCAAAGTATGAAAACGACGACATACTAACACATGCAAAACAGATATTATTATAAATAACCCATAATAGAATTGGTTGTTAAAATGAGTATTATTTATATTTTCATTTACTGCGGTAGCAACACAAATTTGATTTTAAATATATTTTATATTGACATACATTATCAGAAAAGAATTTTAATATCAAACAACCGCTAGTTGAAAAACTAAGCAACATTACAAGGACTACAGTAGTCTGAAAAATTAACAATTAAAAGAATCAGATTATATGTTTAGATCTATCATATAGTTAAATATCCAAATTAATTACTCATAAGTTAACCTCTCAACTAATTCATTAAGCTAAGCATGTTGATTCATGCATATTCTTCCAGAGGCAGTTTAATACACGGTTTATATGAAGTGTTGACATTGAAAACAATACAGTGTTTGTTTTTCGGGCAGACTAGTTTAGTATTTTCTTTACTTAAGAGTTTTCTCATTTAATCATAATTAGGGTCAAGTTGAATAGCAAAATAAAGTACATAAAAGTTAACAGGTTAAAATAGAAATTCATTTTGCTACTTTTATAAGTGCTAAGTAAAATAATAAACAGATATTTCGAAAATTTTATGCATTCTTGAGAGAACGGGGTATAATATTTAAAACACACTGTAGAAAACATATCAGCAGAGAAAGGGAATACATAAATACAGTATGTTTTGTATGATGAGGTGTCGTCAGTTTAAAAAGAAATGAGTTTAATGTTACACGTATTACATCAATTGTATCTGTACATAACAAAGGTATACATCCCTCTTATTAGATTGTCACGAACGTATGTAGTATACTTCTAAATTCATGAATACCCTATACAAGTATTCATCGGCAAACCATTCCATACAATCCAAACCTCGATGGGAACGGTAAAAAGATAATGAGTCATCATATGAACATTTGACATAATAACCTACAGCAGCGGGGATATGTTCTTGATACTGATTTTTATTATTACACGGTTTCAGAATGCTCTCCAAATCAGCATATACTACGAAAGGAGCCTTCTCTTTATTTTTAAAATTCTTAAATTTTAATAAATTCTCGCCTTCTTGAGGCATTTTGATAGCACAATCGTTGAGCTGCTGACAGTCTTCAATATGTATATTTAGCTTTTCTTGCGATCTGAAGTAATGCAAACAGCGATCACAGAAATATTTTCTACCATCTCTTTTACTAGGTTGAGAGGACAAAAGTCGGCTTAGATTCTTTATCCAAACGAAATGATAACGTATTGGCGCAGCGCAGTTTTCATTTTCATCTTTTTCATCACAGTACTTGTCTTGAATGAGTAGTAAATTCACATGTCGCTCTACTTTGTTTTTAGTAAGAAATGTTGGTAATGTTACATAATCATCATTTTTCTTTTGTAGAACATAAACATTAACCGATATGTCATTCTGTTTTTCAAAATTAGGTATCTGCCTGATTGTCATTGGAAATTGTATACCCTTAAGTTTTAAAACCTTAGAGTAGTGAGGGTAGCTACTCGCCCTTTTAGCTATATCACTAGGCGCAGGATACAGGGCCGAGACCACGGACCATACAAAACAAGCGGAATCTTGGTTCTGTACATTGACGCAGGCTTTCTTCATTTTTATCTGCTTCGGTAGTTTGATGTACGACGATCCTAGCTGAGGTGTGTACTTATTAATATTAACTTGTAGGTTAATAATAGATTTAAGCGACCACCCACTCTCTCGCTCTTGGAATTCCTCCAGCTCAGTTAATATCGGCTTTGTTACTTTATCATCAAACCATGAATCTAGATCTGTATCTCTATATATCGGAGAGTTCGAGGTTGTAAAATGTTTGTTTTCATTTAGAAGCAGATCACCTCTCTTACATTCAAATTCTCCCATGAAAATGACATTAACTTTTACTGCTTCATACTCTCTCAGGATATTAGGAATTCTTCGTTTAAAAAGAGTCTTACAATCCGTGAAGAACTCTTGAGGATCTTTATGTTTAAGATTACTGATTACCCCACTTCGAATTCTATTATCAAAAGCTCTTATGGAATCATCCCAGCGAACTCGATGTTTAGCGGTTTCTTTAGTTTCCTTCATAGATCCAGCACCACTTCTCTGAAGCGATTTGAACTAACATTTAAAAGTTTTTACTTGGGCCAATTGAGTCATGAGATGCTGCTTTTCACCAACAGACTTAACACACTTCAGCTCATGATGAATTTTTCTAATAGTTCGCGTACATTCCTTAACCCCTTCTCCGATACGATTATTAGCAGGAGCGATGGATAGAATACCCACCAAAGCTCCAATACTGCAGACTGCAGCATCAATTAAAGACATCTTTGATATTATGATGATAAGAGAACTTGAGATGATACTTGTTAATGAACGTAACAACTGATGTTGAAAATACGAAGGTTGTATTAACAATGAGCTAGCGCAGATGACAACGCTTCTTAGATACTCTCTACACGTACCGCCGAGAAAACGATGCAAAGATGTGTCACCGACGACCACGTGCGCCACGACGTCAGAAGCCTGCAATTGGAGAATCCGGCCAGCCAACCACGATGCAGCACCAGCCTGGAGGAGGGACCGACATCGTAACATGTAAGCGCTTCACGCGAGACGCTCGCTCTCATTATTTTTCCAACTTTTGCTTAACTACTATCATACTCTGTTAAATATATATTTGGATAAATATATGATTTTATTTTGTGTTATAATACTGCCGTATTATTTCTTTAACCTTTCTTTCCTTTTAATAGCATTATTTGGTAACTCTGAATAACTACGAGCCGTTCAACGGTAACAATTGGCGCCCAACTACAGTGTGTGTTTGGATGCTGGTGGATGGTGGTGACACATCTGACACCGACAACCACGTGCTCCACAACGCCAGCAGCCTGCAATTGGAGAATCCGGTCGGCCAACCACGATGCAACACCAGCCTGGAGGAGGGACCGACATCGTAACATTTAAGCGCTTCACGCGAGACGCTCGCTCTCATTATTTTTCCGATTTTTGCTTAACTACTATCATACTCTGTTAAATATATATTTGGATGAATATATGATTTTATTTTGTGTTATAATACTGCCGTATTATTTCTTTAACCTTTCTTTCCTTTTAATAGCATTATTTGGTAACTCTGAATAACTACGAGCCGTTCAACGGTAACACATCTGTCACCGAGAACCACGTGGTCCACGACGCCAGCAGCAGCCTGCAATTGGAGAATCCGGCCAGCCAACCACGATGCAGCACCAGCCTGGAGGAGAGACCGACATCGTAACATTTAAGCGCTTCACGCGAGACGCTCGCTCTCATTATTTTTCCAACTTTTGCTTAACTACTATCATACTCTGTTAAATATATATTTGGATGAATATATGATTTTATTTTGTGTTATAATACTGCCGTATTATTTCTTTAACCTTTCTTTCCTTTTAATAGCATTATTTGGTAACTCTGAATAACTACGAGCCGTTCAACGGTAACACATCTTTGTGTTACCGAGGCGTACTCGGTACACGTAGACTTCGTCGACGACGATGGTGAACACTAAAGTTCGGGGATTACACTAACACTAACTGGCTTGTAGCTGAGTCCGAAGAGGAATTGTCTTAACTTAATCTAACACTTACTAACATACTAAAATAGAAGTCCAGGGGGAAATAGTCAATAAGGGATAAGTCTGTAATAGCTCACTCAATAAAAATAAGGTTTAAATAACATAACTCCCATATGACATGGGTTTATTAATAAACACAAATAAATACAACAATATACAATAACAGAATAAAATGAACACCAGGACTACGAAGTGTAGTAGCAATCTGAAGTTTGTTTAGCGGAGGGCTAAGTCCTAAGTGACGTTAAACAATACCGGGCCTCAATCTGCCTACTCCCGAGTATTGTGCAAGCAAAGATATTGCTAAGCTAAGATGTTGCAGTCAGGCCTCAATCTGCCTACTCCTGACCGTTGGTGGTTTTGTTGCTAAGGGTCTCAATCTGCCTACTCCCTTAGTTGATTCCCAAACTGGAATGATGATAGGGGTTGAGGCGGCTGTATATATACTTCCAGAGGTGCTGCAATCGTCTCCTGATTGGTTGGTGTGAAAGCGTTGTTCTGCTGGTGGGGGACCGGTAACATTTGCATCGTTTTCTCGGCGGTACGTGTAGAGAGTATCTAAGAAGCGTTGTCATCTGCGCAAGCTCATTGTTAATACAACCTTCTTATTGACAACATCAGTTGTTACGTTCATTAACAAGTATCATCTCAAGTTCTCTTATCATCATAATATCAAAGATGTCTTTAATTGATGCTGCAGTATTGGAGCTTTGGTGGGTATTCTATCCATCGCTCCGGCTAATAATCGTATCGGAGAAGGGGTTAAGGAATGTACGCGAACTATTAGAAAAATTCATCATGAGCTGAAGTGTGTTAAGTCTGTTGGTGAAAAGCAGCATCTCATGACTCAATTGGCCCAAGTAAAAACTTTTAAATGTTAGTTCAAATCGCTTCAGAGAAGTGGTGCTGGATCTATGAAGGAAACTAAAGAAACCGCTAAACATCGAGTTCGCTGGGATGATTCCATAAGAGCTTTTGATAATAGAATTCGAAGTGGGGTAATCAGTAATCTTAAACATAAAGATCCTCAAGAGTTCTTCACGGATTGTAAGACTCTTTTTAAACGAAAAATTCCTAATATCCTGAGAGAGTATGAAGCAGTAAAAGTTAATGTCATTTTCATGGGAGAATTTGAATGTAAGAGAGGTGATCTGCTTCTAAATGAAAACAAACATTTTACAACCTCGAACTCTCCGATATATAGAGATACAGATCTAGATTCATGGTTTGATGATAAAGTAACAAAGCCGATATTAACTGAGCTGGAGGAATTCCAAGAGCGAGAGAGTGGGTGGTCGCTTAAATCTATTATTAACCTACAAGTTAATATTAATAAGTACACACCTCAGCTAGGATCGTCGTACATCAAACTACCGAAGCAGATAAAAATGAAGAAAGCCTGCGTCAATGTACAGAACCAAGATTCCGCTTGTTTTGTATGGTCCGTGGTCTCGGCCCTGTATCCTGCGCCTAGTGATATAGCTAAAAGGGCGAGTAACTACCCTCACTACTCTAAGGTTTTAAAACTTAAGAGTATACAATTTCCAATGACAATCAGGCAGATACCTAATTTTGAAAAACAGAATGACATATCGGTTAATGTTTATGTTCTACAAAAGAAAAATGATGATTATGTAACATTACCAACATTTCTTACTAAAAACAAAGTAGAGCGACATGTGAATTTACTACTCATTCAAGACAAGTACTGTGATGAAAAAGATGAAAATGAAAACTGCGCTGCGCCAATACGTTATCATTTCGTTTGGATAAAGAATCTAAGCCGACTTTTGTCCTCTCAACCTAGTAAAAGAGATGGTAGAAAATATTTCTGTGATCGCTGTTTGCATTACTTCAGATCGCAAGAAAAGCTAAATATACATATTGAAGACTGTCAGCAGCTCAACGATTGTGCTATCAAAATGCCTCAAGAAGGCGAGAATTTATTAAAATTTAAGAATTTTAAAAATAAAGAGAAGGCTCCTTTCGTAGTATATGCTGATTTGGAGAGCATTCTGAAACCGTGTAATAATAAAAATCAGTATCAAGAACATATCCCCGCTGCTGTAGGTTATTATGTCAAATGTTCATATGATGACTCATTATCTTTTTACCGTTCCCATCGAGGTTTGGATTGTATGGAATGGTTTGCCGATGAGCTACAGCAGTTGGCCAAGGATTTGGAAACAGTATTTCTTTGTCCTTACGATATTAATATAACACCTGAACAGGAAGCAGAATTTAGAAAATCTACTCATTGTCATATTTGCGAAAAACCTTTTGGACTGGGTGATAAAAGAGTACGTGATCATACGCATCTGATTTCAGAAAATAATTATAGGGGGCCTGCCCATGAAGAATGAATCAATTTCTCTTTGTTGAACGTGGAATTCGAGGTGGTCTTAGTCAAGTTTGCTCTAAAAGGAGATCTACAGCTAACAATAAATACCTTCCAACATATGATCCGACTAGTCCTGAAAGTTATTTAATGTACTATGATGTCAATAATCAGTATGGATGGGCGATGTCGCAGTACCTTCCATATGGAGGTTTCGAATGGGTCAAATCTGATAGTATTGATGTACTATCCATCCCTGATAATGCTCCTGAGGGTTATATATTTGAGATTGATCTGGAATACCCTAGGGAACTACATGATGCTCATAAAGATCTACCTTTCTGCCCACAGCATGTTAATCCGAAGACTGGAAAACCCTGCGCATCTTCTTCTCAGGTAGCTAAGTTGATGGCTACTCTCCATCACAAAGAAAAGTATATTATCCATTATAGAGCTCTAAAACAGGTGTTGCAGCATGGCTTGAAGATTAATCGGATTCATAGAGTACTTAAATTTAAACAATCAGCATGGCTAAAGTCATATATCGAGTTAAACACTAAGCTACGTCAGAACTCAAGAAACGAGTTTGAGAAAAACTTATTAAACTCATGAATAACGCAGTCTTTGGTAAGACGATGGAAAATTTGCGTAAGCGTGTAAATATACGTCTTTTAACTAAATGGGCGGGTAGATATGGAGCGGAGTCTTACATCTCCAAGCCAGAATTTAAAAATTGTAATATATTTAATGAGAATTTGATAGCAATCGAGTTAAGAAAATCTGAAATCTACCTGAACAAACCGATTTATGTTGGTATGAGCATTCTGGGTCTCGCTAAAACTACCATCTACGACTTCCATTATGGTTATATGAAGAGAACATTTGGCGATAGGTGTTCTGTCTTATATTCTGATACCGATTCTCTCATATATGAGATTCGTAATCAGGATCCATATGAAGATATGAAGCGTGATTGCCTTCAGTATTTTGATACGAGCGATTACTCTGTGAATAATGTATACGGCATTCCACGTGTTAATAAAAAAGTATTGGGTATGTTGAAGGATGAGTGTAATGGGGTACCAATGACTCATTACGTAGGGCTCCGATCAAAATTATACACTATAAAAACTACCGTTTCAAAAGATGACGTAGAAGCGTTAAGAAATCGTTTACATGAAGAAGAATATGATGATGAAATCTCCGATATTATATCTAATTATAATTTAACCAAAAAAGCTAAAGGTGTTAAAAAATCTGTTCACACAAAAATTACCTTCGAAGACTACGTAGAATGTCTTGAAAACTATCTAGAAAAACGTGTACATCAAAATATAATCCGATCCGATCAACATCATGTTCATTCAATCACCCAGCAAAAGCTTGCTCTTAGTCCGTATGATGATAAACGTTACCTCATACCTGGCTCCTATGATACCCTGCCTTTGGGTCATTATTCGATATTAGAACAAATGAATGTAGACTGATGTATGTCCTCACCGAAAATCTTATATGTAATATAAAATTCTGTAAGGTTAGATATTAATGATAAGAATGTTTGTTGTATATTGTATGTATCTTTTAATATGTAATATATTCATTATGATATCTGACTTCTAATGTCTAATGTTAATGTTATATGTTTCAATTTGAGCTAATAGATTGAATGATATCTTCTTTTCATGTAGGATATTATAAAAGCATTGTGCTCCGTAATTATTGTTTCCTAATAAGTAGTTTAGCATAAGATAATGTTAATCATATCATCCAGTATTTTAATTATAATTAAATATATTTACTTACTATTATATATTTACTATATTTGATTAGTTTGATGTTTCTACATTAATGAATGTCTATAATATTATTTTTCCTTTAAGATATTACTAAAAGTAATTACTCAGGCTTGATAATTAGTATTTCTTAATAGGTAGATTAGTTTAAACAAATGATGATCTTCTACTATAACATTTTAATTATGGTTAGTTGAGTATATATTTAGCTTGAAATGTATAATAGCTAAATAGAATAAAAGTGTATAAACCATATTTGTGTGTTTTATTTACAGCTCTTTATTAAATAATATATGTATAGTCATATGAGTATTACATGCCGAGTGAGAATAGATAGCGAGCTCTGTCGTGTAGTTGATGCCGTCAGCACATGATTAGTATTTATTTATTAACATAGTAATTATATAATATTTCAATAATAATATTTTTCATAAGCTTGAGATCCGAAAGCCCTTCACGAAGGGTAGCTACTGACATAGATATAACGGTTAGACGAGCCTGCAAACCTCGCAGTTGTGTCAAGGACTGTCGGTTTCTTTAGATTTCATGATCTCATCGGCTAGAAATGCTTAAACACGATCTTGATCACGTGGGTAGTTAGATGTGAGCGTAGAAGTATAATCATTTTCACTTGCCATGGGGCCCTGTTACTGGGGCGAAGCCCTAGAATACCGTGATGTCGTCATTATAAAATCCTTATGATCTCAGACGACTGCATCAATCGCTGCGTAATATGTAGAGTTAATGCGTATACGTTGCGCTGGCGCGCGTTGAGACTGGTCGCGGATGACCTTGAAATTGACCAAAAATTCTACGTTGGACCTTAGCGATTTCCCATGTTTAATTTCCATAAGGATTGCTGCAGAACTGTCCTAGCATATCTACTAATACAAGTATTTACAAGTCGGAAAGAAGATGCTTATCTATAATCTACTAGTTTGCAAGTGACCAGGTACTTGATAAACAAGTTGTCTACTAACAGGGGCCATTAAGAAAATATTTTGTTACTAAAACCAAGCTTTAATTTATTTAGTATTTAATATTACAACGCTGAATAGATATTGACTGCATAATTTGTAACTAAAATGGTATTTATTAAAAAAAACAACTCGGAGCTGAATAATATGATGAATGAACCTAACTTTGGCTTGTACTATTTATTAAAAACTAGTTTAATTATTCTGTATTTAATTTGTAATAAATACATCCAGGATTTACTGTAATAAATAATTAACGTCTTAATTATAAAGAAATTGAATTAGGATGGTTCTGCATCAAATGTGCAATAGTACTGTAAACTGCAACTACTAGGCTCGAAAACGCAATTTTTGCAAAAATTGACCTAGACTAATTCTGCATTAGACTGACGATATAGGTATAAATACATAACATGAGCAAAGAAACCATTTATTATTCCATTACACTGATCAACAATTCACAAATGATAATTACAAATAATTGAAACAATTTATAGTCTACATAATTGTGTAGCTATACATATAGTTGCAAAAATCCTATAATTCTGTTAAAAATAAAGCACATTGAACACATAACAATAATATCTTTATTCGATAATAATTGTGTATTTATTGTTATATTAGAATAATGTACATAAACAAAAAATATTTTAATAATGCTACTTTAATGTGATTTTACATCGAAAGCGGCAACTACAATAAAATAATAATAACATATTAAAGTTCATCACTTTCAGGAGTAGAATCCTTGCCTACATTTATAATAAGTGGTTCAACCTGCATGTCAATGATTTCATCCAATTCCCACATATCATTTTCAACTTCAATTACATGTTTAACAGCTTTTCCCCAATTAGCTGGTGTAACATTTTGGACAGCTTCCATGAAGAGATGTTTTACATCTGCTAATTTAAACGTGGGGTTTTTTCTTGATACCAATTTCTGATTTATTTCACCACCTCCGCTATGGAATAGTTGCCTGGGGAGGAGCAGCAAACATTCATCAACACCATCTGCAAACAACTCAAAAATATATTATTAAATTAATTTATAAAAGAAATTATACTTACCCCACTGATAGCTTATTTGAAGAATCCAAACTGTACGACTTAAAACAATTGTTTTACTATAATATAATAATTAGACAACATAAATACCGACATGATTTAGTACCGATACGACATATATACCAAACCAGACATAAAATGGTGTCATCAATAGTGCCAAGACCCATGAAGACTATATATCAAAGATCTTATCAATACTTAGCACCTAGACTGTATAGTCTAATACCAGATCATATTAAACAAATTAATTCGGCACATTCATTCAAAACAAAATTCAGTAAGTGGTTTTCGCAAATTCCACGGCTTGAAGCTCATAAGCTTGCTGAAACACTACAATAAAGAAGCTATTTGATTTTTTGTTTTTAATTAGTTATTGTAGAAATATTTCTTGTAGTAGCATGTTTAAGAATAATGGGTATTTAAATATCATTGTTTTTAAGTGTTGTAATTATTGTTATGTTAAAGTATAATTGTTGTAGCTATTGTTTATTGTTATTAATGCCAGTCTTTAAGCATGCAGGTCAGGGTTTCATATTTAAGTTCGCTAAAGCATATACTAGTAATATTTTAAACATAAATTATATGCACTTTGTTGTTTAAAATGTTTTGAAAATATTGAGCTCATACACTTAATACCTCTTAGTTAATTTCGGTACATTTATTTGTATAATCTACTTTCAAGGCATAGCCTTTAGTAGCTTATTTCAATTTACTTACCCTTATACATATCATATATAAATATTTTGTACATTTCCTTTGTAATTGTGTTGGGGTGAATAAATTTATTATTATTATATTATTATTATTATTATTTATCTGACCCCATATTAATTCTATTGGGTTAAGCTGACAATGAAAGAGAGGTAATCTTAAAACTGTTACTTGATGTTGCTTAGCTAAGTCATCCACTACATATCGTACACCAGACTTATATTGTTTCACATTGCAAGCAATTCTGCTTTTACCATGTCGGGTTCAATGAAAATGGCTTTCCTAGTGAGCCAATTCTGAATATCTGCTTTTCGGGTGTTGCTATTTGGAACACTATCGACTTTTCAGCTGTGGTATGAAGCATTGTCCATCACGATCACTGAATCTTTTTTGATTACTTGCAGCATGGCTTCAAACCAATTTTCAAAGACTGTTGCATTCATTGCTATATGGTAATCATCAGTTTTGCTGAATTCAAACATTAGTAATTGATTGTCTACAAATTCCTCTTCTGAACCAATATGCAATATGATAAAGCGTTTTCCCTTTCCTAAATGTAAATACTCATATTAGATATTCCAATGCATTCAAAATAACTAACAATAAAAGCAAAAACATTACCTGATGGAGTTTTGAGGCCCAGCGAAAAACCATGTAAAAATGCCTGCCTGCATGATGTAACGGTGGTATCAACCATACCTCCGTATGATTTGCGTTGATCCATGTTTTATCTAAATAGTAAATTGTTTTACCAGCAGCTCGAAATGCTTTTATTTGTATTAAATATTTACGCTTCTATGCAACTATCTCCTCTGTCTCTTGAATTAAGCTAGCATTCTTTAAGCTGCATTCTTTGTAGTAAGTTGTAGTAAAATTTAAATATACAAGAACAAATATTAGTACTAACCAAAAATCCATTTCTTTTAACAATCTGTAAATGATATTATTATACCTGATTCTTCATTGCTAGATAGTGCAGTATGTATTTTGTCATAGGTAGGTGGTTCATTATGAAAATAAATGAATGTACTAAGCGTTTTATATCACTCTTCATTCCATCACATACATTATCCAAAATAGCTCTACTGCGATGATAATGCTTTGGTTCTTGGAATGTTGATTCAATTTGATATTCTTCGAGTACTTTGAACACGCTAACCACACTTAGGCCTGTGATAAAAAATAAAATATGGTATAATAATGACATTTGCTTAAAAACACAAAAAATTATCTTTTTTCGAAATGATCCAGCGACCAGTACTGCACTACTTCATATGGATTGACCCTAATTGCTATGATGGGGGATGACAAAAAATGATCATTAATTTAATCCAGCAACCTTATAATATCAAAGCTTAGGTATTCCTCGACTTATATTAACAATCAGAATGAGTCCAACGAGATTTTTTATACGGAAAGCCTCTGGATGGAAAATCGAAAATTTGCTGCTTCTCGACCCTCGATTTCGACCATACCACTGAACTGAACTTAAAGAGTTGGATACTCATCCGACGCAGAATTTAATGCTCTTTAAGTCTGGTAATAGTGAAGTTTTCGTTGGAAAGCATCCCTTTGGAGTTATAAGCGAAAAACTAAAAAAGGTCCGAAGATTTAGTGGTTCTTTTGATGCCCTTAGGTAAGCTCGCATCGAGGGACCGTGTAAAACTAGGATACTTATATTTGACGTCAAATGAAGCGATCAAAATGATCTCCCGCTTTCCAACATTTATTTCCACCAATGGTCCCCATTGGGTCTAATTTTACCGACCTAACTTGGGAGGTGATACTAGTGGAAGGTGACCTGAAGAATCTTTTTCAATAAGGTGATTAAAAAACCATTAGAGGTGTTACTTATTAACAGGAGCAACCACATGGTTGCTGAATGGGTATTTAAGAGCACAATTTCGTGTAGTCGAATGTATAACTATAAAATTACGGTAGGTTACTGTACGGATAGGTATACATTTGACTAAACGAAATTGTGGACTTAACTACCCATTCAGCAACCATGTGGTTGCCTCTGCTTATTAATATTTACCTATATAGGCCTTACTTAAACTAAATGAAAATGTACTAATAAAGAAAACGCAATTTAATTTTTAATTTATTTATTAATAATAAATACATAAATCTAGCACACCTACCTTACACATCCTTAAGCATCACTATTTCATAATTTCTTTTTCAAAGTGTTTGAAATCAAAACTACGCCAAGAATATAATTTAAGTTACCCAGTATTGCTAAAATTTGATGTATATTTACTTTTGGATGCTAACAGTTTAGGTACGATTTACAGAGCAAGTTGTGTATAAAGCTAAAAAAGCATTGAAAAGCAAAATACATCTTCGTTCAAACACTTGCTCTTTACATAAACTAATAAGAAATAAATAACCGATTAAACTGAAATGCTGATTCTAATTTAAACAAAAAACGGATTGACAAGGTCAGTTAGACTGGCTATTAGTACCGTTCAACCGCTCGTGTATTATATGAAGTGGCAAAAAAGTCTATTACTTTTATATTAGAATGAGAAATATCACTGGAATAGCCATAACTTCAGTTAACAAGTATGTAACAACCTTTAAAATATATTATTATAACTGTAGGTAGTTTTCAGTCTGAAAAGATTAGATTACTAGAAATATGGTATTTCATTATTGCGAATACACTATATTTCTATCAAATGATCTTTAAGATTAATAAGCGTATACTTGCTAAAGTTAAAACAAATATGGCATAATCTCATCTTTGTAGCCACGCTTGCTCTACTTTAGAAGCTCTGTAATGTAAATAGCCCCTGTTCTTTAAAAGCTACTAAAAAAGGTACTAAACAAACTTAGCAAAAACTAAAAGCGTACTTCATTGTTGTTATCAATAATTATAAATGTCACACATAAAATAAGACTTATCAGATACATTAAAAGATTTACTTTTGTACTTTGCAAGAATTTGACACCAATAAGTTTGAAAATAGTTAATTCGACATTCCGCTGTTAGTATTTTTTTTTGATCACTAGAACTTTCAGGTATAGAAAAATTCACACAAGTATTTAAATCTAGAAATACAAAAATAGACATGTAATAATGTACCTATCTAGAAAACAAAAGTATTTAATTAATGTTTGGTTCGATATATTCAACCAGCTCTATACGAACCTTTTGAATTCTCACTAATGAGATTATGTAGTATAAATGTGGTAACATTTTCAATATGAAAAGACTGCTCTATACAGGATTTAAAATCATTTCTACCAACCAAATATAAATTGGTCAACTAACCGCTTTATTTATGGAAGATTTTGTATTTTAAAGAATGTGCCATACAACAAAAACTCCATACATTAAATAAATAAACTTAAATTTAATATATACAGTAATTAAATAAATATACATACTATCTGTACAGAATTTTCTTGTAATTTTGTCAATTTTTAATATACATACACTATAAACATTTCTCTACAGAAATATTGTGAATACGGCTACTTTTGTTGTAAGATTTTTCAGTAAAATTACAAAGTTTCTAATTACTTAAAGAAGATCAAAGGGTGTTTTCTGATTATCCGATTAAAATTATCTGAAAACCAGTCTAAACATACAAAAATTAATGAGTGCAACAAGGAAGACATAAACAATATGGGTAGTACAACAAAGATAGAATGCAATCATGGCTAGGTAGATTTTTACCAATAATATGCAAACATATCTGTCACAAATATTTTATTGTCATTAAAAGCATAAAGTGAGTTTAAAATAATTCTGTCGATATAATAGTATGTTACTTAAATAAATTGCTTTTGTGATAAAAAATCAATTTTATTACAATTTCTCATTAGAATCTTAGAAAGTTCAAAATGTATTCTAATTATTAAATGGATTTATGGTTGATTGGATTCCATCTTTGTTGCGCTACCCATATTGTTTGTCTTCCTTGTTGCACTCATTCATTTTTGCATTTATTTAGACTGGTTTTCGGATAATCTGTATAATATGAATTTATTTATATTTATGAGTTGATAACAAGACGAGAAAATTCAGAAATGTCAACTTCTGACACTTGTTTATTTAATTTTCAAATTTATGGAATTGTGGTTATGTACTTGTCAAGTACATAACCTAAAAATCATAATCCAGTATTAATTCTAAATGACAATTTTATGGGAATGTTAGCTCACAACGACCATATTATTAATAGTTTGGAATTGTTTTTGCATCTCAGTTTGTCTAGGTCTGCATTGGTGAAGTAAAAAGGCAGTTATTTGACCATTTGATTTTTACGAAACATCGAAGAGCCGGTTGAATTTATAGAGGAAACTACAACCGTTTAATAAATTTGAAAGACATTTAGTTACAATAAATTATTATAATACCTTGTATTAAAAAAGCATTCTAAATTTTTACAGACTGCGACATTATTTAACTAGGTGTTGTCTTAAAAACAAAATTTCTGCAAATTGATCACCTTTTCTATAATAGTAACAGAAAACTAATTGTACTGAAACAACTGCAAATAAAAACCATAAAATAATAGTTAAAGAAAACAGTTTTATTATTGATTTATGGTAGGAACACTCTAGTAACAGCTTGAAAAGGCTCACGGCATACGACACAAGTGCTAAGAGCTGGTGCACAGTCTATACAAGCGATCATGTGCCGACAAGGAAAAAAAAGAACTCCTCTTTCTTTAACATAACATATTTTACAAAGATTTTTACTAGATGTCTCGTCTTCTTCCTCTTCAGAAACAGATTCTTTGGTTTCGTTTTCTTTAGGCTTAATTATAGACGATAACGTTGTATCGTTATTGAACGTAGCAGAAGATGCACTATTACTTGAGTTTGTCTCACGTTTCACTGGTTCTTCTGTATTTAAATTGTTCCCTGATGATGGAAGTTGCAACTGGATAGTTTCGTCTGTGCTAAGAACGGCCTGTTGTTTACTGCATACTTCTGATATGTATTCTGGTCCCTTTTGTAACCATACAAAGTTACATTTTGAAAACCATTTGGCGTGTTGTTCCCAGGGAACGTCTTCATCTTCCCAATCCTTTAATCCTCCACCACAATGGAAGCAGATAGTTTGATCACCTTTACCATTGTAAAAGAAGCCAGCCGCTGCTAACTCGTTTGGTTTTTGTTTAATGGAACGGGGCCATGTTGCAAAAGAGGCTAGTCTTCGAGCTAATGTTACATACCTGTAAATTAATCAAGTCAGAAAATCAGTTTTGGGTTACTTTTTTATAAAAGAACAGAAAATAATGTACAGACTTGAGCAGAGACTTCTTGAGCAACTTTTTCATTTATTGGGTTGATTTTGATGGTTCTTTTGCATTCGGTATTTGGAGAAGGGAGTAATGATGTGTAAATATGTCGAGTGAAGGAGCCAGTTCTCGGCCACTTTAAGCAGGTTTGTCTAAGATTAGTGGTTGTAATAAAAGTTTTAGTTGCCAGTAACTACTCTAAAATCACTTATTGCTGGTTCTAGGACAAAACTTGCCCTTTAGGTTAGTTTAAAAGTAGTAGAATATTTAAATAAGTTTGTTATTTTAGAAATATTTTAGGGAAATGGACGAGAACCAGCGCTGGCCAGTTCACCCTACATGTTGCAGTCATCTAGCGAAATTGGTTACTTCATAAACTCATGAAATGCAAAAATGTTTTAAACTGTTGGTGAACTGTTACACAAAGTGGCTGCTTTAACTTAGACATTTAATGTTCTGTATGCACGTGGAATGTTTTAAAAATTGTATCAATTATAAATGAGATATTAACAATCTAACCTAGCCTAACCTAACTTAACTTAACTCAACCTAACCATACTTACTTACACTTCATTAAACGTCAAAAATGATTTTGCATTTCAGGAAACTTCTAAAATTATTAGTCATATACCTAGGTAATATTTTAAAATAACATTAGGTGAATAATAACATGAAATGTCAAGACAGATCATGAAATGACCAATTTCGCTAGATGCCTGCTACATATACAAGTCAGTTTCATATCCAAAGAGTATTTTGAGAATTATCAGAATATCCAAGTGATCTGATTATTTGAAACTAAAACTGAGTTCGGTAATTACATCTAACTAATCTGATTGCTCGAGTAACTATAGAGACGATTGTCTTAACAATGGTTGCTATAGTTACTCGAGCAATCAGATTAATTTGATGCAATTGCCAAACTCAGCTTAAGTATTCAATTGGTGGAAAACTATCCAAAATATTTTTGAAGGTAGTATTTTAAAAATTGCAAATCATATAGAAAACAAAACTTTTTAATATAAATTGTATATCGATTAACTTCATTCAAGCTGAAACTTCTACTTTTACAGACCAACCGTTTTCGGAACAAATCAATTTTTTTTTAATTTATCGGACTTTTTATTAAATCAGTTAAGAGAGTTAGCCTTTCTGAGCCTATAAGCTATCCATGCTTGAAGATCGTCATTTAAGTGATTGTCCAAATATGAGCTCAAAACTGTACAAGCATTTAACATCCATACTTACTCAGTATATACAGGTCCTCTGTAAGGTGGTAGACCTAACTTATGAAAATCGAATTCTTTTGCTAATAAATTCGCCGCGCCGTTTTCGGGCATCGAATTAGGTCTAACTTCAATTCCGTATTTCCCACAAGTATCGTGTCCCGCCGACGAAACCGGAACTGAATCTACCTCTATGGGTATGTTACCACAGCTGTGGCCTCTCACAAACGGACATCTGTCGGACCATCTCTGATGATCGTCCATTGCATTATCACCCTGTTGCCACTGTCCAATCTCAATATTGCAGAAAGCACAACGTACAATATCGTCTTTATTCACGTAGTAAAATCCTGCTTTGGCTAAACTTCTAGGTTCCATAAACTTACATGGCCAATTTTTATAAGTTTTTAACCTATTGGCCTCTTTGTGCATAGGTACGATACCATTATCAGGTTCTTCGTAGCGTGTGTACTTGTCAAAATGTAAAGAGTTACTACGTTGTCCAACTACTGTTACCATTTTATTATAAAACTAAAGAAGGTAATGTTGTGTAGTAAAAGTTCTGAAACAAAAGAAAATATTTTTAAAAGATTGAAGATTGGTGTGTGTTGGGTTGATAGATTAACACAAACATATTCAAATGACAAAAGGCGTCATGTTGCCTTTGATTTTCTGTTGAGAGAGGATGCGACAAAAAAAGGGATGTAATTCCTTGATTTGTACGTTTTAGATGTAAATGGCATAACATAAACATATTATAACATAAAATAAAAAGGTGACATGAGAGACAACAAAACCTTTAAGGCTTTCAAAGACGACCACCCTGCTCAAATCCCAAAGGACACTTCTCCTCCCAACAAAATGAAATGTGACATAATTATATCATTTCGTATTGTGTCTTGGGTGATGATAATGAGGGTTCGAAGGTGGTTATCCCGTGTGGTGTTTTTAAACCCCTCAGATTAGGGATTTTCTAAGGCTGTAAGGGTATACCAATCTTAAGAACTTTGGAAATTTTTGTTCAGGGGTCCTTTGGGGGAGGAGAGATAAAGCAAATGGAGAGGTTGTCTTGTGTGGTGTTTTTGAACTCCTTAAGTTATAAGACTTCTAATAGTATACTGCATTGGAAACATTTTAGTCTTAAGAATTTAATTTTCAAGGGGCCTTTGTGGTATGGAGAATGGGAGGGTGGGTATCTTGGGTGGTGTTTTTACATTCCTTAGGTTATGGAGTCTAATAGTTTCGCATGTGGGAACTTCAAGGGACTTGCAGGGGTGAGGGTAGTTTTGGACTATTTATGGAGATTAGTTATAGGGACGTTTTTACTGGGCTGCATAACCAAATTGCAGTGGCGGTCAGTGCATACTTCAAACCCGGGGCTGCAGCAATGGAACGTATATTGCTATCATTGCAACAGGCCCGGGTTTTCGTATGCTCTGGCTGCGACTGGCAAATCGGTCCCATTGCTAAACTTTAAAAATAAATATAAAAATTAAAAAACAATAATAAAAACATTAAAAATTTACTTTATCTTATGCAAGTAACAAATTTATATCGTGTAACCTTGCCTTACTTTCCAAGACTTGCTTCAAATTGTTTTTGAAAAACCAAAGATGGCTTGATGATTTTTTTTCATGTACTATGTGATGGTTAATAAAGATGCAATATGGGTTGCCTATACATAACAGTAATCTTGTTAGTATTTTCTAGCTGGCATTTATATGTAAATAAGTCTTTTTTATAATAATAAGAATATATTCAATATTTTCAAAAACTAAAACGCCTATAGCTATAATTGTTATAATTTATAAAATTTATTGTAAAAAAATATATAACAAATTAACAATAATACTTAAACATAAAAATAACAAAAGTACCAAAATAATAAAAACCAAAATAGAGCGTTTCAATATTCTGATACTGAGTTTAATTCAAAAAACAAATGCAATATTATTTACTTAGGCGCGTACAGACAAAATTGTGGAATTTCATTTTTATTATGAAAAGAGAAACGATTAACATTTTCTTTGGAAGAGGAGATTAGGAAATTCCTTTCAAGGTTTCTTTTCAGCTTCTCAAGGAGCCCAGCCAACTTTCTGCTTTCGGAATAGATCAAAGCGTTTAAACATTAGAAAATATTCTCGCACGCATAATGAGAAAAAGAGATGGCAACAACGCTTAGAATTCAGAATCATTCACTATTTCCAGCATTCCATTCTGTACAGTTCCCCGAACCCCGTAAGTACCCAAGATCCAGCCCTACCACATTCCTTTGAGAACATATCAATGACCGAGCGCCGGAAACAAAAAAAATAAAATATAATACAGGATAGGCTTGCATTCCAGACTGCGTTTGCAGAAACAAAAATTATTAAATTTATCAATCACGTTTTCAAAAAAAGTATTACGAAGTAAACCATACCCAAAAATAGAAATCGTCACCGTTGACGAAGTAGTCAAGATAGATTTCACGACATATGGTTGGCAAAATTTATGAAGTTTCTAATAAAACCGGCGGGTAAACAAAAAATCTTTATTATATCTAAAACTACAAAGTGTACTAACCTTTATAACTATGGTAACTAATTTATTTTATGCACAAAACACCATTTTCGAGTAATAATTTTAATTGTACAGGCCCCGTGTAGCTTACCGTGAGAAAGCTCAGACTACACGGACAGCAGCGCCAACAACGTTGTTGCCACATCGCCGACGACGACGGGACGGGCGCAACCGCATTTCAACGAAGACCTGACCTCAGGCTGGAATTTAATCTTTTTTCTTTATCGTCTGTCCTCTCTTTATTAGTTCTCACGAACACCCCACACAAAGTTTAGATTACTTAAGAGAAAACCCTCTTTGAATGGATTTCCGGTACCCGAATCCCGTCATCGGTATCTTCATATAGTGCTACCATTACTTCAATTGTTTTAAGAAACGATAACTAATAAATTATTTACTTATTGATTTCTTAGAAAGGCTTATTTGTACTTTATAAACTTTTTGTTCGAATTTCGATTATTTATGAATGAGTAATAACTAATAAGTAATCTACTGATAAAAGTAAAGGAAATCTACTTAAATATTGTTTTATTATTCTATTTTCCTTAAAAACGTTACAACCGCAAGTAAGGAAAAAACAATACTCAACTATTAATTGCCCATCAATAAAAAATATAAACAGTATAGTTCATACCTACTACATTAAAGTTTTTATGAATGAAATTCATTTCTCGATATTTCTAAATACTGCGTCATAGATAACGACTATCACGTGATTTCTACGTGAGAATTTACATTTTACAACATCGCCCAACAAAAATCAATAAGCAGGGGGGTTGAGAACAGTTGCTAAACTGGGCGAAATTTCTAACTTCCCTAACTTTTCTTATTTGAATCCTGGTACTGCATTTATTAATTTTTATTGAAAAAAAACTTTCTTCAAAATAATCTTCAGCCAAATCTATCTAATAGGTGTGTAAATAAATAATAAAAGAGTGCAGCATCTTAAGCCACATTAATCCCTCGCATACAGAAGAGAGTAGCTTATTCCACCACCCAAGCCATTCACGTAATTATACCAATCATGTCAATTCAAGATAATTTTTGTTTTTTAATTTTTGCATGCAGTAGCATCTTAAAAAAACGTCGCCACAAACTCAACACAAGAACTAGTTACACTAGCAGTGCCGTAACTACTGTCTGGTGTCTATTACCAAAAAGAAGAGAATTGCTACTATTCTGAACCCATAACCTGTTTATATCCTCATTCCCACTAAAATCGAGATAGTTATTGATTATAAAACGTGATTTATAATACCACGAGGAAGTTTTAAAAATAGATCAATAAATAAATAATCTAGTAGATTAGAACAAACTGGAATTAATCTTTTCAGAATCACGAAACACTCAATTCCAGATGCCCTACAGAACATTAAGACTAACAGCAGTTACATTGATCAAAAATACGATTAATGCATCCTGTACTATTCTTAGTTACAATTTTAGGACTTGCAACTTGAAAGTTTGCTATTCCGGCTATTTCAGAGATTTTGCTTGTGCTAACGAAAACATGAAATTTGTCTACGTCTCAAAATGGCCGGTTCTCGGTGTTACAAAACTTCGGAGCTTGACTGTTTTAATGCTTCAAAACTTTAAACGTTTTAGGTTTTCAATTCTCAAAGCTTTATGAAGTTTCAAAATTCCAAGTTTTTGAGATTCACACCTTTCAAAAATTCAGAGATCTACAGTCTCGATGTTTTCAATATTTGGACACAGTACGTCACAAGATTACAAATGTATGGGATTCTATGTCCTTTAGAAACACGGATATTTCTAGTTTTAGATTTCTAAACGTTAAAAACGATTTAATAAGCTGCAAATGTTCAATGTATGTTTAATTTTTGGTTGCTTTTATTTCAAAAATTCCAATCTTCAAGGTTTTAACGTTCAACCCTTTAAAAGTTTCATCTCCTTAATGTTTCGGAATTTCAAGCATCGCCTACTCAAATGTGATAGCTCATTTGGACAAAGCGCAAATTTATGTCAAGATAACTACTAAAAAATTGAACCTGTTGACGGTTTTTAGCGTTTCCTCGTGAATTCAAAAGCTATATAAGCTGCATAATATTTTCAAAATCTACGTTAAATTTCGCTCCAGAAACACTTGCATCAATGCACTAGGTCCAGGTCATCTGGAAGATCTAGTCAAAAATGTATGGCACAAAGTTACAACTAATTTGCCTTTCTTGTCTATTTCAACGAATATCACTCCAAACTAACCAGTGTTATACTTCATTCCAAGTGTCCCGACGGGAGCAACACCAAGGTATAGGTGGTTTTTGATTTTTGGAACTATATGCCAACTAGTGGTGGAAAACGCGGTTTTTTGATAAATGATCGGTAACTACCTTAATATTAAAGGTAAGCATGACATAATATACATTTTCAAAATCTTTTCGCCCACCCTTGGACAATCATGATCCAAGCACCCCCTAAAAAGTTAGGTTAAGTGATCTTACTGTAAACAGGGATTTATGTCAAAACTGGAGAAGTTTATAAAGTATTGGATAAAAATATAGAATTTTGGCCTTAGTCAGTACCTACTGGTATCTAAGCTTCCCCACACGTCAAGGTGGCCACTCGGAAGAGTCTTTATGTGTCTTAATAATATAAGACAGCCATGGACTTCCAACTCAATTAAACAGTATATAAATGTGTGTACAGGATGACCCACGTAAAATGATCCGGTACCTTATCTTGGAAACTGTAAGAGTCACGAAAAAAGTTAAATATCAAAGTTGGTTGGTGTAAAACAAATTTTAATTTTATAATAGTTTTGTATATATAGGGTGAGTCATAATGCTGTGGCTACTATCAACTTTTTTATTTTCAATGGAACACCCTGAATATTTTTACCGTTTTTGATTCTACACTTTTTTTTGAGTATGCTTGCCTTATGCATATATCTAGATCCGCGTTTATGCTCAAATTTATTACTGAATAGTATACAGGGTGTTAAATCTGATAGATCAAAGGCGACAAAGGTGTAAATCTTTGAACAGGAAAACCTCACTTTTTTCAAATGGGACACCCTGTATATTTAAATTTTATGTGATTTAGTTTTTGATTCCCTACCAACCCATGTACGATATATATGTTCTATTTAAAAGTGGACAGTTTTAAAGTTATCAGCGTTTTCCTAGTTCTCTCGATGTTTTCCCTGCTAATTTGGATGGCAAGATTTTTTTAGCGTTACAGAAGCAGCTCTATCCATTGGCTGAACTTCCTGTATTTCCGAATTTCCTAACCTAAACTTAATGAAATAGTATCAGAGTTCGTTGTATCCAACTCCCACATTTTCATGTATTTCCGTAATATTCCCGAGTATTCCTCAAGTATTTCCGTGTATTCCCCAAATATTCCCGAGCATTCCCTAGTATTCCCGAATATTCCTGGCTATTTCTCGGGCCTTGCCGTGTATTCCCGACTATTCTCTGTATATTCCAATGTACTTCCGATATATTTCCGAAGATTTGTACACCTATTTCAGTAGTGAAACGCCCCTCTGAGCAACTCATTAAAAAAATTTTGTTCATTTATTTTGGGAAGACGAAAACATCTGCGGTTATTTCCGCATTCCTGAATTATTTCCAGTATTTCCAAATGTATTCCCGTATTTCCTAACCAAAACTTTATTAAACAGTATCAGAGTTCGTTGTACAACATTCCCAGTTCCATGTATTTCCATAATAGTCCTGAGTATTCCTCAAGTATTGCCGTTATTCCCGTATATTCTCCAAATATTCCAGATTACTCCCGAGTATTCCTGAGAATTTTTCAGGTATTCCAGATTATTTTCTGTACATTTCCATGTATTCCCGATATATTTTAGAAAACTTGTACACCTACTCCAGTAGGAAGATGCCCCTCGGTTAAAATTAAACTTATAATGAGTCGGCATACGGCTCGAAACGTCAGCATGTTGAAATAAGACTTACAATGAGTTAACAAACGGCCCGAAACGCCAACGTTTAAATTGTTTTAATAAACCTTATAATAAACCAGCAAACGGCTCGAAACGTCAGCGTTAAATTGATGAAATAAAACTTATAATGAGTTGGTAAAAGGCCAACTTCAGTGTTAAATTATTGAAATAAAACCATACCCCTGGTTAAAACTGGTCCTAATAAAATTTATTTCGTTATCCTTGCCTTTCCTAAAGGTCTGTAAACAAAGACGCTCTTAAAAAAAGGTTTTTTTCTGTTTTGTTTCTTTGTTAACTAACTTATGAAACTCATTTGAGTAGCATAAAGCACCTTTTTAAAGAATTTAAATTTTATTTTGTTAGGTTGGTAATCAGTAATCACATACACTGTTTTAGTCTAAAACTCGCAAATTTTAAATTGACATTAGTTGGAAATTATTTTGAAAGTTAATTAGAAAGTTAATCAATGCAGTCACATAAACCAAAAACAAAAATTTCCCTCATCGGCTATGTTTTTAAATTAAAAAATAAAATAACGGAATTTTTTTACTGTATTATTTTTATTACATTTTTATTTTTTTGACATGCAAGAACATGGAAAAAGTAATGCAATGTTTCATTATAAACTTGAACGCGTGCGCTAAAATCATGTTTTTTGAAACTGGTTTTTTAATATACAAGGGGAGTTTTTTAAGTTATCACCTAGCTATGAAAACAACGAGTTAGAGAACAGATAAAATTTAATTTTTCAATATAAAAACCATTATCACTAACACACTTATTCCAGCGTTTTTCTAATAACGCTATGCCTATGCGCATTCATTGATTACTTCTTGAACAAATCGTGCTTTATGCACCCTGCAGTTGTCGTGCAGAAGCAGAGTTTTCTGAGCATAACTGTGTGGTCTTTTTTCGCGTATAGCCGCTTTCAAGTTCCTAATTGTGTCTTTGTAGACATTTCCAGTTATTGTGTCCCTTTTGGCATATACTCAATCAAGAGAATCCCCTCCGCGTCCCAGAAAACTGTGGTCATCACTTTCCCTGCAGAAAATTGCGACTTTGCCTTCTTGGGTGGTGGAGAGTCCTTATGAATCCATTGCATGGACTCTTGTTTCGTAGGTGGGTCCCAGTGGTATACCCAGGTCTCATGCCCGGTTATAATTCTATAGAAGTCTTCATCTTGGGATAAAGCAGTCAAATTCTCCTCGCAAATCTGTCGTCTACACAGTTTTTGTTCGGGACTGAGCAGCCTGGGAATCCATCGTGCCGAAACTTTGCTCATTGCCAAATCTTTGTGTAGAATTTTAAAAACACTCGTTTCTGACATTCCCATTTCTCTAGCAATAATTGAAACTTCTACTCGGCGGTCAGTCAACACCAAATCTTCAACTTTGTTGATGATGATTTATTCAGTTCGTGCTTCCAGAGGTCTTCCACATTTTGGGTCATCATGACTGGATTCCCTGCCCCATTTAAACTACTTGCACCAATATTTGATTTTGAAATAGGATGGACTATTTTCTCCATACACTGCCACCATTCTCTCATGGATATTCTTCGGGCTACTGCCTTCTTTCGTTAGAAATTTCATGACGCTTCTGTGTTCAGGCTTCAAATCACTAATTTTCGCTTCTTTAAACTGATATATAAATGACAAATGTTAACCGATTGGAATCAAACTTGGAGATGACACTATAAAATGTCATCGCAACTTCTCATAAGAAAATTGTCGCGGTAGTATATTGTTTTCATAGCTAGGTAGATACCTTAAAAAAACTCACCTCGTAATATTATTGAATTATAATAAGGAGCGTGTCGAGTACAATCGCCTAATATAATTGTTGAGAATTGTGAAAGTCTTTAAAAAATTGGAACCACGTAATAAAATATCTTACATAATAAAATAACATGATGCATCAATTGCACACCGTATTTGCTCAACCCTACAAATGATAACTATATAATCGGCATCCCATCTGTATTACCTAGGCACGCCACTGGTTTTCATTTTGCAACATCTGAGTTGTTCTTTAAAATATACACGACGTTCACCCACGTTACGGTTAATAAAAACGTAAGTAATGTAAACAATTAAAAAAAATCATTAAAGGTATCGATATTTAAAAATTGACCGACTAACCTCAATGAAACGTAATAAGAATCTCATTGATGGATATAAATATGAAGATCATGTGAGTTGACGAGTGATGACAAAGCCAAACAAATAAATTTTCGTAGAAATATTTTTATGTCGCGCATAAAATTGCATTAATTGCTCTACTGACGTAGTTTTAAATTACCGGAACTGGCAGCAAGTAAATGTTATTGTGCAATTTTGAATATTAATTATTATTATTGGTAATACTCGTGCAGGTACGACCTTAATAATTAGAGAATATGGTTAGCATGAAAACATTAATTTTAATATGCATATTTCGGAATCATTAGCAGTAATTCTAAAAATACACACTTTTCTTTGAATGCGAAAAAAAATAAAAAAAAATAGGGGCACAATGAAAGCAATTCCTAGAATCCACGATTGCGGTTCCTATTCTAGTATGTCAAATTCTTTAAGCAATGTGTACAAACACTTACGTTTGTTTACAAATAAAGCGGTATTTATTAAGAATGTCCAAAAATATTAAACTACATAAATTCCAAAACAAACGGTACCACCTTACTACCTGCACATCAGCAGCCAATACGACCTCGTAATGATAACATAACTAATTTTTAAAAACAAATTCTTGCAATATGTTTTAATTTGATTTTTTCATTTAAAAATTTAGAACCTTTTTTTAATTAAAAAAGCACACATATATATACTTACAATAAATTTTTCATGGTAAATAATCCATATGCAAGAACCAACAATTCAAACCAAACAACGACTTATTAATCAGTTTTAACTTAACTTCACAGAACCCGCATTAAACAGCAACCGTCTGCATTCCGCATTAAAAGACTCACTGGGGGCACAGCCTTGGCATGCTTCCTCTTTACATGAATCGGCTCGGCGCCCCCCTTGACACGTCATGCGTGTTTCAAATAATTTCAAACCGACCAACAAACAAATGCCCACGCAAGTACAGGTTCGTATGTACTTATCTACTTGGTATATATTTGTTTTTGGTATCAGATAAAGTAAAAAAAGAAAACTTACCAAAATAATACTATCTCCCAAAAAAGAAGAAAAACAAAAAATCAATCCCCTACAATGGGATTAATCGGGATTAATTTAGCAGAAAACTCGCTAGCACTCCAGAAACGTTCTGAACTATTTATTGTAATTATAATCTGCGCACAACACTGACGTACGTTTACTATAGCTAAATTTAAATTTTAATTATTCAGTGCTGTTGTGTTCGGTCTTCCATGGTACCGGCCGGTTTATTTTGCTTTTAGAAACGTCAGAACAATAGAACAATGAGCTGTTTATAAAGTCGTCTGGTAACAAACTGCTTTTAAAGCGTCCAAACATCATTGTTGTTTGGTTTTTTACTCTCTGTACTTTGAGACATGTACTGATGGTGTGTGCATGAGCACATGTCTACATATACTATGTAATACGATACATAGATCTATCTAAAAGATTCTAACGATTGATCGCATCACAGTTGGATAAACACAATCAAAAATAAGCTATTGCATTAGGCATTCCTAGGTTACAAATATCACTTACTAATGAAATACATGTTTTTAAATTTTCATTATGGCACACCAACATCTAAGAATCTAAGTCATATGGCTATTCAGATCGATCCCGGTGCTGAGATATCTTTTTCCCGAATCCATGCTCTACTTAAGTCTGCCCGGACAGGTTGGATCAGTTAAGTCAACAGATGTTCTTTTAAATGAAACTGAAGATGCGGTTTCAAATGTTTAATAAAAGAAAAATATTAATAATGACTAAGGTTAAAACTTAACTAGTTAAAAAACGAATTTATTTATTCCATTAACTAGATTATTTATTTTAAATACACAGTTATTTATTTTTATCGGTTTCAGGATATTTTTAAGCTTTTGTTTATATATACACAGGTAGGCTGGAAACTAAGTAATAACTATATTTGTACGGTGATACTATATGGTAATATTACCATACCGAAATGTCAAAAACAAGTCAACAAGATCAAAATAGCATGTGGTGTTTTCACTAACTCCCTCTTCAAGTCTGTTCTGACCCAGAACAGGTTTTATTCTCTGGTTTCTGTAGAAGCGGTCGTCACTATATCGACAGTTTTCACCCCGACTACACGTTCCGTTACGGTAGAAGTAACAATCTACACTTTTCGTTGACCTTGACGTGAACTTTGAGTAAAAGCTGCAAGCCAAGACAATCACACCCGTACCCGTAAAAATAACTTCCAGCATTTTTCGAACGATCCTTCAATACAACTGGTCCCGCCCACAGCCGACTTTGGGAACTGTCAGTTTGGTAACGCCCTTGGCAGTAGATCGGTCCTCAAATTCCATAATGTCCTCTACAGATCTGCATAACTGGGTTTCTGATAGTATAGCTGCTTCGTTACCAGAAAATACATGGAACGTCTATGATCCGGCAAGTGTAAGGCTGTGCATTGATCTTTTCCATCCGGGACTGCGTTATCATTTCCCTCATAGCGCACCAAACGGTTAGAATGTACCACCTTTGGTTTCTCTCTGAGCACTTTCTGGATGCGGTAGATCAACTAATTTATTCGTTTCTTCACCCGGCATGGGCCCTCCCAATTGTGTTATAGTTTTGACGATAAGCCACGTCGTTTTTGCGGATTGTATAACCAAACCAGATCTCTAGATTGAAATCCCTCTGCCCTCTTGGCCTCCCACATCATACAAACTATTCATCCGGTTTTCTTCTTCATTCAGTTCATTCTTCTTTAAGTTAACGACATATTCATTTCCGGTTACTTCCTGTCCAACAGGTGAACATCAGCATTCCAGACGGTAACCGCAGTTCGCGTACAAACACAGAAACAGGTGACTGTCCGGTTGTTTCGTGAACCGATGCGAAGGAACAGATGCAGATATTGCTCCCAGTCTCGTTGATGATCTGAGACGACTTTAGCCAAATGTTTGCCTGTTGTCCGATTCATGCGTTCTATCATTCCATCGGACTGCGGATGTAGCGGTGTGGTCCGAGTCTTGAGAATGTCCAACAATCGACACACTTCTACAAAGAGTATCGACTCAAAATTACGGCCTTGGTCCAAGTTGAGCTCCAGGGGTACTCTAAAACTACTGAAGAACTCCTTAACCAGATCTTCAGCTACAGTCGCAGCTTCCTGGTTTAGTAGTGCGTATGCTTCTGGCCATTTGGTAAAACAGTACATCGTCACCAAGATCGTCACTTATTCCCATCGTTGGTCTCGGTAAATGGAACGGCAATATCTATAGCTATTCTTATTCTAGGACTACACACATTGTACTTTTCTTTGTTTCCCCAAAGGCCACGTCTTCTTTACAATTCACTCAATAAAAACGCTCCCTAATCTTCTCCAGAGTCTTCTTCACGCCAAAGTGTCCTCCAGAGGCACCGCCATGGAGTTGTCGTAATACTGTTGTCACTCGGCTTCTTGGAACTACGAACTGAGACCTAACAGTGGTGCCATCTTCATCCAGCATTTGCTTTATGAGACCGTTCTCTATCTCCAAGGACTCCCACTGGGCTCAATATGCTTTTAAGATTCTGATGGAGAAGCTGGCGGCTTCCCAGACTGGTCTTTCCCTCACACACTTCCATTCCAGTACCATTTTTAATGCGGGATCAGCCTCCTGATGTCGTAACTCTTCCGGCAACCAATGGTCGTTGACGCTGGTAGAAAATTCCCAGACGTACTGTAGATGTTCAGAGATTTTAAAGTACTCACTTGTAAAAATCTAGAGTCTCTAAAGTTTAGAGTTTCAATGATGAAAAGTTTAAGATCTTTTCCCTCGATATTTTGGGTATTTAGATTTTTTGTTTCTTTCATGATTTTCAATTTCATAGTTCTCGTAATTTTATAGAGTTTCGAAAGTTTCAGTCAGGGAAATGTTTAGAGAAATTTGAAGTTTGAAACTTAGGATACAGATACATTGCCAGATTCAAAATACTTATGAACTTTAAAAATTAATGGTTTAAGTTTAGAGTATCAAATTTTTGTTTTCAATTGCTTCAAAGTTTCAATATTTTATTACATTTAAAATGTTATGCTCTAACAGATTGATAGTAAATAATAATTATTTTCAAGATTTTAAGAATATAAACATCTAATGTTCTCGAATTTCAGACATAGTCTTATTACAGTCCACGTACGTATCATGCATAAGCAAATATGACACAATAATTATTGTTAAACAATAAATATAATTATCAACTTTATCATTTGTTTTAACAACATTAAAGTACACAGAGAAAACAACAAACATTATTAACTCGAGTATAAGTTTACTGATTAAAGTACATTAACGCTTGCAATAGGTCATGTTCGTAGAGCAAGAGCAAACGTAAATGAATATTAAAAAAAACTAAGGATTCATCAGTTTTAAATAACTAATAACCTAATAAGATAACACACAATGAGCAAATTAAATCAAACCAGACTGAATAGTTTTATAAATTAAAAATGTATCCATCTAGCATATGGATTCAGTTCACCATACAAAATTAATGTGCATTAAAGCCCGACAATAAATTAATAATAATAATTACTATACTACCAATTACCTGGCAAACCAGGCCCCATTAATCCTAATACATAATGACATTAAATAAATAAAGATTATAAAATCCAAAACATGCGAAGTGCAATTTACCTTTTTCACTTTACTTTAAATTAGTTCTACATAAGTTTCTCGTAGCGTAATCGTATATTACGATATGGTTTGGTAAGTCTCTTATTATAACACATTCAATTTCCCGGATTTAAATGATCATAAATAAAGACTAGAGGATCCAAAGCATTCTAACATAAGTACAATTTGCCTTTTTTTACTTTAAAATGGTTCTTCATATGTACCCGCAGCGTGATGGGGGTACATAAATTACGATAAATGCCTTATAACAGGTCACGAAAAAGTCTAGTTTTATGGATTTAAATGATCATAAACACAGAATAGAAATTCAGAGCATAGTAAAATAAGTACAACTTGAGTTTTTTTAACTTTAGAACGTCCTGCATGAGTACCCGCAGCTAAATAGCTTATTAAGATACAAAAGATCGGCGAGTGCCTTATAGCATATCGAGAAAATGCCCAATATCCGGAATTTATATTCTCATAAATGGAGACTAGAGGATCCAAAACGTTCTAACACAAGTGCACTTTAAAACTGAATTTTCGACAGTTGTAAATATTTTGAGAGTGTGAAACGTTAAATAAGTATTTCAATGTTTTAAAAGCTAAACCAATTAGAATATATCCCAGAAAATGTGAAGACTCTTTCTCTTAACTCCCACGGAGTCTCTGAATACTAAAATATTCGAAACTTAAAAGCTTCAAAAATCGAATCCTTGAAGTTCTCAAATTCATTTTCTTTAGCGGAATTCCAGAAGACTAACACTCAGGATATCAGAAACTGGAGTTTTACAAAATCATTTTTGGAAATATTACATTTGTACCTCTAAATCTAAAATTGGGAAACTCTGAAAGTGTTGGGAGTCTAAACCCCCGACATTTAAATATACTGCATGCATGGGTGATTCTAATTATTATTACATTAGAATCGAATTAGAAAATTCTAATCTCCAGAATTCCGGTACTTCGAATCCACTAAAACTTCCAAGATTGCTGTTTTAAGCTTTGAGATCCTAAACTTACCCTATACCACTTTTAACCTATGTTTGAGTCTCGTTGGGTCGTAAGAATGTAAAAACTGAAAGAGAAAGGGCGGTGAGATGGAAAACACTGCTAGAAAAGAGAGAACTAAAGACTGTTGTTGAGTTTGGTTTGTATAGATCAGTAAGTGTTTAGTTCATTTTTGATTCATAATAAAATATGCAAGATGGTAACGGACAACATGCAGCAATTATACAGACAGATCCAGCACTCCAGTCGAGTTTACAAATTTCCATTCTTTTGTCTAATGCGTCGTGGTTTTTAGCTGTTCGCGTGGTTGTTAGGTTTAGCACTATTCGGACTTAACGAAGTTTTTTGTTGCTTTGGAGTTTGAGATTATGATAGCTATATACTTACTATGTGCCTATTTTTTATGGTAATGGGTTCTCATATCCATTTAAGCTTTAACAACACACTAATTATAAATTATTATTCATATTAAAGAAAATATTACTCGTTATATCATTATTAATAAGAACCAACATATTAATTCTATAAATTCAAAAACGCCGTCGAAAACGAACATCTTTAAATAAAAATAAAATACTAAATAAATGTCAAACTCTTGAAGAACAAAACTTGGAAGTTAATATAAATAATGAAGGGCCAACGGCATCAATGGCATTTGCAAACGCAAGAGAGCTGGATTTGTCTATAATTTTCGTTTCATAAGTTCCGCTTGTTCAACTGTCAAAAATGTAATTATGATGTCTTTATGTACACCTGTATTTTAAGCAAGTTGTAAAAGGGGCTGCAAATATGTTGGACAGTGCAATATTTTCGTCTTCCAGTGAAGTAAATGGCCCTTCCCTGGCCTGACCTGAGATGTAGAAAACATAATAAACCTTCACTAATCAGGCTTTTTTACACGAAGTAAATCCTTGGTGAATAAAAGACTTGGTTTTGTTTAGCTTTGCTTGCTTTGTTTAGCTAAAATGTTAGTAAGAAGACATTCAATCCAGGGCCTGTTTTGAACTGTTTGTCTGTCTGTTTAGGTGCTATCTACAAACAGCTTACTGTTGTGTTGGAGCTTGATTCGATATAAAACCTATCTTCGAGAGATCTAAAGCTGTTTACAAGCTAGTTGTCGTAACCAGATACCTTGATTTTGCTCGACGAATCGTTAGAAATTTTTGATTAACTTATTAGGAAAAAATATAAAAGCACAAATACCCGATGTGCAAATGCAGACAGCTGTTTCCAATCCTTATTAGTCGGCCTTTAACTTTCTTCGCAAAAAAAAAGTTAAATGCCACTGTCTGTTACTAAGGTAATAGAAAACTCAATGACTATATCGAATTATTTATGGCAACCCTGATTTCGAGAGTTGTTGGACAAAAATTAAACGATGCAGATGTATTTTTTTAAATATTCCGTGACGTGTATCACAACTTCAGTAACTTTCAACTAGAATTACAATATTATCTATTATAACCATTTTCATTGCAATGAATCAAACTATTCTATTAAATAGAAACTATAGAATTGCGAATGTAATCCCTACCATAACTAACAGCAAAAACACCAGCCAGCTTTTGTGCACTACTGGTTAGAATATTGACTTCATAATCCAAGGGTCGCAGGTTCGATCCCCGGCTGAGCTGATAATTATCCGGTAATGCTTTCTTGTCGGATAAAAAAGTAAAACTGTAAGCCCCCAGATCTGACTAGATTAATGTAGAATCAGGAAAATGATCATAGCAATCGATGTCTTGAGTTACGAGGGATTCTCCCCCACCTCGATTGCTTGTCCAGAAACGATTTATTTAATATCAGTTGTAACACATTTTCATCTCCAAAGGTGAACCCTACACATATTCACTGACAGTTATTGAACAGTAATATTATTTTAATATTCCAAGTAAATTGACTTACTTATTTTATAAACATTAACATATTTGGAAAGGCTAATTAAAATATTATCAACCAAAAGAATTTCTTCTGGGTAAACAAAGAAATTTAAAATGGGCTGCTAATTACTTTATAATAGACCAAACATTTGTTTCTAAACAAATAATATTTTTCTAATCTAGAAGTGTGTACTTGGAGCCTCATTATTGATTTGAAATTCAAAAAACGATTTTTCTGGTGTTTTCCCTTCCCGCAACGATTTATATCTATTCAAACAGAAGCCACTACTTCAAAACCGCTTATTAAATAATCATCACAAATATTCCACACCTATTGTGAATACCTTTAATTTCTAAGAACTAGAAACCTATTTATACATTTTTCAACTGTTATGCATGTATTGATTCTTATGCCACTCTTGTTACCTACACATTTGGACATAATTGAGAATTTTTGAGCAAAATAGAGTGTATGGGGCTCTTAAAGAGTTCGTTTTATTTTCGGTCCAATGCAGTCTAATTTCGAAGAATTTAAATTTAATAGTATATTGCCGACCAGAAGGATCTAATGTACAGTCTAAGCTGGACAAATTATTATGATCACTCATACACATGTGATTAAACTTAACTTAAAGTGTATTTGAAAATATTAACTGAATTCTACTATTTTTTGTTGATTTTCTCTTGCGAATATATTTTTATGCAGGATGGTGCCCCTCGCATCAATTATCAGAAGCTTCAAAAACTTCCTTTCAGAGTATGAAGTACATTTTCTGCCCTGACCTGGAAATTCATCAGACCTTCACTGTATCGAGAGCCTTTGAGAACTTGTGTTGATATTCGATAGATATTTGGAATAGCCCTCAAATTATTGAAAATGCAAAACATCCCAGTAAGCAGAGTGCCGTCTTATTTACGTGGTTTTTTAGACATATTTGGTCGCTGATGATGAATGCCCAATTATAACGTTATAATGACGTTATACCAGTATGACGAATGTAGATTTATGACGTCGACAAATTTCCTTAAAAAAAATGTAAGTAAGATCCGTTTTACATATACGAGAATTGTGGAAATTTTAATTAAATCTTGCTGGAAATTTTTCAAAAAATTCTTACAATAAATTTACAATTAATAGGTATATACATGGTGGAAATAAATGATTTTCATCAAGTTACCATTGCATTCCCCATGTAAAAGCACGACGTGCCGCTCTACGAAAATAGAGAAGGCAGTACCATAACCTCAAAATATACGCTTATTAAATAAATTCAATAAATTCTATGAAGTGTTTGACAGATTGATTTCATTTATTGACAGAACTAATTTAGTATCAAATCAAAAAGAGTAGAGCAGTACAGAAAAATTTACATGTGAAAAAATTCCAAAGGGAACTTGATGAAAATCATTTATTTCCACGCTGTACATTGAATTTGAATAAATAAATTAAACCTAAAAATATCTTGCACACTTAGCGCTAAAATATTACTTGATATGTAGCTTTATTATTGTTGCAGGCTCAATCATTTTTATAAACAAAATAAACAGATGTAGTGCATATGTTTCAAAAATTCAAACTCTGAGTGGTCTAGCATCACGTGACCGGTATAGGTACAGATCGTGTAAAACAACGCAACGAAGGAGTAGCCGAATCCGTGCAAAAAGTTAGTTAATGTTGATTTCCTTTTTCAGCTGCTTGATGTATACATCTTTCATTAAAAATATATGTGTGGTATTTTATTTCTGGGCATTTCTTGCAGTTTTGTGTCGGTGTTGGTAAAACAAATTAGGATGGTATTTCATACAATTAACTGAAAAAAAACGGAGGGAGTATGCATCTGTTGGCTGACGCCTCAAAAACAACAAGCGTTTTAGGATCGCCATATAAGTATAATAATATAATAATAGTGAGTATATATACATTTGAGAATTTTAAATAATAAATCTTTTTTCAAATTAAGGTGTTTTATTTGCAGAAGTAGAAATAAATAGGTCCTTAAGACATCAATAAAACGTCATTTAAATGATTATATGAGGTTTTCTTTACGTCATAAAACAACGTCTTTTTTACGTCGTAAAATGACGTCTTTGGGCTGTGACATTTACCCGTCTTGTTAACATCATTATAACGTCACTTCAAAGGTGAAAATCAGTCAGCTTACTGGGATGTATCAAAAGTATAAGGGTGATATGACCAAATATTAAATTATAATTCTGCTTTAAATATAATGGTATATTGTTATACGACGTTGTATAAGACGGTCTATTGTAGGAGTTGTATATACTAGTTTTTTCTACTTTGCATAATTAATTTTATATTTGCAAATTCAAGCTGTTAAAACCGTTGCATTAAAATTTAGCGATTTTTGCATGTAATAAGTGGTACCGCTATCAAATGACATTTGACGCTTTGTGAGGTTAAGCCAAATTTGGTGCCTTAAAGCACCCTGTACATCGCGGTTATAACTCCACATTGAGACAACCAGATTTTGCGATTTTGTTTAGATAAATAAAGATTTATCAATCAATCAATCTGTATCTATCTAAGAAAAACCAAGAAGAGTAAAAGATTCAATAAGTTTTAACAATTTTAGATAAATAAATTATTAAAACCCTAATTAACCAAAACGAGCGTCGAATCGATCTGGGTAAAATTAATTGAAAATCATCTCAGGAGCGGTTTACCTTTGATTCACAAATTACTCACAGGGTGGATCGAAAAAGGGTGTTTTCCAATTTCTGGAAAGCATTGCAGGTTATAGTAGTACCTACAGGTTTTGTTGTTCTAATAAAGTATATCACAAGTAATCTTTTTAATCTAATTCCGGTGTGACGCACGTACAGAGTGTCTCATGAAGATGACCCTGTACCTTATCTTGGAAACTGTAATAAGCGTGACAGAAAAAAGTGAAATACTAAAGTTGGTTGGTATAAAACAAATTTTAGTTTTATAATATTTTTATAAAATATATAAATGTTTACCTACAGCTTGTATCAACTTTTTCACTTTAAATGGAACACTGTATATTTTTACAATTCAATTTATTATAAGTATTTGTGGTTAACATATATGTCTCCAAATTCCGCACAGTTTTGGAATAAATCCGATTCCATTAATTTTTCTTTTGAGAATGCAACATTTCTTAAAGAATTAGATTTACGTACTGCAACTTATATTTAACTAATTATAATTATACATGACGCTTATAAATAGGTAAGTCAACATTTTTCATAAATTGATTGTTGAATACATAACATGTCGTTTAATCCATTAGACCAAAAGTACAAATTCTCGAACGTAAGTTTCATGTTTTCAAATAGGACACTCTGTATATTTATATTTTATATGATTCGGCTTTAAAGTTTCTAAAGGTTACCTTTCTTTAAAGGTAATAAAGATATTTTCTATTTCAAAAGCAAACAGTATCAACGTTATCAGAGTTTTCACACTGTCTTGCTAGTTTTCTAAAATTAATTTATCAGTCTAATCATAAATGCATGAAAAACCTAACTTCGATTCCTCTACCCCTAACACCTTAAAAAATCGTATAATAATAAAAAAAATATTAATAATAAAAAAATAAATTATAAATAATAATAAAATAGCGAGACAGCATTAGAAACGCTGATAACTTTCAAACTATTTATTTTTGAAATAAAAAATACATGCATATATGAATTGGTAGAGACTCAAGAGCTCAATCATATAAAATATATACAGGGTGTAACATTTGAAAAAAGTGAGATTTTTATGTACAAAGATTTGTATATTTGGTCTAGTGGATTAAACACCCTGTATATTATTCAACAATACATCTATGGGGAAAATGCTGATTTACATATTTATTAGCTTCATGTAATATTATATAATTAGTTAAATGTAACTTGCAGTGTTTAAATTCATTCTTTGTTAGAATTTCGTGCTATATGTATTAACCAAAAACACTTACAATAAAGTGTAGTAGATTCAGGGGCGTACTGGCCCACCGGGATATCGGGACCATATACGACCAGTAGTATCATATATCAACGCACCTAATCACACCTTGTCCAAGAAACTCAACCATATTATTAACATCATAGGATACAAATCGAAATACTCTGTCAAAAATGCATTAGAATTAGTAGAAAAACTACAGAACATACATCTTCCAGCACATTCAAAACTTGTAAGCTTTGACATTTGTAACATGTTTTCAAAGATTCCACCACAAGACTGTATTCCTTTGTTAGATAATTTCCTAGTTAATAGTAATGTAGAATTAGTAAAAAGATTAGAGTTAATTCAATTATTTGATCTTTGTATCAGTCAAAATTATTTCACTTTTAATAATATAATTTATTTACAGAAAGATGGTTTACCTATGGGTAATTCTCTAAGTCCTCTATTAGCTAACATATTTATGGATAATTTGGAAGATCGAATATTTTAATTAGATCTTTCTAAACACATTATTTTTTGGTTTCGTTACGTTGATGACATTTTAGCTTGTTTTGACAGTTCTTTTGAGGTTATCAATGAATTTTTAATGCTTATAAACAGTCTTCACACAGACATCACGTTTACACTAGAAACAGAACAAAATAGAGCTATTAATTTTTTGGATTTAACTATTACAATTAATACAGACAATGAATTTGATTTTTCCATATACAGAAAACCCGCAAGCACAGACGTCACTATACCTAACGATTCATGTCATCATAAAATGCATAAACTAGCGGCTTATAGATCTTTAGTACACCGAGCTTTAACTACTCCAATGAAACGATCACATTTTGATAAAAAAATTTCAATCATCAACCAATTAGCATATGCAAACCATTATAACCATAACATGATTGACACTTTAATTCAACAAAAAGATTATAGGTTAGCTATCAAAAGAATATTTCCAATTGACACTCAAATACAAGACACAAACTACATATCAATACCATACTTTGGCAAGATATCAGAACAAATTGCAACTATACTAAGAAAAACCACCAGTTACAAAATAACCTATAAAACTAACACCAACACCTTTTCACTTTTATTCAATGCTAAAGACAAAATACAAGATATCATGAAATCCGGCATTTACCGTTTGAATTGTTCTTTTTGTAACTCGGGCTATATTGGGCAAACACTTAGAAATTTCGACATAAGATACAAAGAACACGTACGCTCTTATAGACTTAAACATCCAGAAAAATCGAATTATGCCAAACAGTAGGGAAAAAATGAGAGTTCTGGGACCACCCCCCACTCCTGACCTTGACCTTGAACCTATCTCGCTCTAACACATGGTGACCTTGAATCTATCTCTGTCATGTTAACGTGGCAACACCGCATTCTCAAGGTCAACAAAATGGCAACACCGCATTCGCAAGGTCAACAATATGGCAACACCGCATTCTCAAGGTCACCAATATGGCACCACCGCATTCTCAAGGTCAACAATATGGCAACACCGCATTCTCAAGGCCAATGATATGGCAACAATGCATTCAAGACCACTCTTCAAGGTCATCAAACACCATTCAAGGTCAAGCTTTAGATATATATAGCAGGTCGCATGTATTGAAAATGCAAAATGTGTGTAGAAGCGAGCTTGCAGAATACGTGCCTGACAGAACGAGTGTTATCATTTCGTAATTGGAAGGGTATACAAACCCCAAAATCTTTAGCTGAGGCCGGATTTGTGTATACGGGGCGTGAAGATAGAGTAGAATGTTTTTATTGCCGAGTGAACATTTTCAAATGGGAACCGTCGGATAGTCCAATCGTAGAACACCTGAAATGGTCACCACATTGCGTGTTTGCAAACGTGTTAGCACCCATAAACGTTGAAAGCGGTAGAGACGTTTGCGGTTAAAAGAAGATACAACATAGAATATAACACTAAGGAAGATGTTACCAATCAAGGCGGTAATATTATTAGCAACCTTGTACGAGGGTGTAGTGTACGTTGCAAAACTTCCAGACACAACAGCAGCTTTTATTTCATACAACTTCAATACGAGTGTGTGGTATGGAATGCAACCGGTGACGTTGCAACACATGGGAATGTTTAAACACGAGGTCGGCAATAGAACGCAAGAAGTACGATTCAGGGTCAAATTCGTGTACCCAACATATACCATGGATAGCGAGTGGCAAACCCTCGGGAATAGTCCGGTAGAACAATGTAAAGTCAGCAGCGAAACGTGTTACGCTTCAGTGGCGACCTTGGGCACCCTGTTAATCGCAGTAGTTGGTGTAAGCATGGGAACATATTGTATCGCTCGTTATCGTTACCACTAAAGACTATGACCTTGGCTCCCACCCGCCAACTGAAACCATGACCTTGGATCCCACCCCTCGACTCAGACCATGACCTTGAATCCCACCCGTCAACTCAGTGTATATAAACGCATACGCAAGAACACTTCAGTAGTACAGCATCTACACAAGAACAATTCAGCAGTACAGCATCATGAACGTGGTAGAGGCAACCGTTTTAGTAACATTCGATTTCGAGGACGACGAGGATGAAATGCGAGACGAAGAATTATATGGTGGGAACGTCGAGAAAACTTTAGACCACCACAAAGAGGCATTCATTAAACGCGTCAAAGAGAAGAGTGTTCTTGAAGCTGGTTATCTGGTGTTTGCGCTAGTGACGTTTGCATATTCCATGGACTTAAATGGGGAAAGGATATGGTTTGACGGAAAAAGTGGGACAGCGCCGAAACAATTGGAAGAACCGTTAGACGAATGGTACGATACAAATATAAAAATTCCCATCATGAGACGTATAGAGGAGTATAATACCGATAAGTTGCGAACGGAACATTTGTGTCGTTTCACCATACTAATAGCGGAGAGTTAAAGTGCTGTTTATAGACTAGTATAAGCCGGATAAGTTTCGAACAGAACATTGGCGTCGTTTCACCATCTTAATAGCGGAGAGTTAAAGTGTTGTGTTGTTTTTGTAAAGTCACAGAAACAGCCAGCGCATTATTTAGTGAAAAGTACGCCGAGGCTTAACTAATGTATTATTGAAATAATTGTACTCTGTAAACAAATACAAGATTGTAAATTGTAAAAGATAAATGTACTCTGTAAACAAAAACAAGCGGGTAAATTGCATATGTATTTAGTTAAATAAACCACGTATTTATCTCATTATATCGTTTCATTTAAGACCGATCTCCGTCTCTTCTAGAGATTAGTTTAACGATTAAATCAAAAGTGAAACTAAGATTTAAAAATGTCATACCATTTTAATTTCAATTAGATTCTTACTTAACTATGAAAATATCCAGAGGAAAGATCAACACAACCTCAAGGTAAGAACGACACCAGACAGTCAGGAATGTGCAAACAAAGAAATTCCACAGACATCGTTGAGAACAGGTGAAACAAGGTCAAGGAGATTGTATTTACACAGAAAGGAGTGGCCAGACAGTCAGGAATGTGCAAACAAAGAAATTCCACAGACATTGTTGAGAACAGACGAAACAAGGTCAAGGAGATTGTATTTACACATAAAGGAGTGGCCAGACAGGCACGAATGTGCAGGCAGAACAAAAGAAATTCCGCAGACGTTGTTATGTTTACAAAAAAATGTACACGAAAGGTCAACACTACCTCAAGGGTAAGAACTACACCAGACAGTCAGAAATGTGCAAACAAAGAAATTCCGCAGTCTTTGTTGAGAACAGATGAAACAAGGTCAACGAGATTGTATTTACACAGAAAGAAGTGGGGGCACAGATATATCTATAACTTCCAAGCTTCACCACTCAGTTACATTTACAACAAGTTAGAGAAATGAACAACGAAATGAACAATGAAAGTGGAGTAGAAAGTGGAGTAGAGAGTTCGTCGCCGGAGGTCGACCGACCAGCGTCTCGGGGATCAAGTCTGTGGAGCGAGGATACGGAGATCCTCGTTGTGAACGACGTTGCGCAGGTAGAGGACCTGGAGGAGACTGAGGAGATGGAGGACGAGGTGGAAGACCTGGACGAGGTGGAAGACCAGGAGGAAACCATGGAAGTGCTGGTAAGTAACTAAATAATTTAACAAAATTACTTTTAACAAAAATACTTTTAACAAAATTACTTTTAAATAAAAGGAGGAAACGATGCAAGTGCTGGTAACTAACTAAACAATTTAACAAAATTACTTTTGAATAAAACACATAGATATGAGACATATATTTTTATTTTAATGTTTATAGCCGGAGAACGTTTTAGTGGCGATGTCGCGACCCGTACTAGTACGGGGGCGGTTTAGCACGCTGGTGCTGTGTTGCGTATGTAGGGAGACCTACATAACCGTCCCTCGGGACTATGACGCGGTGAGGTACGCCGCCACTCACCAAAAGTGTGAGGCATGCACATAAGTGAGTTAGAATTAGTATATTGTAATAAAATTACGTTTTAATTTACCCCGTGTTTTGCAGGTGCAGCGCGAGTGTAAACAATCCCCAAAAAATCCCCCAAAAAAATCCCCAAAAAAAAAAATCAAAAAAAAAAAAAAAAAAATCAAAAAAAAAAATCAAAAAAAAAAAAAAAAAAAAAAATGAGGGGGGGGGTTTGGGGCCGGGGGGGAACGAAAATTGAAAAATCAGCGCTCTAGCTCTCAAGGTTAACGAAGGGCAAGAATTCGATTGCTCGATTTGCTAAGTAGAGATAAATGAAGGTCGTCACGGGTATGCTGTTGACCACAATTGAATGGTCATAGAGTATTTCCGGGTTACAACAAACTTTTGGATTTTGGTTTTTTTGGAATTTTTTTTTTTTTTTTTTTTTTTTTTTTTTTTTTTTTTTTTTTTTTTTTTAATTTTGGATATTTTTCAGAGAGTATTGTCTGGTTGCTACAAACTGTTGAATTAAAACAACATAGTGAGTAATGGGTCAGACGGTTTTAGTGACTTTTTGTTTACGGTTATAATATCTACAATTTCTTTTATTGTATACAATCAAATCATCAATTGTAAAGGAAAAAGAATTATTTCATGCTATTTTTTATTTAAAATGTGTTGGTCCTAACTAAATAATATTAACAAAAGTACTAAATAATATTAACAAAATTACTAACTATAATGTCTATAATGTCTACAATTACACATCACTGCTGATCCATCTCCATCGCCAACCGTGCATTCAATATTTGAAAGTAAAGGCTGCCGTGACAATTATCATCGCAGGTACACTCATCCGCATCGTTGCCTCCAAACTGGGATACCGGACCGAGGATATGCAACCGTTCGCAACACGCAATTGGGTCGAAGGTGTTGTACAGCATCCGTTTCATGCAGCCATCACACCAATGGGATGGTACGTGGGAAATCGATCTCGACACCGTTGTGTGGTATTGCTGTGGTAGGGTGGCCTTACTACACACACTGCGTATGCAGCCCTTGCATAGACGCTTCTCTTTCCACGTGTAGTATGACCACCACAGACAGTACGGGACATCTGCCACTGTAAAGCACCCCTGCAATACCGTAGCCACCTGTTGAAACCGTAGGGTTCGGTTTGCACAATCAAGGTCCTCCAGGTCACCGAAACGGTCTTCATCATAATGTCTTTCGGAGTTAGCGGTTGTATACCAATACCATTTCCACATCACCCATAGTTCGAACACTAGGCGTTCAATTCCTATACCTATGGATGATTGTGGATTCATCAGCTCTCGATGGTGGCGGGCGATGGATACATGTGGACCCAAGGAGGCAGCGATGCAGCGTAACGATTGAGCCCGTAGGCTGAGCCAGCGATCCCATTTCTGCGCATCTGGCGCGGTATCTCCTTCAACGGAATGTGGTATGCGAGGTGCGATGACGGACATTGTGATGTGTTACCTGGTGTGGAAAACACTCCCTATTATATCGAAGTTACAACACCCACGGAGGGAGTGGGAAGTGGAACACCTTGAGGTACCTATACACCAATGCCCTTGAGAAAATCTAAGGTTTCTGTCTAGACACCGACCTATACACCAATGACCGTGAGGAAATGCAAGGTTTCTGTCTATACACCACTGACCGTGAGGAAATGTAAGTATTTGCGCGAATGCACGGTAAAGTGGTGGGGGTGATGGAGGGGTTCAAGGTGAAGGAGTGGGGGTGAAAGTGGGGTTCAAGGTTAGGGAGTGGGGGGTGGTTCGACAAAACCGGAGGGCGACGAAGCGGAGCGTCAGTCTGTCTTCGTTCATCATGGATACATCATCTAGTAGTGTTACCAGTGTTGGTGAAGTGAATAAGTGTCGTTGTGTGACATTGTCCTTCTGGTCAAAATTATCGATGAAGAAAGCGTGCCCGGTACATGTGCCGCGTACACCATCTCCAGTTGCTGCGTGCCCGGTACTTGTACCAACTATCGAGCGTGCACCATCTCCAGTTGCAGCGTGCTCGGTACATGTTCCGCGTACACCTTCTCCAGTTGCTGCGTGCCCGGTACTTGTGCCAACTATCGAGCGTACACCATCTCCAGTTGCTGCCGCAAAGAAGATCATAGTACTACAAAATGTGGTAGTAAAGGCGGCAGCCGTTAATGTGGAGAAGCCGAAGTACGACATGCTTTCCGGGCGTTCACAACCTTTACTGCGAGAGCTGTTGACTTCGACAAATGTGTTTTACGCTGTTGGAAGTTTGCACATGAGAGGAATCCCCATCGTGACGGTCCAGGAAGCACCTGCGGCATCACCATGTTCGGGTGAGTGGGACTCCCAATTGTTGAATAGCCCACCGGGCAGCGAGTATGATATCTCAATTCGGGGGTCCCTTTTGGGGGATGCATCACCATCTGCAACCGATGATGAAGTGAACCTGCCCATGGAGATTGCTGCAAGTGCAAATGTAATTGTTGATGAAACGGAGTCGGACTGTTCCACATCAATTGCAAGCGATCCTGACGATGACGATGAGGAGTTAATCATTCCGGGTACCCCCTGTGATGACGGGGTGCATGACCATTTGGACATAGACACAGCGACACTTATGGAGGTTTCTGATGACACAGCGTCCATACAGTTGTCCGGCAGCATCAGAGACTTCACAACTTCGGCGATGGTCTTCATAGATGGTGTACCATGCGAGAAGCAGTCTTTACCGCTTGCTGTCGTTGATGACGCACAGCAGACAAGGATTACACGACGGTTAAGAGAAGTGGCGTCCGGTTTGCGAGGGTGTGAGAGTGAACGCATCGCTCTCCTCCAACGCAAAGCGGAGCTCTTAGCTGCTGTGGAAAGATATGAGATCAAAATCAAGAGTATCAAGACGCAGCAGCTACGACAAGTGATGGAGGAGTTGGGGTCCTGTGAGAGCGAACGCCTCGCACTTTTAACCGAAGCGGAAAACTTGTCAGCTTTGCGTCATCAACGACGTTAACGGTTGGTATAACTGTGACCTCCCACTAACAATAACCCAGTCCTCTTCCTATCCCGGTCGGGTTTGCATAACACGTCCTCGTCGTCCCGACTGGAAATCAGTATCGCGAACGTTAGTGGTAAAAGGTGATGTAAAAGCTTTATCGTTTGCCAGTGCGTTCCCGTTTACTGATTACAAAGAATATGCATGTGTGTAGCTGTGGCGCGTCCTTCACCCGACGGGATGCCTTAGCCCGTCACCGAAGAGAAAGCTGCCGTGGACCGCTGGACTACCCATCCACGAGCGGTAAGTAACCATTCCTGTGAAGTTGTATGATGTGATACGAGTATTTTGTTGATTACAGCTGGGGGAGCTTCGGATGCTGTAGGTTATACCGGTGAAGGACCTGCATCTAAGAAAGCGAAAAAAACCTCCCCGCAAGGTACGTGTACACATTGTTAACGGCTTTAGTGTTAGTGATCTGTGCAATTGTTTCAGGAAATACCTCCGCGACGGTGTATTGCGATGTGTGCGAGCTGGATGTTCCACGACGTGGCTACGCTGGACATCTACGAAGCAACCGCCACAATCGTCGTAATACCGCGTCAGTGCAGTCGGAGGAAGTGGTGGTCCTGGAGACGGCTTTCAAGTCGCGTATAGCCAGTTATCGAGTCTCGGTGAGAAATCATCACATAAATCTCAGAGAATTTACTGATGAGACCCGCGAAAATGTGTTAAGACTATTAGAAAGAAACGTTCAGCGCTTTCGTAGTGTGAAAGTCAATCTAGAAGTATTCGGAATGTACTTTTTGGAAAGTCAAAATTTGCACGAAATTAAATCGTTTAATACGCAAAATGAGATTGTGACCGGGACTTCGAATCTGACCGATTTGTATGATGATTTCGTTGAGGTGCTGGATACGAAGATGTCGGACTTTAATGATCGGAACTCAGGTAATGAATAGTTACGGGTTACGATTCGATTGCTAATTGTAGGGTCCTTGCAGGTTGGGTACTGGAGCAGCTGTTATTTATAGAAGTCAACGTCAATAAATACAACCCGCTCCGTGCTTCCTCCTATGTTCCACTTCCGCCGTCGATACAACATAAAAAGGCTGTAATCAACGTGCAAAATAACGATCAGTGCTGTTTTGGTTGGGCCTTGGCGTCCGCTTTGTATCCGCCGAGGGGACGTGCCAACAGGACGACGTCGTATCCAAATTTTGCACAACTGTTTGATTTTGAAGGTATCACCTTTCCTGTCAAACTGGATGCTATTTCGAAATTTGAAGCGCGTAATCCACGCTTATCTATTAACGTGTATGGTTTGGAAGCTGTATTTAAAGACGGAGAAATGAAACAAGAAGTTGTAGGGCCTCTGCATTACTCTAAGCAAAAGAAAGAAGTACATGTAAATTTATTATTAATTTCTGATATGGAGGGTAATAGTCATTACTGTTGGATAAAAAACTTTTCGCGTTTGGTATCGTCACAGTTGTCGGCTCACAATGGAGAAAAACACTTTTGTGACGGCTGCTTGCAGTATTTTCCAAGTGAAAGTAGATTAAAACAACATACCCGTTTTGATTGCAATCATGTTTACACCAAGTTACCAACTATCGAACCCGTATGCAATAAATGGGGGCACGACCGGCCGGGTAATCTATTGAAGTTTGAAAATTTTCAAAAGCAACTTACAGTACCTTTTGTCGTTTACGCGGATTTTGAAAGTGTTTTGAAACCTTTGGACACGGTTGAGCCGGATCCTAGTGGAAAATTTACCATGACATCGTACGAACACGAACCACATTCGTTTGCGTATTACATTAAGTGTTCCTACGATGACGCGTTATCTAAATTTGAATTGTACCGTGGTCCGAATGCAGCAAGTGAGTTTATGCTGCGCTTAGAAGGAGATGTTAGAAGGTTGTATAAGGATCATTTAAGACATGTTCAAGACATGCGACTTTTATCGTGTCGACAAACTTTCAACTATGATAATGCAACCGTGTGTCATATTTGTGACAAACCCTTTGGTGAAAACGACGTTAAGGTGAAAGATCACTGTCACCTCAGCGGCGAGTACCGCGGGGCGGCTCACTCCGGGTGCAATTTAATGTATCAAATTCCCGACTTCATACCGATATTTTTCCATAATTTGACGGGATATGATTCACATCTATTCATAAAGCAATTGGCATTAGAAAAAGAAGCAATCGAAGTGATTGCGCTCAATAAAGAGAAATACGTTTCGTTTTCGAAACAGCTTTTGGTAGATGAAATTAGGGACGGGTCCCAACGAATACAGGTATGTCTTAAAATGCGCTTTCTGGACAGTTTACGATTTTTAAATTCTAGTTTGGATAAGTTATCGCAAAATCTAACTACCGACCAGTGTTTGACTATCAAAAAGTATTTTGGAGATGGGGTTAGCTTCGACTTACTGCGACAGAAAGGTGTGTTTCCCTATTCGTACGTCGACAGCTTCTCCAAACTCGCACAGGACACGTTGCCGACGTATGAGGACTTTTTCGATCGTTTGACAGGGGAACACGTCTCTCGATCGCGGTATGCTCGCGCTGTGGAGGTGTGGAATACGTTTGGTTGCACGACTTTGGGCGACTATTCGGATCTCTATTTGAAAACCGATGTCTTACTTTTGACTGATGTCTTTGAAAACTTTAGACGTGTATGTCTTGAAAATTACAAGTTAGATCCGGCGCAGTATTTTACTGCACCGGGTTTAAGTTGGGATGCTATGTTGAAACGCACGTCTGTAGAACTGGAGCTGCTCACGGATCTGGACATGCTCCATTTCTTTAAGAAAGGTATTCGGGGAGGTGTCAGTACCTGTGTTGGCAGGAAGTGTTTCGCGAATAATACGTTTCTTCCAAATTATGACGCGTCCAAGCCCCATTCTTTTATTATGTATCTCGATGCTACCAATCTCTACGGTTACAGTATGCGACAGTATCTGCCGCAGCGCGACTTTGAATGGCTTAGTCCGTACGAAATTGAACAGTTCGATCTAAATTCCGTGGCGGAAGACGCCGATATGGGTTACGTGCTGGAAGTAGATCTACATTCCTGTGAAGTTGTATGATGTGATACGAGTATTTTGTTGATTACAGCTGGGGGAGCTTCGGATGCTGTAGGTTATACCGGTGAAGGACCTGCATCTAAGAAAGCGAAAAAAACCTCCCCGCAAGGTACGTGTACACATTGTTAACGGCTTTAGTGTTAGTGATCTGTGCAATTGTTTCAGGAAATACCTCCGCGACGGTGTATTGCGATGTGTGCGAGCTGGATGTTCCACGACGTGGCTACGCTGGACATCTACGAAGCAACCGCCACAATCGTCGTAATACCGCGTCAGTGCAGTCGGAGGAAGTGGTGGTCCTGGAGACGGCTTTCAAGTCGCGTATAGCCAGTTATCGAGTCTCGGTGAGAAATCATCACATAAATCTCAGAGAATTTACTGATGAGACCCGCGAAAATGTGTTAAGACTATTAGAAAGAAACGTTCAGCGCTTTCGTAGTGTGAAAGTCAATCTAGAAGTATTCGGAATGTACTTTTTGGAAAGTCAAAATTTGCACGAAATTAAATCGTTTAATACGCAAAATGAGATTGTGACCGGGACTTCGAATCTGACCGATTTGTATGATGATTTCGTTGAGGTGCTGGATACGAAGATGTCGGACTTTAATGATCGGAACTCAGGTAATGAATAGTTACGGGTTACGATTCGATTGCTAATTGTAGGGTCCTTGCAGGTTGGGTACTGGAGCAGCTGTTATTTATAGAAGTCAACGTCAATAAATACAACCCGCTCCGTGCTTCCTCCTATGTTCCACTTCCGCCGTCGATACAACAATGACTTTCCTTTCTGCCCCGAACCTCTGGTGCCGCCTACGGGAAACGCGCGTCACCCAAAATTAATTCCAAACTTGTTCGATAAAACGCGTTACGTTATCCACTATAGAAATTTACAACAGTGTCTTAAGCATGGTTTAGAATTAACCAAAATTCATCGCGTGTTAAAATTTCATCAGGCACCCTGGTTGCGTTCCTATATTGATTTGAATACCACGTTACGTAATCAGGCAACTAACGAAGCGGACAGGGACTTCTTTAAATTAATGGTTAACAGTTTATTTGGCAAGACAATGGAAAATGTCGATAAAAGGGTGGACGTTCGTTTGGTTAGTCATTGGGAACGTCATGGTAAAAAGCATGGGGCTGAGACGTTAGTAGCAAAGCCTCAATTCAAAAGCGTTGCTGTCTTCTCGGAAAATTTGGTCGCTATAGAGTTACAAAAAGTGTCGGTTACATACAATAAACCGGTGTACGTGGGTTTTACTATTTTGGATCTTTCTAAAACGATAATGTATGAATTTTTTTATGATTTTCTCAAACCTTTATATGGTGATAACGTGCGCTTGCTGTACACAGATACTGACTCTTTCATTATAGAAATTAGTACTGAAAATTTTTATGCTGATATGAAGCAACACTTAGATAAATTTGACACCTCAAAATTCCCACCTGACAACATTCACGGTATACCGCGCACGGCCTCGGTGGTTGGTAAAATGAAAGATGAATATTGTGGAGTGCCCCTCTGCAGTTTCTACGGTGCAGGTGCTAAAACGTATTGTGTAAACGTGCTTGACCGCGACGGTGAAATGGCGATTAAAAAGGCGAAAGGGGTAAAAAGGGCGGTAATTAAGCGCGATCTCACCGTTGAGGACTACCGTCAGGTTGTGGAAGATGGTGTTGTGCTCTTCCGAAAAATGTTTATATTCAAATCACGTTTACATGCTATGTACACAGAACTTCGGAATAAAGTAGCGTTATCACCAGCCGATAACAAACGTTACATTATTCCCGGGTCGCACAACACTTTAGCATGGGGACACCGCGATATTCATCCGGGGCGTGATAGTTATCAGAATTTGGATCGTCTGTTAGAATTACTGCAAGCCGAAATGTAATTTTGGAACTCGTTTGTTGGTAGAACCGACGGTATTGATTAGTATTATCGCAGAGGCCCCCGGCTACGTTGACAACAGCCTTTTCTTTGTTATGAATTATTGTAAATAGTATTTATGCTTTGTAGTTTATAACCGTATATATTTGATGTATTTATTATGATATTGATTAATGTGAATAAATTATATACATCATACTCTGTGTTTCTGTAAAGGTAGAAGAAATAAAACACACTATTGATATCAAAAAGTGATTTATTATTGTTTACTGCTTACATAAAATGATAGTTATATATTAACATTGCAACACACTGCATGCACTATACTACTTAATGCACTATATCACGTGCTGCTATATACGAGTTGTGGGTATTATCAAAGCCCAACCACTTCACTAAAACTTGATCTCCCTTTTTTTTTAACACCTTCTCTACTAAAAATACTTCAGGATGTTTAACCATCTGTAATTCCTCCGTGTAGAAGCCTCCACGTATCTCTTCCCCGTTCGTGTCTTCCAAGATATACGTTATGGGATTGGTTCGATTAACCTTTTTAATTTGAAAGATTTCGGTACTCCATGTGGGAGTATAACCTTTCGCAAACGCTTCCCGATGCTTGCTGATTCGTACGTGATCACCGACTGTGAATTTAGCACTTCGCAGGTCGATGGTTTTCTGGAAATCGTAAACTGTTTGTAAAAGAATCTTGGCGTTGCTGTGGTTCACTTCGATGGGTTTGTAGCCGGTGGTGCGGTGTACTGTATCGTTGTATTGGTTAACAACCTTTGGTAATAACTGCAACCACTTATATGACCCTTGCATGGAAAATTCCTTCCACATCTTGTTTTTAAGAGTTCGGTTTACACGTTCTACCGGACTTGCTTTCATACTAGAAAAGGTGCTGTAATGGTTGATGTTGAACGTTTGCATTAGCTTACGAAAATGCTGGTTGTAAAATTCCTTCCCCATATCCGTTTGTAAATTGTCGGGAGTACCTCCTGTTGATGTTAATAATTTTTTCATTGCTTTCGTGACGTCTTCACCGGTTTTTCGTTTAAGTGGACACGCCCAAACACGCTTGCTAAACATATTCAACAATACTAAAATATATCGAAAACCTTTATTTATTTTAGCATAAGGAATCATTTCCACAAGATCGGCCATGTACAAATCGTTCAGGTCTTTTACGATTACGCGTCTTCTTTGAAATCGTTTACGAGCAGGTTTATGCAATTCTTCAATTATTTGACGTTTTATACTCATTTAGAAAATGCTGGAACACTAATAACAGCTTCAAAAATAAATATGTCCTTTGATCCAGGCTTCTTCACTTTAAACTTATCCCCTTGCTTCAATGACACTCCGATGAGTGATTCGGCATCGTATAACGTATCGTTTAAAAAGATTTGCGCATCTGTGGGATAGTATTTGATTTGTTTAATGATACCTTTTGTTAGAGGAACGACATACTCGAAGTTGGTGGAGTTCAAAAGTGCATAACCGTTTGCATGGTTGTATATTCCCATCATATACAACATTGTCTCGTAGTGTAAATTAGACACGTCTTCTAAAAAGAATACTTTTGCACGAGCGTCGAGTTTAACTCGGACAGGAGTTTTATGAAGATGTTTACCGAACTTATCCAGAGTCATCGTCGTGAGGTACTGACGATATATGATGATATGGCTGACTAATAACAGCTTCGAAGTAAAATGGGACGGCTGTAGACGGATATAGCATCATTGTTGTGTACCTTACATTTGGTATATCGTCTAATAGGTACACTTTCGAACGAGTGTCGAGGGGTTTTGTGAAGATGTTTCCCGAATTTATTGAGCGTCATGATTGCACTAACGTTAGCAATATTATGAAACGGATCGATACGCGTGTGATGATTTATTCGATAATTTTAGCAGCTCTCAATTCATCGATAATATATATGATTTCATTAGTGTGACCGGTGTGGCCAGCCGACTTTGAACTTAAAAGGAGTCTCAATCTGTCCACTAGTTTATTAGGATCTTTCCAAGGTATAAATTCCACCTGTTTATCATTATAGTTGAGAACGCGCATATCACCACCGCCACGTTTTGGTAATGTGCGAGTTTTCGATCGCGTGACCGGTGTAGTAGGTGTAGACTCGCTTCGAAATCTTGCTCCAGGAGTAGTTAGAAGGGGTCTAATTATACTTGAATATTTCTTTCCGGTTCCGTGTAGCTGTGCACCCTCAATGTAACCTCTTCTGGTAGCATTGGTACGTGTAAGAAGGTCCTTATACTTCTGCAAGTCTGATTGGGTGTATCCAATAGGTGCTTTTTTAAATACTAATTCGTAAAAACCAGGAGTGCCTGTATATTTAAAAATTGTGCCTGAGGGTTTTTTAATAATAAAGTCGTTCTCGTCAAAAGTGAGTACGGCGTCTCCGATTAGGTACTGGTGAGATTCCGGATGGAATCGTACGCCATAATGATGATCGAACTCGTTCTTAGTATCCTTGAACATGTTTTCCATATACATTTTAGCTCTACCAGAAAAGGTCTCATCTATGTAAGTTTGGAATTCCGGACTGAATCCAACAGCAGCAAGTTGTTCTTTCAATTGATCCAATGTTGGGACCCCAGATTCTTCCAGGACTTCTGTTTCAAAAACTGAGATATCAGGTGAGGGAACGCTAGTAGTGCGCATTCTTTGGGTGATAGGTGATGGTTCGTGAGGTATTCGTCTTGCGGGTGGAAGTCGTTTATAAAATTTTTTTGGGGTCGAGGTAGGTATGGGAGAAGACACTTCCGTTTTTAAGGGTTCTTCTTTCGGAGTTAATAATTCCGTTTTAACTCCGGTTATAAACTCACGCAATGGTTGAGTGATAGGTTGATAGCGGCGTTGTAGTTCCACTTCTGACCGTGCAATTTCAGACTTGAGACTTTTGTATTTCTGTTTAACATGACGTCGTGCTTTAACCAAGTCTTCTGCTACACGCTTATCCATGTTTACTAAAACGTTTAGTTCGTGTCTTCGGTATTTATGGTGAAGTAACAGTCGAAACCTTTTCGATAACGTCCTCCATTAAGTGGATAATCTTTGTCGATTACTAAAAAGCCATATTTCTCCTTCCAACAGTGTAAACACAAGTGTTTAAACGCTTCGAGAGTCATATCCCCGCTAACATGATCGTTAAATATGTGTTTTAAGTTAGTATTATCCTGCTTAAACACGACAATGAGATTTGAATTATCTCTTACGAGTTGTTTAGGTATCGCAGAATATGTCTGACATAAATAAAAACAGTCGATGTGCTTATGTCTCCCGAAGCAGAAGTAATCACGTATGGTGCTTTGACTATCGCAAACTACATCGTCGAAGATAATAACCGAGTTTTGGTTTGCATCCTTAGGCGGTAATATAGTTTCAGAAGAATCGTATTCGAAATAACCGATGGGTAATGATCGAAACAGGTCGCGCAGATATGCGTATTTCGGTTGATAAAGAGATTTACTATAAACATATACGTTTTCGAAGCGTAAACCGTTTGGATGTTCTAGTAAACTTATCATTAGGTTGGTTTTACCACATCCGGAACTGCCTACTATTATACCGCGTTTGCATCCTGCACCCAACAATACGCTATGTTTAAACACTTGTGGCGTCGGTGAACAATTATCCCGATTTACAACCGGTAATCTGTGTCTCTGATGCACCAACTTTAGCTGCTCCATGTAGGACACGTTGTGAGGGAAGAGCACACGTGTGTGATATATATAAATATATGTAGACGGGTCACTTACAGTCACTCTTCACCTGTGATAGGAGGAGTAATGTGTTATGAAACGTACTCTGCGAAAAGCGGATAATCGTCAATCAACTCGTAAGGGGAAGGGAGTGATCAACACTCTCATTAATAAGTTACCGTTAGAATTACATTTACCAGGGTATAACTACTGCGGACCTGGCACCCGTTTACATCAAAGGCTTGCTCGTGGAGACAAAGGAATAAACCCGTTGGATGAAGCTTGTAAAGAGCACGACATAGTCTATTCAAAAACTAACGATCTTGGTGAACGTCATAAAGCCGATAGTATATTAGGACATAAGGCGTGGACTAGGTTTCGTTCTAAGGACGCTCGTTTTGGAGAGAGAGCGGCTGCACTTACTGTGGCCGGCATTATGTCTGGAAAAAGAAAATTGGGTATGGGTGTTCGACGGCGATCTAAGGTGAAAAGAAGGGGTACTTTAACGTTCAACAACGCCATCAAATTAGCTAGAAAACGTATTGGTGGTAAAGTAAAAAAGTTATCTTTAAAACGATCTGTTCGTCTTGCCCTAGCGGCCTTGAAACGTAAACGTATCATTGCTCCCAAAGGTCGGATTATACCTATTCCCAAGCAAGGTGGTTTCCTACCGCTGATTCCTTTATTTGCCGCTCTCGGAGCTATAGGCTCGTTAGGAACTGGAGCAGCTGCGGTTGCCAAAGCAGTGAATGAAGCAAAAGCAGCGAAATCAGCGCTCGAAGAAACGAAACGACACAATATAGCGATGGAGCAAGCGCCTGTAGGAAAAGGATTATATTTGAAACCGTACAAAAAAGGATTAGGATTGTATTTACGACCTCCAAAAAACTACCCTTAAAGCTACCACACCGACCACTGACCAATATCGATCTGTCAAAGTACGTAAACGAGTTAAAAATTCCATACTTCAGAGGTATTTTTATGCGAAACGGGTTACCGAAACGTATCCGTAAAAACGAATGTGGAATTGTGAATTTGGATGATACAGATGGGGAAGGTACGCATTGGACATCGTATGTTAAACGTGGTCGACATATATTATACTTTGATAGTATTGGACAGTTAAAACCCCCACTAGAACTCGTTCATTACTTTAAAAGTGATGGTAGCTTAAACGTTATTAGTTACAACTATGATGCTTTTCAGAAGCTAAATTCGTACAATTGTGGACATTTAGCGCTGAACTTTTTATATGAAAACACTCCTTAACATTTCCTCAGTCTTACTGGGAATGTTGAGATGTCTCAAACATTTATCTTCTCCGCTACAACGTCTGTTTTAACTTCTCCTTTTAACCCTCCCATATATTTGGATCCTACAAAACAATGGGTTATGCGTTTGACAAATTTCGAAACGTTCAATACTGTTCCGAACGTAACGGATAAAAACAACGTGTTTAAAATGGGAGAAAGAATAATAAAGATACCTACTGGATCATATGAGCTTGCTGATATAGCTCAATACATTAATTCTCAAGTAAACGGTGAGTCTGTTAACATCGATCCGAATCATAATACCCTAAGATCGATTATAAAAGCCGATCACGACATTGACTTTACAGTTGAACACTCTATCGGAACATTGTTAGGGTTTAAGAATAGAATCTTAAAAGCTAAGGAACGTCACATATCTGATTTTCCAGTTAAAATTATCAAGGTTAACTCGCTAATGATAGAATGTAATATAATAACAGGAAATTATATTAATGGTACACCTGCCCATGTGATACATCAGTTCTTCCCCAGTGTTCCTCCTGGATTCAAAATAATAGAAGCACCTGAGACTGCACCCTATTTACCAATTAATGTCAATACTATTTCAAACATTACCCTTAAAATATTGGATCAAGACGGGGATTTGGTTAATTTCCAAGGGGAAACCGTGACGATAGGACTTCATTTGAAGAGCGTGGATGATGGTGTTCAAATATAACACTCCTCGATGTTGCACTGATCGCTCTGGCTATAAAAGATCGTGTTGGAAGCGGAAAATGGTTAGTCAGGCATCGGTCGCTACTCAATTGACAAGGGGTAACCGCTTATTCTTGCAAACCTTAGGTTTTATTATCCCAAAATGAATGTGCTAAATGTAAACGAAAAAGTGCTCGTCGATAACTCGATTGTTGGAGCTGAATTTCACACTCACCAACCTTATACCACTCGTTTTGAGAATAATGATGAAATTCGAATACCTATTCAAGAGGATATGTCCACTTTGCCTTCGCGTAGTTATCTATATGTAGAAGGTACTGTACTGAAAGAAGATGGTAAACCATCAGCGAGTGGTAAATTTATAAACAATGGTATTGCATATCTTTTTAGTGAGATTCGGTACGAAATGAATGGAGTTGTGGTGGATTCGGTAACAAAAGTTGGTCTAACAACCACCATGAAAGCTTACCTTTCCCACAATTCGAATGAAAGCGTTAAGTTACAAAACGCTGGTTGGTTTCCGGATGGTACCAGCACCTTGCTAGATAGTAAAGGTAATTTTTGCGCCTGCATACCTTTATCAACACTGTTGGGGATTTTTGAAGACTATGGAAAGATTATTATGAATATTCGTCAAGAATTGGTATTAATTAGAAGCAATTCCGATGTCGATGCCCTAATATCCACCGATGCTAATGAAAAGCTTAAGGTTAACTTGCAAAAAATACATTGGAAAGTTCCACATATTCAACCGGGATTGGCTGAAGAATTATCATTAACGAAATATATTGGGAAAAATATTGACACTCAAGTGGCATTTAGAAGCTGGGAAACACATATTTATCCCGCTGTACCGCAAACGGATAAGCACAGTTGGTCTATTAAAACATCGACCACTCTGGAAACTCCCCGTTACGTTATCATAGGGTTTCAAACCGATCGTGATGGTCAGTTGCAGAAAGATATGAGCACATTCGACGCCTGTGATATTCAAAACGTGACGGTATTTTTAAATACGGAAAGATATCCTTACGATCAATTAAATATTAATTATGGTGAAAATCGATATGCTACTTTATACGAAATGTATGCTAACTTTCAACGATCCTACTATGATAAACCCAACGAACCTCTACTGACTCCTGATAGATTTAAGGCACTTACACCTCTAATCGTCGTCGACTGTTCGCGACAGAAAGATTCCTTGCTAGGGAAAGCTGTCGTTCTTCGAGTTACTTTCGAAACTCACAAAAGCATTCCAGCGAACACTACTGCTTACTGTCTCATTTTGCACGATCGTGTATTTACGTATAATGCATTGACAAAGCAAGTACGTCAACTGTAAAGGAAATCGTTATATACGTCCAAGGACCTGTTACCTTTATTAGTATAGTCGCACGCTTCGATCATGCTAGTTATCGATGTGCAAGGTTTCAAGACTTCAGAAAAAGACTTTGCACCCAAGGAATTAGCCGTGTTTGATGGACATCGTGTGTCTCACTACGTTTTCAAACCTCCATTCGCCTTTCGCAACTTACCACCCACGTTTCGTCAACAAGCTACTTGGTTAATGCATAATCATCATTGTCTGGATTGGAATGAAGGATTCACACCTCCCTTTATGCTCCCTGTAATTCTGCAACGCTTAACTCAGCAGGCGGATACCATTTACGTGAAGGGATCTGAAAAGAGCAACTACATTCGACGTTTCGTATCACAACCGGTGGTGGAGTTACCAGAGGAACCAGCTCTACAGGCTATGCTTCCATCATGCTTTTATCATCATCATTCACTGTGCTATTGTGCATTAAGTAATGTATACTACTTATATAAAACTCATGTAATGGATTTTTCAGAATAAAGTTTTTAAATATTCATAATGGTTTTATTAAAACAACATAATAAGATTACAACTATTTATTCATTGTCTATTACAACTTATATAACTATTCACGATTAAATATAACAATTACTAAACTTTAATACCCAATCCAGATAACATCATATGATTACAACTATTCATTGTCTATTACAAACTTATATAACTATTCACGATTAAATATAACAATTACTAAACTTTAATACCCAATCCAGATAACATCATATGATTACAACTATTCATTGTCTATTACAAACTTATATAACTATTCACAATTGAATATATAACAATTACTACCCTTTAATTCCCAATCCAGATAACACACCAAACCCGAAGGAAAACCGACAGCAGCAAGGTTGTCACGTGCACGTTCAGTTGCAGCAATCCATTCACTATACGGTGTAACACATTTACATTTGATAAGAATGAAATCACATTTATCAGGCAACAAGTTAATAGTATGACGATGTATGAGCAACCCCTGTTCTGTACATGTGGAATTTTGTATATTTATAAGTTTACCATTTTTTAACAAATAATGGACTTCTACACCTGCACACGAAGTGTGTCGATAATCGTTTTCACTACGTACAACCACAGTGTTCGATAGTTTAGCTCTTTCGATTAACAACCCGGTATTGTGCGTTTTATAACGCGAAAATTTAATTTCACCCTTATCTGTTGTTTCAAGAACCCAGTAATGTTGCCAACCCACTTTGATTGAACCCATTTTTGTAACTGACGGTAAGCGACTGATGTGACTATTTAAACTATACCCCCACCACTTTTAAAACGTGTATTATAGATACCCTCTCTATACTCTTCTTTCAAAACTGGAGCGATTACATTTTCCACATAGCTTATTCGTCTCTGAAATCGTACCCTATCCCTTGCTATTATCTCCCATTGACTTCTGCGTGCTTGACGATGTGCATACTCCCATGTTAACATGTAATGTATTTTGTTTTTACTTTCATCAAATGTCACTAAACCACCCATTTAATCCGTCCTCTATTAAGTCATATGCAAAGTCCCTTAGATGTTGCGCAATGAGCTTTTTTACCAAACACTCATCACAAATCACACCTCTAATGAAGTCTTGACACAACTGCACGCCTTTTCTATATCGTTGTGCTAACTCTTGACAATATTCTGGACTGAATATCCCCGTACCATGAACAGCTTCGTGTACCGCATCCTCCTCTAGCGCTTCTAATTCACACCGTAGTTTCACCACAGAATTCAGTTTATCAATAGCTTTGCTTGATACGTCTTCACTGTTACGCGTCTCCATTGTATTTCACTACGTTACACCTAGACCATGTGTTATATCTTATATTCACCCGCCCCCACCCTTTCCGCTCTTCATTCTTCCATTACGCAATACACCTTTTGACTTCCACATCCACTATTACCTTTTCTGGTAGATAATGCACAACTTCTAGCATTCCAAACACGTTCGGGATTTGCATCTTCATTAATGGTTCCAATATGTTTGTGATGTTCACTATGCAGTCACCCGGCATGTCTACAACACCATCTATTATGCTATGGTAGAAATTGAAAAATTCCAAACCCTTCAGAAGGTTTAATCGATATGTTAGTAACGGTATTAACTGCCACAGCTCATATAAGGACTCCCACGCTAAATACAATTCATCATCTCCTGCATCAGTTATCTTTATGATTTTTGTTTTATCGTAATTTCTGTTAACACGCTCAAACGAGATAGTTTTTGTACCCATTTTCAAAGGAACCCCGACCTCTTCTCCTGCTTTAAAGTATTTATTAATGACTCCTTCATTGGTTATTAACGCGTTCCACTCCGTTTCATCAAACAGCATGCACTGATTCTTTACTCCAGCTACTTTTATTACAGGAGTGAATCCCAAATGAGCACATAATCCAACAAATACAACTTTACTTTTTGATTTGTTTAAATAAAACACTGATTGATTCACTAGCGGTGCCCATTTAGCATCCTTAGGAAGCTCGTTTGGAACCATCAACTGCTTTTCTAGAGCTTGCGCTTTCGCATTCTCAATTGATTTAGCGAGGCTTTCCATTGTAACACTGCACTGTACACTGCAACTGCAAACGCTTTACTCTTCCCATACATGCAACCTGCTATATATATCTAAAGCTTGACCTTGAATGGTGTTTGATGACCTTGAAGAGTGGTCTTGAATGCATTGTTGCCATATCATTGGCCTTGAGAATGCGGTGTTGCCATATTATTGACCTTGAGAATGCGGTGGTGCCATATTGGTGACCTTGAGAATGCGGTGTTGCCATATTGTTGACCTTGCGAATGCGGTGTTGCCATTTTGTTGACCTTGAGAATGCGGTGTTGCCACGTTAACATGACAGAGATAGATTCAAGGTCACCATGTGTTAGAGCGAGATAGGTTCAAGGTCAAGGTCAGGAGTGGGGGGTGGTCCCAGAACTCTCATTTTTTCCCTACTCCAAACACATTTTGAAACAGAACCACCCAATGACACCTCAAAACAACATTAAATTCTTACATTTTTGCAACAACAAACACAAATTAGACATATTAGAAGCTTTTGAAATATACAGACATAAACGCACAGTACCTTTAATGAATGAACAAACTGAGCTTAGTAATTCTCCTTTATTAGAAGTGTTAGATATTTAGTTTTTGTTATGTATTGTATCTAGTTACCTATTTTCTGTATGTATTTATCCTTAACAACGTGTTTGTTTATCAATCTTATCTACCTTTGATAATGACACAAGTGTCGAAACAATATTGTCAGGTTAAGATATTAATAAAACTTGTGAAACTTTAACTAATCTTTATATTTATATTATATTTCGTAATTTATAATTGTTGGTGTTGCTAAAGGCGTTGTTTATAGTTATTTATTTTATTTTAAACGTAAAGGTACGTTTAGATCTGACACTTATTGCTTGATATATATGTCAGACACTAATTGTGGTTAATGTAAACGGTGGAGAATTTCTGTCGGACATATATGTTTCATGTGTCGGCAATTTATATCGACACATGTATATGGTTAGATGTAAACGCTAATTATTTTTGAGTTCCAACTTGCATGAAATAAATTGCATTAGTTGAGTATTCGTCTACTTTTATAAAAGTGTCTGGAAGATATTTCGTTTTATTAACCCATTTAAAACCACTATTAAAGAAAAACTACAAATTAATTTTTTTGTGTTTTGATATTTTTATTAACATTAACTGAAACTGTTTAATAATACAAAAAAAATATTAAATAATATATCAGAACATAAAAAAATTTAACGTTGCGTAAACGCAACGCTCTAATTTATAATCACGTTTTTTCGAAACTATATAAGTTTTTGACTTTTTATATCAACAGTAAAATTTTTTGATCTTTCCAGAGACATTCCAGATAAAAATTAAAATTTTTATTTGTAAGAGTAATTTTTTTAACGACGTTTCTGTCACCCATGTAATAGTATTCAAAATTCAGGCTGTAATTTTGATAAAATAGGATTGAATTTAAATAGAAAAAAATATGCTACATTTAGTTTCACACTATAAAATCACACAGAAGTTATTATAAAAACAGACATGAATATAAATACTTAAAAAAAATTTCATTTGGAGTGTTGCGTTAACATTATTACAAACGTCCATATACGAAACATTAGAAAGAAATAGACGGAGTTTATTGTATTTTTATAAAATTGCAAATGTAGCAAAAAGAAAACGCTTATTATTAGAAAAAAAAATTAAATCAATTGGATAGTGAAAGAGTTGTAGAAAGAAATGTATACGACATAAGTATAATAACTTTAGTATATACAGATGTAAACGGTTCCTATATTTATTGCAAACTTTCAGAACATCGAGCATTTCATACACATATTGGTGATATAAATCTCAAGTAATTTCTATCTGAATGTAAACGATCAGAGCGATTTATGTCCCGACACTTGACACATATGTCGGACAAAAGTGTCAGATGTAAACGTACCTTAACGTCGGTGTTGATAGCAAGGTTAATAACGCTACGCGGGGGCATTATAATTATAAATGATAATGCCCGCTTATAATGCCGTGGTTGTTAATGACTTGTTTTTATAGTTTGTACTAGAGACCTACACCAGGTTAACACCAGGTAACTCAAAGTAATTTCAAGCTTGGGTCGGGGTCGGATCTTCTGGAATTAATATTATTTCGGACATCTACGGGTTTTTGGGTTGTTTTTAAAGAAAAATCCAAGTAAACTAATAGTATATTATGTATTAACGCCTTAACTGAGTGCTTTAAAGCCCGCATAGTTAGTTAAAGTAAAGTTAGAGTAAAAGTCGAAGTCGCTGAGACGATAAAGGGCTTGAAAAGACTACTTAAGCCCGAAATGCATACGTTAGTTTATGTCCGGTCGACCTTTCAATTAATATTTTATTTTAAAAAATAATGTAAAAAGTAAAAAACTTCAAGTAGGTAGGTACAGTGGTCTATAATTGTTGTTATTACTATAGATAGGGCGTAAACAAGGGTAGCTATTTTTTAATGGGCTCTAAACACTCTTTAGCGGGCTCTAAAAAGTTTACAGTCCTAGAGATCTAATTCAGCAACAAAAACAGGCCCATAGATCGATCAAAATCGCCCGACCGGACATAAAAATAATTTACTTAATATAAAAACTGAATTAAGAATGAATTTTTGGTGAGTTGTGCAAAAGAAAAAAACAACTTTTCGTATGAACCTAAAATAGAAATCAGAAAAGAAAAGCTCTATGTCAGCAATGTTGGAGTCTAGCTAAGATAAATTGTCTGTATTTTTATGAATCGGTACTGATACGCCAGACAGAGAAAGAAATCAATGCTGTTATCATTCTCATTTAGGTTCTCAAATGTCTAATATAGTTACTAAAACGCCATAGTTGTAAACTGTGTTTCCTTTGCAAGGTTTTTAAAAGGGCAAGCAGAAAGGCCTCGATTCCTAGTTGGGGTGATAATTTTTCTACATTATTATAACATCTTAACATTTAAATTGAATCATAAATCTATGACATAACCACAAAAATTAAATATTGTAGGTATTGTAAAGTCGAAAACATCTAATCAATATAAAAATAGATAGCACGCATTTTGGCCTTAATTTTGGGAGTAAAATAATAATTTTACTAAAAATATCTATTAAAGTGGCCTGAACCTAAAGTTTTTTCCTGGCCAGGTCTGACCTACCCAGCACGCCCCTGAGTAGATTTAAAATAAAAAAGTTGTTAGTAGCTGTTGGAAAGTTACTCGCCCTGTATGTACAAAATTTAAATTTTTCTTATACCAACCAACCTTGGCACTATTTTTTGTTAACGTTTTTTCGTAACTTACACTTTCCAAGATAAGATACAGGGTCATCTTCGTAAACCACCCTGTACATCAGAAATAGCTATTTTTAACTATTTTTTGGATTTTGATAACTATGGTATAGTTTGGTTTTTAGAAATTGGTTTTTATGGCTCTGAGATTCAAATAGCGGCAGTAATACCTATTGTTAAAACATCTTAAACTCAAGTACCGAAAATAACACCTATTGCAAAAATATCTTTAGAAAGAGCATTCAATAACTGTAGTAATTCATGAAATGGACTTGCATTCAGGGCCGTCTTTTCGTTTTTGTTTTCTTTTTTGAGATAATCTAATTTAAGTATCACAAAATAGAAACAATTGATATATTTTTAGAATTTATATTACAATTTTATTATTATGCATATAAAAACAGATACTAAATGGTACAAAGCAAGAAGGATTGTCTTTATAGGTCATCTTCACTATTTATATCACCATCTGACTCGCTGCTGTCAAAATCTACTCTGATTATAAATTTTTGCATAACTTTCCTTTTATGTCGTAATAAATGGAGTTTTTAAAAACTTATGTTATACCTTAAAAAAATTCCTTAATACTTACCTGGTAACATTTGACAGCATAAACTGTACAACTCAGTATCGTTTTATTTATGGCTTTAAGCAGTAAGCCTATAATAACAGTGCTTTGTTGGAATAACTACTATTGTTGTCAAATACCGGCCATAAAAACCAATTTCTGCAGACCAAACTATACCTAATTTTGTTTATTGTTTCCAGCCTTATTTTGTGGAACTCCATAATCATGAAATAAATAAAGATTATTAAAAGTTTCACAGTTTTATTAAAATACAACCTGACAATATTGTTTCGACAGCTATGCTGTCATTATCAAAGGTAATATAATTATAAACAAACACGTCGCTAAGGTAGATACAAAATAGGTAACTAGATAAAATAATAATAATAATCAGAATAATATCTACCTTAGCGACGTGTTTGTTTATAATTATATTACCTTTTATAATGACAGCATAGCTGTCGAAACAATATTGTCAGGTTGTATTTTAATAAAACTGCGAAACTTTTAATAATCTTTATTTATTTCATATACCTAATTTAATTATTGCTCGAATACGTTTGGTTTTAGTTTCTTGCTACATATATATTCTATTCAGTTTTTTTTCTATTGAAGTGTTTCTAAAGCGTTTCATCGTTTCCAAATTGGATTAAGGTTACAAAACAAAAAATTTAATAAAAAATATGTTGTCCTTACTCATCAACAAAAGATAACCTTACAACTGATTAAAATATTTTCATTTTAAATGTGTTAGAAGTTAAGAAAATTGTAACAACTTTTAATTTTAGACATTTTGGTGTTGTAAAAAATACTATTAGAATTTGAGATTCCAGAAAAGAAAAATTAATTGTGATGCATTACAATTTTAGAAATTTAATTAGAAAGCTAAAATTGTTTGCAAGATACCTTAAAAGTTTCTAAAAGTAAATCTTCCATTATGATATCCTTTTTGATATATTTCCAGAAAGTGTTCTTTTGTTTTATTTAAAAATAGTTATAGTTAATTTTACGCGCGTATAGTCATGCATATAAAATATACATACTATAGTATACCTATTATTGTACCTTCACGTACTACCTACCTATACAATGATATCATTTTCAAATTGACAGAATAATAATTTATTCTTACTTTAATAAAACACATACTAGGATTTCGTTCATATTTTTAAAAATTTGACTTTAGTTACTTTTGTCACAACTAATAATAGACATTATACATAAAACAGGTAACGTTAAGTCCAACCAATGAAAAACAACTAAAGCCACCTATTCAATTTACGTCAGCAGGTGACCCCCAAAATTTGAATATACAAAAAAGAATGTATAATAAATGGCGCGCAATATTTTTTGGTAGTGGGTACCAGTACCAGTTTTAATTTCAGGGTCAAATGGATTATTGTTATGATTGTTTCGACTGAATTATTATTCTTTATTGTTATCCAAACAAGTGTATTATAATATGAGACTTATCTGGAAATCAACTGGAATAACCTTAAAAAAACTTGTTACGTCAGAACTACATACTATAATAAAATTTATCCTAATTGGTATCGATTTAATTAAATAATTTTTTAATAAAACCGGATAGGCAAGTAAAACTAGTTCAGGATTTCTTTAATGGCTAATAATATAAATGTGCTTGTGTCTACGTCGAACTAGTTCTTTATTATATAAAAGGATATTTTATTTAGATAAACACCATGATTTCATGATTGATTATATGCTATTAAAATGTTTCTAAATTAAGAAAATGATGAGAATCTTTAAAAATCTGTTTTAGTTTATCTTCATGAATATTTTTAATTTAAGTCATACCTATAGAAATACTATACTTTTACTATTTATCTAGTTATTTGTTTCTGGAAACAAACTATAGGTCATTTAAAATACTAACAATATATAAATAGTCAACAATAACATTATTATATTTATTATAATGTTTGTGTTTACACAATTAAATCTAAAATTACAATTCTTCAACAATCAGGTTGCGTTTCTTCTACAGTGACAGAAAAAGAAGAAAGAACTACGTAATTAAGTTCTTCCGGTTCCAAGAAAAGATATTAAACCTGAGAATGTTCCCAGAAGAAAGTTGCAAAAACGAATACCATTATAAAGAGCTATTGCTTGGATAATAGAAATCCTCCCACTGAACATTATGTGAACGTTATTAGGTGTCGATAAATTCCTATAGAACAGTTATAAGGTTTCCAGGATGTCTTCAAGATCAATTTCAAGGTTTCAAAAATCTCCTAATTACTAATAACACCTTAAGTTGCATAAATAAGTTGTATAGAGTGCTATTTCACTTCTTTATACATACTACAGTCATACGCGCCGGGAAGGGGGGGCAAAGGAGGGGCGCTTGCCTTCCCCTGGAAGTTGAACAACTTGAATTTTATAGAAAATTTTGTATATGCCGTTTTTTTCTAGGCTTGCCCCACCCCTAGCATGTCGTTTATTCTAGGCTTGCCCCCCTAGCACGCCGTTCATTTTAGACTTGCCCCCACCCCTGGACAATTCCTGCGGGCGCCTATGACTACAGTTCTTATTACTTAAATTCCTGCAACAATAAAATTGTATAAACGTTACTGTTACCACTTTATAAGACTTTATTTTAACTCCTCTGGTTAGAGCGTCGTCCCGAAGACCTGAGTTCGATGCTCAGAGTTATATTTACGAATCCATATGTTGGATTTACACTTTGGTTTTTATCACTAATTTCTGGATTTATTGTGAAATTTTTTAAAATTAGTTATTAAGTACTAGTATCTTTTTTAATATTGTAATTATTAATATTGGCTTAACTAGGAATTTTTATTTTTATATAAACATTCAGATTCCAAATGTAAAAATTTTAAAAGTAATATTTAAATGAAATATAATCAAATTAAAAGATTAATTTACAAGGTTCACAAGTTTTATTAGTTTATCTTAACCTGACAATATTGTTTCGACATTAAAATGTCATTATCAAAGGTAGATAAGATTGATAAACAAACACGTTGCTAACGATAAATGCATACAGAAAATACGTAACTAGATACAATACAGACAAAAACTAAATATCTAACACTTCTAATAAAGGAGAATTACTAAGCTCAGTGTGTTCATTCATTAAAGGTACTGTGCGTTTATGTTTATATATTTCAAAAGCTTCTAAAATGTCTAATTTGTGTTTGTTGTTGCAAAAATGTAAGAATTTAATGTTGTTTTGAGGTGTTTTTGATAATCTTTTCAGTAATGTAATTACTAGTCTTTGTTGTTTGAAAAATGTTTACATACAAAAGGTTAATGATTTTATTGATAAAGAAAATTTTGATGTTTTAAACAAAGATCCTACCACAAAATTTAAAAAAGAAATAAAACAAACTTTAGCAAACTGCAATATCTGCTTTAACGAATTAGAAAAACAACAAATCATACCTAAAAACCCACAACCACCAAGACTATATGGACTAATTAAAACACATAAACACAACCTACCTATACGACCAGTAGTATCATATATCAACGCACCTAATCACACCTTGTGCAAGAAACTCAACCATATTATTAACATCATAGGATACAAATCGAAATACTATGTCAAAAATTCATTAGAATTAGTAGAAAAACTACAAAACATACATCTTCCAGCACATTCAAAACTTGTAAGCTTTGACATTTGTAACATGTTTTCAAAGATTCCACCACAAGACTGTATTCGTTTGTTAGATAATTTCCTAGTTAATAGTAATGTAGAATTAGTAAAAAGATTGGAGTTAATTCAATTATTTGATCTTTGTATCAGTCAAAATTATTTCACTTTTAATAATATAATTTATTCACAAAAAGATGGTTTACCTATGGGTAATTGTCTGAGTCCTCTATTTGCTAACATATTTATGAATAATTTCAAAGATCAAATATTTGAATTAGATCTTTCTAAACACATTATTTTTTGGTTTCGTTATGTTGATGACATTTTAGCGTGTTTTGGCAGTTTTCTTGAGGTTATCAATGAATTTTTAATTCTTATTAACAGTCTTCACCGAAACATCACGTTTACACTAGAAACAGAACAAAATAGAACTATTATTTTTGGATTTAACTATTACAATCAATACAAACAATGAGTTTGATTTTTCCATATACAGAAAATCCACAAGCACAGACGTCACTATTCCTAACGATTCATGTCATCATAAAATGCATAAACTAGCGGCTTATAGATCTTTAGTACACCGAGCTTTAACTACTCCAATTTACAATTTGATAAAGACGATCACATTTTGATAAAGAAGTTTCAATCATCAAACAATTAGCACATGCAAACCATTATAACCATAACATGATTGACACTTTAATTCAACAAAAAGATTATAGGTTAGCTATCAAAAGAATATTTCCAATTGACACTCAAATACAAGACACAAACTACATATCAATACCATACTTTGGCAAGATATCAGAACAAATTGCAACTATACTAAGAAAAACCACCAGTTACAAAATAACCTATAAAACTAACACCAACACTTTTTCACTTTTATTCAATGCTAAAGACAAAACACAAAATATCATGAAATCCGGCATTTAACGTTTGAATTGTTCTTTTTGTAACTCGGTTTATATTGGACAAACACTTAGAAATTTCGACATAAGATACAAAGAACACGTACGCTCTTATAGACTTAAACATCCAGAAAAATCGAATTATGCCAAACACATTTTGGAACAGAACCACCCAATGGCACCTCAAAACAACATTAAATTCTTACATTTTTGCAACAACAAACACAAATTAGACATTTTAGAAGCTTTTGAAATATACAAACATAAACGCACAGTACCTTTAATGAATGAACAAACTGAGCTTAGTAATTCTCCTTTATTAGAAGTGTTAGATATTTAGTTTTTGTTATGTATTGTATCTAGTTACCTATTTTCTGTATGTATTTATCCTTAGCAACGTGTTTGTTTATCAATCTTATCTACCTTTGATAATGACATTTTAATGTCGAAACAATATTGTCAGGTTAAGATAAACTAATAAAACTTGTGAAACTTTAAATTAATCTTTTAATTTGATTATATTTCATGATTATAGAGTTCCACACAGTAAGGCTGGAGACAGTAAACGCTCTTATTTAAATGTCAATAACAATGTAAAATTTATTTATATTCTAGAACCTATACATATTTTACAGTGAAGTACCCCATACGCGGACACTGACGGTGTCACACTTTTTGGTCGTTTGTTGGAGACGTCCGCATAAAAGAAACGACTATATCCGGTTATAGGAAGTGTCCACTTAAGAGCTGATGGTGTCGATTTATTTTCTCTGCGCGAAAAAGACATTTAAACATTATCTTCTAGTAAAAAACAGTCTTTGCAGGCAGCGCATTAAGTTCGACAAAATTAATCATTCCATTTCGCATTTGCACGTAAGGCGCATGTTTTCCTTTGTAATATTTAGGGTAATAACAGTAAAAAGCAACTTTATGTCTTATTTCATTTGTTGTTTAATTAGTTTGTTTTATTTTAAATATATACATTAATTATACATTTAAACACAAATGTAGAGCAGAAATAAACTATTCGAAATTAGTTCCAAGAAAACTCTGATAAAGCAAAAATGTTTAAACAAGAACTGCCGGTATCAAATTTCACATGAGATCGACGTCGAAACAATTCCCGTAAATTAAGTGTCCGATTAAGAGAGACATCTCTACTAAAAATGAGCTTTATGTAATGCCCGTGTCCGTGTATTAGAGACTCCGTTTAAAAGAGGCTATTTAGCATGTCTTGGTAATAGGAAAACGTTGGTTCCACGAAATCTGTCCACTTACAAGAAGTATCCTCTTAGAGGGAGTGTCCGTAATGGGAGATTTCACTGTATACATATATATATATATATATATATATATATATATATATATATATATATATATATATATATATATATATATAAAACTCTTAACTTTAGCAAAATAGAATATCAGGAAATCCAGTCAGATTTTTATAAGAAATATTAGCAATCGCTGTGGCTTATCTGGCAGTGCCCAGGCAGTATTAGTCTTTCTCCTGATCTTAATTTAAGTCATTACAACTTAAAACAAACATTACTCCTGCCAGTACAAGAGCTCCATGAAGTCTGAACTGTAAACAATAATAGAGCCTGCCGTTTATTTATTATGCAGTTTCGAATTTTTTGTAATAATTATATTACCTCTGATAATGACAGCTTAGCTGTCGACACAATTGTCAGGTTATAATTTAATAAATATTGTGAAGCTTTTTGTTAATCTTTATTTATTTAATAATTATCCCAGTAAGCAGACTGACGTCATCTTAACGTCAATTATTGGTCTGTTATTACGTCATTTTCACCTATGAAGTAACGTTATATTGATGTTAATAAGACAGGTAAATGTCACAGTCCAAAGACGTCATTTTACGAAGTGAAAACGACCTCATATAATGATTTAAATGATGTTTTATTGACGTTATAATGACCTACTTATTTCTACTGCTGCAAATAAAACACTTTAATTTAAAAAAGGAGATTTATTATTTAAAATTCTGAAACATAAATATAATACTATTAGTATTACATTATTATACTTATATGGCGGCCATAAAACGTCTGTGGCTTTCGAGGCGTCAGCCAACACGTGCTAACGAATGCTATACTTCCTCCGTCCTTTTCGGTGAATTGTATGAAATGTCATCCTAATTTGTTTTACCAACACCGACACAAAAACTGCAAGATATGTCCAGAAATAAAATATCACAAACGTATATTTTTTTAATGAAATACGTACACACCAAGCAACAGAAAGGAGATCAATATCAACCAACTTTTTCCACGTATTCGCCTCCTCCTTCGTTGCGTAGTTTTTCACGATCTTCCGATACCGGTCACAAGATGCTAGAATACTCGGAGTTTGAATTTTTAAAACGGATGCATCTCATCTGTTTATTTTGTTTATAAAAATGATAACAGTAACAATAATAAAGCCAAATATCAAGCAAGATTTTAGCGCTAAGTGTGCAAGATATTTTTAGGTTTATTTTATTTATTCAAGTTCAATGAAAATACCTATTAATTGTAAACTGATTGTAAACATTTTGTGGAAGATTTCCATCAAAATTCTGGTTAAGATTTTCACAATTCTCGTATGTGTAAATCGGGTCTTATTTACTTACATTTTTTAAGCAAATTTGTCGACGTCATTGAGAAGTGATAACTCTACATTCACTATACTGGTATGACGTCATTATAATGTTATAATTAGGCATTCGTCATCAGTAGAGACGTGCACTTTAGTAAAGCATAAAACCACTATGACAATTAAGCGAACCAAATTAATCTGCAATACCACAATGTAACACAAGTAGGCGCTGGTGGGTTTGAACTAACCATGCCGCCAAAATATAAAGTGAAAAGAGGTCTACTTAAAATAAACAACGTGAGTTAAAGAAATTGGCGCGGCAAGTTTTATACTATAACAGCTTTTGTATTTCTAATCTGTATATCCTGTAACTTATAGCGACGGCGCTTATGAAAGATGAGCTAATCAAGGGTTTTTTTCAGACGAGGTCACCTAAAATGCACGTCTCTAGTCATCAGCGACCAAAAACAGAAACATGACTAAAAAATCACGTAAAACTAATTTTGTTAAAATTCTAATTTGTGTAACATCTTATAACAAATTATAGTATAAATTGCTAATATTTCTTATAAAATCAAAATTACAAAGAAATTTCTATATCTAAAAAAAACTAGCATATAAATTGATCTTATATATACACGGTGATTCAGTACTCAATGATCGGACTTTGAGGATAAGCTTCTCTATGGTTATTAGAAACATAAAACCTTAGTAACTTTTTTTTGATTAAATGAACTTGAAAATTTCGAAAATTTTGACCGACGTTTTCAGAAAAGTACGTATAATTGATGCAGGTCAGTGTTGTTAAGTCGAATAGAAATAAATGCAAGACCTTTAGAAATTGACACCATCAGTAAAAACGTGACATCTGTTTAAACAAGCACAACAAGAATGCAAACGACGCACATTCCATTTTAGATGTTAAAACAAAACGATCTATTAATCCGGGGGATTCCCCTCTATTCTAATAGTAAACGCAGACAGAAATGACATCATTTTAATACAGACCCATTCAATGATATCATTAAATTCGATGTGTTATGCGTTAATAAAAAGATATTAGTTTTAATTCAACGACCCTGAATGTTTGAAGGATTTGTTTACATAGTCAAGTACAAGTACTGTTACGGTTTATTACTAAAAGCTGCAGTGTAAGGGGTTTGCAATTTGTTATCATTTGAGAAACCAAATATGTGTCACTATCACAGTACTATAATTTTTTATTCTCAAACCTGCAGTATTGTATTACACATAGGGGTTAATGTGCCTATTAAAACAATTTGAAATTGTCTTAGTCATCAGAAACAACACAAAACAAAAATACCATTTTTGATACAATATCCATCGAGAGGTCGTTCTCAACATGCTTTGTTTATTTAATTCTGTTTATCTATTGTTATTCTACGAAACACTTGGCCAAAATAAAGACGTTTTTATTACTTTATTACGCTATCCTTGCACATTCTAGTAGTATTGAATATCTGCTTGAACTTTTAAAATATGTGTCATGTGCATTCATACTATTAAATAGGACATACACGGTCTCTCCCCGACGACGTCGGCGAAAACGTCGTCGACGACGTCGGGGACAAGGTCGAAATAATGAGGTAATGTTTACATTTACTGTAATTTAATGCATAAACAACTTGTATAATAAACTTATGAATATCGAATTTCTTAAAACATCAAAATGAAAGAAAGTAGTATTGAGTATAATAAAATGCGTACTTACTGAATCTCTTTCTTTAAAGTATTTCGAAATAGCTTATGCAATTAACAAAACTTTTCATAAGCGGAATAATATTGATATCCATCGGTAGAATTACAAATCAACTCTTTTGTTGTTTATTTATTTCATTCTTAATTTAGTTTGAAAATGGATATAATTAACGCAGGATTTAGGATTCTGAGTTCTGGTGCGCAAACGATGTACAATAATTTCCTATAAAGGACTTTCCGTAAAAGAACACTGGTAAAAATCTGCTGATTTTGGTATAGGAGAGGTCAATGGACAAATTATTATATAGATATCAAATATCATTTTTTCGTTGTTCATCAAGAATGTGCTGATTCTAGTAAAATAAATATTTTGTTGCATTTGTAGAGACCGTTTAATAAATTCAACCGAATTTGATGTAAACTGATTCTTAATTTTACAAATCATGTTTACAATATGGGTCATAACCTGATAACGTTGGAAGATAATTACAATTTGTACTGCCAATAATTGTCACCTGAACACATCTATTTTCTTGTATAATAGGAAATAAGTACTGAGAATTTTATACTTTTTGAAAGATTAATTTTATTTATGTAGGTACAATATTTTATAAATGTTGAAACTACAGTAGGTATTATTTAGCCAACTTATAAAATGTAGCAAATGCTTTTACTACTATTAATAAAAGATGACAGATATGATAAAAATCAGCAGATTTTTACCATTGTCCTTTGGTAAGTGATAATCTTCCTTTTGGTTTCGGAAAATTGTACATCGTTTGCACACTGGAACTCGGAATCCTAAATCCTGCGTTAATTAATTATATCCATTTTTGAACTAAATTAACAATGAAATAAAAAAAAACTAAAGTTTTCGTTTCATAATAAAAGATTGATTTGTAATTCCACCGAAAGGTGACGTCAAGGTTATTACGTTTATGAAGACTTTTGTTAATTGCATAACCTATTTCGAAATAAGTCTAAATAAAGAAAGAGATTCAGTACACATTTTATTATGAATGATTATTATCAATAATGCTTTTTTTCATTTTCCAGCTGGAAGTTACAAGTTGTTTATGCATTAAATTACAGTAAATGTAAACATTACCTCATTATTTCGACCTTGTCCCCGACGTCGTCGACGACGTTTTCGCCGACGTCGTCGGGGAGAGACCGTGAGTGATGCCCATTAAATTTGAAAACATTAGGCTGAACTTCGATGCCGTTTTTCTCCAGAAGTATAGAAATACGAGAAAAATGGTATATAGGAATTTTCTTTCTTTAATGGTTATCTAACCACTGGCAAAGTCCAATTACTCCGTAATGGCTCACCGTGTATACTAAGTATTTATCGATTTTTGAGATAAAGTACCTATTCTAAATTTTAATGTTCAATATGTATATGTAAATTTAAAATAGTAAAGTTCCATTTAAGAAACGAGGTAATTTTCAGAATTTTTAGATTTAAGCTGAATTTTTAGAACGTACTTTTCAAAATAATCAGTTACAGAAACGCGAGAAAGAGCGCAATTATTCGTACAATAAAAAAAATAAATTGCAAAGCTCTAAGAAATACGGTTACAGTAAGTATTGAAATTTCGTACAAGGTTATTATAATCTTATAATAGTTTATACTCCTATAAATGTTCAATATGCTACTATGATCATTTTATAGTATGAAACCTGCGAAGTGTAAATAGTGTCTGACTCATTCGAGCTTGTTACCAATCTAATAATAGTGTTTTTTAGGTACATTAAAATTTGGCATAAATATATATAAAAGAATAATTACCTCAATAAGACCATTTTTGTTCAAACAAAAATAAGCCAATAACCTGACACAAGAATATTAAAGAATAAAACTGGACCTCTTCAAGGATATTTAGTGTTATAAACTTCTTGTATATAAGTTTGCAACTAAATAGTGCGGTCTTGACCTGACCATGTAATATTTTTATTGAATGATTTAATTGAATGTGAAAACTTATACCGTTGCGCATTTATATAGAATTTCCACTGTGCACATATACTGTATGCTAAATAAGTAGATTACCATATTATGATAATAATGAAAATGGGCATTGTAAGAAAAAATAATTTACATAAAAGTATCAGGCACAACATAAGAATTATTCGTAATTAATTTTTTTGTTTCATAAATATATTTTTGTAAACTGTAATAATAAAGACAAGTCAAAATTGCATCCGATTCTTTAAAAATGTAGACAAGTGCTTATACATATACTATACAAACGTTATAGAACTTTTATTACGGTTAATTAGTCTTGAAAAGGCGTTGAATTAAAAAAAATGAAAAGGACTTGTCGAGTATTCCTGAAAGTGCAGAACTTTCTTTAAGTAAGCTGTTTTAAAAACACATTTGAAACTTATAAAGCGATTATTTGAGACAGTAATCTGTCTAAGATGAAATGAAGAGTCTGAAGAAAAGCACTTCTTCGTAGTACAATAGCAGAGCCCTTTGCGGCTAGTTAGAGAAGTTGTTAAATCACTTCACGTCACCCTTTCTCAGAACTTACAGTTCTGAGAATTTCATTCATCAAACTAAACTTTAAAAATACAACAGATTGTTATAGGCTATCACAATCTGTTGTAGCTTATAACTTATAACAAAGGAAGAATATTCAGAGTAAAATGAACAGAAAAAAGAATTCTTCCGCCTTTCTCTGATAGTAATGCACAAATAAACATACATTGAATAGTTTCTGTTTGTATAACTGGAGCCTCATAAAGTCATAAGTAATAACTATTTATTGCTCATACTTCATAATAACAGAGATTCTTGCAAAAATCTGAATTCTCTGTTTCTTCCACAGTTTTCATTGTTAAAAATCATAAATTCGACTTTCATATTATAAACATTAAACCTGAATGTTCAAAATTTCAAATATTTTTTAGTATTTTGTAAGATACTAAGTTCGAGTTTTCACTTAAAAAGATTTTACAGATTTAAAAATTTAAAACTGAAATTTATTTTTAGGCATGATAAAAAAGTAATTGTAGACAAACTTGATTTTGACTTATACAAATATTGAATTGTAGTTCGGTATATGATGAACAAACACGAAATAAACATCCAGAAATATTGCGCTAAGCACCTTTCAGAAGAGAATCACACAATGGCTTCCCAAAACAATATTAAATTCATATTTTTTTTATAACGAACGCAAATTAAACATTTTAGAAGCTTTCGAGATATACAAACACCAATTCAGGGTACCTTTAATTAATGAATAGATTGACATCGGTAATCCTCTGTTACTAGAAGTGTTAGATATTGAATTTATATTATTTTTATCTAGTTATTTATATTTCGTGTTTATATTTAATGACAGCTTAGATGTCGAAGCAATTGCCAGGTAGATTATAATAAATTTGTGAAACTAAACATTTACTAATCAGTTTTATTTATTTCATTTATTTTGGCTTTGAACAACCCAAATGTCGTAAACAATTTTTATCTGCCAATCACATGAAAACTGAGTTAAAAACTCTAATAACGTAATAACATTTTCTTCTCCGATCGTTTCTTTAAGAGGTACAAGCAGTTGAAGTATCGCTCAAGGTTATGTTGGTATTTTTAAATTAATTTAAATTAAATTAAATTAAGTAAATTTAAATAAAAAACTTTTAGTAGGGGATATCTGGATTGAATTAATAATATTAAACCATAGATAAACCTTTTCAGTAGTCTTTGAAGTGTTAACTGCTTTAAATCACAAGAATTCTGTGCGTAAGAATACAAGTGAACATACTTTTTAAGAATATAGCAACAACGTAATAAAAGTATGCAATTGAATTGTATTATTAAAAATCTGGTACCTAGATTATTGGAAGTACCTACATTGTTGCCGGTTTTAAATATCTAAAAATGGTTATATCTCCTAAATAAGCCATCGGAGAAGAAAATGTTATTAGAGTTTTTAACTTAGTTTTCGTCTTAGAATACCGTACTGCAGAGTCTAACCTATCGAGTCATTACACCCTGTATATCTAGTATACGTATATATAATCGTATGCGATTTTTAATTGAATTTTAAATGTCAAGAGTTTTGTTAAATTTTGCAAGTTTAAATTTTCTTTTAAATTGAAGTAACAAAAAGAATTATAATAAAATTAATTTAAGAAATGTATTTAAAGCTGTGTAGTGTGTTGTGTTCCAGATATTAGCTGTATTATTGATTTCAAAACGATCTAGGACAGCAAGGCTAATATGATGCTATTTTTTAATTTTTCTTATTGTAAATGTATAGGATAAAATAATAAAAAATAGCATCGCATTAGCCTTGCTGTCCTAGATCATTATGACACCAATAGTACCTACATTGCAATTTAATGAACGATTATTTCAAATAATTTTTAAATTTTTGTGTGAATTAAATGTGAATTTTTTAATGCGAATTCAAAATTCCATCTTGAATCTTTAATTGTAGTTTTGAATTTGAAGGCGGATGGTTCACTCAATTTGGCCACTTTGCAGATATTTTGAAAACCCTATTCAACTTTAATTACATTTTCAGAAGTGCTAAGTGAGATAAAACAATTAAAATCAAAATGAATCACTTTTAAACATAATTATTACATTTTATTTGCAATTAATGAAATCAATTATCTGAAGATTACGTATAAAATTAAGATGTAATTAACGTTTAAATTTATTTACAATACTTCAGATCGCCTGAAATTAGCCATAAAAAACTAATATTCACACAATAACTCATTACTTTGTCATTAATGTTCTGTCTCAAAATGCGTTTTCAAAATGGCCCAAACCGGCATAGATTGAAATATTCGTCTTTCTTTTTTCTGTGGAATTAGCCTATTAACCATAATCTTTCTATAACTGTCCTACAGGTTAATAAAATAAACTGTAAGTACTTATTAAACAGTTTGGTTTAAGTTTAAATATATTAAGTATAATTTATAATATATTTAATTGTAATTATTATTATAATTATAAATATATTAATTTAATATAATTAGTTATTTAATTAGACATATAAATCTATTCCCCTTCCTCACGTCCTTTTAGTTCCAAGCTTCCACATGGATGCTTGAACCCGCGGATATTTCGGAATATATCGTACACTATTAATTTAATATACATTTTTAACATTATAGACACGTACTATACCTAGGTACGATAGAATTTACTTTAATAGCTTTGAACTGTGATAGAAACCTCGTATTGACTCGCTAAGCGAAAAATGATGACCGATCAAGAGAAAATATGAACCGATGCTGTTCGTACCGTACCGTATACGTTGCAAAAAAAAATTATTATTTGAAATTTATGAATTTTTAAGTTTCTGATTATTTACTTAATATTTTGTTTTAAATTCCGATTAACAGACCATGGATGGTAACCACGCGGATAAGAAGGCGACTCTAATATTCTAGTGTTTGTGAAGTACATTAATTAATTGGCATTGAACAGTCTTAAATACTATTATTTCCAGTGTGTTTCACTTCACAGTTTGACTCAAGTATATTTTTGTTATTTATAATCAAACCAATTTCAAATTTTTATCATGTATATAAATCCTTAAAATAAATTTGTGGATAATTAAAAACCCCATTTATTATAAACCACCAGCCTACTACGATCGAAGATAAATGCAAAAAATCGAAAAAATATATTAGGCCTTGTTTAATTGGAAAAAAAATCTTTTCTGTGCCACCTGAAAACCTTAAAACCGAATTTTGGTTAGAACCCCAAAAAATAAAATCATTTTAATTCAATTCTAACAATTTATTTCAAATAATTATATTTCAAGATTTTCTAACCAAAATTTGGTGTTATGGTTTCCAGGTTGTCAAATTCGCATAACGACTTATACGATTAAACAAGGCCTACTATGTTTTATCGATTATTTGCAATTACTTTTGATAGCAGTACGCTGGTGATTTCTAGTAAATATGATTTTTAACTACACGCCATGCAATAAAAACATTGCATTACAATCTAACAATTTTTGCGTGTAATATGTGGTAACACTATCAAATGACATTTCACGTTTTGTTAGGTTAAAATGTGGTAGATTTAAATGTGCTTATAGTATGTAGTGTAAAGCAAATGCTACCAATCTTACAAAACAAATAGTTTCAAAAATGATTTAAAAATAGCCTCTATTATTAAGTCGTTTTCAGTCGCGCAATGATAAAAGGACTCTAGGTCGAAGTCGAGGACTCGAGGTACACGAGGAAATAGTTGGTGTATCTGAAAAAATATAGCATTAGGCCCTAGGTGGTTTGATATAATCGCCATTGATAGATCTACTGGAAAGGCCTTTATTATCGACCCTACTATACGATTTGAGAATAACGAGTATCAACCTAGTCAAGTGGATGCAGAAAAACGTGGTATACTATATGAACCAACAATTAATTATTATAAAAATAAATTTCCGGTAAAGGATATTAAAGTGAAAGGTTTGGTATTTGGTTCAAGGTGGACGTTAGTAAAAAACTATGTTACATTTCGAAAAGCACTTAATTTACCAAAATTGTTAAAAGTGTAACCATTAATACAAGAAATTAGTTATAACAAATCACGTGCTGAAAATGGGTAAAGCTATGCGGGATCACGCAGCTACCATTCACTGTGGACGTGTCACACAAAGGTAGTGGAACACATTCACTTGCGTTCTCGACTCCATTTCATGCAATTGTAGGAACAGTAACTATCCTAAAAATGAATCGTACAGATTGCGCCACTGATATGTGGTGATAGATGTCAGATAAACGTGTTTTCGATTCGTATTGTTTATTCAGGTGAATATGAATGGTTTATTACGCGGGTGATTCATTTCTTGTATTTTTGGTTGAACTTTTTTATAGACAATGAAATAGTTTTAAAAATATTAAAAAGTTCGGTATATATTTTACGAAATCATTTGTACGGGGTTAAACAGTACATAGTATAGAAATATGTAGTTATTGTATCATTGATTGCATTGTTAAATCTTTTTTTGTTTCTGGTTATTGTTAATACTCTTTATTGTTATCTGTGTTGGTATAAGTTATTTAAAAAAGTAAGTTATTGTTTTCAATATTTTCTTATAATTGTAAAGTGTTGAGCTATACTATGTCATAAGGCAATCCTAATTGTAGTACAGTTGTTCAATAAAGAACATTATACAGGGTGTTCTGTTTAACAGTCTACACTCAATCATTCGGACAAGCTTCTGGCTACAGCAATGAAATTAAAAGAACCTTGTATAATTCGAAAAGACGTCATCGGGATTTTTTTAAATGGAGCCATTAGGTTTGAAAAATGAAAATCGATAGCAAATGTGATTCTGAATACAAAAGGTATTAAGGTACTACAGGTCTAAAATGCATAATAACGAAGCTAGAGCCACGTAACGGAAACTGTCCTGTTTAACAGTCTACACTCAACCATTCGGACAAGCTTCTAGCTACAGCAATGAAATTATAAGAACTTTGTATAATTCGACCTCTAGTTTACGAAATCAGTATTAGAACCCATCTTAGAACTTCTGCTGGTACCGGATATGACGTTATCGAGATTTTCTTAAATGGAAAACAATATACTTAAAGTATGGAAATCGATAGCAAATGTAATTTTGAATAAGAAGCTATTAAGGTACTATAGGTTTAAAATGCATAATAACGGAGCTAGAGCCACTTAATGGGATCTCTGTTTATAATAATAATAATAATTACTACAACCCATAACCTAAACCAAGGCCCCAGAAGCTATAAGCTTGTGCTGCAGCCGACTTATAGATGGAACAGCGCAAATTCCACATTTGTGTTACAGCTAAGGAAAACTGCAGAAAACCTTAACCAGCTTTGCCAGCGCCGGGAGTCGATCCCGGGCTGCTTGGGTGAAAGTCAGGCATGCCAGACATTACACTACCAAGGCTGTGTTAACAGTGTACATTCAATCATTCGGACAAGCTTCTGGCTACAAGAATGAAATTAAAAGAATTTTGTATAATTCGACCTCTAGTCTACGATATCAGTATTAGAATCCATCTTAGAACTTCTGCTGATACCGAATATGACGTCATCGGGATTTTTCTAAATGGAACTATTAATCTTGTGCTATGAAAATCGATAGCAAATGTGATTTTGAATAAGAACATATTAAGGTACTGTTGTGAATGGCTCACAACTTGCATTCATTACGTAGATACGGAATGATACTAGGCAACGAGAATAATAAAACAAGTCGAATAAATATCTTTAAATCAAAATAAGTTTATGTTTTATTTGATCTTAATTAAATAAGTAGATTGCGCTTAAGAGCTAACTCAACAGCTCCCGCAACTACATTTGGTGACCCCTCGTTCCTCAAGAAGAATTTAGCAGCACTAGTCTTTGCCTGCTGCCCTGAATTCTCCAGGTGAACCACTACTAGTTCTCCCTTCATCGTCTGTCATCGTGAGATCCTGCTACCTGCTTCGCTTGCGTGACTTGTCGTGGCTGGTTAGAGGTGATCGTTGGAACCGGAACTAGTGCTCCTTCTCATCCGATAAGTTTCAAATTATTTTTACTTACTTATTTAATATTTCAAATGGCGACTGTCAAAGTTCCATTTCCAGTTTTTATGAGTAACGACATCGACCTGTATTTTATTTTGGTGGAAAGATACTTTACTCGTATGCTGATCAACGATAAGCTCGCCAAATATAACTTGTTAACACTAAACTTGTCTTTCGACGTTTTAGGAGCTCATCGCGACTTGACCGTTAAGCCCCCTAGACAACGACCATACACTACCTTGAAACGGGCAGTGATAAAATCTATCCTAGGACCACGAGAATCTCGAATTAATAACCTTTTGGAGACTCTTCAATTCTCTGGTAGTGTCACAGAACTCCTTTTTAACATCCAAAAATTAGCAACTGATCTGGATTTGACTGAGGAATTAACCAAAGACTTTTTAATAGCTAAACTACCATCAGAACTTAAGCTTCAATCCTTAAATTTCAATGACTTACCGTTAATAATCTTTGTAAAAAAATTAGATTTAATTTATTCTATGCAACAGGCACCACGACCTTTAGCTACTCCTGCATTAGAAGCTAAACTAGACAATTTGACAACTAAACTTACTACCATTTCCAATGAGCTTTCTACCATCCACAAGCAACAATCCCCTATAACTCCCAACATCTCTCCGTACACCCAAAATCCTCAGCACTTCAAACAACGCCGTTCCATGCCTTCGAGCAATTCCAATTCCCAATTGCAACCGTGCTATTATCACAGACGCTTTCAAAATAATGCACGTAATTGTACGGGAAATTGTTCGTACCAAACAAAAAACTAACTTCGCACTCTCCTGGCCTCCAGGGAGGGCCATGCATGGTTAATTCAATCCCTCCAACTTCTTCTTTACCAATCACTTATTCTTCAATTTTTCTACAGGACCTAACCTACAAAATTAATTTTGTGGTTAACACTGGTGCTGATTACTCCATTTTACCCACCCACGATGCAGTTTCCTGTAACCAAACCATCACGCCTGCCAACCTTTCATTTATGGCAGTAAACAACACGTCAATTCCTGTGACAGGTATTGTAACTGTGAGGTTACATTTCCCGATTCCTGGCCTACAGCCATGCCCCTGGAAATTTTATGTCGCTGACATATCTACAGCCATTCTAGGCCTGGATTTTTTACAGCAGCGCAACCTAACCATTGACTGCTTTTCTCGACGAGTCCTTTGCAAGACAGATGTCAAGCTCGCCCGAACCCGCAGCCAAGGATGTCAATTTCCAGCTCCAACAGCGAATCCTCTCACTGACTGGTCTTCTCAGCGGGTCATTTGCACAGCAGATGTCCAGCCCGCCCGAACTCGCAGTCGAGGTTCCACAACCCCCCCAGTTAAGACCGGCACTAAACGCAAACTATTTTCTGCACAGGCTAATGTTTTGACTCCTCATTCCGAGTCAATCGTTACTTCTGCGATTTCTTTCCCCTTTCTTCCCTTACCTTCACTCATTGACGTACCCTCGTCAGGTACTGTTAACAACATGTCCAGCGACCTTGATGTTTATAGCAAGATGCTAAACACACCCTTCCCGGAGCTTTTGCGTAAGTTCGACTACCATCAACCCGTAAAACATACTGTAGTCCATCACATTGACACGACCGGCCCTCCGGTTAAAGCACGCTGTCGCAAACTAAACCCTAATCATCTTTCTTTTCTAGAAGATCATCTTAATGAGCTCTTGGACGCTGACGTAGTACAGCGGTCATCATCTGGCTACGCTACGCCAATTCACATAGTCGGGAAGCGCGCAGTGGGAACAGCAGAGACGCTGCCTCCTGGTGACGACCAGGACATCAACACCATCGCCCCAACAGACAGTTATCGCTTGGTTGGCGATTATAGGAAACTCAATTCAGTGATGGTACCAGATCGTTACCCGATCCCTTTTTTAACTGACTTTACAAGAAAACTTGCTGGCGCAGCCATTTTCTCGAAGCTAGACCTCCAAAAGGCCTACTTCGCAATACCGATCGCAACAGAGGACATTCACAAGACTGCTATTATCACACCTCTGGGGCTCTTTGAGTTCAAACCGATGTGTTTCGGACTACGGAATGCAGCCAGCACCTGGAGTCGTTTCATGGACACTGTATTATCAGGGCTCCCATTTTGTTTTTCATACCTAGACGATATCCTAGTCTTTAGTGCTGATTCGCAGCAACATGTTGAGCATTTACACCAAGTGTTTTCCCGATTAAAAAACAATGGCCTAATTATAAACCTACCAAAGTGTCTCTTTGGAGTCAATGAGCTCGATTTTTTAGGACATCACGTTAATACACGCGGTATCAAACCAATGGCTTCCAAAGTCCAGGCTATAATTGATTACCCATTGCCTTCAAGTCAGAAAGCACTCCGCAATTTTATTGCCTTAATTTCGTATTACCATAAATTTGTACCAAACTGTGCGAAAATTTTGGAACCGTTAACCTCTATAGTTATTCCTGGTAAAGCTTCGCTAAAGCCTGTCCAGTTAAATTATGAGCAAATAGAAGCCTTTAGGCACGCGAAGAATGCTTTAATTACCGCTACTTTATTGGTACATCCGCGAATTAATAACCTCTTAGTATAGCTGCAGACAGTTTGTCTTCTTCTATAGCTGGTGTATTACAACAGTTTGAAGATGGCATGTGGAAACAACTAGCTTTCTGTTCCCGGAAGTTAACCCCCACAGAGCAAAAATACAGAATTTTTTCTCGGGAACTTCTTGCAATATACTTACTTATTATTGCAATATACTTATTATTAAGTTTCGTTACTACGTTGAGTGCAGAGATTTTCAAATCTTTACGGATCACAAACCTTTGTGTACAGCGATCAAAAATAATGGTGATCAATATTTACCACGTGAGTTTCGACAACTCGAGTTTATTTCTCAATTCACGACTGACCTCCAATATATCAAATGTCAAGAAAATATTCCGGCGGGCGCTCTGACAAGAGTTAATCTTATTTACGTCCCTGGATCGGATCTTAATTACGACGAAGTCGCTGTATTTCAAGAACAAGATCCCGAGTTAAACCAGCTCCGATCTCGTAGTAACTATCAATTCATTTCCCTTCAAACTGCCAACAAATCAAGCCTCTGGGTGGATGTTAGTATAGGCCAACCACGACCCTATATCCCGCTCAAATTCAGGTACCCCTTATTCCAACAACTACACAATATCGCCCATCCTGGCATCCGTGCTACTAAAAAATTGATTACTCAGCGATATCTGTGGCCATCTATGCATCACGATATTCAGAAGTGGGTCATATCTTGTGCTGAATGTCAGAAACATAAGATTCGACGTCATACGAAAACCTCTCTACAATCTATTGTAGAACCAGATGAACGTTTTACTAAGGTCCATCTCGACATAGTACACCTTCCTTCTTCGGGAGGTTATAAATTGCTCCTTACCATTATTGACCGCTACAGTCGGTGGCCGGAAGCCATTCCTCTGAAGGATTCTTCCGTGGAGTCAGTAATCACTGCATTTGTCGATACGTGGGTGTCCCGCTTTGGTATTCCCAAGTATCTCACCACGGACAATGCAAGAATATTCCTTTTTCATGCATGGATCAACTTCATGGCAATGTTAGGAATTAAACACGTCAAATGCACGGCCTTCCATCCGATTAGTCAAGGCGTTATCGAACGTTTTAATCGGACACTCAAGCAATCCATTCAAACCACAGGAACTTCCTCCTGGTTAACGAATCTCCCTTGGATTCTCTTGAGCTTACGTGCAACCCTGAAATCGCAAGTTAATGTTTCTCCTTCAGAAATACTGTATGCTACCACCTTACGACTACCTGGAGATTTCTTTAAAGAAGAACAACTGGCTAACGACATGAACCTCCCTAATTTCATAACCAATCTCAAACGTCGTATGAGGAAGCAGAAGCATTTTTTTACAAAAACGTATTCCGGTCAGTCCTTCATCCCCAGCGACTTGACCAACTGCACACACGTGTACGTTCGTAATGACACGCACACTCTGGGCATGAAAGACAGTTACTTAGGACCCTATAAAGTGTTAGAAAATCCCACTGGCCCTATCTCTTTAGATAGGCTAGGGGGTTATTTAACAACCTGCAAGAAAGCCCTATGCAAATATCCACAAACTTACCTCAACTTTCTGCTATTTTTTCTAATTTGACTGGACTATTACCGAAGAATGGAAGATTTGTTACCAAACAGCTGACAACAACGAATTTTGGTAAATAGAACTTTTTCATGCACGATTCCACCCTATGTCACCAGATAATGTCTGCCACGACCGCTTAACTCAATCACTTGTTATACGATAGCATTAATCAAACTAATCTCTTTTTATGTCCTAATGTTAGGATTTAGATTTCTAGAGGAGGAGATATTATTCAATAGCTAACAGCAGTCCGAATACCAAAAAACCTTTCCTTATCTAATTTTATAACACCATAGAGTGTGCAGCAACAAGAACTGTTATTACCATCTAGATCGCAACGTACAAAAATATCGACTTGGTATATTTAATCAATGACCACACAACAATACTTGGGATACCTCATAAAAACACTAAAAACATTTTTTTTTTGTGTTTTCTAACACTGTTTTCCTAAGTTACCTATTTACCGATCTAACTACACTACCCCTGTCAACTCCATTGCTATATAGCCAGAAGTTTGTCGGAATGATTGAGTGTAGACTATTAAACAGGACAGATCGCATTAAGTGACTCTAGATCCGTTATTATGCATTTTAGACCTGTAGTACCTTAATATTTTCTTATTCAGAATCATATTTGCTATCGATTATCATACTTCAAACCTAATGATTTTCTTTAAAGAAAATCCCGATGACGTCATATCCGGTACCAACAGAAATTTTAAGATGGATTCTAATACTGATTTTGAACACTAAAGGTCGAATTATACAAAGTCCTTTTAATTTCATTGCTGTAGCCAGAAGCTTGTCCGAATTATTGAGTGTAGACTGTTAAACAGGATAGCTCCCGTTAAGTGACTCTAGCTCCGTTATTATGCATTTTAGACCTGTACCTCAATCATTTTTTATTCAAAATCACATTTTCTATCGACTTACATACTTCGAACCTAATGGTTCCATTTAAAAAATCTCGATGACGTCATATCCGGTACCAGCAGAAGTTCTAAGATGAGTTCTAATACTGATTTCGTAAACTAGAGGTTAAATTATACAAAGTCCTTTTAATTTCATTGCTGTACCTGGAAGCTTGTTCGAATGATTGAGTGTAGACTGTTAAACAGGACACCTTGTATATGAAGAATGATTGATAGCAAACTTTGATATTAGCATCTAAACTGGCCTTGAGGTTACCCTTGCCTCCAAAACTTGATCGTTTGTTTTTATTTATTTCACGCCTACACTACGGGGGAACTAACAGCTGAGGTCATATGTCCCCCATCTAACATGCAACACGAATTATACACACACCCATATTTGAGGTGGCGGAATTTTCCAATTAGAAAAATTCAGTCGCCCCAAGTGGGACTCACCCCACGGCCCTTGGAACACGAGTAAATGCACTGACACCACTCGTCCACCGCCGGCCCTTAAACGAGAGACTATTAAATTATTTTTTATATATCCCATCTGTGGGTAGACATTTATTAAAGAATCTGAAAGTTTAGTGCAGGAAATTGAAGTTAACTTCAGTTTCAGAAATTCATGTTCGAAGAAAACACGAAATTCTCAGGACAAGTAAACGAACGAACAGATTACAGAGCCTAAGAAAAGTTTACTCAGCGGAGTTGGCAGGAAATTCTGCAAAGTCAATGAAATAATAAAAGTTCTGGATAGAGTTCCAATGGTTTTAGAGTTCAGTGCCGCCCTTTGGATTTTGAGACTCCGGGCACAAATATGGAGTGAGACCCCCAGTAAATAAAATATATATAATTATAATATAGTATTGGCAAATTTCCGGAAATTTATTTTTTGGGAGCTTTTCGTGGAAATATTTCCGGAAACTGAAATATTTGAAATGGCAAATGTCAAAAAGTTAACGAAATTCAAACGCAGTTTAAGAGGTATTTAGGTGAATCAATAAACTTCTTGAAGATGAAGATTTTTTATTTAAAAAAACACAAAAATCCATTCCAAGGAAAAATGAAAAAAACAAATAATGACTGAAGCTAAAATTATTAATTGAGTTAAATAATAAAACATAATATGGTACACTAACGATCCTCATCTAATTTGCCCTTATCGCTGATGATGGATGAATGATGTTTTATTTTATTAATTTTTAATTTTAATATTATTTTCTATATAAAGTATAAAAAACTGTGTTAATACAAAATGTTCTCGAACGACTGGCTGACTATGCTACCTGCTACGCACCTCTGTCGTTGAATGCGGTGCCGATGTCAGCAGTGTTGCTAGATGGGCCGGCCAAGTGGGATTCTCCCACTATTCCCATCACTAGTTTTCACTGTTCGATTACAATCGTCTCGCCGTTTACCCGTTTATACAAACGTTCAAATGAAACGTTTAGAAATTTGGTGCGCTTCATTTCAAAAGTAAGCTTTAGCTTTATGTATAAGAACTTGCATCAAAAGTGGGTCTCTCAGTCTATTTTGTTAATGCGCAATTAAGATATATATTGTGTTGATTAAAATAAGGTAGCTCGGTGCGGGGCCAAACAAGCTCCTGTGGCCCCGGGCATACGCCCGGCTAGCCGACCTTAGGGACGCTTCTGAGAGTTCTCAATTGGTTTATGGAAGAGATTTGTGAAAAATCTTCAAAATAAGATCAAGAAAAAGAAAGTGCCCGCGTAATTTACGTAATACTGCAAATTCGTGAAAAAATATAACTTTCATAGCTAGTTGTACAATATACTTACTATTAAAATATATCCACTTAAGTACATGAGATTTGTTTCATAAGAAAATCTTGACTTTGCGTAGTTTCTTGGAACTAATTGATAAATTAAGGTAAACCTGATCATATAGATTAGAAAATAAAATATCGATGCTTCGGTGGTTGTGGCGAATGTAATGTCATCTTCTCTATTATCTTCTCTATTATTTTTAAAGAGAGCGTTAGTGTTCAATTTCTAATAAATATTTATACATAATTAGATCATACAATATTCGAGGTAGATTTCCTACCTTAGGGTTTACATTAAATAACAAAACCAACCGTCATGGAAAACAACTGTTTATTGTTTACAAAATGTGAAAATAAATAAATTTTTGCAATACTACACTGTCTTAATACTGATCATATTATGATCACTTCACATTATAAATATGTACTTATAATTAATATATAAGGTTAAATACTAATCTTTGGTTTCAATATTAATTATCGTGATGTCCATGGCTGTGATCGTGATGACCACCATGATGCCCATGACCATGTCCAAACCAAGGATAAAAACTAAGATGTGACCCGGGATGATGATGATGACCATGCTCATGTCCATGACCGTGACCATGGTGACCATGACCATGGCTAATTGGAGCTGCTAATAATATGTGCTTGTGGTGATGATCGGGTTTATGACCGTGGTGATGGTCGAGGTCATGCCCGTGATGATGATCGTGTCCATGACCGTGGTGATGATCGTGGTCATGCCCGTAGTGATGATCGTAATCATGACCGTGGTGATGATCGTGGCCATGGCCGTGATGATGATCGTGGTCATGCCCGTGGTGATGATCGTGGTCATGCCCGTGGTGATGATCGTGGTCATGTCCGTGGTGATGATCGTGATCATGTCCGTGGTGATGATCGTGATCATGCCCGTGGTGATGATCGTGATCATGACCGTGGTGATGATCGTGATCATGACCGTGGTGATGATCGTGGTCATGACCGTGGTGATGATCGTGGTCATGACCGTAGTGATGATCGTGATCATGACCGTGGTGATGATCGTGATCATGACCGTGGTGATGGTCGTGATCATGACCGTGGTGATGATCGTGATCATAACCGTGGTGATGATCGTGATCATGACCGTGGTGATGATCGTGATCGTGACCGTGGTGGTGATCGTGGTGATGCCCGTGTTGATGATCATGATCATTCTCGTGATCATGGTCGTGGTGATGATCGTGGTGATGGCCATGCTGGTGATCGTGATCGTGGTCATGTTCATGACCGTGGTGATGATCGTGATCATGGCCGTGATCATGCCCGTGGTGATGATCGTGGTCATGACCATGGTGGTGATCGTGGTCATGACCGTGATGGTGATCGTGGCCATGTCCGTGATGATGATCGTGATCATGGCCATGATGATGCTGGTGGTCATGTCCGTGGTGATGTTCGTGATCATGACCGTGGTGATGATCGTGGTCATGACCGTGGTGATGTTCGTGATCATGTCCGTGGTGGTGGTCGTGGTCATGACCGTGGTGGTGCTCGTGATCATGTCCGTGGTGATGATCGTGATCATGGCCGTGGTGATGTTCGTGCTCGTGTCCATGGTGATGATCGTGATCATGACCGTGGTGATGCTCGTGGTCATGCCCGTGGTGATGATCGTGATCATGCCCATGGTGATGATCGTGGTGATGATCGTGATCATGACCGTGTTGATGACCGTGTTGATGATCGTGGTCGTGCCCGTGGTGATGTTCGTGATCGTGGCCGTGGTGATGTTCGTGATCGTGACCGTGGTGATGATCGTGATCATGGCCGTGATGATGTTCGTGGTCATGACCGTGGTGATGGCCGTGGTCATGATCATGAAGATGTTCGTGGTCATGGTCGTGGTGGTGATCATGATCATGACCGTGATGGTGCTCGTGGTCATGACCGTGCTGATGATCGTGATCATGACCGTGCTGATGGTCGTGGTGGTGCACGTGGTAATGCTCGTGTTCATGTACGTGGTGATGCTCGTGGTCATGACCGTGGTGATGATCGTGATCATGACCATGATGATGCTCGTGGTCATGACCGTGGTGATGATCGTGGTCATGACCATGGTGATGCTCGTTGTCATGACCGTGGTGATGCTCGTGGTCGTGCCCGTGATGGTGTTCGTGATCATGACCGTGGTGATGATCGTGGTCATGACCGTGGTGGTGTTCGTGATCATGACCGTGGTGATGGTCGTGGTCATGACCGTGGTGGTGTTCGTGATCATGACCGTGGTGATGATCGTGGTCATGACCGTGGTGGTGTTCGTGATCATGACCGTGGTGATGGTCGTGGTCATGACCGTGGTGGTGTTCGTGATCATGACCGTGGTGATGATCGTGGTCATGACCGTGGTGGTGTTCGTGATCATGACCGTGATGATGGTCGTGGTCATGACCGTGGTGATGCTCATGATCATGCCCGTGGTGATGGTCGTAGTCATGCCCGTGGTGATGCTCGTGGTCATGCCCGTGATGATGCTCGTGGTCATGCCCGTGGTGATGATCGTGATCGTGGCCGTGGTGATGCTCGTGATCATGACCGTGGTGATGATCGTGATCGTGGTGATGCTCGTGATCATGACCGTGATGATGCTCGTGATCATGACCGTGATGATGCTCGTGATCATGACCGTGGTGGTGATCGTGGTCATGTCCATGATGATGTTCGTGATCATGACCGTGATGATGTTCGTGATCATAGCCGTGGTGATGATCGTGATCGTGGCCGTGGTGATGATCGTGATGATGACCATGATGATGATCGTGGTCATGACCGTGGTGATGATCGTGATCATGACCGTGGTGATGATCGTGATCATGTCCGTGGTGATGATCGTGATCATGACCGTGGTGATGGTCGTGATCATGACCGTGGTGATGATCGTGATCATGACCGTGGTGATGATCGTGATCATGACCGTGGTGATAATCGTGATCATGGCCATGATGATGTTGGTGATGTCCGTGGTGATGGTCGTGGTCATGTCCATGATGATGATCGTGGTCGTGACCGTGGTGATCTTCTATTTCAACAGGATCGTAATAATCGTGGTGATAAGCATGGTTATGACCGTGGTGGCGATCGTGGTGATGCCCATGGTGATGACCGAGGTCATGACCGTGATGATGGTCGTGGCCATGGCCGTGTTCATGGCCGTGCCAATCACCATAAGCAAATCCGACAACTTCCTGTGTGGCTGCAAGGATGATTAGACATGATATGCCTAGCTGAAATTATATATAAAAATAACATATTATATATAAAAATTTAGTATAAAAAGCGATTAATTTTAAAATATTTAAAAAATAAGTTTTGCTAAATCAATAGATTTACAAGTTGAGGATGTAAATATTTATCCTTAATGTATTCCAGTACGAAATTAGTAAGAAATCGGAAAATAATTTTGCACTAAATATATTTTAAAGTCCAAAAGCAGGTACTATGTAATATTTATGAAACACCAAAAACAATGACAGCACTAAGAACACAACAACTGAAATCACTCACCAACTTCATTTTAGGATGTGTTGCAGTTTGACGAAAGGGTTTGCACTAACGCGACATTTATACCCGAAAACCATTCAACATTGTAATTAACACCCCCACCCCGATTCTTAAAATTAATTGCAGCATTTTATTACATTGACTTAATACTGATAATATTATGATCTTCTAGGAGGTTACAAGTAAAAGGTTAAGGGGAAGAATATTCATATTATTAGGATGGCTTTCGAACTTTGTGAAAATTAAATGATAATATTTTGAAAATTGATATTTTGCATCAAGTAGGAGCTTTTGTCTATTATTGGCGCCATTTAAATTGGTAATGACTAACTAATGTTAATACGGACTAATAATAGGCAAGTCTTATTAGTCCTATCTGAAACCCATTTTGAGATGTAACATTAATGTCAAGATTTTAAGTAACTAGTAACAATATTAATTTTTATGGCTAATTTCAAGGGATGTCTTGTTTTTTCGTAATATGAAACATGTCAATAAAATTAAACCTTAATTAGATCTTAATTCCATATGTAACCTCAAGATAATTATAATTTCATTAATTGCAAATAAAATGTTATGATTATGTTTAAAGTGGTTCATTTGTATTTTAATTGTTTTATCTTAGCGCTTCTGAAAAATGTTGAATTATAGTTGAGATTTCGCGAATTTTCAAATGCTCGAATTCCGCATAGAATGAACTATCTGTCAAATATTAAACGAAAATTTTAAAAAACTTTCTGGTCTAAAAGATGATTCAAATTTTTTAATTCTTTAGACACTTAAAAATAAATGTATGAAAAAGTAAAAGTGGAGATAATGGAAAATGGTAGAATTTGACAAAAATGTACACATACACGAACACAAGAACGCACGCACGCATGAGCATGTGCACGCGTACACGCACATGCACTTAATCAGAACATTCAGAATGCATGCAGGGTAGCCCAAGATTCCAACGAAATCTATGTAATTGACAAACGCCGAAACACGCTCTATTTGCCATTCTCCTAAGTGGGGCAGCAATCCCTTCAAAAACCTCAAATAGCCAAAAACGGCAACATGGATAAATTGAAATATCCACCAATTATTTTCCTCTTGTGAAACGCATCCGGGGATGTACATACATACATGCGTAATGCTCCTAATGCTGGACGAGGTACTTGGCCCCGTATGAAAGAGGACGGGAGGGTGCCGGCGGGTGAGCTCGTGTTAAGTCAATCGCTCCGGTACTAACCTGGTTAGCTAGTAGAGGGTGGATAGGCAACCTCGCTCCGACCAATGGGAGAGCAATTGCTATGCAACGCTGCGCGCTGATTGAGCGTATCTCAATTACTTCCTCCCCAGGGAAGGAACGTGGGGGTATGTTAACACGGGAACCCCACGTAAAACATGCATTTAATCAATGTATACACTGGCTGGTACGGGGTGGCAAAACCGCTTAAAAATCAGTGGCCCCAACTAAGGCTGGGTGAAGGAACTTGTGAAGGCATGAAAAGGGACTGGAGGGTTCCGATGTACCTAACCTAGGTTAGGGAATAGTCCTAATGCTGGACGAGGAACCCGGCACTCGTTTGAAATAGGACGAGAGGGTTCCGACGGGTGGGCACGTTTATCACTCCGGTACTGACCTGAAGAACCAGTAGAGGTTGGATAGGCAACCTCGCTCCGACCAGTGAATTACTGGGAGCATATGCGCGCTGATTGAGCGTACCTCAATTACTTCCTCTTGGAAGGAACGTGGAGATTAGGTCTAACGAGAGGTGCTCCACGTAAAAATACTCTTGGAAACTTGTATACCTAGCTAAGGTGAACGACCAGGCAGTCGTTCGAGGTATCGGATATGCATTAGTATCCGAGACTAGCCCAGGAGGGCAGAGGCCTGGGCAGTCGTTCGAGGTGTGACTAGTATCCGAGACTAGCCCTTGTGCAGACCACACGGCGTTCACCCATAAAAATGGCTGTTGTTAGTCCAATCCCAGGCTTAGCCTGGGCAAAGGATGACTCAGTCGGAAAGTAATTTGTGATAGAATTACATGCAAGTGTTTCTTGACGATGATTCCTAAACGTTGCGGAGGAAGCTCTGCTAACATGAGGGACCGGTGTAGGTGGATTTGATTCTTAAACGACAGGGTCTGATATGGTGCTAGTCACCCGCTGACTGACCTAATCGAATCCGTTTATCCGGCCAGGGAGTTCACCCGTTGTCCCATGGTAAACTGCATACCTCCAGGTAGTGTCTCTAAATGAAAGTATGGGAGTCAGACTTTGGCTGTGCAGTTCAAGTCGTCTGATCCTCAGAAACCGTCTAGAGCACTATGCTTAAGGGACTTTCATGCGAATATATAGCTCCTCATGCTCAAAACCACTTCACCTTAACGGGTACATACCGGGATTCTACTTCGGTAGACTCGAAACAAACTTCTGTCAGGGTACACCAGGCCTATAACTGGGAGATCGTGGTGGCAAATCAATTCCAAACCAAGTCCCGCCACATCTAAGGTTGGATTCGATCGGGCAGTGAAGTCCCACGTTGTGGGAGTAGTCCTAATGATGGACAAGGGTTCGTCCTTTGGGATGGACCCCGATCGGTGAGCACGTTTATACCTCCGATATTATCGTGGAGAGCTAGTAAAGGGAGGATCGGCAACCTCGCTTCCACTATTGTGTACTGGTAGCATTTTCTTTGCAAATGTGCGCTGATTAGGCGTATCTCAATCACTTCCTCTTGGAAGGAACGTGGGGATCAAGACTAATGACAGCTGCCCTACGTAAATAAATTTTAGAATTCTATGTATACACTGGCAATTCGTCAGAACACATCAACTATCAAAGCTAATCTAGATTTTAATAATTCTGTAAAGAAATTATTTTTTTTATTTATTGGTATCGGTTAATAGGTATCGGAGATAAGGCACAGGCCAAGGAGGGGGGGAATTCCCCCCAAAGTTTTGATATATACTTTAGTATTATAGTTAAATAAATTTTGAATGTAAAAGTAGTTAACGTATATTAAATATTGTACAATATATAACATTTATAAATAAATATACATAGGATAAAAACAAATAATGTTTGTATAGTAATTATTATTAATTTATTTAAAACAATTATTTTTAAAAAATGCCCCTCCCCAAATAATTTTCTGAATCCGCCCCTGCTAGGTACAGTAAAAACAGTGTTATAATTATTAAGCTTAAGTGTTAAGTTTTTTAAAGAACTTTTATACTTATACTTATGGAATTTATGTTGACTATTATTCTTTATTTAAAAAAAAAAAGTACTAATATTTATAATGCAACTCGATTTTCTGGTCTTTTTTAGCACCTGATGCATGTTTTAATCTTAGTTGTTAAATTTGAAAGTTCTGATTTTGATCTGTCTTTCTCAACAATTTGTAATTTCCCTTCAAAACCGTATATATGAACAAAATTAATAATTTACAAACTGAACAACAAAATCGTCGTCGGTTGTATCGGAAGTACTCGAACCTTCCACCGAAGCAGCTGAATTTACAGTCATGACGATAATGCAATTTTAAATTTGCATACAGAGCAAACTAAATAGAATTATTTGTCTTAGAAAAATTCCAACTTATATAAATTTTGAAATAATAAAATGTTTCAAAATACAGTCTCATTCGCAGATTTACATTACTTAAAAGTAACATTTAACAAACACTAAATCGAACAAATAACCAATTATAATAAATAAACATTTGGGCACGGAGCACACTAAAAATAATGTGACCTTAATACGATGTACCAAGCATCCGCCCACTAACGAAGGCGCGACTGGCCGGCTGGCGGGGAGAAGTGCAATAAGCAACGAAATCAGTGCTTATATGCAGTGTATGTAACACATTTGACTTGGTATTACCTTTCCGCGCAAGTTTAATGAGTCTAATTTAAAATAGTACTCTAAATAATTATACTTTTTGCTGTACGTAATTGATATTGAGCTTTAAGTTGATTAAATATTACAAATTTAAATGAACGATACCCATAATTTTATCAAAATATTTTTGTTAGCATTGACTTTTATTTTTAATGAATTCTTAAGGGAAGCATTGCTTCCGTGGACCGCACGCCACTGATAAATGGACATACCTATACACAAGCAAATACTATAAAAATATCTACTGCTTTTACTAATAAATACCAGATTTCTGCTAATTAATATTAAGCAGAATCCGTTGGGCAGGAATTGTTTTATACAAATACGTATATGTAAATCGCGAATTTACTTATGCTAGTATAAATATTACTTTGAACACATCTATCCCATTAATTCTATAGCTATCATTTTTCTGGCAACTTATGTATGTGTATATTTTATTTTTACAACAATCTCTATTATAATCAGTAATTATTTGCGTAGGCTTTTTAATTTTCTATTTAATTAGTGTTTGTTATATTTAACATCTTATCTCACTGTAAGCGTTTACATAAAAATAACGAATACAAAATATTTTAAATAACAAAGGATACAAAAAGACTGTAGGTGTGGTATTTTAATTTGTTTTATTATTATTTCTTTATTGTATTATTATTTGTTTTTCGATTATTAGAAAGTAATAAACTGATAATTAATGCATGGTTTATGTACTCCTGAGTTCTGACGTTATGCCAGACACTGATAAGATATAAATAGGTGGGTTGTAGCAATTTTTTAGAGCTCAGCGATCGTTTTAAAATTTCATAACTTTAAGGGTTCAAAATTTCTAATACATCAAATTGTTTAGAAGATTTTCAAATACCAATGTGTAGTTATAAATTTTATAAATTGGGAACTTCTAAATATTGGACATTACTATTTATTTGTAGATTTCCAGTGTTTCACTGGTACAAAAGTACAGAGTTTGTTAGTTTCCAAAATTCATTCACAGAATGATTTCTCATCTTCTAAAGTTAGCTAGTAGAAACTACTAACCTACATTCCTTTAATTCTGAAAGTCTGACAATGAAAAATACTATACTATACTCGAAAGAACGTTTCGAAGTATAGAATTTCAGGAATTTTCAAAGATTGCCGAAGATAAGACCCATCCAATTCAGTTGTTTTATAACCTTCAAAGTTCCACAATTCACAAACGCGAAAGATTTGAAGTTTTCCAGTTTTTGAGTTGCAAAAAGGTTTAAGCTGTCTGATTTTCTATTCGATCTGTACCTTCAGTTCATGGTTAGTCAAGTTTGCACATCTCATTCACAGTTTCAAATTTTAACATTATCAGTATCAATGTTTTATATTATATTTTACAACTTCGAAGAGTTCAAATTTCGTTTGAAAACAGAAGTTTCCAAAAATGTATCTTGTTTCGTATTTTTAATGTAATGTGAGTACAATGGGCGTACCTAAAATTTAAAATGCGATTTTCTCGAAAACTAACAGGAAGTGACCACATGTTGATAAGGAAAATATGTTCTAAATCATTACAGTTACCGTCCGCCCATTACGAGGTTTCTAGTTATATCAGTTACACCTTGTATATATATTTAAAAAAAAAACGCATATATGTTGCTGCTGATTAATAAGGAATTGAAGTTATGGTATTGTTATGGTTTTAAAAAGCATAATTGTAGAAATGACCATTTACTAAATATTCTGTATAATAATTTAATTCTGATAATTTTCTTGAACTTTATCTGGTAATGTCTTTCAACGTTTTCTTATCAAGGATTAACTTTTTAAACAAAGGGTTCATTATAATAACACAAACAAAAGAATTTAAAATGATATAAGTTTTCCTATCGAATTATGCTTTAAGTTATTTATATTAAAAAATTAAATTATTAACACATAATAATAAATTATTTAATAACACAAGCAAAAGAATTTGTGTTAATGTTTTTGTGTGTTAGATTAAAGTTATTACTTATATTATAATTTTTCTTTGATTAGAAGTATACATACAGAGAATATATAGAATATACAGGATTGGTAAAACTTGGCTTTGGGTTTGAATTTTCATGCTTCTGCAAAGGAAAACTAGCGAGTAACAATACATCTGAGAACGACAGGTATTTATCGCTTGCTTGCCATAGTAACCTTTTTGCTACTTAAGATTTTTTAAATTAATTGACATTTGTAATTCTGACATGTACCACTTGGCAAGTGTGCGGTGATATTTATCTTTCTCAGATGAATTTGCTCTTCGCCATTTTGCCTTTGCTGACAGAAAAGAATTCAAGCTCACAGCCAAGTTTTATCAACATAATAGGCATACAGGGTGTAACTAATATAACTAGAAACCACATTGTAATGATTTAGAATATATTATTTTCCTGATCACCACGTGGTCTCTTCCTGTACTCAAGTACGTCCCTTGTACTCAGCTTACATTAAAAATATTAAACAAGCAAACAAATTGTTTTCTTTAGTCTTTGAAAAATTCAAAAACAGTCAGACTTGATTTTGATAGAACCGAGCTGGTCAGCAGTCTCTAGAAGTAACGACTGCTGCTAAGGACTGCTGACCAGCTCGGTTCTATCAAAGTCAAGTCTGACTGTTTTTTTGAGAAACTATATTCAATAAATTAACACTATACTAAATTTCAGCTTTTTCAAATCACTTCTTTACATTGACCTCATTTTGAAGACATGCGACCACCGCATCGGTGCTGATGCAACGCGTTCGATCATTACGCTGTCTTACGACTGCTTTCCAGTTTTTTATTACATAAACTGCTTAATGATCAATTCTCAGCTTTTAGAAAACACTTAAATGACACTTCTTCTTGTTACAACTTTCAAGCTGTGCTGACGCCGACTGTCCCCATATCCGAGTTTCTTTTGTGTAGGATATTTATTTACACCCTAAATATAAGCTAATATTAAAATATTAGCCTTTACAAAACTCTTACACTTTTTGGTCGCCAGCTCTTGGTCTACAAGGAGCGTACTTAAAATCTAAAATGCGATTTTTACGAAAACTAGCAAGAAGTGACCACATGTTGATAAGGAAAATATGTTTTAAATCATTACAGTTACTCCACCCCGCCATTACGAGGTTTCTAGTTATATTAGTTACACTCTGTATACAGGGTGTAGAATCGCTTCACGCACAATACAGTTTTACGTGCATTTTTTTTCAAACCTTAATATTATCTCCCCTAATTATTTTACAATAAAGATATTAAAGAATGTTGTAAAGAAAAAACATACAAATCGAATGATGTCTTTGGTTATGGATTGCATTTGATTGTAACCGAAAAAGTAAAGAAATAAAACCATTTATGCAAAAATCAGTTATGCCTTGGAAACATTATGGAAACAAGGGAAGATATTTGCTACCTAAATGTCATTTTTAAGGTTATATTGTCTGTCAAGCAGTTAAATCTAACTCAAAAAATGACATTTAGGTGCCAAGTATTTTCCCCTCATAGTTCTACTGTTTCCAAGGCATAACTGATTTTTACACAAACGGAAGTTTTATTTTCTTTATTTTTTCCGATTACAGTCAAATGCCATCCGAAACCAAAAGTATCATTCGATTCGTATTTTTCTTTGTTTTTCAACATTTCTTAATATCTGTATTGTAGAATAATTAGGGGAGATAATATTAAGGTTTGAAAAAACTGCACGTAAACCTGTATCGTGCATAATCTTTTCTAGATTGCAATTGGATGCCCCACGTTGGCCGCCGTAGAACAAGTCAAATATACAGTAATTAACAAAAATAAAATTATTCTAAATATTTCAAGAAATTTGTTTTTTTAATACGAATAAATGCCACTAGCTCGTAGAAATTAAATAAGTTAATTCTTATAAAATTTAATATAAGAAGTTAGATATTTCAATTGGATTTTGAGTTATCTTTAGAAATAAACTTCAAATTTCCCTTTTCTTTATATATTTTTAAATCATTTAGATGTACCCTCTATATAATAATAAATATTATAATATAAATTTTATTAAATTCATTGCATTTCCAATGCCAGTCTTTTATTCTTTTCCTTTGTTCCTTAATTATATATTCTATAACCACATGCAATTACAAGAGAAACCAGAATCCAAGCAAATATTCCATATAAAATTTCGATGCTATCCACCATTCAACACTCACTTTTTTATATGTGAACAGAACAGTGATTACTGTACATGTACATAGGAATATGTACATTTTAACGTTTTTAAATATTGTACATATTTGCCTTTAATTAATCTGCACTACACTACAACGAAAAACAAAATATTAATGAGCAATGAACACTTCGTTCGATATCGATAGGGGACGCCTCGCCGATTACGAAACCCGTAACAAGAAATCATAAAAGAATTGGTACACACCATTCCGACCATTCCCCAAAAGCCCAATTTGGACTGTTCATAATGGGTTCCTGAATTCTTTCACGAAACGAAGGTCACCACTCATCAACAAACAAGTGCAATCAGTGAAATAGTATCTCATCGGTTAAAAACATTAAGGGTAAAATTACACTATACTTGTTAAAGTTCATCTTATCTTTAATATTACACTAAAAATGAATTAAGTTATTGAGTAATAATACATTTTCAAGGAAAAATTTTCTGAGTTATGTAAATTTACATTATGGATAGTGATTTTAACCAGTTAAATATAGTAGAATTACTTATATTTGTGTAATTTTACACAATTAAAGAACATTTTACCACAAATAGTAAAACAACTATTAATGTATTGGTAAAGTTAAATTGTAGAGTAAAATTACCGCAAATAAGGGAGGAAAGTTAACTCTTTCCCAAGGTAAATTTCAACTCATTTTTTACACTGGACTTCACAATAGAAACTACTGTCATCTACGGCAGATAGAAACACATCTGTATCCAATAAATCGCTGAACTTTGTCTACCAGAATGCAAGAGGCATCAATACTAAACTGAAGGACCTATCCTTGAATATATTAAATTGCGAGATTGATGTAAGTATTTTGGTTAAAACATGGCTTCAACCACATATTAGTAACTCTGAGATATTTACGCAAGCATATGTCGTACACCGAAAGGACAGGAACCTATTGATGACTGAAAAATCTACTGGTGGCGGTGTGTTAGTGGCTGTGAGATCCGATTATCTGTCTGAAACAGTATCTATCAGTCTTCCAAATTGTGATGTGATTTGTGTGAAAATATCGCTTCTAAATAAACACCACATCTTTATCTTAGCTATTTACATACCTCCTGCGTTATCTATTGGTGATTATGAACAACTCCTGGACGCTATATTAAATTTACATTTTATATTTCACGACAACTGTATAATAATTAGAGACTTTAATTGTTGGTATTTCAGAAAATTTCATTTCAATAATAATTATCTTTTAGATACATTATCTGGTCGAACCAAAAGTATCATCAGTTTAATTAATATTCTAAATTTTCAACAATTAAATTCTGTGGTTAATGTTAATGATCGGCTTTTTGACTTAGTGTTATCTAATTATAAGCTTGATATAATTAAAAAACTGCATCTCTTACTACCCGAGGACTTACACCATCCTGCACTAAACTTTAGTATTGTAATATCCCCCAAAAAAGTGAAGCGCTGTAAAGGTTCAGAGCTAGTCTACAATTTTAAAAGTGCTGATTTTCTTTTGCTATATAATTTAATGCGAGATGCAGATTATCCGATATATCTGATTTAACTGATGTTAATTTAGCTATAGATGTTTTTTATGATAAGTTCTACTCTATTTTAGATCAATGTGTGCCAAAAATGATTAAAGGCAAATCCAAGTATCCTCACTGGTTTAGTAATGATATTAGGAGCAAAATAAAACTTAATGCAAAGTATAGAGAACAATACAAAAACACCAATAACGAAACTTATTTAAATAACTATTAGCAAGTTAGATCCGAAACTAAGATACTCATACACAATGCTCATGCTGCCTATTTAAGAGATGTTGAATTGAACTTAAAAGAGAATCCAAAATATTTCTGGCAATATGTACGTTCTAAAAAAGGCACACATGTCATACAGGTACCTATGGTACATAATGAGGGTGCTCCTTTGAGGAGCGGTTCCGATATTGCTAAAGCTTTTGCGAGATATTTTAGTGGTAACTTTACTGAACCTGATTCTAATAATGCAAGTATTGATTTATCCATATTGCCTTACAGTATAAGTAATACAATTAGTCTTAACAAGGTCAACAATGATGACATATTAACTGTCATTCGCCAATTGAGTAACTCTAGATCTATGGGACCTGATAATATTCCGGCTTATATAGTAAAGGGTGTGGCTGAATTTCTTATAGCTCCTTTAAAGGAACTTTTTAATTTATCACTGGTAACAAATACTTTCCCTTTAAAAGTGGAAAGATGGAAAGATCATTCCAATTTATAAAAGCGGATCTAGGGCCGAAATAAGAAACTATCGCCCAATTGCCCTTTTAAACACTTTCTCACAAGTCTTTGAAATTACATTGAACAATTTGTTAAGACCCCAACTTTCCAATATTATTTCCACAACTCAGCATGAATTTGTAACAAAGCGATCCACTACAACAAATTTAGCAGTTTTGGCCAATGTGTTACGAAAGCTTTGGAGAAGAGACTTCAGGTGGATGTTATATATACAGATTTCTCCAAAGCTTTCGATACTGTTGACCACAGACTCTTGTAAAACAAATTAAATAAAATAGGTTTTACCAATAATTTAACTACATTTTTTCATTCTTATCTGACGTCTAGAATTCAAACTGTGTATTGTAATGGGTATCGCTCCAGTGATTATATAGCTTCTTCCGGTATGCCCCAAGGTAGTGTCATTGGCCCACTATTTTTTATTTTATTTATAAATGATATATCGACTCAGGTTCACAACAGTGAAAATCTTATCTATGCTGATGACTTCAAACTTTTTAAAGTTATAAGAAATCAACAAGATTGCCGTTTGTTACAAGAGGATTTAAATCGCATTTATAAATGGTCCATTGATAATAGGTTGTATTTCAATATATCTAAGTGCAAATCCATGTCGTTTTCACGTAAGGTTAATATAATAGATTGTACTTATAAAATGGATGATAATACTTTACCTAGAGTAATAGAATGCAATGATCTGGGAATTCATTTCATATCGTGATTTTCTTTTAACTGTCATTATGAGGTTGTGGTTAACAATGCATTAAAACAATTGGGGTTTATTTTTAGGAATACTAAATCTTTTACAAATACCGAAACAATAATGATTCGGTTTAATTCCCTAGTGCGCACAAAACTTGAATATAAAGTAATCATATGGAATCCCATATACACATCTCACATAATACAATTTGAACGGGTGTAGAAAAAATGCTGAAGTATTGCTTATACAAAGATAGTAATATTGCAAATGTCTCTAAGGATTACAGCTCATTACTTAATCACTTCAACATAAAATCTCTCTCTTCGAGGAGGGAAGGTCAGTTATTGCTGTTTTTATATAAAATCTTAAATTATATGGTTGATGCTCCATTTTTATTATCCAAAATTAATATAAGTTCCGGATATAAGAACCCGCAATAATAGGCTTACATTTTATTATACTTGTCCTAGGACAAACTCTCACCTTATGGCTCCCATGTTGGCAGTTCAAAAGCGTTTTAATAACTTGGAGCTAGACTTGGATTTGTTTTATCATTTAATCAATTTCGTAAATTAGTGAATGACTATGTCTAATAATTATAATCATGTCTAAGGTAATTGTAATATCTAGGATATCTGCTGTTATCAGTTGCAATTATGTTCTTAATGCTCAAACTATCTGTACTAGCTATTTTAAGTTCACGATTGTTATATTTATTTAATTGCTATTTTCCACACATGTTATGTATATTTCCTGTAAACGGAACTTGTTTCTGTTGGAAATAAATATTATTATTATTATTATTACATTCTTACATTTTTAAAAGAGGGCTGCTCTCTTTAACGATATATGTATACCAGTATGAATAATTACATTTTTACAATAAAGGACTGCTCTTTAGCGACTAAAGCAAGAATAATCAAATATTAATGTTCACTAAGCTTATATACAAGTATTTACATAACATACAGTTTCATAATATTTACATAATAACCTGTACCAAATCCTAATTCTAATATAAATATACTGTATTATTTATGTAATATAATTAATTATTACTATATCTAAAACTTTACAAATTAGGTAATCAAGTTATCACACTCGCACCTAAGATAAATACTACAATTATTACATTAGCTCAAAAATCATTTTAAAATTAATAAGATTTATTTTAATTAAAATCTAAAACGGTGTGAGTTTGCATTATGTAACTGCATATTACCTATGCTTAAAGACTTCCTAATTAAACTGTTAAACGATTATTACAGAAAATATCTTATTTAACTTTTATAACAAGTACATACCGATTTTATAATGATACACAACTCTTGTTTAACTAGAGAAGTTGAAAATTTACTTCAAAAGTGTTATTTATAAATAAAGTATTTTGAATTTTTAAGAATTTCCAAAATTTTATTATATTTTGTAAACGATAATATAGGAAATCTAATGGAATTTTAACATTTTTCTCCTAAATTTATACTCTTGCAAATGTAAGTAGAAATTTTGGTATCAATCGAAAAAAAAATTCATTTTATGTCAAAAACATATTAAACTTGATGAAGAAAATCAAAAATTATTCAGAAGTGGGTGTGCTGGTAGTTATCCACAATTAGTAAAATCTTACATCATTTTTCTTTTCTTTTAATCCATTTTCTAGTTTCATCTTAAAAATATCTGAAGTTATCCATGCTTTTTTGTTTGTCGCATAATTCACCGAAAGACTCTTGACATTTTTAAAACACCTCTTGAGGCTTGAGGGATTAATTTTCGTTTATCGGTTCCAGACATACTCGTATTAGCACACTTAGAACCGTGAGACGACTCCTTTTTAAAAGTTTACAACCTTTCTCATTTTTAAACAGCGTCATGTTTGGTGTTAGATAATAGAATAATGCCACTTCATTCGCGTTATAAATGACTTCGTTGGCAGATTCGGTCTTAAAACTAACCAGACATTATTTAACCCATCACTTGGTACTTGGGAGTTTAATTATTTGACTTCACTATTAATTGTTTCATATGTAATCTGGTACGATTTTTAAAACGATCAACCATTACTACATCGAAAGGTTTTACACCCTAACTCCTCAATGATTGGGCTTTTAAAATTAAAAAGAATTAAAAGATTTTAAACTTTTTTCTAAGTTGATTTTTCAGCTGTGGAAAATCAGGAAAAATAAGTGAAATAGATGAAGATGCAGCCGGTAATGAATTTGAAGTAAATGAAATGGTGGCGGGATAGGTTAAATGGTGAGATTGGAGAATGCACCCACAGACGTTTGTAAAAAACGATTCCACAGATATCGCATTTTAGGGCAATGTGTTATTTATTTGAATGTGTAAATAAGGAAAATTTTACTCAAATAACTTTTCAATAAAACTACTCACGTCTGATGTCCATTATAGTACCTGTAATTGACAAATGCAGCATGAGTTATGTGGGATATATATTTATATTTATATATGTAGCACTTAATATAAACTAAACACTTAAAACCTTTTAGTCAAGGACTGCGACTTTGTTTATATTATTTTAATACTGTTTTCTCAAGAACAAAATGTTTAGAAAACTATAATAAATTCTAGACTCTTATTAGAGTGTTTATGTTACCTTAAACGATTTATTAATCTTTTTCCTAATGGATTTTAAGAACTAACTAACCAATGGAAGGTTTCCAGAATAATAATTAAAACATGCAGCTAAAGCTATAACATAAATATAACTATTATCTTTACATTTACTAGTTAAAATATAAATTGTATTTTTAAAAAGTTGGTTGTCTTTATTAATAGCATATTATTCACATATAAACTCCGGTGGCAATAAAAATTCTATGTACACAAATAACAAAATATCAATAACAATAATAGTAACTGCACTTGCATGACTGATTTATTCTTAGGTGTAATAAACATGTGGGTATGTGGGTGTTATAAAGGTTTCCGAAGTCGCCGTCACCGCTTATTTGAAACATCCTCTCTGCTTTCATTTCGTATAAAATAGTAGTATTCAGACGGTTCTTTCTGGTTTGTTTGTTTGCTGCTTTGTTATAATACTACCTACCTTCCACATCTTACCATAATTGGATGTACCAGCGCGTCGCAACAGAACTGCAGCAAAAATGCCTTCTCTTGCATCCATAATCACATGTTTGTGATTAATACTCGTAGGTTGAATGTTTGAATTTAAATTATCTTCAGTATTGCTGCTCATAGTGTTTGGTGTATGTTTGGCATTACTGCACGTGACGATGACGGTTACTTTGATAAACGTGCCATGTGACACACGCTATGAATGAAAATGTATGTTGATAATGTCCAATGGAATGTTTGGCTTATTTTGTATTGCATATGCAGAGGGTGAAGAGCTCTATAAGAATACCAAATAAATATACGACTTTAAAGTATGACAATTGGACCAAGATGGTTTGTAACGATAACGATGTGTACTCATTTTAGGATATTTATATTCTTCATATAACGGCATAAAAGGGAATCAGGGACTCAACTGAATGCTACACTGCTCGCTCGCAGTGGGTGGTAAGCACTTGGTTTCGGATACCTACGACCATCTCAAGTAGATACGTGATTTGTGATGACGTTATGACTAATTGCTTCAGTCGGACTTTAAAATCAAAAGATAAACAATTTTATGGTTTGTGTTTCTTTAAATAATACACATAAAACTAATAAATAAATTAGTACTTAAAATAAATTACCTTATTAAATGTATATACTGTACATACTATATGAATAATAAATATAAAATATATAAATATAATAAATCGTGCCCATATTTCTTTTTTTCAAATAGAATAATAGCCTGTTTATAGTTTCATAATAAAAGTATGTAATTCGTTATTTAGGCACTGATTCAAAATTCAGAAAAGGTTGATTAAAAAACTTCTTAAAAATTGGTTTAGAACAAGAGGTAAGCTCATTTTTGACTGTTACTTCAGTTTATAATATTAAAGCATATTGTGGGATTGTATAGAACCAAAGGGAGTACTGATCATAAAGAAAAGAGTGATAGTCCAAACTTGCGGAATGAGTAAAAAATAGTGAAGCCGTAATGCCAGTAATGGAGGAATACCTAATACATAAATTCATAATTTGCAGCAGCAAGGGAATCTGTCAAATAACACATGCCAGCTTATTCTTAAGCAGACCCTGTAGTTTCATCCCTACCGAGTGCAAGTTTTTCATGAAATACTCCCTGTTGATATGACAAGAATTCTGTCAGTGATTTTTACATAACTAGGAAAACAACGATAACGACTTCCAGGGACGTCGGAAGTATTTTCACTCGGGGGGAGGAATAAACAGGCTGCTCTGACCAAACTGCCAAAAGAGATTAGACGCCAAAAGACATCTGCGGACAAGTCACCGATTATAATCAAAACGCCGAAACACAATAAATTGTGTACCTTAAAATACATATATTAGGATAGCATTAATAAAGCAATATATATACACGTCCTTTCAGAAATAGCTAAACGATAATTATTGTCTTTGACCAAACAAGTTTCACGAACACCCTCATAAAAGATTTATTTCCTAAGAAACTTTTAAAAACAGATGGTAAGGATTACTAAGGGTCGGTTGGCGACTGCTAGTCGGATACTTTGGCTTCTCTGGCAGATACCTTCGAACAAGCTCTAGAAAAAGGTCTAACAAACCGAAACAGATGTAGACATCTAAGTCAACATTTCCTGGTCAATTTATTGTTGAATAATATACAGGGTGTTCAATCCACTAGACCAACGATGCATTTTTCGAACAGAAAAATCTTATTTCTTTTCAAATGGAACACCCTGTGTATTTATATTTTAAATGATACAGCTTTTAAGTCTCTACCAATTGATACAGATATTTTATAATTCAAAAGTTCAAACAAAGCTGCTAGCGTGCAAAATAATGTGTTGAGAATTTTATCAACGGTTCGTGAGATATTTACATTTATACTTTTCGTAAAGATGATGACTAAACCTCCCTCCTACCCTAACCCACCAATTTGTCAAAAATAGACTTCATAAGTGTATAATAAAACCTATTGACTGGACTAAACTAAAAAGTAAACAATGAGAATTGTCTTGTTTATTGTTTCCAGCCTTACTTTATTTATTTAATGAGAATTGATATTACTATTATTTATACTAATAAGATACTATACTACATTACTACATACATAAAACTCGGATTAATCTTAAAACGTTTCATTATCTAATAGCCATTAGCAGTAGTGATTACTTAAAAACCTTGTTTTAATTAAAGGACTGTAATACTCCACAGTGTTAGGAAAATTTGGCTTTGAGTTTGAATTTCTAGATTCCTAAATTATTAGCTGATGAGCCCGAAACGTCCGAGAGCTATCCATCCTATATCACTTAGATTCATTTGATATATGTCATCCATCTCTATCTTACAACTTTCCCAGGTTGTTGACAGCTTTTAAACAGTCCATTTTGTTGACAACCTGTCTTGTATGCCAAATAAAGCATTTTTTTATGGAATGATATTAAAGGACTAGGCACCACTTAAATGGAAATCTAAGGACCAGTCGATTTTGTTGATTTTTATACCATTGGATAGATAATGAAAAAACGAAAAATTCATATCATTGGCCCAACACGGAGAAATTCATAGGAAAGCCGCAATTCGGGATTTTAGAGCAACATAATTCCCATTTAAAATGCATTGCTGTCAATCAATTCGTCTCAACAATAGAATCTGATACTAACCCTGTCAGTGGCTCTAAAACTTTTTAAAATTTTGAATGTAACAATATAAGGTTTTAGTAAGTTTCGTTTTCTCAAGTTGCACATACTTAAATATTTCAAAATTTGATTGACATTGGTTTGACAATTTATTCTAACCTTTTTTGAATAAATATTCAAAAATAAATAGCCTTTCTTGAAGTAAATTCTCATGAAAGAAATCGAATAAAGCCTAAATAGAAATCAGGTAGGTATTTACTTATACAAACATGCAGTTTTTGTAATTGTCTATTGTAAAAAGGAGATTTTAAACTACAATTTGTGTATTTTCTTTTTCTTTTTAGTTTTTGTATTAAGCAGAATGTAACTGAATTTAAATCAATTGAAGATATAAAAATATTGCATACAGAAAGGTATTTGCGTATAATAATATTACAACTATTTTAGAAACCAATGATTTAAATAAATCATTTTTCTGCTAATGGCATTATTGTCAAAATTATTGAATTGTATGCTAGTAGTGCTGTTGAAAATCGACAATATCCATTTTTACTCATTCTATTTAATACAAGTTTTGTAAGATGCAGTATTACGTTTGTGAATGAGAAGGACGTCCAAAAGAATTTCAACGTTTCAGTAATTTAGATATTTATCTAGAATATCAACAACTTGCAACCAAACATCGGTTAAACAATGGATTACAACCCAGAGATATGGACAGAAATGATGACGTTTTATTATTCATGCAAATTGCCACACACTTAAGTATAGTGCAAACCATTGATGTGGATGTAGGTGATGAAGACAATCTCAAATTCAACTGCATAGTTCAAAGACGAAATAAATATTTTATATACAATAGGCAAAAATTACTCGGGAAGCGCTCTTTGAAGTAAGATTGGAAGTTTACTCTTACAAGGAGGACCTTCTTTATTTCCAGAAATGGGTTCTGCATGAAAAGACATGTTCCCCAAAATATCGTCGATCAATTTAGCACATCTTATTGTTTTCATAAGGGCTACCATATGCTGAAACCTATATTAGTTGTCGCACCTGATGGATATATTTTAGACGTTCACAGACTGTATTTTTCTGATTATAAAAATAACGATGCAGCTTTATTAAGAACACCACATGAGAATAGAAGACGATGTGAAGATACAGAACGGCTATGTAACTAGTTGGTTACATAATGATGATATAATAATCGTTAATACAAAAGCTACAATGAAATAAATAGCATACACAAATACTTAGTTTAAAATCAACTTGTGCAAAGCTGTAAATCTTTTACCCTCATTTTTAATTTTAGAAGGATTTTGCTTCTAAATCTGTGGTATGTAGCCACGTTCAATGTTGGCTACCATTTTAATGTATCCCACTTTCATCTAAATGTGTAAAAAATTATTGTTTCAATACTTAATAAATACTGTACCTAAATAGTTTTTAAAATTTTATTTTTATGTTTTAATATGTAGTTGTTCTAAAAAGAACAACTGTTAATACAATCTGCTTACATTTGGGTATTTTATAGAACGATACAACGTAGTTCTTCCCATTTGATAATCTAAATCTTGTTTAGCATAAGGAAATAAATCATTTGAATAAGTAAAGTGTGGTTTCTTTTTATGAAAATTGCAGTTTTTCCTTGATAACTCTTCATTTAAGAAGCGTACATATCCCATAGAATAAAAGCATGTACAGCTATATTACATGAAATCAGTACTTACTGAAATTATGCTTGCAGGTTTAGTAAAATTAGAAGTTTCTTTTTATTTTTTGATGTAATATTTAAAATTGCTTCTTGTTCCTGCCCCAATAAAATTATTATTCGATATTTTTCATGTGTATTTATTTCAAGAAACCCTATTTATTTTCGAATATTTATTCCAAGAAGGTTAGAATAAATTGTCAAACCAATGTCAATCAAATTTTGAAATCTTTAAGTATGTGCAACTTGAGAAAACAAAACTTACTAAAACCTTATATTGTTACATTCAAAATTTTAAGAAGTTTTAGAGCCACTGACAGGGTTAGTATCAGATTCTATTGTTGAGACGAATTGATTGACAGCAATGCATTTTAAATGGGAATTATATTACTCTAAAATCCCGAATTGCGGCTTTGCTAGGAATTTCTCCGTGTTCGGCCAATGATATGAATTTTTCGTTTTTTCATTATCTTTCCAATGGTATAAAAATCAACAAAATCGACTGGTCCTTAGATTTCCATTTAAGTGGTGCCTAGTCCTTTATTTTTATTAAATAATTTACTTGGGCATTACTTAAAGAAAGTACAATTTCTTTAATTATTTACAGAAAGGAATTATTTTGATTTTATACTATAACGTTGAAATTCACAACCCATTATTTGTTTGATGGTCACTGTTTAAAACCAAGCTTCTCCGTTGTTTGGTTGTCACTGGTTTTCCCTTTCCTTCGGTTTATCGTGAAGTCGCCCCTGCGCGTTTGAGCTTCCTTCTCAATAGTAGAGTGAAGTAACAAAATGGCTGGTTTTTGGTACTAGAAGTTGGATGTACGAGATATTAAGAAATTGGTTTTAAATATTAATTCGCTTTAGCGGAATAAATCTCACATTCAACAGAACGATCGCTTGGTTATTTGTGTGCGATCGGTCGTCAAATTGGACGGATTAAGTTCTGGTGCTAACCATTTAGGTAACTTCTCTTCGTTAAAACCTCGTTGCGCTAAAAATCTTACAAATGTCTTTTTATTTTTAGGTAATATTTCCCTAGTAGTCACCTTGAGGGAATTGTTTTGTAAAAGACCTTTCAGTTTATAGAAAGGTAAAAATCTTCAACTATTTAAAATTAATACAATATACAGGGTGATTTTTTTGTAGGTCTTTTTTCTTTCTTTTGGGTTTTGTTGTTCGTTGTCGTATTTGTGTTCCTGCTCCCTGATCGTGGGTTCCATTTAGGAGGTCCGTACCTACATCTATACAGGTATCGGGACGGAATTAAACAACCAACATCGAAGGGTGAAGTGATAACCCTAAGCAGGGTTTTAAACATACATCCGTGGATCTTCGAATGGTGGGACGTTTGTGAAAATTTGTATGTATTATATGTCTGTGTTTTAGTTATATATATCTATATTTATTTAATGTATTTACAATTTCGTCATGCATGTTAATTTTAAGAAACAACAATTTATTCATACATGTTAATGTTAAGAAACGAGATCTCGACTATTGGAATTGTAGGGTAGATTTAAGTACAACCAACTGTGAGTTGGTGACAGATCACCATTCACCTTTTTTTTCTCTCTATTAAGCATTAAAATTGCATTTAAAGTTAACTTTTAAAAACTGCCAATAGTTTAAATAAAGCCCTACTTAGAAAGTTTACATTTCACTACGTGTGTTTTATTTATTTATTATTCATTTGTTTGTGTGATTTTAATATTGCTTTTCAGTTCATCATTTGTAAGTATATATGTACGGTACGGCCAAAATTGTGGAAGTTGCCCATATTTTAGTAGAAGATCTATTTCTTCGTTTGTCTGATAAGCTTGAAGCTTTAGTAATAAGCATTGTTTTTAAACGAAGTGGCCCTTGTTTTTTTATCTTTTATATTTTGTATTACCCCGCCCCTCTCCGACTTATTGGGGGCTAGCTGGCAAAAACTAAAGCAGTGTTATTTGGATCAAGCTGATACTTCCAGCACAGCTACATTTTGGTTGGTTAAGTATTTCTTTATATAAAAATAGCCTTTGTGTTTCTGTAGGCTATAATACTATATCACTCAATATTTATTATTGCAAATTTAAACATACTACTAATTAGGCTACAAAAACCCCATTTATTCACCTAGTTAGGGGTCGTCCTAAATTACGTAACATTTGAAGGGAGAAGGGGACTTTGATAGCGTTACGCAGTGCTACAAAGGGTATTAAGCTTATCGTTACGTAACTAGTAAAAAAATAATTTTTAAATTGCAAATTTATTTAAAACGATAGTATCAATATTATTTTAACAAACTGATTTTTCTACGCTATATTATTGCTGTTATTACATCATTTCATAAAATAATATTTCAAATTTCGTGGTATTCCAGATGTTCATATTCGTCGACGTCACAAAATTTCGAAGTTTACATGTTTTTTAAAATTATTGGATGGAGGGGTTGGTAGATTGTTCCGTAATTATCAAAAGGGGTTCAGAGTAGCGTTACGAGGCCATACAAAGGAAAAGGGGTACCAGCTTTCTTCTAAATATGCGTTACATAATTTAGGGAGGATCCCTTATGTAAAAATAACCACCAAAGTTATTTCATTTTTCAAATGAAAAACTAAAGACAAATGTTTATTATTCCCTAAAAGGTTTCTTTTTACAATAAAAGTGTAATATAATACACATAACATTAGCATTAATAAAAAGCGCAATTGCTGAAAATGACAATTTTAAGCTTAAATCTTCGAGATAATTTGTCCGCTTGCAAGCCAAATTGAACGAAAAGTTTTCTAATATATTTTTGATTCAAACAAGCATTGGTCTTCACCGGATTTTGTTTTTATAAATTAAATTGTGTTCTTAAACAGCAATTGTACATCTTTCTCCAGGAATAATGCTATAAAACAAGACAATTAATTTTGTCTAATAGGTTTGTACAATAGCAATAAAAACAAATCGCCAAATAGAAAACTTACAAGTAATTGGATGCGGTTAATAAAATTTGCGATTTCGCTGGGGAAAACAAGAAACTATGAATTAATTAATAAATAAATGCAGATGCTTCCGACAAGAATTCAGGTTTTAACTGCAAATTAAATTTGCAAAAATAAAAAAAGCCACGACGTCTGACACTGACTCTTATCCTATCCTCCCTTCGACGTACTTAGTCCCTTTCACCTCAAAGAGGGGTGAACCAACTGCTCTACTGAGGTAACCTATAAAAATTGACGGACCTTGGGTCATACCTACCTATACTTTTATGCATCATGCCTGCACATGCGTAATGTGGCCGTCTTTCACTTTCCCAGTCAACTTTTGTTAAAGTTTATTTTTGAAATCAACCTTCATTGTAACATCTATAACATGGTTTTTACGTTTAGATGACCGACAAGACTTATTTATAGAACACTTATACGAATTTGGTTTTCAACTGCTTCCGCAATCAATTACACTTTCGAACTCTCTGTATCAATATTCATTATTAAAACAAATAGAATATATTTTCTCTGTTGAATTAAGCAGTGTATCTGCCCCCCCCCCCATATGCACAGTCAGTGCGTAAAGGCATGAACGGCAATATGTGTTCATAGGCGTCTGCAGAAATTTTTCCAGGGGGGGCAAGCCTAGAATGAACGGCATGCTAGGGGGGGCAAGCACATGCTAGGAGGGGCAAGCCTAGATAAAAAACGGCATATTATACAAAACTTTCAATAAAATTCAAATTGTTCAACTTCCAGGGGAGGGGGGCAAGTGCAAGGGCTTGCCTTCCCTTCCTATGTCCTCCTATGTATGTGTTATATTCTGGTTCTGGTCAGTGGCGTAACAACTAATTGAATCCCCCCCCTGGAAGTTTGACGGGGACCCTGTTGTAAACATCTTAGTAAAATGGTTTGTGGCACCTTGTAGAACGTATATTAAGCAGAATAAAGTGTAAACAAAAAATAAAAATAAAATATAAACAATATAACAGTAAATATATAACACTAAATCACAATTAAGTTGTTTAATAAAGCTTTTTCTAAATACATTTACTTCTACAAATAATTTTTTTAAATTTTCATACCAATTTCGTGGCCTGTTTTCTATTTTAGTCTTTTATTAAGGTCCAAGTGTACCCAAAAAACGTGTGTTGTTTGTTTAATAGATAATATAATAATGTGATAACTTTGGTTTTAAGTTAATAGTCTAGAAATGTTAAAAACTTGCTTACCTAACTTGTTTTGGAAAAAAAATTTTTAGTTAAATTATTTCATATGTTATATGTGAAAAATTAATTTTGGAGAAACTGTACATTCAAAATTAATCAAAGTATTACCACTTAAGTTTCATAGTATTTGAACTATTGTCCAAAAATTTTAAGAAAATCGTATGTCTAGGGACTAAACTATTACCCCCTTTTTGCCAAAAAAAGCAGTTTTTTTTGGCAAAAAGCAGGTTTTTTGGCAATAATTTAGTCGCTAGACATACGATTTTCTTAAAATTCTGGGAAAATAGTTCAAATACTATGAAATATAAGTGGTATTATTTTGGTTAATTTTGAATGTACAGTTTTTCTAAAATTGATTTTTCACGTATAACATGTGAAATAATTTAAATAAAAAAATTTTTTTCCAAAACAAGTTAGGTAAGCAAGTTTTTAACATTCCTAGACTATTAACTTAAAACCAAAGTTATCACATTATTATATTATTTATGAAACAAATAGCACACGTTTTTGGGTACACTTGGACCTTAATAATGGCTTTTTTCTTAAACTTTTTTCTTAAAATAAACAAAATAATTTTTGTGACATAGTACAACGTTTAATAAATTGTGGTAAACAATGATCCAATTTTGTTTTGTAATGAATATAATGGATCAGTGCAGAATTTGATAAAAATTAAGCTGATTGAATTATTGTTTATTTTGAATGCATTCATCCTTTAAAATGAAGCCTAAAACAGGGATTACTTTTTGTTCCGTATAATGGTAGCTGAAATTCATTAACAATTTTTATATTTTGGTTTCATAAAATAAACATTATTTCCTATTCTCAGTGTTAACGTAAACTTCTAACAAAACAATCAATTAATATATTAAATAAAAAACAATTTTGATCGTGTGCCTTTTCCTTGCTGCCCCCGCATTGCAGTGGTTGCGGGGGTAGTTGTTACGCCACTGGGTAAGAGTAAATATATGGTACAATTTGTGATACTTGAAAATTATAGGGTCACTACATCCAATCAGTCAAGATATGGTGGTAGATCAAAGTACCGCAAACGACGCCATATCAGGGCGTTTAATTTAAATCGTTCTTTACGTATTTGGCATATTGCATATTCAGTACTTTCGAAGTAAAAATTGTCTAGAAAATCCTTCTAAATTAAATGTGAATTTGATTAAATTCAATACAAGTTATAATAATAATGAATAATTCGTGTTTTATTCGTCCCAATATGGCGTCATTTTCGGTAGTCTGATTTACCGGTGTGGCATGGGTGATTAGATGTACTGACTCTAGAAAAAAAAATCGTAGTGACACTCGCATTTTAGAAATCACAAAGATACATCCATCACAAAATCGATTTTGTTAATTTTTCGAAGAAAAATTCTAAACTGTCCTACGCACACGCCTGTTCGGCTATTGTAAATCAACAATATTATTATGAATGCCTCCTACGCATTAACGTAACGGATAATAACTGTGTAACAAACACTTCAGTTTTATTGAAAATTCAATTTTTATTCATCCCCCTCAGTTAACATCATCACTACATAAGTATTTGCCTACCCACGCATGCAAGCTTTCCACTTCCATCATAACGCGTTACATAATTACATATTACAGTTATAATCAATAGAAGGAAAAATATGTCAAACGCACGCTCTGGCTACCGTATGGTAGTTAGATTTATTTTTCTGTGAATTTTTCTCAGGAGTGCCTTCAATTGAAAATAAACTAAATCCATCGTCGCTTTAATTGGTGGTTAGTTATGTGTGCATCTTTTGATAAAAACATCATCTTTCACAATTTACTTTCAATCTTATTTCTAAAAAATGAATTTGAAAAAGTGTTATAAGCTACTTTGTAATGATGGAATAAATAATAAAGTGAAAGATAAAATTATTAAAAAATGTTATAAGTAGTACAAAAATTACCAAATTTAAATCCTATCCTTATCTTTCCTAGGGAGTAAATTCTAAATTAAACTACATATTATGTAAACAAATATTTCAAATCATTTGCGAAAAAATATTTCTAACGAATTCTGCTTGTTGTGGTAATTAGTGGAAGTAGATTATGATTTGTATATGGAAATATTAAGGCTACTTGTGTCCTATTGAATCAACAGGTAACGTATATTTTTGCATTTTTTCTAATAATTATTTTCCTCGTGGGAGCAGACTTTCTATGTGCATCTTTATCGTTTAGAATTCTTTTTTAAAACTTTGTTACATAAGACGAGCTTTGATTTTATTAATGGTACCAAAAGAGCCCATATAAGTTTAATTTTCCTCACTTTGTTGATTTTAGTTGCTCATTAAAATTAATAGACCTACGGCTCTTTTTTAAGCACTTAACTAAAGAACTTAACTTAAAGAAGTTGAAGACTGGTTTGAATTAGTCTCAAAACGTAGTGTCGTTGGAATTAGCGTACGAGATGAAAAATTTAAATTTCTGATAGTACTTGCAACTACGAAACTTTTTTTACCTAACGAAAATAACTGCTTCTTAAAAGTTTGACGATGTTTTGATGGCTTTTGCAAATTATTTTTATAATTATCGAGGCGTTTTTTCATAAACTTTACTACGCTGTATTACAGACTTATCGTTTAGGTAATAGTGTGTTTTTATAATTGCTCAAATTATGTATTCACATTTTTGAATTTACTTCATTTGACTTAAATTAGTGATTACTTCAAGAAGTTGTTGTGCCTGGGAATTCCTAGAACTTTAAAAAACGACAGTTAAGAATAATTAGGTGTACCCATACAAAATGAAAAATAATAAATAAGTTGATAAATACGAATAGTATTTACGATGACTTAATAAACCAGAAATTATAAAAGTTGTGGCTGCAATACTGGATACTTTTTCTAGTAAGTAGCAAAGTGGCAAAACTTTGTTTATTTTAAATTTCAAACGAATTTTTGAAATAATACTTGCTCAGCTGAATCACCATATTCAGGAAATTTATGTTTTGAGAAAACTATGAATAAATGACAGGAGAATTTATTTTATGCTGTGGTGTGATCTTCACTAAAAAAGTGAAGTGAGGAAAGTGAGTGGAGGATTAGTGAAAGTGGTTATAAAAAACGAAAATTAAATTTTTTGTAGGTTGTATTGTAAAGTTACTAGCCGGGTTTTCCGGAAATAAAAAAATTATCGAGACTCAGAAACACTAATGAGAATGCCATGCATTTCTAATGTAGTTTTTCTAAGATGTCAGAATAACCTATCAGAATTGTAGGTGAATTAATTCAATACTCAAATAAAGGCAGGCTGAGAAATTGCAAGAACAGCAGCGTTAATGCTAAAATTTTGTAAAGTAGACCCTACATAAATTTAACAGTACAAAAAATAGAATACTGAAATCCTTTGTTATGAGATTTTTGTAAAGAATTAGGGTAATTGACGACTAAAACACAGGTGCCTCTTAAACAGAGAAAACTTCTGAAAGAAGATATTTTGCGACTAACTACAAGGTGCTGTTACTAGGGTTGCCAACTAACCTTTTTTAAGGACAGTCCTTTCTAAGAGTGTCCTTCGCAACGTCGGACTGGCGATATTGGGGCCCACCGGGCAAATAGTGGAGGGTGCCCCACTTTTTTGTTAGTAACTTCAACATATGTCAAATCGCTTCAATAACTTAATAAATATTACGGTTATTTTTGCAAAATTATCAAGATTTAACAAAAAGAGTGATACGTAGTGCATTCTGGAAAGTGCTATTCCAGACAAGGTTCCTGTAGGTGAAGAGTTTTGAAAATTAATAGCATATGTTAAATCATTTTTATTGTGGTTTGGTATTCTCTATTAACTTGAGAATTTTGTTTTGTCAGTTTTCTAAGATCTTTATTTATTAGTTTATAGTTTCCAGAAATCAAAAAGAAATTGAGTTAAATTTATTTCATTCATAAAATTCAATTCAATTTTTAAGAATCTTCATTGAATATCATCACCGTGTTTATGACCCCGATCTATATTAAATCATCAACCCATTAACACAGCTATAACATTCAACAACATTCCCATCTTACTTTTCCCCAATAAAATATGTAAAAACAAATTACAAAGAAGTAAACCATTTGTAAATAAACTAATAGTTTTAAAAGCATAAAAAGATACAAAGCGACAAAAGAAGGAAATAGTAAAAGAAAAGATAAAGAGTTATAAATTGAAAACGAAAAAAAAATTGAATAAGTTGAAAGCTACATAGGATCAGTAATAGAAGAAACTGGCAAGATGAACAAAGAAATAAGTGAAAAACTAGGAAAAGCCGGGAAAGTATACAAGATAATGAAAACAACAGTTTTGGGCAAAAAAGACGTACCAAAACAGAAGTTATCAAGAAAACAGCAAGATCATGGAAAATCACAAATAGGAATAAATCAAGAATCTATGCAATGGACATGAGATTTTTAAGGAAAATAGAAAACATAACAAGAAGAGACAGAATTAGGAACGAAACCATCAGAAAACAATTCAAAATCAAACCAATATATGAAAAGTTAGTAGAAGGACAATTGAGATGATTTGGTAACCAGAAGAATATATGGAGTAAATATGGATGGTGAGAACTGAAAGGGAAGACTGGAATGCGGTAATCAAAGAAGAGACAGACAGAGAAGGAAACGAATGAAAAGACATCAGACAAATGACATAAGATAGAAAAGAATGGAGAGAAAAGTGCACGAAAGAACAGTAAAGTAGAAAGGCATAGAATTAAAATAAAAGCAGAACTAATGGTTTAATTCTTTGTAATTTGTATTTACGATTTTAAAATCCCCGTTCTATTCTCTTTCGGGTAACTTTTTCAATAGAATATTTAATATATTTCATAAATAAATATTTCTTTTATAATTATAATGTTTATAAAAAAATAACTTACAATTAGCTACTAATATGGTATGCATAATCATTTAGTTATATTTTTATAGTCGACCATGTTGTCTGTTCATGTTTCTTCTTCTTTAATGAATGTCAGTCATCATTTTTTTTTTTTGTTTCTTTAGTGAATTGTGTATTTACGAATATTTTTTTATAAATATAATATTTATAAAAAATAATTACATACAATTATTCCTTAATTTTATAATCATTATCTAAACTAAACTGTATATTTATGTTGAATAAACATGAAACTGAATGATTATGCATACTAGCATACCATATTAGTGTTTAATTGTAAGTTATTTCTTATTATAAACATTATAATTATAAAAAATATTGTTTATTTATGAAATATATTAAATATTCTATTTAAGAAATACCCGAACCGGGAATAGAACAGGAGCAGTGAAATTGTAAATCCATCGCGCCTTTTTGTTTGTTTTTATTATTAATTACTTTTTGATACCTTTTAGATTTACTAATGCTAGCACGTTCACGTATTAATTGATTAGTAAGTGCTTAATAAAATATATTGACAATGATTCAGATTTTTGAAAATCTGTAATGCCGAGTATTGGTTTTTAAATTATTTTGATAATATTATTACAACAACTAACAAAACTCGACGTAGTACGTTTCTACAAATAATTCGGAAAAACTTTGGTTTCTATAATAACTACCTTTTGAATGTATTACTAGAGGTAAACTCGTGTATATATGTAGATTAGTGTTTCACAAGACAAGATTTCTTGTCTTGTACGACTACTTCTTGTCTTGTCTTGCAAAACAAGACAAGAATTCTAATAAACACTTGTCTTGCTTCAATCTTGCAAACAAAAATCTTGCATTTTCTTGTCTTGCATGTTTGCGGTTGGAATTCACGCCGGGACTTCCCCGTTTCTTGATTTTCTTGGAATTCTTACACTGTTGTGACTCGGGGATTTAGTTGGTAATTAGCTGCGCCGTTCTGTTACTGAATCACAATCTCATCGTCAGTAATCAATTGGACTTCGCGTAGCATACGTATGGACATTTAAGGACAGATAAATGGCGCAGCGAACGAAATGAATATTTTGCTTATAAACTGGTAAGCGAAGATACTGACAGTGTATTGCAATCATACAAAAGTTTACCCCGATTTTTTTGAAAATGATGAAGCCTTTATACGTTAATTCCTGGTTTGACGTTTTCAATGGCTAATAATTATAATAAAGAACCAAACTTAGGCGTTTAATTATGTTTCTGTAATATTTTCTTTTATTGTTTTAGCTTTTAGGTTATTACGTAACTTCTAGTCACCTGAATGTTGATATCTTATTAGTCACCACACTAGAAAATATGTATAATAATGTAATAGAAAAATATTTTATATATTGTTTTTATATTTTTTGTTTTATTTATAAAGCTTTTAAATAAATAAATAAAATAATTATAAATTCATGATTATATCTAAACTAACACTGCTAATACTAATTCAAACATACCAATATTTTTAAAACCTGAATTTTAGCAAGACTGCAAAAAATGCAAGAAAATCTTGCTATTTTTGCAATTTTCTTGCAGAGAAGATTCTTGTCTTGTCTTGCGGAACTGATTGTGATCCTTGTCTTTTTCTTGTCTTGCAATTTGTGAAAGAACAAGAAAAATGCAAGACTCTCCTGAAACACTAGTGTAGATAACCGCTTTGCGAGCATTCAAGAGAGCTCTTAACGACATTGGCCAATTTACTACATTGACGTTTCGTTTTTATCGTAATAGCATTGGAAAATCTTTATTATTGTAAATGAATATAATAAATAACGTTTCTGGAAATTCTTGATTGACCTTACTTCTTACTTTCAAAACTTGCCAACCTGTTACCAAAGCTGTAATATTTAGAAAAAAATGAGGGCTGTCCTGTAGGAATTTAATTACAAAATGTACGACATACCGCGTTTAGGATGGAAAGAGTGAAGAAAGTGAATCTACTATATTGAAATTTTAGACTTATAATACTAGTGACTTCTTTTCTTATATATGCAATATGTGCATACATTAAATATTTCTTGGGTATGTTGGGTTGTGGCAATTTTCAATAGACAATTTTATAATGGGAAACCATGAACGTATATATGCTAAATCAGCTATCGAAGATGATCTGAACGTGAAAATTGGATATTGGTTTTGACGGAGTCGTGGGAATAAAATCCCTTTTCTCAGCGCGAGAGATATCACCCGATGATACTGTAACGAATAATAAACCCACTTATGACGTCATCAAACATTCTAGGTGTATGAGTCATCAACTGTATGACTCATCAATAACACGTGCAAGTATGACTCATCGACGTGATTTACCGGCAGCTGCGTGTATGACTCATCAACACGTCATCGAATATTCTAGACGTATGAGTCATCGTATGAATGAGTCATCGTATGATATAAATTGAGATCGCGAGTAGAAGGAGTTAGTTAATGTTTAACCGGCGTCGTGTTGAAATGTACTCTGAATAATTAGTTAATACATAAATAGTTTTTATGTAAATAAGTCCTCAAATAAATTTGTAAATACCTAGCATTTATTTAAATGCTTTAGTTTGTTAAATAGTTTATAGTTATAGTGTTTTTAATTAAGTGTCTTGTAAATAATCTTCTCTTTATTAATAGACGAATTTAAACAGCATTTTGATTATTATTTTTAAAAAAGAACGTAACAATACCATATTTGATAAACTGATCACGGTGTATAAAATAGATAAAAATAGAAAAACAATTATAAACTAAAGACATCTATATTTTTCAAATTAAGGATTAGTTACACATTGCAAAACGAGAATATTGTATTTTTGAATTATTAACATAGAAAATATATTTTATGATAAACGCTTTTTTGATGATATGATTATGATACAAAAATCAATAACTGTTTATAAATCCTGTGCTAGTGATCCAATACGACACAGCTCATTAGCAATAAAAAATCCTAATTATATTCTCAAAGCTCAACGTGCAAAGAAAGAAAATTTAAAACAGTTCAAAATAACTATTAATATTCGTTTAATCGTCTCGTCTCTAATTAACAGAAATTAAGAATATAAATTGTTTATTTTGATACTTATTTCTAATCTTAGATAAGTATAGATTTGTTAAAACACCTTTAAGCAAAAATATTAAAATAAAAATTGGAGATTGATCATTTTTAACATACAGTGTGGCAGGGGTTAGGACGCGTTAATTTTAAGGGGCGATAGAATACATCAAAGGAACAAAAATTTGTTTTCTATTTTAATTAGCTTTATAATTAAGAAAAGGATATTGTTGTAAGTCATTGTAAACAATGACATCAACGACGTAAAATTACTGAACATTAAATCTGGAGTTCTCATTTCTATAAATATCATAAAATTAAACATTTTATAAATGTAGTCAGAAGAAGGCGTCATCAAAATCCCCTTTAACCTAATTAACTTATCTCATTAGGAAATCAAAAGTTGTCGTATAATCCATTAAAAACTATTATTAGATAAATAAACTCGTGCTTTATTGACAAATTATTTCAAGTTCCACAAACTGCTAACTCAACATTATATGTGACATTAGGTAACGTGGAGCAAATTGTATTAGAAACTTTACAGGGTGTCACGTTTTTTAATTGAGTAATATGAATTTTTAAACGTAGATAGAATTCGATTCTACGCGTAAAAAATTGATCATACGAAAAACGTTATTATGGTTTGTTGTTGTGGTAGATGAGCTGCATCTGCTGACAAAGCCCCATAATTAAACTACGATTACTAACGCGGCAAAATGATGTTAAAGTCTCCAACTTTATTATTTTTTTCTGAAACAACTGGAACATTCTAGAACAAAGTTGTACTAGACTTTTTTATTTCTTTTGGTGTCTTCTATCACCCCTTAAAATTCACGCGTCGTTCCTCTTCCACGCTGTATGCAGGGTGATGATAAAGCAACAAAACTCAAAATAGAGGTTGTTTTTAATAATATTTAAAAAAAAACTCTACACTACACAAAACAGGTAACTGACGAAATCAAGAAGCTTTATTTTGAAATATTTCTGACAGAAGTATTGGTTACCATGACGACGCAGTGACGCCATTTAGCTTTTTAATAGAATCATATTACATTTCTTTATGTCACTAAAATCCGCTTTAGTCAACAATTACGGTATTGCGTCATTTGTCACCAAAAATTTAAAAATTGTTTACAAATTATTTATTCTTATTCAACACAAAAAGTTGTTGTGAGAGTAATGTCAACGATGGAAGTTTTTGCTGACGTTTCTAGAAACTAACGTGCAACATATTTTTTGTTCTCTTATTTATTTGGAGTGTCGCTAAGCAATCCCATTTTTAATTTACGTTTAATCGGTTTCTTAGTAACTGTCAAATTAAGAATAGCATGTTTAAGTGTACAAGATAGAATCGAAATACAAATGATAGTGATAGATTACGGAAGAAGCATGTGCTTTATTTACCCGGAAGCATCCTAAGAGATCTCTAATTGCGCATTCTCTAGTGAGACTTGTTGCGAAATTCCACAAAACTTTGTATAAAAGATTTGCTGAGATCTGGTCGTTCCCCAGTATACGATGATGTACAATTAAACGTTTTATTAGAAAGACAATCCACATCTCTCTACTAGGAAAATTGCAAAAAAATATCAACCTGAATCAATTAACTATGCCATATTGTTCAAACAAGAAAAATCTCATCCTTACCAGATCCAGCTGTAAAGTGTTAATGCGACCGATGTGATGAAGATTCTAATTTTTGTCCAATAATACCTTTTCTGACGAAGTAACTATTTAAACGGTACCGTGACTCACCATAATTGTCGCTTTTGGTTACGAGAGCATCCATATTGGGCAGGAATGATAAACCATAAGCAACTTCTTGATTCTTATGTTTTCGAAGAAAATCTTACTGCTGAACGTTATTAATGATATTTCGAGGGACGCTGTCTGGTCTCAGCAAGACGGGTCACCTCCACATTTTTGTATAAGGGCTAGTCGTCTGCTTGACGACATTTTTGCAAACAGATGGATAGACCGTAGAGGAGCTATGGAATGGCCACCTCGATTACCTGATTTGACCCCATCGGATTTTTTCTTGTGGGATCACTTGGAAAGTATAAAGTAGTTGACAACGGTTGATAGACCTTTACTAAAAGTAGTATATTTGATCTGGTTTTATTGCTTTAGCTAGTAATTTCTTCACCCATAATAAGAGAGCCACTAGTTTGCCTCTAAGTACAGATATTGAAATAAGTTTATGCAACATTATTTCTAAATTTTGGAATATTCAAGCTCAGTAAAGATACAATTACAAGCCTAGGCCAATTCTGTTGTTTAAGTCTTCCTTTCCTATTATCAGACAATAGTCAGAACAAAGTATTTTGTGTTATACAAAATAATAAAATTAAATAAAGAAAAATAAAATCAGTCCATTATAGAAGGGTTAAAGTTTAATGGATATAAATCACTATTGAGACTTTGATACTATATCATACTGACCAGTGAAGTATGACCTAGTCATACTCGTGCATAGATGACAATTAATTTATTTGTTATATGACTAACTTATCCAACGAACTTCCAAACGAAACAATAATTTATTGTAGAAATGTTCCATTGTGTTCTTATTTAAACACCCTTATTGATACTTGAAAATCTAATCAGAAAAATTGGGAGATTGCAAAAATAGAGCTGCGCTGATATAATTATTATTATTAATCTTTTATCGGTGCAAAATAAAATCTATAAAAGTTAATAAACAACAATTCACCTAGTGCGAAGGTTTAAGTGCAGCTGTTCGAATTGATATAAGCTGTTGAGATGGAATTTTTAAATAAAGTAGATAAAATTATAGAGCGGAATTTTTAATTTTTATCCTCGCACAAATATAATCATTGGCCGTATTTAGTTTTATGAAATTGTCAGTTTTTTCTACGCTTGAGTTACTTCTTTTGAATAATCCACTGAAATTTTATGCTACATATTTTAATTTCGAAAACTTTTTGGACAATACAGTATAAGAAAATAAGAATTCCACTGTTCCAATATTTCTAGAATTGTCATCAAAATTTCTTGATGTCACAAAATCAAAACTTATCTTCTTTTATGCCTTCCAATCTTCACATCCAATAGTTCCAAGATTCATACGAAATTAAAGGGCAGATGTTGGATAGGCAGGTGTATCAAAAAATACCAGCACCAGGTGGTCGAACATCTGCACTGACATGATGCCTATAAATGTGATAATACTCTGCCTTTATACACTTCATCAACAATAACCTTTTTAAGAGACGCGTTTTTCTATTCCCGAGAAACATTATACATTGACCGCAAGTAAAGTCGAGGTAACTTCCGTCTCCGCGTTCTTTGGCCAATCTAAAACTGTATCAGATCGTGTAAAACAGTGTTAACTGTAATTAAATATGTCTTTCTGTATATTATTCTACTTACATACGTTAGAAGACAAAGATAAATCTGAAAATCTTATTATGAAGCTCAATTATAATATATATGTACTAATAATAATGATTTATATTATTAAGTTGGCTTATTCTTAATTCTGTATTGCATTTTTAGTTACGAAAATAGAAATTGAAAAGACGGCATAATAATTCTCCTGAGTAATTTTTTATGGGACATTCATTTTGATTATGTAAGTTTATAAGGTAATACTTTTAGGTTTTGATTTAAAGTGTATAATAATGGTTTATATAACTTATAATTAAAGCTTTGAGTAGTGTGCAATGTGCGAAGATTTCCAAATGTAAGTATTTTAAAGATACAGGTAACGAAGAGAAAGTAAAACTATAAATTAGTAGTTTCGGACCCATCGATTTTATCTTTTGTCATACATAAATCATACATAAAAGCAATTGATTTTAGGTATAGGGTATAATACATAAAACAATACATCACACATCATACATAAACAATGTTGTAAAAAATAATTGATTACTTGGAGGGTGCAGATCTGGTGTGGCCTGGCGCCCGACCTTAACCTGGGTGGCATAAATCAAGTCACCCAGCGTTCTGTATTATTTAGAAATATTTTAAATATTTCTCTGCTAGACGAAAAGTCTAAAATAATTCTCGTATTTATATAAGCAGCGCCTAAAGTGTTCTCATGTTCATTATCGAACTCGACTATGTCTCGTTCGGTAAATTTAATATTTGTCCATAAAATGTTAAAAGTTAATAAAATTTTACTTTTTGTCATTTGACACAAAATTGAATTTGTCAAAATCAAATCAATTTTGATACTTGAATTTCAAACTTCTAGATAGCAAAATATCAACAAATGTCACAGCAATTTGTAAATGTTTTAATTCAATAAAACTCACAGTTTCACTTTACACATGCAATAAATGTGTCTAGTGCGTAAGATTCTACTTAACGCCTGTTGTTCAAAAAATGTTTGGAAATCTAATCCCAAAAATCAGCTTTCCGAAACCTATAAAGTTTTCTTAAACACACATCTGCGTATTTGTTGGCGGACTCTGAAGCTACTGTAAATGTTATGAAGCGACATAGAGAATGGACAGCTTAACAGTTGTCAAGATGGATATATTGAGAACTCTATTAACAACAAAAAGACCTCGGCCAATTTAATTCTCATACGCTTTCTCATATATAAATATCTTCAACCTCTTAAAAATGCCCTTCTACGCCGTTTGATTAAGATGACTGGATAGATAGGCAAAATATTTCGACGAAGTGCTAAATAAAAATGACGAACAACACGTGACTAGTAAGTTAGAATTGGATGGAGCACATGAATGATCAGATCGAGAAAAAGAAGATATACAAGATTGGAAGAATAATGAGGCTGCAGATGAAAATGGAATCTACTAAACAGAAGTTCTAAAATGTGGAGGTCATAGAATTACAACAGTAAATTAGCGTGCTAATCAGAAGAGTTTGGCGTGAAAAATATATACCAGAGCAATGAATTTATCCAGTTCGCTAGAAAGAGATAGAAGTGACTGTAAAACTTACAGAGGAATAACACTATTAGATATGTCCTATAAAGAGCTAGCACGGATTATTCAAATGAATGAATTCCACAGTCAATGAAGTGGCAGAATACAAAGGGGGCTTTCGAGAAGGAAGACGAACAGCTATGAACAACGTTTAGAACCTCTCTTATTGCTCACAGATTTTAGATGAGTGTGTGACACTCTCACAAACAAAATTCCACGAAACCGGGGCTGTATGGAAATCCAAAAAAGTTTATCGACCTCGTAAAATTAACAGCTTCCAGCAGAGTTTCACGGGAAGAAAAGTTAAATAAAAAGAAGAAAAGGAATAAAAACAAGGAAATCCGCTGTCTACCTTACCCTTCAATCTGGTTCTAGAAGAAATCTAAGCGAAGCTAAAATCCAAACAAAGAATATGATATACCAACTGTAAGCACCAGATGATTGTTACACTACACAGCCGTCATAACCTTGGCAACCACATCAAATGAAAAGCTGGAGATAAGCTTATAATAAGCTGGAGCGAACCTAAAAAGAGTATGGTCTTAACGTAAAAGAGAAAAAACAATGTATATGGAAGGAAATAAAACAATATGGTAGTGGAATTCCCCCAGATTTGGCTAAATTATAGTATAGTCAACAGGGCCGGATTATGTCACTTGTTGCCTATAGATCCACTTATATTTACGCCCTTAATAAAAAGACGTTATTGTTATGATTGCATGTAATTTACTAAATAAATAAGCAAGCATATTGTATATAAAAGGTATTTTTTAAAATTTGACGTCCAAGAAAAGGAATAAAAACAAGGAAATCCGCTGTCTACCTTACCCTTCAATCTGGTTCTAGAAGAAATCTAAGCGAAGCTAAAATCCAAACAAAGAATATGATATACCAACTGTAAGCACCAGATGATTGTTACACTACACAGCCGTCATAACCTTGGCAACCACATCAAATGAAAAGCTGGAGATAAGCTTATAATAAGCTGGAGCGAACCTAAAAAGAGTATGGTCTTAACGTAAAAGAGAAAAAACAATGTATATGGAAGGAAATAAAACAATATGGTAGTGGAATTCCCCCAGATTTGGCTAAATTATAGTATAGTCAACAGGGCCGGATTATGTCACTTGTTGCCTATAGATCCACTTATATTTACGCCCTTAATAAAAAGACGTTATTGTTATGATTGCATGTAATTTACTAAATAAATAAGCAAGCATATTGTATATAAAAGGTATTTTTTAAAATTTGACGTCCAAGTTAACTAGGAATTAATTATTTTGTGAACGTACTTACGTGAAATTCTTTCGATATAAATACTACTATAGTATAGTTAAACCTTTTAACAAAAAAGAAATTTTCCAAGAATTATTTTCTTCTTTTTAAATTTCCACGAATTCATTTTAATATTCGAGGACAAGGAATGAAAATTAGGAAGCAAAAATGTGGGTTAAATTCTTTCAAAGAATACTACTATAAAATAGTTCCAAGAATTATTTCACCCTTTTTAAATTTCCACAAATTCATTTTAATATTTGAGGACAATCAATGAAGGTTAGTAAGTAAAAAAGTGGGTTAGATTCTTTCAAAGAATACTACTATAAAATAATTTCTTAGAATTACTTCATCTTTTTTAAATTTCCACGAATTCATTTTAATATTCCAGGAATTCGATATTTTATCTACATAAAATACCAAATTAATATTTAATTTTATAGATTTACTACACACGTAAGTATAATTTATGCAAAAGGCAAAACTTACCTAATGTTAAAAATAAAAATTTCTAAAAGTCACTAATGCAATGAAATTAAAATTACGCGCAAGTGAACTGAACAAAAATTAGCAAACGAGTGAAGGAATTATTTAAAATGTTGAAAAGATTTTGAATTTCCACAGTAAAACACGTGTTTACTTTACTGAATGGCCCAATGGGGCTAACAGTTCCTGTAAAAAGCAATAAGATAATTTCGTTCAGTTCTTCGGTTCTATTGATACCGTCTATCCAGATGGGTACTTATTTAACATTTGTTGAAGTTTATTTGGTTAGTTTCAGGTCAATGCCTTTTGTGTAGTATGAATATTGACACTTTCCAATAATTATAAGATTTCGATAAATCTCATGCAATCTTTTATTTAAACACCTAAATCAATACTCCGAAGTTTGCCGCCCTAGGCACGGGCTTATAGGCTCTGGCCTATTGGGTAATCCGGTGCTGAGGGTCGGCCATATGATCAAAGTAATCTGTGCCATGAGGTACGAGAGATGCTCCGTCAAATTCCAAATTAAACAAGCCTAAGAGAATACGCCTCACATCGAAACAAATGCGATATAAAATGAAGCAGATAGAGGAATGATAGAGAGATAAGAATAAGAAGTTTCATCAGGAGTTATTTGCGGATATTCCCTTACGCGCTTTTAATTATTATTAATTAATCTCCCGAAGAAGTCTCATACAAATGCGGGCCAAACGAGTAGTTCTTTCGTTGTCTTCAATATAACACGGTTCAAACCCAGAAATCGTTGTTTGTCTATGGACTATGTTACCTATTATTCTATATTAGCATTTCATATTATCAGTGTTTCTAATTTTGAATAATGATTTTCAATGTTAACTAATATGACTCTATATCCTAAATTGTTTTGTTAGTATGACTCTTATTATTATGAAAAGGAAACTGATTTTAATACGCGACAGTCTGGCGCCGTATAAAGGTGTACTGATTAGATATCTTCATTAAGGAAATCATAAATAAGATTAGCGTTCTAAGAATAATACCTTATTACTGATAAAATATTTGTGAAAATATTTATAAAAAGTAGTTGTATTAAGTCATAAACAGTACTGGGAAAAATTGCAACAATCTTCATTTTATCAGTACTTTAGAATTCTCTAGTTATATCTAAAAGCTTTTATCAGAACAATGGCTGCTAACAATGAGAAATAACTTTACTCTTTTAAATTTAACAAATTAAAAAAAGGGATAAGTTTGCAGATAAGAAGAAACATCTTAGTTTCGAATAACTAGTTCATCAATCTGATTGGTTAAACCTAACCCTTTCAGACTATGTAGGTTTTTCTGAATAGACCTATTAATCCTAAGAATACAAAAATACAAAATTTGTTGTCGGAAATATATACATCAGTCATAAATCTACCTTTCGCTATTCACCTGAAGATTGAGAGTGAGATATGTCTTCAGTCCTTCAAAACAAATAATTCTATCTTGTGATACTTCACAAAGTGCTAGGCGTAGCCAATACTATTGGCTGTATTCCTATAACTCTAACACATATGCAATATTTAATGTAACTATACTCAAATTTAAAAAGACCTGTCAGATACAGGTTTTTACTATATAAATCTCCATCAATATTTACTATATGGTCATTAAAGCATAGTTGAAACAAACCATAAGCCTTATGTCAATATTTTCAAAAAAAACATTATATACAAAATTCCCCGTCTACAACACTATTGTGCTTTTGAAGCTTCGAAATCGCCTCTGTCCCACGTCTTGCGCATGTAATCAATTCAATTATGCTGCCAAACACCAAACAACAGGCAATGACTTGTTTTTCAAGAGAAACAGTCTATCAATTTGCTATTGGCATATCCTTCACTCCCAAAAATATCCAAAAATAAGTCCGAACTTGCTAAAACAGAGATTTACCTTTCAATGAATAGATATTCACAGTCGCCGAGTTTTTGGTGTAGTGTGGAAATGAGTTATTTACAATTTGGCACTCAAACGGGCCAGTCCATGTCAAAATCAAATCCTGAAAGATATTTTTTATCGTTTTCGTTCCGCTATGTATTATCCTCCGCTACTTACCGTTCTCGAAAGGTAAGTACTACTTCGTATATCTAAATGTAATAATAAAATAATAACACATTTTCCGGTAAAGACTTAAGGCATGTCTTTTATATCAGACCAAAAAAGGGAAAGACCTCATAATGTTGTCTAACCGACAATTTCGGTAATAGCCCAAAAGCTGGCGACCAAAAAATATAAGAGTTTTGTAAAGGTTAATATTTTAATATTAGCTTATATTTAGGGTGTAAATAAATATCCTACACAAAATAAACTCGGATATGGGGACAGTCGGCGTCAGCACAGTTTGAAAGTTGTAACATGAAGCAGTGTCATCTAAGTGTTTTCTAAAAGCTGAAAATTGATCATTAAGCAGTTTATGTAATAAAAAACTGGAAAACAGTCGTCAGACAGCGTAATGATCGAACGCGTTGCATCAGCACCAATGTGGTGGTCGCATGTCTTCAAAATGAGGTCAATGTAATTTACGCTAGAAGTCGCTAGAAGTAACGACTGCTTGTAGCGACTGCTGAATAGCTCGGTTCTATCAAAATGAAGTCTGACTGTTTTTTTGAGAAGTATATTTAATAAATTAAGACTGTACCAAATTTCAGCTTTTTCAAATCACTTCTTTACATTGACCTCATTTTGAAGACATGCCACCACCGCATTGGTGCTGTCCCCATATCCGAGTTTATTTTGTGTAGGATATTTATTTACACCCTAAATATAAGCTAATATTAAAATATTAGCCTTTACAAAACTCATACACTTTTTGGTCGCCAGCTCTTGGGCTATAAGAAGTTTAGCTTTTATTAGTTAACCTTGTCGTATTTTTCTCTCAGAAGATCTTCAAACGCACCTTTATAAACTTAAAAGGTTCTAGCAATTGTTATGCCCAGGTTATTTAAAGAAAGGTACATCTTGCCAATGAAAGATGAATCTTGCCAATTTGGTGAACATCTTAACAGCGATAAAGTTTTAAATAATAATTATTTATATGGTAAGCTTTGTAAAATAATTTTTGTGGGCAAGCTAGAAAGTTTGTGCGGCGAGCAACAAAGGAGCGAGCTTCCATAATCCTGTGAGGCTAGTAGAGATTCATTGTAAAGCGTCCAGCGTAAGTTTTATTTCCGTCTTCACCAGTGTTTATTAATTCGTTGTATATTTTGTATAAAAAGACATTTGACAATCACAGGCGGTAGGACAATTTATAGCTAGACGTTGTTATGGTGTTGTGATTAAGCAAAGAATTGGTTTCCATTAGCGTTTTATTGATGAGCATTGTAGAACTTTACAAGTCGCTTTCAGGAGGCCGTATAATTTTACAGGACTGTAGTTGTGGTGTACATAGAAAGTGGAAATAACGTATTTTTACGAAGGAAACATGGTTTCACCTAACCAGTGGCGTATACAGAAATTTAACTTTTGGGGGTATGGTATATAAATGGAAAGTATTTGATGAAGGGTGCTTTTTAACTTAAATTATTCACACTGGCTTTATTATAACGATTTAATATTTGTTATTTTTCAATTTACTGCAATGAATGAATAAACAACATTCGAAAACTACTACAAATCGATCCAATTTCCACGACAATTTGATTTAAGTCGAACAGATACTCTTAAAATAAAATTTTGTGTAAGATTAACGTTAGCAAACTGCAATAATTTTTTTTCAAACATTTTCTTGAAAGAGAGTTTTCTAACAAGCTAAGTGGGGGTCCATCATATTTAGATATTTTAAAGAGTGATGATTGTAATGATGACAACATAAATTTTATTTTAAAAAATGAAACATTAAATTATTTGATTTGATCAATATCTTTTTAAGCAATTATTTAAAGATACTTATGATCAACAATCAAATTATAATAAATGACAATAAAAAAAACTCAAATTTAATGATGCAATTCAATATTAATTATACATGTATTAAATAAATTCAGTAACCAGTGGTACAGCCCGTACGATATTGTGGAGTCAAAATTCCTAAAAGACCTACGTCACTTTCTCGGAATTAACCGCATTTGACACCCGAGTTGGGAAGACATTGGTGGCGTCGCCGGCTTTTACCAGTTCACCTTCGCATCTTGCGTTCTCCTTTCTGGGAATTCTGGCTCAACAAATATCGTACGGGCTGTACTTCGTACATACAATGGTTTCCAGAGAAGAGCAAACAGGCTCCCATCCTCCCACTGCTAGTTCATGGCCTGTGTTGCAACGGGCATTGTATAAGGCGATGGGGATTACATACCTACCTGCTATTGCTTAAGTAATGTACTAGTATTCAATTATATTCAAAAAGAGATTACTGACATCTGGAATTTCCCATAATTTTTATACGTAAAACTGTAAAAACGAGTTATGAGAATTATGAATATGATATAGTTTTTCTTAATAATTATTCTGTTTATTAGAGGTTGCTTTTGCTTCAAACGCACCCCCCTAAATACGCCACTCACTTGCATACCACAGACAGAATATACCCCTGAAACGCTATTCATATTCGCTGTGGAGAATGAAAACGTACGTAAAAACCCGCACAGACCTATCAAACAATTTTAATTTTAGGTTATGTTTACCGGTACATTTCTATTTCCCGATTATAAATTTTGATCCGGTAGATGCAACGTCGATAGAGCGCCAGTGATACAATTTCCAAACGCTTTTGGTGCATCGGTATATAGGTTAGAAACGCATGGGCTTGATATAGGGATATAAAAGCGTTCATAAAAATAGTGAAACGACACAGAAGAGAAATATTGTATTACAATATCAATATATTATAATATTATATAATATACTTCTTTATCGCGTCGTTTCACTATTTTTATAAACGCTTTTATATCCCTATACCAAGCCCAGGCGTTTTCGACTTATATATGCGATACAATTCTCGTAAATGGTTTATGATGCTAAACTAGATGAATTTGAAACTCCATTTTTCGGGATTTTTCAGCTAGTATTTTGGACTCCCTTGCCAGGGCAACCAATTATTTAAATGTTTTTGGCATTTTTACATACTTTTTTAACTAATCTGGTGAAAAATATAAAAATAAAAAATGTTCTTCAATGCTAAACTGCTAAGTATTAACGCTTGTATCTTGAAAGAAATACATACGTAAATAAATGTATGTAAACAGAAAAATTACATACGCAAAAGTTTGCGTCAGACAAGTATAAAACATAAATATTTAATAACCAGATTACAGGATTAGTTTCACATTTCACAACTGTGATTACCAAGATTAATAAAAGGGTAATAATTGCTTTGTTTACTTCTTAAAAAAAATCGCATGCCTTGTAAAGATCCACAAAAGATGGATAAATCAAATATCAATAATCAATATAAATTTTTGAAAATTTACATTTAGTATTTTTAAGTACAGAGTTCAGTTTATCTAAAAACTAAAACAATACATACAACATACTGTAATAAAAATATACACAAGATAAAAAGGCAGGTATAATAATAATATAAATCAACAAGGTTATGACTATTATCATATCATAAAAAGCTAAAGTGCAGGGTTAGATAGATACTACTTTTTATAATTTATTGTATCTTTTCTATTTTTCTGTTTCGTTTAATTAAAAACAATTAAGGTCATAGCCCTGTTAAAAAGTGTTTTACCACGTTTCGCCTTTAATAAGAAAGTTTATTTAAATAATACACTTCGATATCACGTTTTATAATCGTGCTCTCTAAAACAATGCAAGTGATTAAGATAAACTAATCGATTTAATCTTAAATTATTATAAAATTTTACTAATCTTTCCAAAAATTGTCCATTGTAATAGGTTACTTACCTTTGTACGCTAAAGAAAACATACTGTAAAAGTTTGGCAATATTGTAAAATGTTAAACCAGCAGTCCTATAAAATTAATTGCAGTTTCCCAAAACCCGAGTTTTCAACATTACCAAAAGTATGTACGGAAGTGAGAGATATGAGTTAGATATTTGTGAGTTAGAGATAACAGCAAGAGAATAATTTCATAAAAAATGAAGGACGCACTATTTACTCCGGCTTAATTTTTTACCGCTACATGATTTCGTGACAGTTGATGCTTATGGCATTACTTTTTACACGACGATTATTGCGTAATAAAGAAATGCAAACTTTTTTTTTCTTTTCAAACCTTCGCTGGGTGATTTATTATTATTCTGTTAAAAATACATCTTTAGATCAATTTCACAAATAAAAGATACAATTCCGGGAGAAGTCAATATTCAAAAGTAGTAATAAATTAATTCACAAATGCAACAAAATTATTAAAAATAAAAATTAAAAAACTTGATTATAATAATTACAATTATAAATAATTAAATGATTAATAGATTAAAATAAGTGAGAATTTCCTTAATTTTAACACTATTCAACCAAACCTTATACCTCTTTCCTTATAATCTTCCTAATAACCTAAACTTCTCATCAAAAACAACTTGACAGCGTGAACGACTACGCTTTAGGCAATACGGCCAAAAATTAGTTTCTCTTTGACTCGCAATGATTTCCGGTTAGAAAAAAAGATCTATTGCAGAACGCGGTTACCTGAACATCAAAAATGTGTGAATATGATATTTCTTTAAACAACCAAAATTTAAAACAGCAAATTAAAAACTTAGGAATTTAATTTTATTTGTGAAAATGGTTTTCAATCTATTTGAAATATTTAATAGAATAATAAATAATTACGTTTATGACCCAGCAAGAGTCTGAGAACACAAATGAATTTGTTATAATACTTTATTAAGCAATGATCGTCGTGTAGAAAATGAACTAGCGCTGCGGCGTTTACTGCATGGTCATAAAGCATCAACTGTCACGAAATAATGGACTAGTCAACGCAAATGTAATAGCGTAATTGCCGTCTTTATTTTATATGAAGCGTTCCGAATATCTCTCACTCCCGTACACGAATTCGGTAATGGTAAGCACTCGAGTTTTCCCAAACTGTATATCTAAATAGGCACATATAAAATATCTCTAATTAAGTCTCTGATTAATTCAAACAGTAAGAAATGTACTATTTATGACAACTGTTAAAGCTTGAGGTTCGATTTCTAATTTATATCTTATAATTTAACCTCAAAATACGTTGTCAAAAATAGTACAAGTAATTAGAACTGTACGAACTAATCACAAACCATTTTATTTATTTTTTTTCATAAGCACCCTTTCTTTTTGATCATACTATATAATTTAACACACAAATTATGAGTTTTTAAATACAGTAAATAGGATTATAATAATGTAGTAACTAGATATGTGAATTATAACTAGATATGTATTGGGTTTGTCCTGTAAATATGTACTTTTTCTGTTTAAATAACAATTGTTCCAAATGCATTCCTACCACTTCAGCACCTTTATTGGCTCGAGTTACATTTGCTCTAAAAATAGTAACATTTCACAGCATGGCGGGAGTAACATATTGGAAAGCTAACCGTATTCTATTTGCCAGGTCTTTCAACCTTGTCGGTTGCACTTCATAAACGTTATTTTTCTAATTTGCGTTTGTAATACGTTTATTAACGTCTATCAGTAGGAGTCGTTTATGGCTATCTATAAAAGTATACTGTACTTTAATGAATTATAGGGTTATTTAGTTTTTAAGGGTTGGATGGGTAATGCGTGGAATGTGACAACTTCAAACTGCAAGTATCTGTCAAAATTGTCAACCTCCGATAAATTTTTAATTAATATCGTTTAATTGGTTCGCTGTTTGTTGATTGTTACTTACATGAAATTTCACTTGAAGTTATGGTCTATTTTTACTTGGAAAGAAGGTTAGGTTTTGGATATTCCTAATTAGTAACATAAACAAGTCTCGTACCTACATCAAATCTGCTTGGACAAATCAGTAAGTCCAATTCATGTTTGTAATTTTATGGTACTGTAACGGGAGAGAAAAGGAACGAACCTCTTTTCGAGCGACAGGTGGTGTGTTCTGCCGCCTTCGAGAAAATGACGTATCGCACAAGCATGTAAATTAGACGTGGTTTATTCTAGCATTTTCTAAGAATACATAGAAGGTTCCAGTGATTTCTGGTGCGTTTATATGAAGATATAAAAGCGGATGGCGGATAAAAGAGAGTCAGTCAACAGCAAGTCATTAACTGTGTATTACAAAATAAATAGTGAATATAAATGTTGTATTAGAAATTCATAGTCTGTAAATAATAGTTTTTAATGTTTTATAATCATAGCGTTAATTTATAGTGTATTCATTAGTGTATAGAAATAAATATTTGTTTGTGAATAGACGATTTAAACAGCACTTGTATTATTATTTGAAAAAGAATGTTACAGTGGAGTCAGGTGTGGTGTTTTAAAATAAATAAAATCGCGTAATAATTAATTAAAGTGCTGTGAGAATAAAATTTTTGGTGTTAAAACATAATTTCAACAAACAATTAAAATGGTGATGAAACTATTAAAGGATCTCTTAGTAATAGATTTGAAACGGGAATTGGACGAGAGGGACTTGGATAGTAATGGAAAGAAAGAAGTTTTGATAAATCGGCTAAGAAAATGGCTTTTAGAACAGAAGGAAGATCCTGAAAATTACCGCTTCGAAATACCTGGACCCGCAATTGATACTAGTTTGTTGTTAAGTAAAATGGAAGAAAATTCTAGAAAGTCCGAAGAGAATTCTAGAATTTTAAAAGAGGAATTACTGGAAAAGTCCGAAGAGAATTCTAGAAAGTCCGAAGAGAATTCTAGAATTTTAAAAGAAGAATTACTGCAAAAGTCCGAAGAGAATTCTAGAATGCTTAAACAAGAATTACTTGAAAATACTAAAGCGCTGGAAGAAAAAGTACTGGAAAAACACGAAGAGAATTCTAGACGGTTTGCAGAATTACTAGAAAAGGCCGAAGAAAATGTTAGAATGCTAAAGGAAGAAATACTGGAGAATTCCAGGAAATCCGAAGAAAGTTCTAGAAGGCTTAAAGGAGAATTGCTGGAAAATGTCAAAGCGTTGGAAGAAAAAGTTTTCGAAGAATTTTTTGAGAATGCCAGTGCGTTAGGACTGTTGGAAGGGAGATTGGCAGAACAAGATAGGGTAATAAAGATGGTAGAAGAGAAAATAGCCCAAATCCAATTACCACCAACAACTAAGAAAGACGATATAACCGAAATGCTGGAAGATAGAATGAGGCAACTACTGTTTCCCTCGACTTCTGAGTGGCCGTGTAATGAAGTAAAGAAACAAGTTAAAGAAGAAAAGGATTCTGCCGTAGGGATAAAAGTAAAACCACCCACGTTCGATGGAAAGATACCTTGGTCCACTTACTACAAACAGTTTGAGGCGGCTTCTGGGGCCAACGGATGGACAGGCAAGGAAAAGGCCGTTTCTTTAACTGTGGCTTTGCGTGGAGACGCGTTGAACGTCCTGCAAACAATCCCAGCAGGACAGGAAAATGATTACCAATTGTTAGTGTCTAGATTGGAAATGAGATATGGAGACGCGCATCTTCAACAAGTGTATCACGCGCAAGTGAAGAATCGTATCCAGAAGAATGGAGAAAGCCTGCAGGAGTTTGAAGCCGATGTTGCGCGGCTTGTCCGATTGGCGTACCCTACGGCACCCGATTCATTTCTGGGACAACTGGCTGTGCAGACCTTCATTGATGGGTTAAGAGACGGAGAAACACAACAATCATTGAGGCTGGCACGACCAAGAACAACTGATGATGCGCTTGCTCACGCCTTAGAATTTGAAGCTGCAAAACAAGCGTCCCGAGGTCACGGACGTGTTCGGACCGTTTTGGAAGAAGATGAAGGTTCTAAAGATCGCCTAGAAGAATTATTAATGAGAGTTCTTCAGAAGGAAGAGAACCGTAAAAAGAATCCTCAAGAAGTTCGAGGACCCCGTTGCTGGAACTGCGGTGAACAAGGGCACATACGACGCCGCTGCCCTAAACCCAAACAAGTTCAGCCGTCGGAAAACTAAAGGGGGTCGACGAGAGGGGGCGAACGTTGACCTTGAGTAGAGATGCCCCGGAGATCACCATCCATGCCGTAACATCGAAGAACAGTACCAGCAGTTTGTTCGTAGATGGGAAGATTGCTAACCGAACTGTTCCACTACTTATTGATACGGGGGCGACAAAATCCATCGTACGCCCTGATGTTCTACGATCAAGTATTAAGTTGTTACCCACAACTACTCAACTCCGTACAGCAACAGGTGAAGTGATACCAACACGCGGAGTGGTGAAGATGAAGATTGGCATTGGAAGTGAAGAACGTGATCATGAGGTGCTGGTAGCCGATATCACTGATGACTTCATCTTGGGAATGGACCTCCTGAGAAAATTTGGTTTTACGTTGGATTTGAAAGAGGGTGTTTTGAAGGTCGGTAACGAAGAACTTCCGTTGCACCCACGAGAAGATCCGGTTGTAAGGGTTTTGCTGACTGAAGATGTGATATTGCCGGGTCAAAGCGAGATGGTTGTCGAGGCGGGTTTGGATGGAGATCTTCGGGTAGGATGTGTGCGAATGATGGAGCCTGTTTGTGATAAGAAGATCCATAGTGGCATACTGGTGGGAAAAGCGCTGATCAAGGTTGGAAAGAGAGTACCGGTGAGAATTATGAATGTTAATGTGGATCCGGTGACATTGAAGAAGAGTACCCTTGTGGGACAGTGTGTGCCAGTATTTCGAGTAGCCAGGTGTATGGCTGATGTTCCAAAACCAGTGCCCAAAGACGATGGTGGAAAATTAGTGGGTATGGTTACTAGTTCGTGCGAAGACCTTAACAGAACGGAAGTGAAAGAGGTACAGGGTTTGGTTCACCGATACCAAGATATCTTCGCTCTTGACGATAGCCAGAAGGGACGAACAAATATAGTAAAACATAAAATCAATACAGGCAACTCTATGCCTGTCCGTCAGCAGCCGAGGCGTCTACCTCTAGCAAGGCGAGCAGAAGCCGAAAAGATTATTACTGATATGGAAGAACAAGGGGTCATCGAGCCATCCAGCAGTCCATGGGCATCACCGGTGGTCCTGGTCAGTAAGAAGGACGGGTCAACGAGATTTTGTGTGGACTATCGGCAGCTTAATGACGTGACCAAGAAAGACAGCTATCCCTTACCACGCATCGACGACACGTTAGATACCCTGTCTGGTTCACAATGGTTTTCGACTTTGGACTTGAAGAGTGGTTATTGGCAAGTTGAAATGGAACCTGAAGACCGGGAGAAGACCGCGTTCACTATTGGTTCCGGACTATGGCAGTTTACGGTTATGCCTTTTGGTCTATGTAACGCTCCGGCCACCTTTGAGCGTTTAATGGAGACCATCCTGAGAGGGTTGTCGTGGAAGACCTGCCTGGTATACCTAGATGATGTGATTGTAGTCGGAAAATCATTCAACGAACATTTGAAAAATCTAGAGGAAGTGTTCCGAAGACTACGTGGAGCCAATCTGAAATTGAGTCCGAAAAAGTGCCACATATTCAGAAAGGAAGTGAAATATCTCGGGCACGTCGTATCACAAAATGGAGTGGCAGCCGACCCCGATAAGATTCGTGCAGTTCAAGAGTGGCCAACACCGAAAGATAAACACCAAGTTCGTAGTTTTCTTGGGTTATGTACCTACTACAGGCGTTTCGTTCCTGGGTTTGCCAATATAGCGAAACCTCTGACAAGGTTAACTGAAGATGGGCGCGAGTATGTTTGGAGCGGAGAGTGTGAAACAGCTTTCCAACAGCTGAAGCGTGCCCTGACAACAGCACCAATATTGAGCTATCCACGGACAGAAGGGAAATTCATACTTGACACAGATGCAAGTAATTTGGCCATTGGGGGGGTACTTTCTCAGATACAGGATGGACAAGAACAGGTCATCGGCTATTTTAGTAAGGTTTTGTCGAAAGTCGAAAGAAATTATTGTGTGACCAGAAAAGAACTATTGGCCGTCGTGAAGTCCGTTGAGCACTTCTACAAATACTTGTACGGACGGAAGTTTTTATTGAGGACGGACCATGCAGCGTTGAAATGGCTTTTACAATTCCGTAATCCTGAAGGCCAGGTCGCAAGGTGGATCGAACGATTACAAGGATACGACTTTGACACCGAACATCGAGCGGGCACTAGTCATCGAAATGCCGATGCTCTTTCAAGAAGACCCTGTCCAACGAATTGCCGTCATTGCTGTCGTTTGGAGGAGAGGGTTTGCCAAGTATTAAGGACTACCATCGTCAACGACAATTGGTTGCCGGAAGAATTGCAACGACAGCAGGAGGCTGATCCCGAACTAAAAATGGTACTGGAATGGAAGCGCGTGGGAGAAAGGCCTGCCTGGGAGGCCGTCAGCCCTTTCAACAGAACGCTCAAAGCATATTGGGCCCAATGGGAGTCCTTGAAGGTGGAAGACGATCTCCTGAAGCGAGTACTGGAGAGTGAAGATGGCACCACCATTACGTCTCAGTTCGTGGTTCCAAGAAGCCGAGTGGCTACAGTATTGCGACATCTCCATGACGGTGCCTCAGGAGGACACTTCGGTGTGAAAAAGACTTTGGAGAAAGTTAGGGAGCGTTTTTATTGGGTCAACTGTAAAGAAGACGTGAAGGAGTGGTGCCGGAAATGTGAACTATGTGCCACTGGTAACGGACCCTTGGGGAAACGAAGAGCACCTATGAGGCAGTACAATGTGGGTAGTCCTCTGGAAAGAATAGCCATAGATATTGCCGGACCATTTCCCGAAACCGACGATGGGAATAAATACATATTAGTGGCAATGGACTATTTTACCAAATGGCCAGAAGCATATGCCCTACCAAACCAGGAAGCTGCGACTGTTGCTGACGTACTAGTCAAAGAGTTTTTCAGTCGCTTCGGAGTGCCCATGGAGCTGCATTCGGATCAAGGCCGCAATTTCGAGTCTGTACTCTTTGGAGAAGTCTGTCGATTGTTGGGCATTCGCAAGACTCGGACCACACCGCTACATCCGCAGTCCGATGGAATGGTAGAACGCATGAATCGGACAATGGGCAAATATTTGGCCAAGGTCGTCTCCGATCATCAACGAGACTGGGACCAATACCTGCATCTGTTCCTGATGGCTTATCGTGCATCGGTCCACGAAACAACCGGTCAGTCACCAGCGTCTGTAATGTTTGGACGCGAGTTACGGTTACCGTGTGATCTGGAATTTGGGTCTCCACCTATAGAGCAGGAGGTAGCCGGGAATGATTATGTCATCAACTTAAAGAAGAAGTTGGAGGATATTCACGACCGAACCCGAAATAATAGTCGAATCGCGAGTGACCGGATGAAGGCTACGTACGATGTGAGAGCCCAAGAAGGAGGGTTTCAACCTGGAGAGCTTGTCTGGTTATACAACCCGCAAAGGCGTCGTGGCTATTCTCCAAAGTTACAGCGAAATTGGGAGGGTCCATACCAGGTGAAGAAACGAATAAATGACTTGATTTATCGCATCCAGAAATTGCCAAGGGGGAAACCAAAGGTGGTACACTCCAATCGTCTGGCGCACTATGAGGGAAATAATGACGCAGTCCCGGATCGGAAAGATGAGGCTGAGGTGGCTATCAATACCGTAAGGCGTGAAGATGATCAGCGAACCTTTAGAGAATTTATGGCTGCGTTCTCTGGAACTAGAAAAGCGCGATTCGGAGTCACGACTGAGATGCAACAAGATCTCTTCCGGGTCCCTGGTGATTATTCCATTGCCCACTGTGTCTCCGCGGATCTCCGTATGTCCAGGGGGATCGCAGTAGTGTTTAGAAATAAATTTGGACGGCTGAATGAACTTCGAGAACAAAATCCCTCTGTTGGTAAATCCTTACGCTTGCCTGATCATGACCGATCCATTTACTACTTGGTAACCAAGCAGTTTTACTACCAGAAACCGAGTTACGCCGACTTGTGGAGGGCACTATGGAATTTGAGAATCGAGTTGCTTACCAGGGGAATTAACAAATTGGCAGTTCCCAAACTCGGCTGTGGGCGGGACCAGCTGGATTGGAGAATCGTTAGAAACATGCTGGAAGTTGTCTTTAGAGGTACGGACGTCAAGATCTTCGTCTGCAGTTTTGACCCACAGCCCGCATTAAGGCCAACGAAGAGTGTAGACTGTTATTTCTACCGTAATGGAACGTGTAGTCGAGGTGAAGACTGTCGATATCGTCATGACCCGTTCTACAGGAATCAGAGCATAAAACCTGTTCTGGGACAGAACAGACTTGAAGAGGGGGGCAGTGTAACGGGAGAGAAAAGGAACGAACCTCTTTTCGAGCGACAGGTGGTGTGTTCTGCCGCCTTCGAGAAAATGACGTATCGCACAAGCATGTAAATTAGACGTGGTTTATTCTAGCATTTTCTAAGAATACATAGAAGGTTCCAGTGATTTCTGGTGCGTTTATATGAAGATATAAAAGCGGATGGCGGATAAAAGAGAGTCAGTCAACAGCAAGTCATTAACTGTGTATTACAAAATAAATAGTGAATATAAATGTTGTATTAGAAATTCATAGTCTGTAAATAATAGTTTTTAATGTTTTATAATCATAGCGTTAATTTATAGTGTATTCATTAGTGTATAGAAATAAATATTTGTTTGTGAATAGACGATTTAAACAGCACTTGTATTATTATTTGAAAAAGAATGTTACAGTACTATAAACAAGACACGTATCATCGATTTAATCATCTTTGCTTCTTTATTTTCTTTTCTAGTAGCTACTCGAAAGACAAATTCTGCTATGTAAAAGGAACAAGTGCCGATGACACCCAATATTGTAGCCTTTTCAAGCAATATGAAGCATCCAAGTTCAAAAATGTCTAGAAATTGATCAAGTGGAAGGTTTATATTTTTGCCGCTGGGACTCAAAGTATGCCAACACAACATTTTCTGAGACAGTTTAAATATTATTTTCTTTTCGCCAGTCTTCAAATTTGGCAAATAGTTTTTTGTATGCCGCTTCTGATTTGTCAGGCAATAAATTTTACGTTGTTGCTTCGGCAATTTCGCGAATTTCGGGCGGAGTGCAAATTAAGTTGTCTTCGGTCATATTTTATTTATTTGTAACACTAATAAAGTAACAAAAGTAATAACTAATTTATTTGAAGTGACGGATGATGACAAATGATTCAAAAACTCAAGTGGGCGCCGAGTGTTACCATCTGTTACCAACTAACACAAAATTCTCTAGAGGACCAAAATATTTTTTTTGTATTGAAATTAGAAAAAATGGCATAAAATACTCGTTTTATAAAGGCATTGGTGCACTCATCCCATAGAAAAACTCGCCTGCGGGTCGTTTTCTAACTTGGGATTCGTGCGCCAAATCAACCCTTATAAAACTTGTTCTTTAATATACTATTTTTACATATGCACGCCTACAAAAAAATCACCAGCTGTAAGGTCAGGTGATCTTATAGAACCGAGAGTATTATGTAATTAAATTATCTTTATATCTATCACCATTTACAAGATCGTTTGTCTGTGCATTTCTTGTGAAAAATAAAGCCTAAATGATGCTGTCTGTATCTCCGAAACTATAATAGGTCGTAGCTAAATCAAACATAAATATAATTTTAAAATGCTTGGTTCAGTTTCAATAATTTTGGCGTCTAGGAAGGCAATTGCAATATTTTCTTCTACTTTTACTGGAAACTGTATATATTTTGAAGTAACAGACATCGATTAAATATTCTTATATGTTCGACTATGTTATGTGGAGTAGAACAAACAATATCGTTGATAGGGAAGATATTAAATCCTATTCTGGATTGCAGTTATCTAAAACAAAATCGTTTTGTAGTGAAAAACAAAAAAATGATAATTTCCATGAAAGTTTGTTTACTGATTTTACAGTTCTTCATAATAGTGAATTATCTTCAATGAGTTGTAAGGTCAGGGTCAGATCGTTTGGGAATGTTAGTAAAAAAGGAGATACTGTATGTTGAAAATTGTCGATTGTTTCGGAAAAGTAAAAAGAATCCTAAAAATACCTATTTTCATTGATAAGATTTGCTTTGTTTTTCTGTGGACGATTTGTTACAAGCCTGAACACGCAGCTATTGTTATTACACACAAACAAATTAAAAAGAATATTTAGATTACTGTAATTAATGAAAATTATGAAGATTTAGCAAAAATACACTATCACAAGCACATGTTCAGCTAAAAAGTGATAGGGCATGGACTATGTTCGATATCAATAACAAATATAAATTTCTTTGTATGGGAATAAGAAATTGATTGCAGTTGAAAGCCTTTTTGAGGTTATAAGTAATCCGACATACCCTAAACGATGCAAGGATACTCCGAAGGCACACGACTCAATAAATAATCATTGCAAGTTTAATTATTTGCCAAGAGAAATGCTATTATTCGTGAACTGTAATAATAAACGACGTATCTTTTAAAACATGACAATACGATTTAAAATGAAGTTGTTGAAAATAAACGAAATCAAGAATGAATAGTTTTTTAGAAAATGGTTAATTAGGGTCAATATGCCAGTAATTGACCACTTAAGAGATTTTTCAGAAATATAAATTTATAACTTTGTAATATATTTTTTTAAACAAAATAAAAAATGGTATAAAGTGCAGTAGTCTAAGACTCTAAATATTAATAGTACGCAAATTAAAAAACATTTTGTTTCATAGAAAAAAAATATAATAGTAAAAAGTTAGAATTTTCCAGTAGTTAACAACAAACAACCCAGTGTTTGACCAAGTTTTTCCCAGTAATTGACCAGTGTTATAATATAACGAATAAAACATCAGTTTTTTATTATTTTATTATATATTGTTATAGAGCCACATAGTACGTATTGCATAAAGATAAACGAACATTCTTAAAAAATATCAAAATATATGTATATTATTTTTGATGGCATTTTGCTAAAAACAAAAATGGAAAGAAAAATTACCAGTAGTTGACCACTTTACGAAGCCAGTGGTTGAGCAGTAGTTTTGTGCGAACAAATACTGGAAACAGATATTTGAAATTTTATTAAGAAAAACAGGAACAAGAGTAACTTACTAATCTTGTATGGGTGACAAAAAAACAAAATTCTTTATTTTGCATAAAACTAGTGGTTGGTCAACTACTGGAAAACTGATAAGATTTCGAATTCTGTAATTGACCACCACATTTTTTGCAAAAAAAGTGTCAATTAAAAAAATATATATAACAAAAATTTATTAGTTCGACCTTTCTATTACTTGCACAATATGTATAATATAACGATTTTCATTAAAATCCCGGATGATTGCAGATTTCAATAGAGTTGTTTACTTGCCATGCTTACTGTAAAAGCACAAATTTAGCTGTCAAATAAACGAATACAAATTCCACATGTATTTAGACAACCGTTTGACCAAGATAATACAGCAATGTGGCACCATATAGTAATTAGAGGTGCAATAATCGCTTGTGAAACATAAAATATTCATAAAGATGTACAGGTATCTTATTTTTTTTCTTTTAAAGTGAAGTTTGGTCAACTACTGGGTGATGGTCAATTACTGGCTTACTGACCCTAGTTAAATGTGATTATAAAAATACTGCATATTTAATATCTTTTCAATATATTAATATTATTAGATGTAACAGTGAAACAAACTGTTCTAAAAGTTATACTCAACTTGAAAACAAGTTATAAAGAAGAAGTAACTGTTGTATAAAACTACAAAGCGAATCTAAACAGACCTTATATTCTATTTTCCGTTAACCGCGATTCATAATTTATCACGATGTGGTTTGCCATGTTAGTTAATAAAAAGAACGTTATGTTCTCAGGCACTGAAACGTTTCCCAACAATGATTTCATTTAGCGGCTAACTGCCAGTTCAAAGTTGAGTAGAAATGTAGCAAAAACTCTAAACGAGTCATTTAGGTGAACACACTATAATGGTTCGGTAAAGAACGTCAAAAACCTTACCTGTAATGCTTATTTAGCAATTGACACTAAAAGCAAATTATCATTTTCTATTTAAATGACCTAATTGTGCTCTTTAGGTTAACGATGTTGTAACATGTAAATGTACTTAATACACGTATTGTTAATAAATTTCTAGTGGGTCAAAAAATGAATAATTATAGTAATAATGTGAGATTATTAACACAGTTTTTTAATTTTTGTTCTATTTATCTCCTTATTAAACTAAATTATTATTATCTAATTTATAACGGTACTTTTTATTAAAATAATTTTAGAAAATGTATTAAGTTATTAAAAGGATTGAAAACTGGTAGTAGATACTTATTATGACAAGAAAACGGCAATAAAGATGTTTAATATTTATATTATTTTATTTGTCACTCACTCAAATTTAATTTACATGAATTAATTATAATTCTTAATTAATTCTAATTACTACTTAAAAGAAGTTCTAACTTCTTGTTTAAAAGATGCACTAGTAGTGAAGTGGGTGGTCGTGCGGTAAGAGTAAATCCAACTCTTACTCAGGCGGCCTCCGGGTTCGATGCCTGAAACCGGCAAGAGGTTTATCTCGTCGATAAAGAATCAGTACACTTCGCCATGCTGTCAGATGGGCACGTTAAGGAGTCGGTCTCGACAATCACATAAACATCTTTCTGTGGTTGTCGTTAAAAATAACCACCCTATACCACGCACAAGTATGTACTTACTTCAGTGGTTTGGCAATGTTAAGTACAATTAACATCTATACAACTAACTTCTTATACTAAAGATATTACTGACCTTTTGAGAGAATATGAACTTTATATAACTACTTTGGTACGTTATTCTATTAGAAAAAGCTTTTCGCTATATACATACACAGTGAAACCTCTCGTTGTGAACACCTCTCTAAAAAATTATTTTTTAGTTTGTAAGAAATTGCCTGCAATGCTGTTTGCCACGTCGGTACTGTTATATTTTGCTTCAATTTAGTAGTAAATGAAATTCGTCAAACATTGAGATAACCAAAACATTGTAAATTGATATGTATCATCCTGCCGAGTTGACAGGCAGTTCCGAGAAGGTCGAATTAAGAAGAGGTATATTGTTCAAGGTCAAGTCTTTGTAAACAATGACATCAATGTAATCGTTCGTGTTATCATTATCTTAACTAGCATAAACTGATTAAGTGATTATGTTTTAAATAAGATTGATTAATATTAAAAATGGTTCGCACTTAATTTAAAAATCGCCCTTTAATTTAAGATTAATTTACATAATTTCCGCTTTCCTAGATTTTTGTACTGTTCGTAAAATTCGCCGCAAATTCCAGCTGGCGTTCTAATTATTAACATATCTAATTAAATTATTTAAACATTTTATAAATTAAAAATAGGATTTATTCTTCTGTTTATTTTCGAATACCATTAAAGGATGTAAAAATGTATTCATGTGGGTATACACAACTGTCTTGTGCAGTCTAATTTTATTGTAATAATCTAATAATCGCAATAAACTATTTACACTAATGAGTTAGGTATCCTTCATCACTCATAAGCCAGAAATAAATATTTATAAAGAAAGATTCTTCAATACAGTACATACGTAGTGTTTTTGGTTATTGGAACGTACCACTTACATTTATTGAAAAAATTCGATCCCAGGCTCGAATCGGTATTTTGTGAAATTTTACAAGAGTTTTAATGTTTATTCTGAAAAGGATTACTGGAATCAATATGGTTGTAATAAGTGTATTAGCATCGCAGATTAGAACTCGTAATGTAATCTTCTTATAAAGCCGAATGGTTTTTATGTTTTTTAAATTAAAATCGCCCTTTAATCTGACTAACTTTCCGTGCAGTAATAAGGGCTCGTGGAGGCTCACCAAGCCTTAATTATGGGTTGACTAAATCCTAGGATATCCTAGGCAGACCTAGGTTGCAAGTCCCAGTCACACTGGAAGTTGGACTCGTCCGGGCAGTGAAAGTTCGCACGCTGGACTAGGAGTGATTAGACTCCCTCGGAGACGAACCCCAACGGGTAAGCTCTGACACTAGCCTGAAGAACTAGTAGATGGTGGATAGGTAACCTCCCTTTCACCAGTGTGAACTTATAACTTTCACAAACTTAAGTGACGCGTTAATGGAGTATAACTGAATTAATTGACCGCATTGGGCCGTGGACGTAAAGCTGAACGCAGGTGGTTACGTTAAACGAATCTTGGCATTCATGTTGCAAAAACACTAGTTTATGTTTTATTTTTACAGATTTAACAGGCTTCAAAATGATAAAACAAAGTGCAATTAGTTAGCTTAACTTCATTTTAAAAGATTCCGATAAAATTGTTAGGGTTTGGTACTAAGGTTTAAAAAAGACAGAAATCATCAATAAGCGATAGCTCTGACCATACACGTAAAATATAAATTTGATAAAATAAATTTCAACATAGAATTTATGTGGGTTAAAGGCCGCAACAACAGAAAGGTAATTTTTTTGGTAAGGTATTACTTAATCAAAATTATTTCGGTATGTATGGTACAAGTACTGCAATATGCAGCTGGGATATTCGATTGGGAGGGGTATCGTTTGTGAATTTCATACACTTCCATCATTTTATTTACTGTCTTTTTATTTCAATTAACTATTATTTCTAAAATTTAAATTTCAAGTTTTTCAACTTTACATTCAATAAAAAACAGCGTTTTACACATTTATATGAAGTTTAAATAATTAAAAATTGTCTTTGTTTTGAGCATGGGTCGCACAAAATTATGTCAACCCATGGGAGCATTCTGTGTTAAGACAACCCTGATTGCACCTGAAATTTAAGCAGTTTTTATAGCATTTCGATGTTTTCGCAAGCTTCTGTGAGGCCTCACTCTGATATCGCCTTCCATTCGAAACATCACACCGTTGGTCCTGATGGTATCTTCTTATTTTTTATTGTACGTTTTTATTACAATACGTATCATGTAATGATAATTTGGAAGGTTTCGTATGCAATTCTCTGGGTAATTTTGCTAATTGCAGGAAGTTTGTAATTTCTACAAGAACAGTTTAAATTCCTACACCTTCACACATAAATTATCGAAATTGTTAATAAAAAGGCTATCCGTTTTTTTACATTTTTACGTATATACTCATCTAAAATCAGTATATAATTCTACGCATAGTACTAATATTGAAAAATAAATAAATATGCATAGGGTTTATAAATAAATATATAAAGACAAATAAGATAACAAGTAATGACTTACCTTTTTTTGTAAATCTAGGAGTCTCTAAATGCTTTTGTTTGAAGTACAAATTAAGGTCTTTGTAGTTTTCATCTAGTGGCCAGCAGTAACAATAAGAACACTTTTCTCTCTGTTGAAAGTTGAACGGTGAAAGTTTTGCTATTCTACCCTTTTGCTTCTTCTATAAGCAGCAAAATGAGGTCAAAAATTACCGACAAATTATCAAATATCAAATATATTAAATCATTATTCGCTTTTTCAGATATTGTTCATATTTTGCGGTTATCTTACATCACATTAATCTAGGGCATGTTTGTTGCTATCTGATTGTACATACATGTTTTAAAAGTAATGGATATTTATAGTTTGCTTTTGCGGTGTATACCTCAATTATTTTAAAACCTACTTTCTATCCCAATTTAAAAAGCACACTTAAAAGATTAACATTAAACACGAGCTGCGGATTACAAATATACAGGTTGACAAAAAAGTCCTGGCGGGGATTGGTTCGTTGAGTTTTTTTTGGTATGTATTTATTTACAATCTATTATTTACCTACAGCAATATACAAATATGATTCAGGTCAACCCGTGATCAACAGCTGTAAAATACATTAAGTTAATATAAGAGAGTAAGCAGCATTTTGTGTTACTCTCGGCTGTTAAAGAAAGTAAGCAGCGTACGTTAGGATTTTACTTTTTAACATTTCGTTTGTCATCGTTGAATACATACACCCCAATAACGAGTTAATAATTAAAAATCTCATTACGGTTTAAATGTTGTGACGCTACTGAATCATTCTAGCTCGCCTGCTGTTTCTCTTGTCAGTTAAATTACTTGAGTTGAGCACGTGATCGTGCGCGTCTCGCCTCGTGATTCGCGGTGCATTTTACATTTTCACCCTCGTGATTTCTGTGACCCAGATTCTTCATTTGTTTGTTTGGGTCTAGTGACACCTAAAACCAGAGCGTTGGTGGAGCGGAGCGGCGCGGCACATTGCAAAACGGTCCCCAAACACGAACATATGAATAAATGGAGACACGTAGACAGACAGCGCTGATTAGAACGACTCTGAAGATCTCTCGAAACTTCTTGGGTTCGCTACGCTTCGCTTATATCTTATATATATACGGATATCAGAGCGGGTCGGAATTCATCAATATATTTTTTATTTAAAGACAGTTGTTTTATTTTTTATTCTTGTTATTGTTGATTAAAATCGATTTAACATATAATCCGTCATATTTAATAATGTCCATTTATAGATCTTATAATAACAATTTTATTTACGATCTGTACAAAGTGGGCGACAGTGCTGGAGAAAGCCAGGGCGTGCACTGCGCCACGACGTGTTCAGTATGGACGACCTGCCACAATCATTTCAGCCGCCGAGTGTACTCTTGAGTTATTCCCAGACCGTTTGGCAGACTACGTGGCAGTTGTGTATACCATCCGCAGTGAACACATCGATTATAACAGAGCCATCCAACTTCAGTTTTCATTGTGTAGCGGCCCCGTAATAATTAAAAGCTGTGTATTTCTGTTTCGGGAAATACTTCCTTTACTTTTTCAGATTTTCTTTGGATAATCGCCGATAAGTGTTATTTTTTCATATGTATTTTTTAATAAATGTTTTCATAAAAATGATGTATTTAAAAATTCACTTTTGTACATACCAATTTCTTAAAAAAGTTAAAAGTTATTGAATGGAAACATATTTAACAATAACGTTTTAGTTTTGTAACTTTTTTGTAAATCAATGCGGAATTATGTATCCATTTAAATTGATTAAAAAAATAATTGTTAAAAGGCGTCAATTAATTTTATTGTGACACACAATTATATTTCCTCTTTTCAATTACCGATATAACACGCTTTCAGTTTTTAGCAAACAGAAAACTTGCCGCAATAATATAAGGAAGGATATATACGTAAGGACTACGTATCTGCTCTATATTACGTGATCGACAGCCGTCGCGTGTATACAACATGCGAGACTGGCTAGAAAGCATCAAAGTGCCGACAACAGAGTGAATCTGCTGTTTATTTTTATGCTGCTCTTCTAGCGTAAACCCCGCGTTGCACTGCGGCGCGTCACTCCACTCTGTTAACGCTCTGCTTTACATATTATTATTATATTATATATTATAAAATGGAGATACTGTTGTTACTAAAATCACTTAAATATTTTTTGGATTCACGAGGTCGAGGCCATATTTTCTGGCTAAAGTCAGAAGGCTTTTCTGAAGGCTACGCTTCAAGGTTATACTGTTTAAGATATTTTCAGGCATAATTTATTATTAAGGAATTACGCGTTTAATTTAACAAATAATTGACACTAGTACTTGAATATTAAGATGATATTTGATACCTGTGAATACGCTTCGAGGTCAATATTAAGATAATCTGATTTTTAAGATAATATTAAGAAATTAAGATGATCAATCAACTTTGGGTCATTCCGTCTGAAATTTCAAAAACTCAAATATCTCTTGAAAGAAAATACATAAAAGTATAAATCAAAAACCATTTTGTAACTATTAAAAATTACCGTCTTTTGCTGTCATCTACTATACAATATTTACAATATTCTACAATATTTTTATCTATCTTATCTTCTTTATCTTATATTCTTATCTAAGGCCTGAATTTCAGATTTCAATCTACCAAAATTGCAATTTTCGGATTTAGATTGTAGTATGAAGGGGAGAAGTCTAAAGACTCCAAACTTTTAAATTAAGTTTGCCTATACCAAGAGGATTTACAGACAAGAAATTATTCTTTATAATTTTATTCTTCTTTTGTAATGGGGGTCATTAATATCGCTAAATTTCTAAAAATACCGAAATTCAGGGTGTTACTTATATCTCTGGTGGGGAATTCTAGGTTATTTTATTTATTTGAATACATTTTCAACAGGCTTTTTAAGCCCAATTGCAGAAAATTAATATAAGTAAATGCAACAATATATCTACAACAATAGTGAATGAAAAAATGTGTATCAATAATAACTTATTTGTTTAGCTAAACTGAATTATTTAGAACTCTTTTCAACCCCCATAGGTGAATTCATATGGTAATTAGTCCTTGGACAAGTGTATGAGAAAGATAACACTTGCCGGGTACCGGTGTAAGGAACGTGAAAGTCAATTTGATTAAGTAAGGTTGGGTCATCTGCAATACCATGTATAATTTTGTATAAAAACATTATTTGTGAACTCGTTCTTCTGTCCTCAAGCGTTTCTTTAACTTAAACATGGTTAACAAATCGTTGTAACAACCTTCCCATTTTAAATTTGTTGTTTTATAATAACAGAATCGCAAAAATTTGTATTGAATATGTTCAAGTGCAACGATCTGATAGGTATATGATGGATTCCAAATTACAGAGAAATATTCTAGTTTTGTTCGTATCAGATAGTTGTACAATGTCAGAAAAGTATCAATATTATTAAATTGTTTTGACATTCGTAACAGGAACCTAAGATTTTTATAAGATTGATTGATTAATACCTCTAAGTGTCGGTTAAAACTTAGTCCAGAGTCGAAGATTATTCCTAAGTCCTTTATTTCAGTTTTACGGGTTAGTGTTAAAGAATTCATTTCGTACCTCCCTCTTATGATAGTTGATTTTTTAGAATAAATCACAACAAAGCATTTACCAATATTAAATTCAAGTTTACTACGCTGGGTCCATTGGTACACAGCATCCAAATCTGATTGCAATTCCTGACACTGCACAACTGTTCTGATTTCTTTGAAAATTTTAAAATCATCCGCATAGAGTAGACAGTTTGAATGAAGAATCACTTTAGATATATCATTTATAAATAATGTAAATAATAAAGGTCCTAAATTGGAACCTTGTGGTACACCAGAAGAAGCTAAAAAACATTGCAAGAAATCTGGAAATTTCAGGTAATCATGTTCAAATAAAAAGCTAACCCAAGTATCAATTTGAAGCTTTTCCGGTATGACTGCTATGAATTTAAAAAAATCGAAAAATTTTAATGCACGTCATGTTAAAAATTCATATTTTCAGTGGTAAATTTTTTTAAATATTTAATTTATTTATGTCTGGAGTAAAATTTTAAGCATTTTTGAAGACATGTAAGTATAATAATCTAAGTAAAAAATATTAATGGAGAATAATGTGGTTGCCATTAGTAATATAACTAACTAGCTACGTGTGATGATGATTGTGATAATTCTACATCAATAGCAGAATCTTTCTTATACGTGCTCATGTTATCCTGTTCTTGTTCTCTTCAATACAAGAAGATCTTCTATCAGAACAAATCAACAGCTGGGATGTGATCTTTTCTTTTAAAATATAAACTATTTCATAGCTAAATCCAGATAACTAGTGTCCAACGTTGTAATCTGTGAGAAGTAGTAGTAGGAATAGTATTTCTCGATCGAAATATAGTAAACAATGGATGACGGTCCGTATGGATTAAAACCTTTTGACTATAGTAGTATCGGTAGAATTTCGTGGCAAAATACTAGCTACTGCTTCACGCTCTATGTCTGAATAATTCTTCTCAGTGTCACTTAACGATCTTGAAATATAGGCGATAGTTGTTTATCTCCATTTTGTGGAATGTCTTACGTACTTACTTCAAAAATACCATGCCCTGAAGTATTCGTTGTTAAAGTGATCGGTGGTTTGTAGTGAATCAACAATTTATCTGTTAATTTATTTATTTAACAAATATGGACACAAAAGCAGGATAAACCCAAAACACATGTGTCACTAAGAAAGATTGAAAGTAAATAATGTGCTATCTAAAGTTCATACATTGCAAATAAAAAAAATAAATATTTTTAAAAATATATTTTATTGTGATACATCATCGATGTATCACAATTGAAAGTTCATATGTAAATAATGCTTGACAGCTATTTTAGACAGAGAAAATATATTTATTTCGGTGGCAAATTCATTACAGCTGCGCTATATACGCAATATGGGTGAGTTTCTAAATGTATTAGTACGCGGTGTTAACGTACTAAAAAGTTGACGATGGCGAAGAGAACGAGGGCAAGCATTTAGACTAAAAAGTTGTAATAATTTCGATGCATCACACAGGCTTTTAAAGAGGCGCGAAACAAATAAAATCTCGCTACAAATCCTACGGTATTCCAAGCTGGGAAGTCCAAGATGATAACATACGATATTGTAGTTTGTATATGGTAGAGCGAACTTACGCTGTAGATAATTAACAAATTTGCGTTGGATATCATATTGGGAGTTCCAAACGATGGAACAATAAGAAAGAATGCTGTAAACATAAGCGTAATATAGTAAAATAATGGACCTTACATTCCTGAAATCATGTGTCGTATGCTGGGTGAATCCTAACATTCGTTATGCCTTAGTGGTCATAATATTAATATGTTCATTAAATATCATTTTGGAGTCAAAAGTGATATCTAAGTCTTTAATAGATGATACATGGTTTACAACATTATTATCAAGGTGATAAGCGTAAGTTAACAGGGATCTATTCTTTGTAAAGCTGATTACGTTGCATTATAAAGAAAGTTGTTATTACAAAAGGCATAGAAGTTGTTGAGATCATGTTGAAGTTTTAAGCAATCTTCATTATTGCGAACAGGTAAGAAGATCTTCATGGCATATGCATATAGCAGTTGCTGAACATATTCAAAGCTGTTTACATCATTAATATATATTAGGAATAATAACGGCCGAAGATGACTTCCCTGGGGGACACCAGACGTTACGAGAAACTGAGCAGAGGTAAAACTCTCATGCTTCATCCTGTTCATATTTCCAATTAAATTTCGCATTATTGTTCAATAATCTAAACAATGGCCCTAGAACGTTGAAAAATTAGAAAGAAATTTTGCATAACAATTAAATCTTAAATAATAATACATATCTAGGAAAGGGCATGTCATATGCAAAACCATCTCTGTCTATTTTGAAGCTAATACATACTGCTATCGGTAAGAAAAACACCTTTTCTTTCTTCAAAGTGAACCCAGTATGCACTGTAATAGCAATATAGCAAAGAATATACCTATATTTCGATACAGCTAAGGAATAACAGTAATCAATTGTGGTTCTTCATGCAATTAAATTTTCTTGATGAGCGCTGCTCAAGTCAATTTTTGAAAACTGTTCCTTACCTCCAAAGACAACGAATATATCTTCTAGACCTGATATACAATATATATTGCGGTGTAATCATTTCACCGAATTGGAAATTTTAGTAACGATCGAACAGAAACGTTAATACAAATATTTTTGTATAGGATTTAAATTAAATGAGGGACATGTTATGTCATGGGCATAATCAATATAAAGGTCATAGATAGGACCACAGTTAGGTTCATTAATACTTAAATTAAAACTTAAGAATAAAGACTTCATGCAAACATAACCTAGCTTTTTCATGCGTAATAATAATAGGTTTCAATTTTAGAAAAAGGATATAAATTAGTTAGATTGCTTGATTATAATCATGTTTATGCAACCCATGCTACTTTGGGACGGTTTTCCACTTGTTAGGAAGAAGTAATTTCCATATTAAAATTTACACTTTACGATGTTTATCGTCAAATAGATTTTTCTAATTTCCAGGAGGCCAGCTTAAGTTTATGTTGCTAATTTGCTGAAAATAGATTAATTAGGTCAATCTTATTATGACTGATACATTACAATTAATCTTTGAATTTGTTTACAAGATTTCTGGTCACTTTTATTAATGAAGGTTTTGAATTTTCTCGTTTCGTGTTAATTGACTCATAGGCTTTTATCCTGCTTTTCCTCGCCATTTTTTAAGCAAGTGCTTAGAGTGCTGTATGCTGGACATTCTGTGCATAATTTGATTAACATTGGCTTAATATTTAAGCTGGCACTTGTATAAGCATTAATTGACTTATTTATAGTAGTTCGTACTGCAAAAATCATGTTTATATTAAATTGTAAAGATATTTCTATGGATAAACAAATTGTATTACTTATATGATGTATTCCTGTAGCTATTTTCTAAAGGATGAACCTTGATTTGCTAAATTTTATATGTAATTAGATCGTAATGAGTTTCGTACTTTGTCAAACGTTTTTCTTGAATATCATCGTTACGATGCATTTTAGGACCATAGATGTACAATACTTTTTTGATCCTTGTATTAAGGCCTACAATCCTATAACAACAGATTTAGGATTAGTGACAATCAAATATCAGCTGTTGGGATTAATGACGTCACGAGCGTGTTCGATTTTCTTTTGTTTTGAGAAAGTGTCATAGATTTCATTTGTTCTGGCAGAAACTATATAAGCTGGGGCAAATTGGAACAAAATTAGTCGATAAAACATTAAAGGCAGAAGCTATGCCCGGCTCCGGATAAAATATATCTGTAATTTGAGGTTAGATAATAAACCATATGTTATGACACAAATGTTATTGTATAAATAAAGTTTAAAATAAACTAAAATGTTACCTGGACAATCTTCTAGGATTAAAGGAAAATTTAATTATTGTGCAACTATTATTACAAGTGAAAGTGATTGTTTAAATAAATTCTGATTGAATTTATTTTTTCTGACATCGATCTTTATATCGATTTTATAAACAATTAGTCAGCTGACAGGTTCTGTCACAGTGTTGCCACTAAAAGGATTTTTTTATATAGAAGGGAACTATTTTATAACGTACCAGGTTGGTTAATATAAATAATTTTGGCTGAGTTTAAAAATAATGATTACTTTATAAAGTTTATTCTCTAATACAAAATTATTTGGTTTAGTTTATCAAGTTTTTTTCAGTATTCATTTGATTTGAAGCAAATAAAACAATTTAATTTTCTTTTTATAAAATTTATTTTAATTGGACAAATAATTTTTTTATTTATAAACAAATTTTATTTGTGTTGGTTTGTTCAAACGAATGACCGTAGTTATCCTATGTCAGATCTCTACTATTATTTATAATGTTTGACCAAACCTGAGAAGTCACTTCTCAATTTAACATTTGTATTATCTTGAAAAACATTTTTATTTTTATGTTGACGTTCTATTTTGATTTTTATTTGTTTAATAAAGTTTTTGTGTTTTCAATTTTACATATGTGTTTAATTGATGTTAATACAAGCACCCAGCATTCTTTTCTTTTAAATTTAGAGTTTAGCAGCAGTTGTCCAGCTTGCAGGAGCCTTAGTGCTTACGATATAAGTTTTTCCTTCTTTCCAGACATAAAAGTAAATAAGAGTCTCGCAATTCATATAATTTATGCTTTACTGAGCAAACCTGAGCTAGCTGAGAGGAATAAAGAATATCTGTGGTGTTTTCTCAATTTAATCCACCGTATATAATTTATGTTTATATGTTTATATTTGGAACGGTGGAAATTGTATTTTATTTTATTCTTATAAATAGAACACCGCAATATATATCACCTCTTAAAGCAGATGCTACTGGTCTAACTTTTGAAACTGTAGCTTTTGAGGTTAGTAGGTAATGGGGCCCTTGAGCTGACCCCTTCCCTTCCTACTTTTGGCCACGCCTGCTGCTCTCTGATTGGCTATCCCCTCTCCTCTAGCTCCTCCCCTTGCTTCTGATTGGTCGACGCTATCTTGGATGACACGCCTACTATTCTGTGATTGGCTGAAGGCGGCCATTTTGAAAACGCCTACTATTCTCTGATTGGATGACGGCCATTTTGGAACTTTGGGCGCCATTTTGACCACGCCTGCCCGCCATTACGGGAATCTGTATTACCGGCAATCTGTGTGCTACCAATAGAGGGCGTAATGCTACAATTAGTGTGTATTGCTTTAATATTCAAATGACCCGCGATCTAATTAATATTCAAATGAGGCGTGGTCTAATTAAATGCGCGAAATCAATTAATTTAATTCACGGTATCATTTACATATCTCCTCTCTCATTTACATATATAATTTCTCATATGCATGCGCGAACATATCTGCCATTTTGTATCTGTCATTTTCAATTTGTCATCTAGGATTTCCCGCCCTTAGATTCAAATTTTTAGTACTACTACTGCCATCTATCGGTGACGTCATATGATCGGTATAGTAGATTCCTCTCTCTCGCTCTCACTTGTCACTTCCAACTTGTCAATGTTTCCCGCTGAAAGATTTGAATTCACTCTGAAGTCGGTATAGTAGATTTCTATGCGCCTGTTGATAGGCAACCCGCTATATTTTTTATAAAAAGCCAATGGAGCTAACAAGGTTTGAACCGGGGACCGCTCGAATGGTAGCCAGCCAATGCATCCACTACACCAACGAGGTAATCTATTAAAAGACTGTAAAAGTTGTATTTATTAAATAGTTACGCGTCAGCGCTAATCTTATACGAACTAAAATTCATATTAAGCATAATTAATCTATATGATTATTTCGACGAACAACGTTTTAAAATAACACAAAGAAATCTTAATCCTAACAAAATAATAAACGGACTTAAAATTACTAGAGCTCGTAACAATGAATCATTACACTAGAATGTTAAATGTTGCGTAAAAATTTATATGGATGCTCGAATTAATCATTTCTCATACGCATGCTCGAATTAAATTAATTCACGGTATGATTGGCAGATCTCATCTGTCATTTACATTTTATCATTTCTCATATGGATGCTCGAATTAGATTAATTGATGGTATCATTAGCATATCTCATCTGTCATTTCTCATATGGATGCTCGAATTAATCAATTTACATATCTCATCCCCCATTTACATATATCATTTATCATATGCATGTCCGAATTAAATTAATTCACGGTATCATTTACATATCTCATTCCCATTTACATATATCATTTATCATATGCATGCCCAAATTAAATTAATTCACGGTATCATTTACATATCTCATCCCCCATTTACATATATCATTTATCATATGTATGCCCGAATTAAATTAATTCACGGTATCATTTACATATCTCATCCCCCGTTTACATATATCATTTATCATATGCATGCCCAAATTAAATTAATTCACGGTATCGTTTACATATCTCATCCCTCATTTACATATATCATTTATCATATGTATGCCCGAATTAAATTAATTCACGGTATCATTTACATATCTCATCCCCCCATTTACATATATCATTTATCATATGCATGCCCGAATTAAATTAATTCACGGTATCATTTAAATATCTCATCCCCCATTTACATAACTGATATCTCATTCTGTACATCTCATTTTATATATTATTTGTCATCTCTCTCTCATAAATTTATTTTAAAATAAATCAGTCCTATTTGATATTTATCTATAGGTCATCATGTAATTCTGCGAAATAATTTAATATGAAACGTAATAATAAAAAAAATTTATTTTCAACTATACAAAAGTAACTCTTAAGCTACTGTCAATTACCTGTCGGATTAGCTCTGATGCATTAGACCTGTTTAAATATACGCCATAAACATTTAAAATACGATTTTCAAGTAAAGCAAATTCTAATTTGAAAAAGAGTTGAAGAAAAGAATTAGGGTCGTTATGATTTCATAAAATTTTATTTAAATGAAACGTTTAAGAATATAGAATACTGTAGAGCATTATTTTTAAAATTCAAAAAACTTTATCTATAGCTAAAACTGGTTAAGAAATAACTTTCAAACTAAATGTTTTTGCATGAAAATAAGTACAAACTAATTAGCCGTGTTTCGACATTCTTTAAAACTGCTTTCAAACCATAAATAAACAAACGTTCTTACGAATGACTGAAAGGAATTTAGATTTTCTAAATAATTTGTTAAGAGATCATTATCTTAAAAGCGACATAAATTATTGTTTTAAATGACAATTACTCACCCTTGTGTTAACCCATATGCTAAGTATGTCCTAATGGTAAAACTGTAATCGACGAGATCTAACATCATAGTAATATTATAACAGATTAGGTGACCTAACAAACTCTTTAAAGAAATGTTTATTTACATGTATGAGATAGTATTTAACATAATGTCCTTACATACTGGGTTACGATAGAGACGGATAATCATACGAGCTGCTGAAATGTATGATATATTATAAAATAACGTTTAAATAAGAGTTTACTTTAGATGCTACGAATATCTATATGGTGTATAAACAATAAGAACACATATTTAGAAACAGTTTACAAGGTAGTAGATATAACGAAAAAGGCTAGCATTTGTTCAAAATTATATTACGTCTAGAGGGCGATATGAATATAACTTATAGGATTTAATCAAACTAGAAAAATATCGATATATATCCAGCGTTGAGAAATAATTATACTATGCGTTTAAATGTTTAAGTTCATCATAGCCTGCATCTCCTAAAATATGAGCGTTATACACATGTTTGAAATTCAATTCATCTTGCTTAAAGAGAATAAGTAAGTTAGCGTTGTCCCTAATCAGATGTTTCGGTATCTTTGCATATGTCTGACCTAAATAAAATGAATCAACATCCTTTATGTCTACTCATGCTAAAATATTATCTAAGTTTTTCCTGTTTGTCACAGATAATAGCATCGAAAATGAATACTGAATTAGGTTTCACATCATTAGGGGTGATTACATCATCGTTTTCGCCATATTTAGGTTGAAATAAAGACTTGGCGTATAGGTAGATATTTTCAAATTTTAATTCGTTTTCATTAGTTAGTAGACCTAACAAGACATTAGTTTTACCACAAGAAGAAGGTACACTCAAAATTGCTCTATAGGAAACAGATAAAAGCTTACAATGCTTCTTATCACCATCGGAATATTATCGAGAAACACGATCGTCTAAGTTAAAATTATTGATTTAAAAAGTAATGACCATTACTCATCCTTTGTGTTTCGCCATATTTAAACGTTATTTTTACAATACATCATACATTTTCATTAGCTTCGAAATACGCAGATATGTAATAATATACTATATACTCTTGTAGGTTATTCAACGTATCTATAGTAAACTCTTATGATTAAAAATAATCTGTAACCTTATTGTTTTTTTATTACATCACAGGTTAGAGCATACGAATATAATTCAGGTTAGATTAGGTTAGAGTCTACGAATACATTTTTAGGGCAGAACGTAGGGAGCAGAGTAAGTACAAAACAACATACTTTCATACAAGAACGTTTATTGATACGAGTAGTTTCGACGCTAGTTAAAACATAATACAAAACTTATATATATATATAATATCTATTAAATAGTACATTTCGTATACACTAATAATGGTACTACATACTCGACTATAAAGTAAACATGGTAGGTATAACAACAGTTTAAAAGAATAGATAGTAAATATAACTATATCTAATTATTTTATATAATACTATGTTAACTAAGAGGTTATATACAGAATATATACGCCTGTATTCGACCTCTATAGGGTTCATAAGACTACACTAGACCAGACCAGACCAGGCCAGACTAGACCAGACCAGACCAGACCAGACCAGACCAGACCAGACCAGACCAGGCTAGACTAGACTATAGATGATAGACAGTAAAATCATGAACAATTATACCGCCTATAAAATAATAGAGCTTATAATATAATATATAATAGAGATATATAATATAGAATATTATCGAGAAACATGATCGTCTAAGTTAAATATATTTAGCGACTTCTTTTGCTTAATAATTTTCATTATGGTATATGTATATGTCTAGTCACAGTTTCAGCAAACGCATTGTATTCTATCAACGAATCATGTAAATATCAAAAATTCGTAACGGTTATGCATAGGTTTAATACCATCAACAGCTCATTTAAAGGAAATGTTAGATTTTTAACAGTTTATGAGCATTAATCAAAGACTATTCTATAATGATGTATTATTTATTTATAAACATAGTATAGTAGCTAAATACATGACAGACTGAAAAAGTTACTTTTATTAATGATGACTATTGAATTCGATCTGTCACTAGTTTAACCTTTTAATTTCCACTTTTGACCAAATTATAGTTGATCTGATCAAATATTGCTTACAAATCGGATCTCTAATCTAATGTCTACAGTAGAATCCTTAAAACTCTCTATGAAGTTGTAGAATTGTCGATTACTAAGACACCCGTTTCTTCTGCCTCCTTTAGTAAATTCATATTGTTAGCTTCTACTTTGTCAACTGTTACTAGAATGCTGTTCTTTAGATCCTTTACCTCGATCTATGTATCTGTAGTCATTACAATGAAAGTTTGTACTGTTGTGTCGAATTGACGATTTGATTTGAAAATTTAATAATGTAATTTATCGTTTAAACTAACCCTTGTTTATTTCTATATATGTTTAATTAATATGTAATTAGTACATCAAAATATGTTCTTAATATGTTTTTCAATTTCCTTATAAAATATAACTATATATCATTGAAATAAAACATTATTAAAATATTAAAAATAATTTTATTTTATCACATCCTAAATATTTACACGACTGATCGCGTTTCTCGTCAGCTTCTTTTCAAACAATTGCAGTCGTTTATCATAAACCTAATGGTGAGCTTGTATTATTCGTATTACGATATGGATATATTATTCAATTTTCATGTCTTTTGCTAACCCTACATAACTTAAGCTTTACATAGATTTAGACATGTTTTATATTTCGTATTTAGACACATAGCACGACATATTTGAATGATATATCCATCTCGACTAATGAAGGAACAGGAACACTACCCGTCTATTTATACTGTTCGACCAGAGCAATCGGTTGTTCTATCCTACGTTGAGAAAAATAACTATACTATGTAAGCATAGATACGTTACATATGATTGCGAGCCTGAGTATAAGCATAAACCCTATACTACAGATTTTTATCCTTTTTCATTATATCTACTACAGACGAGGTGAAGAATAGGTACATTTAACATACGTATGCTACAATTATCTAATTTATAGTTTCTAGACGTAATGTAATTTTGAACAGATTTTAACCCTTTTCGTTATATCTACTACCCTTGTAAGCGATTTCTACATATACGTTCTTATTGTTTATACACCATATAGATATTCGTAGCATCTAAAGTAAACTCTTATTTAAACGTTATTTTACAATATATCATACATTTCAGCAACTCGTATGATTATCCCTCTCTATCGTAACCCAGTATGTAAGGACATTATGTTAAATACTATCTCATACATGTAAATAGTTACAACAACAAAATAGAAAAGTATACTTGAGGGTGAGAAAGAAGTCCCGGACGCGGCATCTATAACATATGTCATATGTTTTGTAATACGTCTTTATAACTTTGAAACTCTACGTGATTTCCTCTTACAATATCTCTAGTTATGAGAACCTTGAAAGACTTAACCTGGAAAAATAAAACAGATAAATATTTTACTTTTTATTGAAACTAGTTAACTTATATTCTAACATACAAATATACAACAACAAAATAGAAAAGTATACTTGAGGGTAAGAAAGAAGTCCTGGACGCGGCTATCTATAACATATGTCATATGTTTTGTAATACGTCTTTATAACTTTGAAACTTTACGTGATTTCCTCTTACAATATCTCTAGTTATGAGAACCTTGAAGACAACCTGAAGAAATAAAACAGATAAATATTTTACTTTTTATTGAAACTAGTTAACTTATATTCTAACATACATATTTGAAACTAGACAACTTATATTCTAACATACAAATTCGAAAAACTTCACGTTCTGACCGAAGGGTTATGGTTGAAGGGTGAAGGGTGAAGGGTGAAGGGAGAAGGGAGAAGGGAGAAGGGAGAAGGGAGAAGGGAGAAGGGAGAAGGGAGAAGGGAGAAGGGTGAAGGGTGACTAGCCAGGGTTAATTAAGTTAAACGGAACGTGAAGTTTTTCGAATGTTAATGACGATTTTGTAAGTAGCTACAATGGTCTAACCTAATAAATATTTTATGAACTAATCTTAATAGAGATTTTTTGTAAGTAGCTACATGCTCTAACCTAATAAATGCTTTATGGACTAATCTTAATAGAGATTCTTGAATCTTTGCAACAACCGGAGTCTAAAATCTATAACCTTAATATAATTTTTTTTTGGGGGTCTAACCTAGATTGCTTCATTTAATTTAATCATTTATATTAATATTATATTGATTTATCATGCAATTTTGGGTTTTAAAGTAAAGTAAAGAAGAATTAATGTTTTTTATCACAGAATTTTGAAATAAACTTCTAAACTTTGTATTCATCGTTTTGTTCCGAGCTATCTCAATTTCAAAATCAAGACTACAGCTATGCTGTTTTTCTTTACGGTGCCAATCTTACAAACAAATAGTTTCTAAAACGATTTGATTATAACACCCTCTATTAATCTGACCTGACTACTAAAAACTTCTAACTTTAGATGTTTTAAAGATTACATCTTCAGTTTCTACAATTGAATTTCTGTAATAATTAGATTCGGCCGCTAATTTTAAAATATCAAGTAAGCTCTATTATATTACAGACAGTATAATTGTTCATGATTTTACTGTCTATCATCTATAGTCTAGTCTAGTCTGGTCTGGTCTGGTCTGATCTGGTCTGGTCTGGTCTATTTTAATAGATATTATATATTTAAGTTATGTATTATGTTTTAAGTAGCATCGAAACTACTCGTATTAATAAACGTTCTTGTATGAAAGTATGTTGTTTTATACTTACTCTGCTCCCTACGTTCTATCCTAAAAATGTATTCGTAGGCTCTAACCTCAAGCTACCAATTTCAAATTCCAAAAACAAAACGCCGTATTGGAATCAAGTTGTCGATAGGCTTCGTCTACTGTATACCTTAAAACAGAGGGGTAGCAGTAGTTAAGAAAACTAGGATGAGATTATTTCAATTATTTCTGAGCTTAAACAAGAAGGTATTATAGAATAAAAGATAATGGTTATACAAAATGTTACCCTCAAGTATACTTTTCTATTTTGTTGTTGTATATTTGTATGTTAGAATATAAGTTGTCTAGTTTCAAATATGTATGTTAGAATATAAGTTAACTAGTTTCAATAAAAAGTAAAATATTTATCTGTTTTATTTCTTCAGGTTGTCTTCAAGGTTCTCATAACTAGAGATATTGTAAGAGGAAATCACGTAAAGTTTCAAAGTTATAAAGACGTATTACAAAACATATGACATATGTTATAGATAGCCGCGTCCAGGACTTCTTTCTTACCCTCAAGTATACTTTTCTATTTTGTTGTTGTATATTTGTATGTTAGAATATAAGTTAACTAGTTTCAATAAAAAGTAAAATATTTATCTGTTTTATTTTTCCAGGTTAAGTCTTTCAAGGTTCTCATAACTAGAGATATTGTAAGAGGAAATCACGTAGAGTTTCAAAGTTATAAAGACGTATTACAAAACATATGACATATGTTATAGATAGCCGCGTCCGGGACTTCTTTCTCACCCTCAAGTATACTTTTCTATTTTGTTGTTGTAACTATTTACATGTATGAGATAGTATTTAACATAATGTCCTTACATACTGGGTTACGATAGAGAGGGATAATCATACGAGTTGCTGAAATGTATGATATATTGTAAAATAACGTTTAAATAAGAGTTTACTTTAGATGCTACGAATATCTATATGGTGTATAAACAATAAGAACGTATATGTAGAAATCGCTTACAAGGGTAGTAGATATAACGAAAAGGGTTAAAATCTGTTCAAAATTACATTACGTCTAGAAACTATAAATTAGATAATTGTAGCATACGTATGTTAAATGTACCTATTCTTCACCTCGTCTGTAGTAGATATAATGAAAAAGGATAAAAATCTGTAGTATAGGGTTTATGCTTATACTCAGGCTCGCAATCATATGTAACGTATCTATGCTTACATAGTATAGTTATTTTTCTCAACGTAGGATAGAACAACCGATTGCTCTGGTCGAACAGTATAAATAGACGGGTAGTGTTCCTGTTCCTTCATTAGTCGAGATGGATATATCATTCAAATATGTCGTGCTATGTGTCTAAATACGAAATATAAAACATGTCTAAATCTATGTAAAGCTTAAGTTATGTAGGGTTAGCAAAAGACATGAAAATTGAATAATATATCCATATCGTAATACGAATAATACAAGCTCACCATTAGTTTTATGATAAACGACTGCAATTGTTTGAAAAGAAGCTGACGAGAAACGCGATCAGTCGTGTAAATATTTAGGATGTGATAAAATAAAATTATTTTTAATATTTTAATAATGTTTTATTTCAATGATATATAGTTATATTTTATAAGGAAATTGAAAAACATATTAAGAACATATTTTGATGTACTAATTACATATTAATTAAACATATATAGAAATAAACAAGGGTTAGTTTAAACGATAAATTACATTATTAAATTTTCAAATCAAATCGTCAATTCGACACAACAGTACAAACTTTCATTGTAATGACTACAGATACATAGATCGAGGTAAAGGATCTAAAGAACAGCATTCTAGTAACAGTTGACAAAGTAGAAGCTAACAATATGAATTTACTAAAGGAGGCAGAAGAAACGGGTGTCTTAGTAATCGACAATTCTACAACTTCATAGAGAGTTTTAAGGATTCTACTGTAGACATTAGATTAGAGATCCGATTTGTAAGCAATATTTGATCAGATCAACTATAATTTGGTCAAAAGTGGAAATTAAAAGGTTAAACTAGTGACAGATCGAATTCAATAGTCATCATTAATAAAAGTAACTTTTTCAGTCTGTCATGTATTTAGCTACTATACTATGTTTATAAATAAATAATACATCATTATAGAATAGTCTTTGATTAATGCTCATAAACTGTTAAAAATCTAACATTTCCTTTAAATGAGCTGTTGATGGTATTAAACCTATGCATAACCGTTACGAATTTTTGATATTTACATGATTCGTTGATAGAATACAATGCGTTTGCTGAAACTGTGACTAGACATATACATATACCATAATGAAAATTATTAAGCAAAAGAAGTCGCTAAATATATTTAACTTAGACGATCATGTTTCTCGATAATATTCTATATTATATATCTCTATTATATATTATATTATAAGCTCTATTATTTTATAGGCGGTATAATTGTTCATGATTTTACTGTCTATCATCTATAGTCTAGTCTAGCCTGGTCTGGTCTGGTCTGGTCTGGTCTGGTCTGGTCTGGTCTGGTCTAGTCTGGCCTGGTCTGGTCTGGTCTAGTGTAGTCTTATGAACCCTATAGAGGTCGAATACAGGCGTATATATTCTGTATATAACCTCTTAGTTAACATAGTATTATATAAAATAATTAGATATAGTTATATTTACTATCTATTCTTTTAAACTGTTGTTATACCTACCATGTTTACTTTATAGTCGAGTATGTAGTACCATTATTAGTGTATACGAAATGTACTATTTAATAGATATTATATAGATATATATATATAAGTTTTGTATTATGTTTTAACTAGCGTCGAAACTACTCGTATCAATAAACGTTCTTGTATGAAAGTATGTTGTTTTGTACTTACTCTGCTCCCTACGTTCTGCCCTAAAAATGTATTCGTAGACTCTAACCTAATCTAACCTGAATTATATTCGTATGCTCTAACCTGTGATGTAATAAAAAAACAATAAGGTTACAGATTATTTTTAATCATAAGAGTTTACTATAGATACGTTGAATAACCTACAAGAGTATATAGTATATTATTACATATCTGCGTATTTCGAAGCTAATGAAAATGTATGATGTATTGTAAAAATAACGTTTAAATATGGCGAAACACAAAGGATGAGTAATGGTCATTACTTTTTAAATCAATAATTTTAACTTAGACGATCGTGTTTCTCGATAATATTCCGATGGTGATAAGAAGCATTGTAAGCTTTTATCTGTTTCCTATAGAGCAATTTTGAGTGTACCTTCTTCTTGTGGTAAAACTAATGTCTTGTTAGGTCTACTAACTAATGAAAACGAATTAAAATTTGAAAATATCTACCTATACGCCAAGTCTTTATTTCAACCTAAATATGGCGAAAACGATGATGTAATCACCCCTAATGATGTGAAACCTAATTCAGTATTCATTTTCGATGCTATTATCTGTGACAAACAGGAAAAACTTAGATAATATTTTAGCATGAGTAGACATAAAGGATGTTGATTCATTTTATTTAGGTCAGACATATGCAAAGATACCGAAACATCTGATTAGGGACAACGCTAACTTACTTATTCTCTTTAAGCAAGATGAATTGAATTTCAAACATGTGTATAACGCTCATATTTTAGGAGATGCAGGCTATGATGAACTTAAACATTTAAACGCATAGTATAATTATTTCTCAACGCTGGATATATATCGATATTTTTCTAGTTTGATTAAATCCTATAAGTTATATTCATATCGCCCTCTAGACGTAATATAATTTTGAACAAATGCTAGCCTTTTTCGTTATATCTACTACCTTGTAAACTGTTTCTAAATATGTGTTCTTATTGTTTATACACCATATAGATATTCGTAGCATCTAAAGTAAACTCTTATTTAAACGTTATTTTATAATATATCATACATTTCAGCAGCTCGTATGATTATCCGTCTCTATCGTAACCCAGTATGTAAGGACATTATGTTAAATACTATCTCATACATGTAAATAAACATTTCTTTAAAGAGTTTGTTAGGTCACCTAATCTGTTATAATATTACTATGATGTTAGATCTCGTCGATTACAGTTTTACCATTAGGACATACTTAGCATATGGGTTAACACAAGGGTGAGTAATTGTCATTTAAAACAATAATTTATGTCGCTTTTAAGATAATGATCTCTTAACAAATTATTTAGAAAATCTAAATTCCTTTCAGTCATTCGTAAGAACGTTTGTTTATTTATGGTTTGAAAGCAGTTTTAAAGAATGTCGAAACACGGCTAATTAGTTTGTACTTATTTTCATGCAAAAACATTTAGTTTGAAAGTTATTTCTTAACCAGTTTTAGCTATAGATAAAGTTTTTTGAATTTTAAAAATAATGCTCTACAGTATTCTATATTCTTAAACGTTTCATTTAAATAAAATTTTATGAAATCATAACGACCCTAATTCTTTTCTTCAACTCTTTTTCAAATTAGAATTTGCTTTACTTGAAAATCGTATTTTAAATGTTTATGGCGTATATTTAAACAGGTCTAATGCATCAGAGCTAATCCGACAGGTAATTGACAGTAGCTTAAGAGTTACTTTTGTATAGTTGAAAATAAATTTTTTTTATTATTACGTTTCATATTAAATTATTTCGCAGAATTACATGATGACCTATAGATAAATATCAAATAGGACTGCTTTATTTTAAAATAAATTTATGAGAGAGAGATGACAAATAATATATAAAATGAGATGTACAGAATGAGATATCAGTTATGTAAATGGGGGATGAGATATTTAAATGATACCGTGAATTAATTTAATTCGGGCATGCATATGATAAATGATATATGTAAATGGGGGGATGAGATATGTAAATGATACCGTGAATTAATTTAATTCGGGCATACATATGATAAATGATATATGTAAATGAGGGATGAGATATGTAAACGATACCGTGAATTAATTTAATTTGGGCATGCATATGATAAATGATATATGTAAACGGGGGATGAGATATGTAAATGATACCGTGAATTAATTTAATTCGGGCATACATATGATAAATGATATATGTAAATGGGGGATGAGATATGTAAATGATACCGTGAATTAATTTAATTTGGGCATGCATATGATAAATGATATATGTAAATGGGGATGAGATATGTAAATGATACCGTGAATTAATTTAATTCGGACATGCATATGATAAATGATATATGTAAATGGGGGATGAGATATGTAAATTGATTAATTCGAGCATCCATATGAGAAATGACAGATGAGATATGCTAATGATACCATCAATTAATCTAATTCGAGCATCCATATGAGAAATGATAAAATGTAAATGACAGATGAGATATGCCAATCATACCGTGAATTAATTTAATTCGAGCATGCGTATGAGAAATGATTAATTCGAGCATCCATATAAATTTTTACGCAACATTTAACATTCTAGTGTAATGATTCATTGTTACGAGCTCTAGTAATTTTAAGTCCGTTTATTATTTTGTTAGGATTAAGATTTCTTTGTGTTATTTTAAAACGTTGTTCGTCGAAATAATCATATAGATTAATTATGCTTAATATGAATTTTAGTTCGTATAAGATTAGCGCTGACGCGTAACTATTTAATAAATACAACTTTTACAGTCTTTTAATAGATTACCTCGTTGGTGTAGTGGATGCATTGGCTGGCTACCATTCGAGCGGTCCCCGGTTCAAACCTTGTTAGCTCCATTGGCTTTTTATAAAAAATATAGCGGGTTGCCTATCAACAGGCGCATAGAAATCTACTATACCGACTTCAGAGTGAATTCAAATCTTTCAGCGGGAAACATTGACAAGTTGGAAGTGACAAGTGAGAGCGAGAGAGAGGAATCTACTATACCGATCATATGACGTCACCGATAGATGGCAGTAGTAGTACTAAAAATTTGAATCTAAGGGCGGGAAATCCTAGATGACAAATTGAAAATGACAGATACAAAATGGCAGATATGTTCGCGCATGCATATGAGAAATTATATATGTAAATGAGAGAGGAGATATGTAAATGATACCGTGAATTAAATTAATTGATTTCGCGCATTTAATTAGACCACGCCTCATTTGAATATTAATTAGATCGCGGGTCATTTGCATAAAAGGAGAGGGGGGCTGGCCAATCAGAAGCAAGGGGAGGAGCCATGCCATTGGCATGCCAGATGGCATGTCAATTTCCGTCTGGCGAAAGCGACCCATTACCTACTGAGGTTCATTATACTCATTTGCAGATTTTAATTTTTCAAGATTATCAGTACCTATTTTGTCTAAAAATACTTTTTTATACTTAGCTAACAAAGGTTGGAAATCTTAAGCATTACCATTATAATCGACGAGAGATACAATTTCATTGTTATACTTTATTTGTAGAAGGTTTTTATCAATTAATTGTAATTTTGAAATGAAATACAAATATTAATTACATGATTTACAAGATTTATTGATATTTTTATACCTGATAATTATTTCGACATACTATATGACGTTATCAAAGGTAAATTAGAATGATAAACAAACACGTTGCTAAGAATATTTATGCAGAAAATAGGTACCTATATGCAATTATACATAAAACTAAATTGTATCTTTAACACTTCTAATAATTTATTTATTTTGTTAACCAAAGAGTTACTATATACACCTAATCACAAGGTTAACATAAAAAATGTTTCTTAACTAAATTCACGATCAATGCGTTATATGCAGATGAAGAAACTTAATTATAAATTTTAATATTTGTAACATACTACTTCAAACAACATCAACATACATCATCAAAAGGGAATAAAGAGAATAGATAAAAATAGAATTTACTGTTAGCACCAGAACTCAGCTGCGCCCTTTGGATTTTGAGGCCCCGTGCACAAATATAGAGTGGGGCCCCAGTAAATAAAATATATATAATAATAAATATAATATAAATATATTTTAGATAAAGGTTCATTTTTTATTTTGTGAGAACCCAAGTTCATAGAGAAAAATGTATCACCCTAGCTGGGAATCAAACCCAGGACCTTCTGCTATCTAGGCGGCATCTCTACCTCTGAGCTACCTGAGGCGAGTTACCAGTAAAGACAAATTTTCTCTATGAATTTGCATTCTAAATATAATTTGATATAAAACATTAATTCACAAAATAAGAAATTAACTTTTATCTAAGATTTATATAATTAACTTCCTTATAGTATGAATCAAAGTAATCTAAATGCTTTGAATATTAACGTTGTCGTCGGTGAAATGTTGATCTTTATTAATAAAATCACAAAATAATCTAGTTACTTGGTATGTTTGCTAAATATCTAATTCATATGAAAAATATGTCACTCTACAGATAGTCGCCTTAGGTAGCTCAAAGGTAGAGATGCCGCCTAGATAGCGAAAAGTCCTGTTTCGAAAGCATAAAATTGTGTGTAATTAACTATATTTCATAAAGATCAATGTACATTGATTATTTGGATAAAATTATAGTCATCCTTAATAATGTGAACTTCTCTACTGGTGTATTGAATTCTTTTCTTTTTCACATTTGTAAGTAAATCATTATTGATATAAGAAACATACTGTTAAATAAATGGCTAGTTTATAAAGGTAAACGCAAATTTTAAATAATAGGAAGGCCGTTCATAATCAATTTATGATCATATTGAATAACATTACTAACGATAATTTTTTTTATTTAATAAAATAAATAAATAAACTACCTGTTAATTATTTTTGTTGTGTTTGTTTAACCTGTACGATTAAGAATCATTTAATATTCAGCTTTTTCTTATTTGGGTTGAATTATTTCACTGTAGTGGAACATAGACATTGAGGAGACTTATTATTAATGAATTGTTTAGTGTCTAAACCTTTTTGCCAAATGAGCTGGCGCCCTTTTCCACAATTCTTCAAAAATCTACCGATGTTCAGTTTATCCATGTTCAAAGATAATTTAATTAAGATAGAGTCACTTTCGCAGCTATACTAGCTAAACCGATGTAATAATAGTAAGCATTGTTTGCCCTGTTTTTTAAATTGTTTTTGATAGTTTTACAGTTAGGTACACTTTGATACCCATTTCTGGGACTGGTAATATATTAATGTTACAGGTTATACATTAATTATTACAATTTAAATGCTTTCTCGTTGATACTTTAATAACATTGGTAATTTTACGATTTATAAAAATATTTGCATTCATTTGCAATTTTCCGTTTGCTCGGTTTATAAACGCATTAATATCTAATAAAAAATGAAATAACAGATTCAGGGAACAACTACAAATATTTTGATAAGAAATTAAACAAAAACTACAATCTCGAAAATGCTGTGGGAATTCTACATTGCATAACGGATGTTTAAACTTTGTATCATTTCGAGGAGATTTTTTTAAATTAATTCTTTATAAAAAAAATTAGATCACTGACTCTCTATGATTAATCAATCAATGACTTTATTGCGTTCAAACAAATGATAACATTTAATAATATACACGCATTTGAAATTAGTAATAAGTTTGCATAAAAAGGTATAACGATAATCTGTTTAATAGTATTGAAAGGTTAGATATTATTTTCTTTTCCGACAAGGCTTGGTTCTATCTTTCTGGTCATTAATTCGCAAAATTATAAAACTGGGCCAGCTCGTATAAAACTAAAAGTGTTTTTAAAGTTGCAAGGAGCATTTGGAAAGTTGAAATTAGGTTAGGTTACTAACGAAGATTCTTTCACATATACTCTATAAATAATGCTTCCAGCATAGTTATGTTGGCTCTGCGACGTAGATGGTCACTTAAAAAATAAATCAGGAGACTGCAAGATTATTCTGGACTATTGATAGAACAAAGAAACCTCTCTACTAGGGAGGATACTATTAAGGTTTATTTCTTAATTCACCACGACCTGCCGATTTCTGTTTACGAAAGACTGTTAAGATACGCATGATTTCTTGCCAAATTGCGAAATTTACAAAAATGTTGAATCTCGCATTCTCTGTATACTTTATATGATTCTATGCAATCAGCAAACAATTGTCAATGTGCTTGGTGCAACCACTTTTTGATATTGTTCAGATTATATTGCTCAGGCGTCGTGAGTGTTAATCGCGAAGGCTTACTGATTAAGAATAGAACGCAGAAACAAATATTAAGATAGAGGGCGCCACGAAAATCATTTGATGTTATGAAATTGAATCTAATCGAGAAATCCACAATTTGGGAAAGGACTCCCTTTAAAATTTAAGTGAAATTCATTTGAACAAATCTTTATTTTAATAGCAAATTTTAAGTTTAATGAATGGAATGAATGAAACACCAACAATTTGTCTATAGCATTAATTATTAATTTAGACAAAGAAATTCAACAAAACATTTATAAACACTTATATAAAACATGTGCGACATTAACCCTTTCGTTATAGCGTTTCATTACCAATTCTTTATTTTACAATAACCTCACAAATAGACGCTTAATTTACTAAAACAAAAGCCCTACACACAAAACAAAATATCAGTAACACTGCAATATGCGGGAACGATACTTGAATTCTGAGCAATAATTTCCAATATTAACTGATTTCCTTATTCTTAAATATTTCTAAACTTGAACAGCGCTTAACTAATGACTTGAAATGTTACTTGAACTTTTAATAACGTCCCTTAAAGAAGATGATGGATATTGATTTATTAATAGTGAAACACATCCCTTTCTGCGTATTTACAATGTTTAATATTTTAAATAAGTTCTCTAAAATAACACTATATCTAAACAGTATGACCCTGAAAAGTCATGAATTCCTGAAATTCTCCATGTCCTCGAAATGCACTAAGCCGCACAATTGAATCCCTTCGTTAATTAAATTTCCAAAGCGAGGGGAAACCCGGCTGAATTTGCACACAAATACTGGTCTCTACATAGACCGAGAATACAACGCGGAAATGCAAATAAACTCTTTGCACAAAAACTGGTCTCTAACTAGATCCACAATAAGGAATGATCAGAAATTCCCTTCACTAAACTGGTCTCTAACCTCTATACTTACATTACGATACGGAACTATACATTAATACTCTGCAATTCTATTTTAACTTTGTTGACGGAACCCGCGAGGGGCGATCCGCTTAGGGATGGCGGAACGTTAAGCGTCCTTCTCGATAGCCTCTGAAGGGTAACTGCATTCGGCTCAGGTTTTAAGTAGGGTTTTTTGAATTTAACCATTCAAACTCGAATGTGACTACAGACTTAGTAATAGTGAATGAAAAATTGAACAGATTTATCTCTTTTGAAATTCCACGAAACTTAATATAGCACAAAGGATTATTTACACAAGATAGAATCATAAAATACATTTTTTTAATTCTTTCTGCATTCTTCAGTGTTTATTTAAATACCGCTGCCTTTCATATTCGACGATAAACATTTTATGTTCTATACACCACCTTAAACAGGCAAAGCGGAATCATTCATTATTATACAGGGGATATAGGGGTTTAGAAATGTAAACGACATGAACTAAAAGCCCACGAATTTGAGCTCGTTGCAACATCTTTCACATGAATAAGGTCTCAGCCTCAAATGTTGACATCCTTGCACAAACAGGATCTAATGAACATTTATAGTGAGCTTTTGGCACGTGCATTTTTTAATAAAATTGTTACAATGGGCGAAAGTTGTGTCCATTAATAAAGCTCTGTCACCAAACCAAGCAAGCTTGCATAGACAACTGCGAAAAGGAGTTATGTACAAATGCATTACGAAACTGAACCATCGATGGGCCAAGCGCGCATGGCAATACGTACCATAAGCATCTTCAAAGCATTAATGCCACTATCATACCGAGGATTTTGCTTCGTAGAATTTTAATATTGTTAATTTTATCTTATTACTCCTTGGTTTATCTTTATCTAGACTCCAAAATACTTTTGATCTAAATTGCACAATTTTTGCGGAAAAACTTCCAATCAGCTTCAATTATTCTGTTTCAATGATTGACTAAAAGCATTCCAAGGAAAGTTATAAGTACATATTATTTGTTTCCAACTGACTCTTATAAAGATTAGGTTATATTTCGATCTTGATAAGATTCGCAAATTTAATTATGGCAATAGAAAAGTAATAATTAATTTCATATTGTAATGATCTATTACGTTTATTAGTAATTATGCATTATAAAGATTTGTATAGATGGAGGTAATACTTAGTATAATACTATACTACATAAATACTACAATAATACTGTTAATATAATATATTACTACTTACTATGAAGTGAATTATACATATTACATATATGTACAATTGACTTCATGGTAAGTGCAGCAACTACTGAGAAGCTAATTTGGCAGCAAAATCTTTTCTTCCTCTGCTTGCTTCTGCATATCTGTAGTCCCTTGAAAAGACATTTTAGTGTGTGGAGAATTCTTCAGAATCTTCTGGTTCCTCATAAGAACAGTTAAGTAAGAAACTGTAAAATGGTTTCCGAATCAAAGTTAAGATTTGACGTTTACAAACGATTCTATAATGTTTTCGTTATTATTGAAGTCAATATTAAGGCATCGATTAATAAAATCTTGCCCTTTCATCGCTAACAAATAACGGCATTCTGGTTTCCTTGCATGTTCCGTCCATGGCTCATCCTCTGGTTCCCAGTCTCGAAAACATATACCGCAGGAGAAACATTCGACGGCATCTACAAAACCCAAATAGAAAAATCCAGCCTCCGCTAACTTCTCTGGTGTTTGAGGTGACGATTTAGGCCACATCTTAAAACTGGTTAAACGATCTTCGAAGCTAGCATAATCCATATTTGGGGGCTTTCCGTTGACATTTACATACATTACACTTTGGATTTCTCCATCAAAACAGATACCTGAATTTAGATCGACATCATCTTCTTGTAAACGGTCTACGATAACATCCTGAACGAACGAACAATTAGGAAAAAGTCTCTTGTGTTTTCTGTCTGGTTCATCATCGAATTCCCAGTTTGTGATTTGCCCATCACAATAAATACAAATTGCGTTGTTGTTTTCATTTAGATAGTAAAATCCAGATCGGGCTAAGTCTTTTGGCGCGACTATGTGGGGTATCGGCCATGTTTGAAAAGTTTCGAGTCTCACTTTTTCACTTAATAATGTATTTTCGTATAAATTCATTTTGATCGGTGTCCTCCGACAAGAACGAAACCTTGAAAGAGAAGAGTGGTAAAAAACTGAGAAATAAAAATTAACTTGATCTAGTTAACCAATCAAAGTTCAAAAATAAACATATTCCTGCATCACAAGAACTTTAAAGAAATTCACAAAGCATTATTACAGCAATAATTGTTTTACAGAGGTCGCTATAAAGAACGATCTACAATTGCAACTACTTACAGATTAGCCGTAAAAATGTTTCAACAAAATAATCAGACGATCACAGTTTGACGGTATCTTTTAGACTGATTAGAAACTATATACATTGATTATTTTATACCATTCAGAGCTTAATTTGATATAAATGATTTTAATTTATATAGAAACTGTTTTTACATTATAGATAATCGTAGATATGTGCGTTGATAAGATACTATACAAAAAGCAAGTCTAGGCACTCTGGGCACTTGCGTCAATAATGATGCCCACACGTTGTGTTTATGTTTACACATGTTACACATGTTTACACATGTTCTCGCTATTTTCGAGGTTCTCGTGAGATTTCCAAATCCTAGACTACGTAAATAATACTGTCTAGAGTTATATTAATTAAACTGAAATCGTTCGTTTCGTTGTAAAAATTTCCAACTTAGCTCATGTTGTAGTCTATCTCTAAATTAATAGTATATTATATACCAAGGTTGTGAAGAGTTTTTTCTAGAGCCGAGCATTATTAGATCCCGAGATGCGCAGCATCGAGGGATATAAGATGAGAGGCTCTAGAAAACACTTCACAACCGTGGTGTATATATTATTTTTTTCACTACTAGTACTTTTATTCCTTTTATTCTTCTCACATAAAAAACGTACTATCGCGATCACGGATTTTTTCCCGGATGCCAGTGTATAATGGGATGAATTTCTGCCCCGTGTTACACTAAAATCTGGATTATTGACTAGTAGTCAATAATAAAAAATTATTTACCACTAGGCAAGAAGACTAACTTCACAAGGTGACAACAGACTAGATAATAGTATGTTTTAAAGCTAGTAGTGAAAAAACATAATTTAGTTGTCCTCAAAACAAATAACGGGAGAGGGTTTTACTAAAATAGGAATTTCTATTCAATGTTGCGACAAAACTGTGAATGGTTACATTGATATTTAAGTTGCTCAAAAAAAACATTTAAGATATTCTTTTACATTGTTTCTTACGACAACTTATACTTTTAAAATCGATTTTCTCGAAACATTACTTTTCAGGTTTAGGTAAAACATACTTTGAAAACATTAATGGAATGAACGTTTTGCGTTGATTTTCTGTGAACACAATGGTGGTTTTATTTTTGTAATAGGTATAAACAAGCAATGAGATTTGAGAAACAATATAAAGAGGACCTGCCGCATATCATTTTTGTTGTCGGAAAAGAGAGAGAGAGAGATTTTAGTACGCTAATAAAGCATACTTGAAGCTACGTCTCACCCATGGTAAGCATATATGGTTTTTATGCTTTTTTTGTTTTTCCTTAATTTCTTCTTCTTAAATAGTTAGTAAGTAATTGTATAATAGTATTTTTAATTTGAGTTTGATTTGTCTTTGTGATTTTATAAAAAAAAACATGAAAAGAGGTATAAGTACCTATTTATCTTCATGATTTTATTAAAAAATGATTTTAAATCTAAGATGGGATTTTTTGCCTTCTCTTAGTTAACATATTTAACTTATTACATACAAATTTTCTGTAGCAACATACAAAGTATTGTCTTAATAATAATAATAATAATAATAATAATTGCTACAACCCATAACCTGGAAACCAGGCCCCAGAAGCTATAAGCTTGTGCGGGAGGGAGGGGGCGATTATTATTATTACGTAGGCCCTACGTGCGACTGCAGCCGACTTACAGATGGAACAGCGCTAATCCCACATTTATGTCACAGCTAAGGAAAACTGCAGAAAACCTTAACCAGATCTGCCGGCACCGGGAGTCGACCCGGGCCGCCTGGGTGAAAGTCCGGCACGCTAGGCATTAAACTACCAAGGCTCTTATAATATAGCTATAAATTAATAAGTATGTGAAACCAGAAATGATATTCTTGGGTGGCTTTTATTTATTGATGAATATCTTTGCTTGTATGAATTTAAGAAAGAAAAAATAAATAAATACGCCACTGTGTATGACATGCAATGTGTGAAATGCATAAGAAAATATATTTTGTTTACCATGGGTGAGACGTAGCTTCATGTATGCATTATTAGCATGCTAAAATCCCTCTCCATTTACCAACAACAAAAACGAAACGCGGTACGCTCTTACGTAGTTTTGCAAATATCTTCGCTTGCGACCTATGACTAAAATAAAAGCTTCATTGTGTTCACAGAAAATCAACACGAAACGTTTATCCCAGTCATTTTTTTTTAATATTGTAACCCTTCCGGGCTTACAGCTAACGGCAGCTCTTCGTCTGGTGGCTTGGGTCGTGGGTTCATTGAAGGCACAGATCATTACTTACAAAAAAAATTTTTATTTTAATTTTATTTGGCGCCACTTAGTTTTATGCTGTTTGAAAACTAAGAAAATAGGATTGTTAGTATTTGGGTAGTTATTATACTTTATAAATGAAATAATCATAAATGCGTTATTAAATTTAATGATTTTAATACCCAAAAATAATTGTGTAAAGAATAAATTTCATTATTAAGAGTTACGTATTGATAGGTATAGATAATTAATTTATTTATTATCCAAAATACCCAAAATAGCTATTTGAGGTTTACATTTGTAGTTATTGCAACTCTATTTATATTAGTTTGAAAATAATTAAAGTAAGATAATATATGTATAGTTTTATAAAATAAGTTTAAATCGTTAGAATGATAAAGATTGATCGATATTCGATAATCGCCACAGGAAGCGATTGCATATCTGTGGTACAACAAAATTTGGAGTAGTCTGACCTGAATCTGGATTTTCTTAACTGGTAAACGTATAGCTTCCGTACAATTGACGAATAATAGCAACGTTGGATCTCTGCAACGGATTCCAATGAGAACTTCCGTCGGTTATTGAGCTCAGGCGAATTTCCAGTGGTAGGCTTGGAAAAGTGATAATTGATGATGATAATTTAGTCAGTATGTTGATGCAATAAAATATTAATTATGTTTGCTAGCTTGCAAACCTGCTAAATTGCTAATTTTCTGATTTACTGACTTACAGACTTATTAACTTACAGACTTACATACAGGCCGTCAATCTAAAATGCAAAATTACTCAAAATTAGGCATCGCACCAAAAAGTATTAAACAATACTTAAGTATGATAATAAGATAACATTAACATACCTTCTATAAAATAGAATGGCCTTCTTGTTTAATTAAAATATGTTAATAACTAAGATTATTAGTTGCAATACATGTACAAAGTACTCATTCAGATCTCTTTTTAAAAATGACAAAATGTCCGTCTATCGCACGGTCTATCAAGGAAACTCGTCTGCGTCTCTGATAAAGGTTTAGCTATCTATCCTTTCCAAAATTGTATTACAATAATAATAAATTATACCTTTATTTAATATACAGTGTGTATTATTATAAATAGGGTATAATAATAAATGCAATCAAAATAAAGTTTAATAGGCAAACAATATAAAAGTTAAAATCAGTGTTACAATATATTTTAGATTTAAAGATATTAAATGTTAAATGTAATTTTGTTAAACCTTAAAATTGATGTTTTGAGAAAATCGACTTTAAAAGTCGGAGTCCCCATAAGAAACAATGTATATCTTAAATGTTTTTTTAACAAGTTACACTAATATACAATTTTGTAATAACATAACGCGGATGTCCTGCAACAAATAACATAAAAAATTCAATTTCACCCCCTGATTTACCAAAGTGTCTAATCTCATCAATTTTTTTTATTTATCGACATGAAATAAATATAACGGCTAAAGTTGAGCTAAAGATTTTTCAGCTAATACAAACATATAGGTATCTCAGTAGCAGTATGGAGTAAACATTCTAATATAGCGGGAAATCAAGTTTAAGCCTTCTAAATACCCGCCATTCATTAATTCTGATGGACATAATAATATTAATTATTATACACTGTTTAATTGCTGGACGCCCGAACGCATGCGGCAATTTGATGTGCGGGATATATTATAAATGTTTAATACCGACTTATCGCTTTTTAATAAAATTTAAATAAATTCTTTAGGAGTGCTTGTTACAAATCTTTTATAATGTTACAAGTATTTGAGAATAATAGTAATGCAACGGCATTATGCAGCCGTCCGATAACTAAACTTCTAACATTTCATATTATAATATCCTTCAAATGATTTGTGTGTTTGTTATAAGGAAGCAACATTATATTCCGCTCTATTACATGGTATCTAAAATCTCGCTACACAAATTCGGGGAGCTTCAAAAACAAACTTAATGTATCAACAACATTAGATCTTCAAGGGGGTTCATTTTTATTGTAAGCGAACTAAATGATTTAGAATTTTCAAATAATGTGCAAATATTAGCTCAAATAGTTTATTTAACAAAACCATATTTACAATTCTGAAATATTGATTGGAAGAACACTTTATAAATTAATTATAAATAATTATCTTATATTATCTTAATATAAATAATGAATAACAAACACAAACAACAAACGTGTAGCAATACTAATAGTAAATAAATGAACGTTCTAGTTCCGAAATGTCACAGTTTGGAGTATAGTTTTAAGCTGATTACCTACACAAAAATCCTGAAGTGGAGCACTAGAATTTATCAAATTTAAAATTTTAAAGTTTCATTTTTTTAATTCGTTTTAAATAACGAGATGTATAAATTTTTCTATCTCTTTCCATTGCAATAAAAATGAGACTAAACGTTTTGTCGGTGACACTACATGTAGACATATATATTAAATTGTATTGTTCAATTCACATACTCATCAAAAGCATGTGGCTGTTATGGTAATGATGAAGACATGAAAAGGATGTATTTTTCACGAACTTATTAATTTTAACGTGCCAAAGATATACTACAGGGCATGTAATTATTACATGGTGATCCAAAATGATTGAGGACAGTTTGGATTTACCGCAACGTTAGATTACTGTCAAGTTGGCAACACGAATACTTTTCAGACATTTTTATCGTTCTCTTATTTCACAGTGGGGTCTCAAAAATAATAATAGCTTATAAACTTCCTTAATTTTAAATAAAAAACTTATTTGATAATAAAATCGTCTAAAAAAAACTGTAGTTCTGAAAAGAACTGTTTTGTAAAATAAGAAAAACAGCGAAATAAACCAAAGATCCAATGAAAACCCGGAACAACGTGGAAAAGCACAAAGATGTTAACGAGAAAGTGGCGAGTTGACGCTGTAGTTTGACGCAACGCATTTCAATAGTGCTACACTAACAACTTGAAGTACACTAAAACCTACGGCGCGAGATTCTAACCGTCCTCACTCAATTTGTATCACACTGTATATCAATTTGGAATATTAATTGTGGCATGCAAAAATAATTAGAGGCAGGTACTTAATTTTTATATGAATTTCTATTGCAGCGCTACTAGGGTAAATGTTTCATTAGTTTCAGTACAGGCACACTGTCAATTTTCATTGACACACATCGCAAATTATTCCATATTTTATTAAATAGTTATCTTTCCAATGAACCTTTTTTGACCATACATCTATTTATATTTATCTTAATAAGAAAAATCGATGTTTACCTATCAAAATAATTTTAATTCTATGATTTGTAGCTATTGTTAAGACTAATATTAGAACTTCTATTGCTAAATACTATTACTAATATTAGAACTAATACTATAAGAGATAATAATACTTTTCAGTCTGACATGATTGACAACAAGTTTTTCATCTACCTGCTGGATATTTTATTTAATACTACTAATTTATTAGTAGTATTAAATTAATAAAATAATTATTGCAGCTTATAGACGCAATGCGCAGTCCAGCGCTGTTTGAGTAGTACTGTCTTATATGTCAAGTAGGCATCACGTGATAATGGGCAGATACTGCAGTAATCCAAAACGGGTGTGGTCGAGTTCGTTATTTAAAAAAGAGGTGTTTGGTTCGCGCCTGCTGTTGTTGACGTAATTCGGTAATTGTAAACAAATAAAAAAGAATTTTAAAAATCACTTTAAAAATTGTTATAATAATTTCACTTTGTTGTAATTAAGTTAAAAATAGAAGTAAATCATTGCCGGAAATATATCGTCGTGTTTTGGGGCCGTAGGAACAATAGTGTACTTAACTCGCTAGAAAGTGTCTTTCGCACTCTCGTATGATATCTGTACTACTTTCACAATCGTGCGATATATGCCACGTTATGTTGTTATTAAATAATATTCGGAAACACACATGCCCGTTTCATCTACCTTACGTATCAGCTATTTACCACTGAAAAAGCGGTAGATACCGTACAATTCAATTTCTTGTAAACGCCTAATGTAACAACTATAACTAATCTACACTCACAATTAATTTAAAACTAAATTCAACGAGATATTGTACGTATACATACCAGGTTAATTAAATATAATGAAAACAAAAGGTGTAGTACATGAAACACAGAACAAACAAAATTCTTTGGTTGCGTAATGCTTAACGTTTGAGAGTCTACTTTTTAAGAGATTTACTACATTGTTAACAGTTCATATTGTAAAATTCTACACAAGATTGCGCAATATTTCTATTTGTATTTCGTACTAATGCCGCTGTTAGCCGCAGCAAGACGCTGGACAGCATTTACAACTAGAGTCCCTTTATAATAATATTAAATAATAAGAATAATAACCTATTATTATTATACAGGAACTCTATTTACAACTGCACAACGTCGTTCAGCGTCTTGCTGCAAAAAGAAGTGCAATATAATAAGATTGAAAATATCATTTTTCTGATTTGCATCATAAAAAGTAATGATAAATGCTAAGCAAGAGTTTATTAATTTATATATGTTAATTACTTTTTATAATTTACATGTCTTACATCTTACACCATTAGAAATATTTTGCAATTATTGATGTTAATCTATTTTCTATATTGATTTCGGATTGCTCGTTGATTCAGTTTGTTGGTTAAGCTAGTTAGCTTGTTGTTAATTATATATACCTATATATGAATTTTTATATTGTCAAATCACTATTCTGATTATGATTTCGGATATGGACTCTTTACTACTGAGCTATACAATTTAAATATAAATTAACACTGATTGTAATTATGTTCCTGGTACGAAACCTGGAGAGGTCAAGTGCAGCAGTGTGAAGTTAACATAAGAATTAATATCTGTGATTGCAGTACAAGGAATCCGAAGTCAATATATAAATTAACAACAATCTTTACAAGTACACCCGAAGACGGGAGCAGAATACAGTTCCCTAAACGTTACGTATTTAAAAGGAACAAACAGAAAGCGATGAAGTCTAATTAACATCAAATTTATAATTATTATTGACACGTTTTATTGATACCAATATTCTAAGTGTTTCTCTTTAAATAGGCACAGAGTTTGAATTTCATAAAATCACAATTTTAGAATTTAAAAGCTTCAGGACTTGTCGACAGTTTTTACTTTCATTTTGTAGTTTCAACCTTTCAACGTCATCTTATAACTGATTACTGTTTCACATAATAGAATCGAATAAAAATAAAAATTATCTACCAGAATAATTTATTTCTCGATTTTTAACCATTTTTTCATATTTCTTCTACATTCATATAATAGAGAATAAGGTGGTGTAGTACTAAAATAATCCTTCTAAAAGCAATATCTTCTGATCACATTTCTTGCAAGACAAACTCAAAACAAAGAAATCTATAAAATTAGTACATAATTATTTACTTTACGCCTTGTGCTTGTACTGATTCTGTCCCTGGGTATCTTCTATTTTACAACTTCTTTTGTCTACTTCATGACGGAAAAATTCTAAACGTATCGTTTATAGCAGATCTGCAAATAGGGCAGTGCTTCAGTTTTGGGGTGCAGCTTATACAAGCAACTAAATGTGAACAGGGTAAAAATACAACAACCGCTTCCTCAACCATGCATATCTTACAAAGTGTAGCTTCTTTATTTAATTCCTTTGCTGCAGATGCTGATGCATTTTCAGAATTCTTGGTATCTTTGATTGTTGTGTTGTTGTTGATTGGTGTTACAGTTTCCCTTATTGCAGTTTCTAAACGCCCTGGCGATTGCTGTAGGAATAAATCTGCAATTAAGATATGAGGATTTGATATCAAAAACAACTTACCATGTTGATTACATTCTCAGTATTGTTCATGTGAGTAGATTGATATCGTTTGACAAAGGCCTCTCCTCTCATCGCTAATAAATATTTACATTTTGGTCGTCCTTTTGCATGTTCAATCCACGGATCGTCCTGTGGTTCCCAATCTTTAAAGCAAATTCCGCAAGAAAAACATTCAACAGCATCTCCAAATCCCATATAGAAAAATCCGGCATCCGCTAATTTTTCTGGAGTTTGAGCTAGAGCTTTAGGCCACATTTTAAAACTTGCTAAACGAAATTCTAAACTAGCATAATCCATATTGTGAGGTTCCCGATAAACATTTATGTGAACTTCTCTTTGGATAGCCCCGTCAAACTGAGAACCTACATCAACATCATCATCACCTTCTAGACGAGATGAAATAACAGACCGGACATATGGACAGTTTGGAAAAAATCTTTTGTGTTCTTTGTCTGGATTATCACCTGGCTCCCAATTTGTAATTTGTCCATTACAGTATATACAGATTACGGTATCGTTTTCGTTTAAGTAGTAAAATCCAGATTGTGCTAAATCTTTTGGTGCGATGACATGGGATTTTGGCCAGGTTTGAAAGCTTTGGAGTCTGATTTTTTCATTTAGCAGTGTATTTTCGTACAGATTCATTTTGCTAATAATTAACGTTTGGAATCTAAAAAACGGCAATTAAAGATTATAAGTGAGTATTTTATTAAAGAAGAAAATAATCTAAGCCATGCAAAACTATTATCAAGCTACAGCAAGCTTAGGAGTTCTATAATTCTAGCCTGCAAAGTCTGAGTTTTTACATTTAACTTTCACCCTGTATAAATATAGAGAATGAGTATTAGGAAATGATTTGGAGTAGGCCAAGACCAGATTTTTAACGGTGTTATGTTATGTGTTAACTCACATACTGGCTATCTGATGGGAATAAACTTCCTGATTTATAATAAATAATACAAAACACTATCCTGTAAATTTATTTTTATTATTAAGAATAATAATTATTGCTTCAACAAATATATTTCTCCTACAAAGTAGGAATCATCAGTGTTGTAAACAAACTAAAATCAACAAATTAAAAATACATCCAACAACTCACACATTAAAATCTTATTTAAAAGTGGGGAGTATGTCAAATAAATCGTTATGGAGGGGGGCTAAATCAAAATTCATAAGATGATCTTTGTTTAAAAACATGTATATAGCTTCCTTTATATTAAGGTATTGATACTGGTTCACTTCTTCTAATAGTTTTACACTTTTTATTTTATGACCTTTACATGCTCTGCCAAAGCGGGCTTATCAAACATTTGATTTTTAATATAATATATATGTTCTGTTTCTCTAGTGCGTACATTTCTTTTAGTTTGACCTACATATTTTTTGTGGCAATTATTGCATGCAATTTCGTAAATCCCTGCTTTATCTAAAGCAGGGATTTACTTGAATTTTGTGTCTCAAAAAGTGTCTCACAACATTTTGCTGTAATCAGCGGCGGCCGCCGACTGCTCATCGGAATATTAATAACAATAAAAACAAATGCATCTAAATGTTTCTTAAAGGTCTTATACCTACTGAGTACAAGAATGTCACGGACCTTAGTTCATACCGACCTACCTTCCTACTTAAGGTCATAGGAAAGCTCATCGGAAAAATCCTAGCAAATCTCCTGCATTCACTATTAGAACAACATCAACTCCTACCGGACGCATCCTCACATGGACGCAACAAAACCGCAATCCGTTTTGACAGGCGCGGTTTCTTCCTTGACACTGTGAAGTACACTCCTACGACCAGCTCCAACAATCTCTTATCTAGGAATAAATTCCAAAACCATCTTGGTTGTGCCCCCGAACTTAAAGGATGCCTCGACATAGTACTACATCATCGGTCAAGCATTCTGTCCATAATTCAACAAACACTCATCCAGACTTATAAAACCTTCATTCTGGAGGTCGTTCTCAAGAAAAACCCTTAATCTACCGAGGCTTAAATGACTAATCCCCCAACCTTGAACTCAAGAATATCACAACTCACACAACACTCCCAGGTACATGTTTAAATCAACAGTGATCAGCTGCCTGTCTTCGATACGGCAGATATTTCAGAGGGTGTCGTACTAGTAGGGAGTTTTTTAAGTGGTTTTATGAATGGGAGGATTTTTGCCATACGGGAGTCCTGTGATGATCGTCGCAGGAGTAATATCCTGCGGGATTCAGATGCTTATAGGCTCGGACCAGATACACACGGACGAGTTCAGGGAGACAACCGATCAGAAACCCTGCTTTGGTTGTTCTTTTTCAATTTTATTTTAATTTAATTTTAAAACTTCAAAACTACAGTTGACTAATTTGACGGGCACAGTCAGTTTTTCCAAATTTTGTTTTATTTCTTTTCCTAAATTCTAAAACAAACCTATTAATCTCGCCAAGTAACCACAAATGGTAGCATCATGATATTATACTACATCATGAAGCTATCCAGTGATCGCCAAAGTGGTCAAGATCGACCACTAGGGGTCGAAATAATGCTGTTAGGGGGTTGTACGGGAAATATTTAATTTGGTAAACTTGGATTACCTCCATCCTGAATGCAAACGCAATTAGAAGTTAATCGTGGGAACTGTGTCATGAATAGGGCCTGTAAGACGGAGCAAGACCATTAAAATAGCCACGGAGGTCAATCAAGTATAAGTTACTTTAGTTATAGCTATTTTAGTTATTCTTGTTTTAAAGATAAGTTATATTAGTTAGAGGCCAATAGTAATATAGGGGGATCGATAAAAAGTCAAGAAACTCTTGAAAAGACGGTCATAGAAGTTTGGCAACTCCTGAACTATACCTTGACACTATTATAATTTTACACTTGTTATTTTTATAATCTCACCCCCTCTTACTATGTTACTCTAAACATATTTTCTGTTGCCTCTTTTGCTTTTTTTTGTTTTAGGTGAACCAGAAGACCACCTTCGCGAGTGGTCATGGCTCCCGAGGCGCAGTGTGTGCGGTTCTGAAAACAGCAGTTTTTCCGGTTTCTTCAAACAAAATATACCCAAAGGTTAAAGAGACAACTGAGCCAATAACAGCCAGCATTCAACAGGTACAAATCCACGTTGATCAGCAACCGAAGCTACTAACTGCACTTTTTGGAGGACAGCAAAAATCTCAACTGCATCCATCAGTTAACGAACCCGAAGACGATTTTATTCAACTATGAAAAACGAAGAAAAGAATTTCTCAAAGAATATCATTGGAATACATCCTATTCGCTTGTTCAATGCAGTTTTGCACATACTTCTCGGTACTTTCCGGTCCAGTGATAAGTGTAAGACCTATCTACATAGCAGATACTTCCTGGTAAACTTTGAGATAGAGTTCACAGAATTCTCTCCAATAAATGCTACAATACCTCGAGGTGGTATCCTTGGACTATTATCATACACTGTAGATCTGCCAATTACGCTAGAATCCATGACGTCAATCTATTCTGACAACATCGTAGTTTCAGCTTTCGATAGTAATTCGATTATTACTTCACAGAAACTGCAAACCAGTTTAACTATCATTCAAAACTGTTTAGAAAATAAAACCCTATGAAACTACTATATCACCATACGAGGAGAAACCTGACCTGCGCTCTATATAAACAATAGACAACTTCCTCGAGAAGAAGAAGTCAAGTAAGTACCTCGGGCTGTCACAGGGTTGACCTGGCGCCAGCACATTTCCACAAAACGGAATCAACTAAAAACTACTCTCTTTCAAATGTATTGGTTACTCGGATGTAAATCTAAACTCACAGTAGACTATCTACAAAATAATAATTAACCAGTCTGAACTTACATATACGGCATCCAACTCTGAGTTTGTGCCGAACGTATAGTTATCCTAAAAGACTATTCTCAATTGCTGAAAAAAACCCTACATGACTCCTACAGAATCCTACATGACAACTACTACATTAGTCATGCCCTATTTCGATAAGAAATGTAAAAAATCACACTATACATCTAGCATACGTTTACAAAGCACGAACACCATTTACAAGAGCCAGTTTACTTCTATTTACTACCATTACATCTAGATATTACATTACTTACCAACTTATATTGGAAATTCTTAAAATTTGTATTGTGATTCTAGAATAGCGATACCTTCCATACTGAAATTGCACGATTATCTTATATCATTGAGAGTCTAACCTAATAAAAATTTCCAATTTTTATTTATATAAAGATTTGTTTTTATGTAATAAGTATTTAGGAGATAAGATACCTATATTAGATTATTCCGACGCCGTACTCAATAGACCTAAAGCAACCTTTGTTAACATTCTTATTTATTGGGAAATTTCTATAAATGTGCAATTTCCAAATTGTGAGTAATATTATGCCTTTCCATGGAAATTCCACCATAGTGTGATTATTGATTATCACAGTTCAGTCATTCACCTTTATTTGTTCACTTATTCTTTGTATCATCTTTATCTATTAGTTTATTTTGCATGTAACTATGAGATTCCTGACTTTACGATTATGCATCATCGCTTATGGCATAGGAATACACGCAAAAAATGGGGTTAAAATTCAAGTATGCGTCTGAAACTGATTTCTTACAGGATAATGACGTACTTATAAAGATAAAATAGACTAATAATTAAATAAGGTATACCATAGTCATTAACTCTCATTATACCGGATTGGGCAATAGTGTGGGGAAGTCATATAGCTCCTAAACAGTAACAGCTAGAAAAATCGTTCTAATACGGATGTAAACAGTAGATAGAGGCGCATCTAGAGAAATTATTTTCAAATATACATGGTGTTGCAGAAAAGTGTGGCACGCTTAAGGTATTTTTTTTAAATAGAATGCCCCAAATATTTTTGCATATTTAACACCTGTCTTGGCAGGTTTATTTATATCTAAAGTTTTATCGCCATCTAATGACCGGTTTAGAAGTTATAAATTTTTTTCAAAAAAATTGAGTTTTACATTATTCCACTCAACAGTTTATCGCTTTCACGGCTGCAACCGTGAAGACGAATTTAAGTAGGGATTTTGTTGCAGGGGCTTGTAGGGTGCTCTTCTTTAAAAGAAAATGGACCCACCATGTACAGGGTGTTCAAAACTAATTTTTAAATTTAGAGAACTTCAAAGCTAGAATTCACAACTTTTTCAAACGGAACATCCTGTATATTTTGTACCTTTGTGATGCAGAATCAAATAATGAACATTCTTTGTATGTACGTCCCTGTTATCTGTAATCACTTTTGATTTATTGAGAATAAACTGCAACTGGTCCATTTTCTTTTAAAGAAGAGCACCCTACAAGCCCCTGCAGCAAAATCCCTACTTAAATTCGTCTTCACAGTTGCGGCCGTAAAAGTGGTATACTGTTAAGTGGGATAATGTAAAACTCAATTTTTTTTTTAAATTTATAACTTCTAAACCGGTCATTAGATGGCGCTAGAATTTTAGATATAAATAAACATGCCAAGAGAGGTGTTAAATATGCAAAAATATTTAAGACATTCTATTTTAAAAAAATACCTTAAGCGTGCCACACTTTTCTGCAACACCCTGTATATTTAAAAATAATTTCTCTAGATGCGCCTCTATCCACTGTTTAGATACGGATCTAGAACGATTTTTCTAGCTGTTACCGTTTAGGAGCTATCGGACTTCCCCACACTATTGCTCCACCCGGTATAAAACGTAAACTTAATATGTGAGAAAGGGAGAGGTTATTCTCTCTTATTAGTTTCTACAGAATCAGAAATCTCATCTTTAGAATCTCTTATAAGATTCCCGAACCTTAATATTTTTTCAGTCTCCGATACTTTGAAACATCGAAACTGAAGCATAATAAAAAATCGCTGCCAGTTTAACTGCCATAATGCTTTCTCCAGAAAAAATATAAATACCACATTTTTATATTTTAACCCTCTGGAAATAGCCCACCTATGTTACTAGTTGTTAGATTTTTTCCTATTTTACAAACTCAATCTGTATTCTGTAGAAAATAAAATAACTTAAATACGGCAACAAAACAAACTGTTTGGCTGCAACAGCTGTATTATTAAATGTTTGAGGTTAGAATGGGGGCGTCTAGCGAACGCAACCGTTGAGACTATTGACTGACAGTGCTTTGCTAAACGCTGCTGCTGTGTGTGCGCTGACTGTCAACTGCTTAGTAAATTAGTCAGCGTGGTTTTATTTGCTGCCGGCGTTCATCGTATGTCATTCTAACCTCAAACAATAATAATACTGTTGTTGCAGCCAAACAGTTCGTTTTGCAGTCGTATTTTCGTTGTTTAATCATCCAAATATGAGTTGTTAAGCATCGCCGGCCGTTCAGCGAACTTGCAACAGTTTGACTAATGAAACAGTAAACACGTTGAGTGCTCACTCCCAACGGTTGAGTTCGCTACACGCTCTCATTGACATAGATGAACACCGGCAGCAAATAAAATCGTGCTGTCTAATTTACTAATCTGTTGACAGTCAGTGCACACTCAGCATCAGCGTTCAGCTAAGCGCTGTCAATCAACGGTTACGTTCGCTAGACGCCCCCATTGAAATGAAAATGACGTTGATATGCGGTAGGTGATCGTGCATGCAACCAATGGCAGCATTCAGCAGACTTACCGGTGCCGCTCTCCGGTAGATTTTAACTCAATTATGAAAAATTGGTTACCGGTTGATATATTTAAATTTACATGTCAAATATAATTATAGAGTGGCATAACCTAATTCGATATTTGTAATAATAATAAGAATGAAGCAGCTAGTATTAGATGAGGATAATTTAAATCTAAATTGTAAATATCAACAGTTTTTTCGGAAGAGATCGTAAAAATATCTATTAAGAGGATTCCGTACAATGAAAATAGTATCGATTTTATGGCTTTCTGGATCTGCTAGACAGCCGTTAATATTCAATATTTTTGAGATTTTCTTTTTTTGTTAGAATATACACCTCTTCTATAATTCCGTCAGACGCAATTGAGGAAAGCAATTAATTTTTTCTTATAAATAAATTGTAAACTTATGAAAAATGCATATTTTCATGTGCAGAATACTCGAATTTAGGTAACATCTCAGAAAAAAGAGTCTAGCCAAATCGTAATGTAAGTCTTCAACTATATTTCTGTCAAATTTCGTCATTGTAAGACAAAATATGTAAGAGCTACGTTAAATCCAGTAATATCCTACAAACATATTTTCAGAACATCGTGCACCCCCCCTCCGATACAAAACTTCCCCTTCGCTAACGAATCGAGAAGCCTCGTGGTAATAAGGTGGTCGGCCCTAGTAGCACACATATATTATATAAATATACGTTTCGACATCCGCCTAAATATTTAGTTAATATATTATTTAAAATATTTCTTTAATATCATTTTAATATTATTTATATATAATATTTATATTTGTCTACGACATTCTGTCGACATAATAATAATAAAATATTTGTTTGATATTCGTTTCAAAATATTAAAAATTTGACACAAATAAGATGTTTATTTAATATGTATATCAATATATTTCTAAATATTTCAATTTCAATATTTTATAAATATCTTCCTAATCTTTTAAATATTTAAAACACATATAATATTATATTTATATTTTTTAAATATTAAAGAAATATTGTGTGCTACTGGGGGGATTTCTGTACTAAAAGAAAGTTCGAGGTAATTCGTTATTTCTCCACCAATCCCTCTATTAAAAATTATAGTGGGGATAAGATAACGAATCTTAAGACCGACTATCGTACGGATTCCTGTTAAGCACAACAAAATAAACGTCAATGGGCGCTGTTGTAACCTCACTTTAATTGTACCGGTACGTTATGTAAACAAATCGTATTTAAAATGTGGTGAGCAAAACAACTACCGGTGACCCAGACCGGTAAGTCTGCTGAATGCGCCCAATGAAAAGAATGCTTTAGTTGTAACATAACCTTGAAACCTTCCAATATGACAATTATCCTACCGCATAATTAGATTTAATAAAATTACGCCATAATGCAGGTCAATCTTTGGCGCGTCCAAGGTCCGTAAATGTATAAGCAAGCTTTGAAATACACTGCCGTGCTTAGCAAGAAAGCAGTATCTCCACAACAGCAACTTAAGAAATATACCATATTTTTTGTTAGCATTCATTACAATTCCACATAGTATATTTCTAGATAGCAGTTTGTGCAGATACTGCTTTTTTGCTAAGCACGGCAGTATATGTCGCAATGCCGCCATTTTCACGCTAGGTAGCAGTTGCTATACGGCTGCTATCGAAGTGGACACGATTGTCATATGAGGCGCATAACGTTCTAAAACGTTGAATTAACGCTTAATACCAAGAAGTACAGGTGATTTCAAACAAATCTACGACAAGTCTTGATTTAATTTTGGCATTTTTAACAACGTGTGAATCAGAGTTTAAATCATGTTGTCATGGTTAACTACATAAAATTTATTAAATATCAAGGAAAATAGAAAGCACCATTTACACTATGGAGTACCGACTGTCCAAGACTTATTTAAAAATCAGGTGTATACATAACTGCAAACATAACTACATAACTGCAAACAAGTCGAGTTGTCGATTATTCCTTCTTCCTGTTAATCAACATGTTCCGCCATTTTCGCGCTAGCTGCATAGTGAAAGTGTATACGATGACCTATCTTTCCAAGCTTACTTAGACATTTACGCACCTTGTGGCGCTTTTAATTTAGATAGCAACTGTCAGTTCAAGTTTTTATAGAATCTTGGGACTGTACAATAACATACTTTTTGTGGTGAGTATGCCAGATATCTACTGACAAAAAGTTACTAATGTTTATAGATTAAGTTGTCAAAAATATAAAAATCATTGGTTAGTAATTTACATGTATCTGTAATATTTCATAATCTTATGTGCTGATATTGTCCATTTTTGTAATTTCTATATATTTATGATAAATAAATGTATAAAACAGTTGAAAAAATGAAACAAAAAATGAAAAAAAACAAATAAAAGTATATAAATTTGTATTTTATTTTTAATTGCCAATATTAATTTTGAGAAAACTGCAAAAAACTACCAGAAGTTTATTTTTCATAATATGCAGATAATTTTTGTCAGTTTGGTAGGGTAGTCTCATTTAAATTGATACGCCTAACTTGATTAAATTTATCTGAACATAGAAAAACCAAAATTTGAGAAAAACTTTGAGAAACAAAATTGAGAACGACATGTCGCGTTCTGCATTTGAATGTACGATTTGTCGTGTTTTGTATCTATGTAATATACCTACTCCAGTAAAATAAGGATTCAACCTCGGAATGAAAGTAAGAAAGCTGTATTTTTGCATGATCCTTTGTCTTAACGTTCTGAAGACTGACTGAAAAGTCTCCTCTAATCCCGTGTCCGCGTCACAAAATATTAAAGGTCAAAGGTCACGAAAATCGGTTTTTGCAATTATCTTGTTTTCTATGCGTCAAATGTCATTTAAGGTTACAATGAAACTTGTAGATCATAAAATTATCTACAATTTTTATTGCACGCATTTTGTCGTATGATCAACCGTTCTCGAGATATAGCGCCGACTTGGCACGCGCGCATGTAAACTGCGGAGCCAGGTTTATAGTTCGCTATACAAAGTTAATTATAAAAAATAAGGGCACAATATTGATATTATTATTTTTTTATTCGATGTCAACAGTTTTTAATTAATAATAAAAGAATAAAAAATAATAATTTCAATATTGTGCCATTTTATTTAATAATTAACTTTGTATAGCGAACTATAATAAAATAATAAATGGCACAATATTGAAATTATTATTTTTTTATTCGATGTCAACAGTTTTTAATTAATAATAAAAGAATAAAAAATAATAATTTCAATATTGTGCCATTTTATTCAATAATTAACTTTGTATAACGAACTATATACCTAGCTCCGCAGTTTACATGCGCGCGTGCCACTGTATGTCATACATACGACAAAATGCATGAAATAACAATTGTGGATAATTTTATGATCTGCAAGTTTTATACTAACCTTAAATGTCGTATGACGCATAGAAAACAAGATAAAAAAACTGATTTTTGTGACCTTTAATATCTTGTGACGCGTACTCGGGATTATAGGAGACTTTTCAGCCAGTCTTTAGAACGTCAAAACAAAGGTTCATGCAAAAATACAGCTTTCTTCCTTTCATTCCGAGGTTGGCACCTTATTTGACTGTACTAATAAACAAGTACTGAATTTGAAACCATATTTTATTGAACAAAAGCATACTTGAGTAGAACTAGGATATTAAAAAACTAAAAATTCGTTTAAATAATAAGTACATTAGTGAAAAAAAAGAAATACACATTTCGAGCTTAAAATTTAGACTATTATATCTTCTTCTGCTTCATCTGTTCCAAATGTTCTTCAATAACATCGGCAATACTATTACGCCCAAACAGTCGAAGTTCAATAATGCATAACTCAATTTTGAATTTTTTGAGACATGTCGTGTTTTGCATATATACATCTCATATATTCACTTCCTAAATTGTATAAGGATAACCAACTGAACAACAATTTGACAGTTGCTATCTATGTTAAAATGAAAGCACTTGACCTAAATGTCATTTTTAAGGATAGATTTAACAGGGTTATATTCACTGGTTATATTGGATTTGTATTATTTATAACAGTTTTTAAAACTTTAAAGTAGTGGGTACTGAAAGTTCCTGCCACCTGTTTGAAACCATTACTTAACCTTTAAAGTAACGGAACCTTACAGAGGTATTGAAAGTAAAACTTCCGTTTTTTGCTACCCAGGAGAATCAAGTGATCACTTTAAAGTGATTTTTACTACTTGTTTTGCAAGAAAATTACTACAAAGTTCTACTTACTATTGAAAATTACAATGAAGTGACAGTAACTTCTATTAGGCTATCGAAACCAATATGGTTGCTGTGGGCAAACATTCCCGTCAGCGCCATAAAATCACTGTCTAACAGACCATTGGATTGTACCTAATAAATTGGCCTAATCAATCCAGATAATGATGACCAAGGGCAACCACATAGTTGCTTAATGGGTAGTTAAGTGCACAATTTCGTGTAGTCGAATGTATACCTAACCGTACCGTAACCTACGTAATTTTATACCTATACATTCGACTACACGAAATTGTGCACTCAACTACCCATTCAGCAACCATGTGGTTGTCGCTGATGATGACTGTTGTGGGTAAACATTTCTGTTGGTGCTACAAAAACACCATTTGATTGGTAGTTGGATTGCCTAATAGAGGCATATCTGCTGTAGGTTAGTTTGGAATTTAATTGTTTTTGCACTGGTAACAGTTAGGGCCAATACAAAATATTATTTTACTTCCCTTTATAGGGAACAAGTGTGAAGTATATGCCCTTTTTTCTTTGATTGCTGCAATCTTAAAATATGGCATCCCTAATTATGTAACATTATAAATAATAGAATGTTCGTGTCCATGGTTAAATGTGAGATTAAACTTAAGCGTTTTTAAAGTACCAATGAGAACTTTGCAGTGACATTAGGAACTGGAAAGTGGTTATGAAAAAGTTGACTTCGTTTCATAGTCAGTTTCATAGTCACTCTAGAATTTTATAACTTATTTAATACTTTGTGGTAACAACAACCTTGAAGTAGAATTTGTTTAGTTCCTGTTACTGGTAATTAAGGGACACAAACTTTAGGCATGGTACGCATTCCACCCGAGCGATGTCTGAGTTTACTTGCACATTATGACAAAGCGTTTGAACAAAATATTAGATACTACATATTATCCTTCATAGGCGCCCGCAGAAATTTTTCCAGGGGGGGGGGCAAGCCTAGAATGAACTGCATGCTAGGGGAGGGCAAACCTTGAATAAACGACATGCTAGGGGGAACAAGCCTAGAAGAAAAACGGCATATTATAGAAAATTTTCAATAAAATTCAAATTGTTCAACTTCCAGGGGGGGGGCAAGTGCCCCTCCTTCCCTCCCCTTCTGGGCGCCTATGTTATCATTTGTTCTTTTTTGCATGCTTGTTATATTCTGACCTAATCTGTATTTTACAATTAATAAACAAAAGTGTTCTTAGTTATTCACCTCTTATTTCTGTTTTTAACATTTGAACCTTCTTACCTGCATTTCTTTCAAATTATTCATCTGATGCTGACACTAGGATTTTATATTAACTACACTGTACTATTGATTACTATTATATTTTCTTATTTAGTAAAGAATAAAAAAAATTAAATGTTGATGAAAATTTGTTTAGTGTAGTCAATACTCTAATTAATATTCATCTTCCGCTCATCAACATTCTAATTCAATCATCGGATGAGTTCTTGCAACTCATTTGTTATTTATTATATTACTTCTTCACGACTTTAATCTCCAATTGAAGCAAGTTCATTTCCTTGTATGACCTTTGCTTTTCATATATCTCCTTGGAAAACCAGACGTACATTATGAAATAAAATCAGTGTCTCAATGATTAATTAATTACTATCCTTTTCTGGGTTTTTTATTTTATTGAAATTACTAACATAAAATATAAGATATGATGAAATGATATACTAGATTAGATTATTATTAGAATAAATCATAACTTACCTTTCTTGACATTATTAATTACTAATTGCAGTAGTTAATCAAACTCAGTTAAGAATAAAAAGAGAAAAGTTTTAAGAAATTATCTTTATTAAGTATAGGGTTGAGAGTATTATTCCATTTAACAGAAATATATATTTTTTAATGAATAAATATCTAAATAATTGCATTTAACTTGTTAACCGACTCATTAAGAGAAGAATGTTCTAACTGTAGCCTTGATTGCAGACCTACAAACAGGACAATCTTGTAAATTGGGAGCACAATTTACACAAGTAGCTAAATGGCCACATGGTAAAAACACAATTCCAACTTCAATATCCATACAAATCTTACATAATCTTTCTTCCTTTAACAATCTATTCTCTTCTTCTAGCGTAAGTACTTTTCCCACTTTTGCTTCCGAATCACCTGTAGAATTGTTATCTTCTAATGGCTGTGATACTAATTTTGGCTGTGATGATGTGACTGGTCTATCATTATTAGTTTGACCTGTGTGCTGGTTTCTATTTAAAGATTGCTCTATAGCATTAGATAGCACTCTAGTCACTTCATCAGAGATATGGGAATCTGAGGTTTCTTCTTCATCATGCTGGAGATTCAGTGTCGCTTCAATTACCGCATCGGCTGTTGAAAAGCCTGTACCAGTTCGTTCTAATTTTTCTTTTAGAGCCTGCTTTATACGACCTACATGAAGTCCAACATTTAATGCAGTCATCACTTGCGGGGTCAACATGTGCATTTGGATTTCTCTTTCTGTGACTTCACGGCGGTGTATGGTTCTGGAACACCTTCGTGTTTCTTCATCCTGAATAAATATAGCATAGATTCGTTAATTATGATTGTTGTTTATAAAGTGTATGTGATAGTAAATAATGGAAACAAGCATGTTTAATTATGTATGTTATGAAATGTAGATAAGAGTATGAACAAAGTGTAAGAGCCTGTATGTATTGTTGATTAAGTTATTACAACAGCAATAAAAAACAGGTATAGAAATTTTACAATCATAATATAAACATGTATTACTGTTAGCATTGCGATATTATCTTTAATCAGTAAAATTGCAACTAATTAATTATAATTAGGTAAATATTTATTATTATTACTCAAAATATACATCTTACTAATGTATGATAAATTGATTTTAGTATGTAATATATTTAAATAAAATTAAAGAGTAATCACTACTCATAGAAAGAAAACATTTCTAAGAAATAAATATTTATGCAGAAGCATCAATAAATAGCATGACTCATTTTATAAGTGTGTGTTTTTATAACTAAAGATATTTCCCATAATTGAATTCTAATAGAACTCATTTCTCATTCATTCAAGAGTATCGGGCAATTAAATTGTTAATAGATATAGGATGTGTGCGTGTACCTCTGCACTTTTGCAATTACAACTTGCACAATGTTAAAAAGCATTGTAATGCAACATAAAGCGTAATAATTGCTCATTTCCTGCTGCAGCAATTTCCTGGGAAAAGTAACAACTTTTAAAATGCTTTTTATTTAAGAATTATTGCTAAAAGAGAAGAAAGGTTATTTTTAGATCAGAATCTTGGACAAATCTATACAAATAATAATAATAAATGTTGTAATTCTTTTTCTTGCAGGGGATTACCGAAATATAAGATTTGCATAAAACAAGTAGATAAATAGCAAGATCAGGGATTTCAAGGAATTTATCTTTCATGAAATCATAATTCTTCTGAAGTGTAAAATTCCCATTACACCAATTCTCTAAAAAAGTTAATCTTAATCTTTTTCTGAAATAATCTTTTTAGGTATTTGATTGTACATAAAATTGAACTTTTCTTCAAAGGAGTGGATTTCATTTGTTTTTTGATTACAGTTGAGGGCAGGAGAATTTTTTTTGGACGCATCTGGGAGGGATAATATTGGTATTCAAAGGGATTTAAATGAGGATATAAATAATATAAGTAATTGGTTAGGAAGTATTAAATTAAAACTTAATGTAAATAAAACTAAATCGTTAATTATTGGTAAAGGGAGTGGGTATCAAGAGGTTTTTAATAATTTTGTAGTTAATGTTAATGGTGAGATAGTTGAAACAGTAGACAGTTATAAGTGTTTGGGTATTATTATCGATAAAAACTTAAAATTTGATGAACACATTAATTACATTTGTAAAAAGATTTCAAAAAAATTGGGGTTTTGAGAAGATGTAGTGGTTATTTGTCAACTTGGTCAAAAACATTGGTTTTTAATACAATAATACTACCTCACTTTTGCTTTGCCGCTATTATTTTATTTATGGGAAATAACGGGGATTTCAATAAATTACAACTTCTACAAAATAAAGCAATGAGAGTAATACTTAATTGTAATAGATATACAAGAGTGGAATATATGCTAAGTACATTAGGATGGGTTAACGTTGAAACTTTTATTAAAATTCAGGTTGTTGTTTTTGTGCATAAAATGAAATTAGGGTTATTACCATAATATTTGACAGATAATTTAATATTAGTAAATGAAATTCACAATCACAATACAAGGTTTAACAATAATCATAAAAATATTAAGTACAAGCATTCCGTTTTCATTCATGTGTCTCGATATATTTTTTACAGCCAGCGCTACCTCGCGCTGGATGGCCCAAACCCTATTGAACTATGCACGCGATGTAAGAGAGAGAGGTGAGGATCCGAGCTTAAATTCTTTTTTCGTATTTCAAAAGCAACAATCAGTAAAAACAGCAGTGTTTTAAGAGTGCGTTAGTTACTAAAGCTTACCCATTAGGGTAAGCAGTTGGTACCTAGTTTTTATTTAAGCCGAAGAAATTCATCAAAAGCACAAAATTCTCTTTTTTATAATGGAATTATTCTTTACAATCAATTGCCTGAACAAATAAAAGGATTAAATTTTAAAATGTTTAAAAGAAAAGTGAAAGAATTCTTTATATCTAGCATCTAGTCATAGAATTTATACATATAGTCATTTATATTATTTATTTTTATACTTTTTATATTTATCTGTTATTGTAACTTGTGCTGTTGGTAATTATTGTAAGAAAGTGTAATGAAAGGGACCACTGTAGTACCTATATGTAAAGTTATAACGAATGCTAAATAATAGCTATTTATGTAACAAGTACATAATGTAGGACATTATAGACAAGCCCAGTTTATGGCCGAGCAAGCAAGGCCTATAAAAAGGGCGAGTCTATAAGGTCCGATTATGTAAGAGTTGCATACAAAGCTTTATGTTCGATTCCTAAAATTGGCTAATTATCAAAAAAAAATCAGTTTATAAATTTGACATCTATTCTTGACAGAAGAAAATTTGACATGTAATATACAGTTGTCATACTTTATTTTACTACTACCACTTTATTTTACGAGTACAATAATAAGCCAGTTCACTGCCGCAAAACAATACAATAAACAGTACTTTATAATGCAATCGGACATAAAGATTATTATTGTTATTATCTTTTAGAGGCTATTTAAGGTTTATATTATTTATCTTTTGATTTTTTAAATCAAATATTAAATTAAAAAGTTAATGGCTCATCATTTATTTATTTTTGTGGAGCATTTTTGGTAAAGTAGGTAACGATGCACGATAAATACTTGTACATTAACTTTGCTAGTTGTTATTTTTTTGTAACGCTTATTACAGTTTCCAAGATAAGATACAGGGTCATCTTACACATGCCACCTTGTACATCTTGTAACCCAGAATGCATCTAACAGCCTCCCGCTTATTTATTATTAAATGCTTATTTAACTTGCTTTGTGTCATGTCTTTGACTTGTGTTCGTACTTCTAATTAAGCTGAGAATTGTGACTTTCAGCACATGCACAAATCCAAATCAATGCACATTAATGCTATTTTTGAGAGTTTATACGTATCTCTTTAATAAAGACAAAAAATATCCAGAGATAAAATACGCTCCCAATCGGATCTCCAGGTGGAGATTGATTTAGAGCAGTGATGGCAAACCTTTTTGAGAAGTGGGTCAAATTTTGTTCATTATTCTTTTAATACTAGCCCGTGGGTCACTAAGTCAGTGACGTCACTTGGAGGGGGGGGAGGGTAAAAAGGGTAGCAATAATTTGGAAACACCGAAAATTTGTTAATAGAAACAACTTGACAGTTGATGCTTTTTTTTGGTTCTCACTTATAAAATCTTCTAAAAAGATTTACGTTTCCTTTTTGTTTTACAACTTTTACTTTTACAAGTGAAGAGCCAATTTCGACATTAGATACCTATTTATACTTTAATTTTTTAATATTTTAGATTATCTGTTGTCTCTTTTATGATATAAAAAATAAGTTTATAAAAATCAACGCGTGGGTCATTTAAAAAGCCTTCTTGGGTCAGTGTCTGACCCGCGGGTCATAGGTTCGCCACCACTGATTTAGAGGATACTTCAAGCAAAAATATAGAAAAATCCAATAATAATAGAATCACAATTATCAAATGAATGAGCACCAGAAATTGTCAAGCTCAATTTGTTGACAGTGCTTTGCCAAGTAATATAAATATAATGAAAATATAAATACTAGTTCATGCTTGTGCAGCGTGCAAAATGTACGACACGCATAGACACTCGAGACAAATGGATATGATTGCAACGTTCGTAAATTGTACGGAATTTTTGTTCTTGTATAAGAGTGGACAGTTGGACACCTTCACCTCAAGCCACAAGATCACTCGTGGCAAATCGCCAGCTTTTCGTCCTAGTGGTGTAATGTACCCACTTTTCTCTTACCAATCTGAAATCGGCCGCTTTGCTTTATTTTTATTGGCTAGGGAATGTGTCCATTTTCGACCACATATGACATTGCTCACATTATGGAAATGCCAGCAGAATCTTATATTAAAAAAAGTTGTTGCAGGAGAAAAATTAAATTTTGGGAATTTACATAGCCGATAACTATTGCTATTATCTTGTTCCAGAGTATTGCAATTTTTTTATTTTGCATTCAGTTCTGCCCTTTAGTGCTTTCTAGCTTTACCAACGTATAAACCTGCCTAGGACACATATTCAGGCCATTTATAACAGAAGAGGCGTCTCTGAATAACAAATGAAGATGTCATTCGCACTTATAATGAACTGAATAATGGTGAAGAAATTCATAGACCAGGATGGCAAACTAAACTGTACAAGGCATTTTGCGAGAACTACCCAGAGTTCAAGTATAGATTAAGTGAACAAAATATAGTAGATAAAAAAAGTCATTGTTATGGAAGCTACTAGATCAGAAGTACAACAATTCGAAGATACCAACATACATGAAAGTTTGATGAGTGTCACTGAGGCAAAAGTGAAAGTTTTTGGGACCAGCTTCAAAAAATATCATAAATCAAACAAGAAAACATACCAGAACAAAGTATTTAACAACGACAAAAAGAAGTTCTTCATGGACTTTACAAATAATAAAGAACAAGAAAATAAAGTACCAGAAGTAGCCCAATTAAAGAACTTTTGGGAAGGAATATGGCTACCTGAATTCAAACACTGTGAAGCTCCATGTATAGAAAGAGTCAAGGAACACAACAGAACTATTTTAATATTCAAATATTGTGAATCATTTAAAGTAATTGTAAGTATAAGATCGTTTTTAAATGTTGTACTCTGAAAGGTTCCTCTTTCTGGATAAAAACTTATATGTTTTTCAATATACATACAACAACACAATATAATGGGAAACACAGAAAATATTGCCTACGAGATATTTACATTATTAACAAAGAGAAACGCTTCAAATTCTGATGAAGTATATTAGGCTATAGAAGCTAGAATTTAACATTATAATACCAAAAAGAGCTCTTGCGATTTCCCCAAAAGTGACATCAACATTTTTATTTTAAATCAACCCTCGATTTTTTTTTAAACAATTGTTTTCAGCTTAAGGAGGATACAACGAATCTTTGCGGGGTGAAGGGCACGGGAATATCTCCTATGCTTTTACATAGGATCTAACAAGAAATACCAATTGATGAAAAAATAAATTAACATTCTTAAAACTGAACAAAATCATTTTATTATGAATGCCTATAATGCATTGATTAATTATTTGTATATATTAAAATAATTTAATTCGATTGGAGTGCATTTGTTTAACTGTTAAAAGTGTAAATATAAATAGGTTAAGAATTGTGGCAACACCACAAAGAAATCAGTCGATTTTGTTGGTAGCAATGTTTAAATTCAATTGGAGTGCATTTGTTTAACTGTTAAAAGTGTAAATATAAATGTAAATAGGTTAAGAATCTTGGCAACACCACAAAGAAATCAGTCGATTTTGTTGGTAGCAATGTTTAATTTCAGCTTTCGGAGTTTGAGTTGACATCCTAACCTCAAAATGTCAATTCCATAATTTATTTTACTCAGTAAAAACCTCTATCGACATTTAAATACTCATATACAAATAAATACATTTACATTCTTATTTGCAACTGTAATTACAGTATGCGTACAAACCATATTTCCTTAAACCTAACCTAACATTGTAATTAAATATATCCCTCAATATTAAATACAGTACCACAGTAGTTCTTACTAACACGAAGATATTTTTTCATGTGATATTTTGTTCTTGGGATATTTCTTATTATATTAATACATACTACAAGATTTTATTAAAAATAAAATTTTCTCTTTTTGCTTTAAAATAAATTATTTAAACATATAAAATTAAATATCTTGGGTATAGCAGCAAATTAATTAAATCAATTTATACAATTGATAATATAATAAATTGAGAGCCACATAATCTCACACCCTAAAAAACACCCTTAGACAATTATTTCGCACTCACTTTGGGCTTCTCAGTATGGGAGGCATTGTCTGAAAGGCTGAACCTCTGTACCTGTTGCTTCTTTATATGCAAATCTCGAATTTATATTAATAGTAACAATTACAAGTGGAGACATATATAATGTCATCCTAAAGCAAAATTCCATGTACACTCAGAAGTAAATATTATTAAATATAAAATTTTACAAAAAATAAAATGTTATTAAAATTGTTTTAAAAATAAAACTTTTGCTTTTGCTGTAGAATAAATTATTTAAACATCTAATATTAAATCTTGGATATAGCAGCAAATTAATTAAATTATTACAATTGATCATATAATAAATTAAGTGGCACGGGGTGTTTTGTTTGAAATTCTGTGCCTCTCAATTTATATTATTAATTGTATTCGTTGATTTAATTAATTTGCTGCTATACCTAAGTTTTATATGTTTAAATAATATCTTATTATATTTTATTACAGATGTGTAAAATCTATGATTATAATATATTAGTCATATTTTCTTACTAAATATGTGATATTTTGTTCATGCGGTATTTATTATGATATTGAATTATGTATAAAATATATATTATTTATATCTTCTTACTAGCATATATCATCATGTGATATTTTGTTCTTGAGATATTTCTTATATCTTATTAAGTAATTATGTATAAAATCTATGATTGCAATGTATATTATTGATATTTTCCTACTAGAATATTTTTGAAGTGATATTTTGTTCTTGGGATATTTTTATTATGATATTTTAATGGTGATATTTCGTCAGATGATATTACGACTGTGATATTTAGACGTGATACCCAAGATTTTATTGTACTTGACCTTTGATGTCTTCTTAAGGTCAAACTATCCATCGGATCACTTTCAGGATAATTTAAAGATTGTTCAGAAGGTCAAGTTCTGCAAGTGTACAAAGTTTGAAGCAATTCTATAAACTCCAAGATTTTATTGTACCTGACCTTTGTCCTCAGGAGGTCAAACGATCCCACCATAGTGCATCAAACTTCAAACTTTTGAAAACAAAGTAGTTTTAAAAAAAAATGGAACGTCCATTGTGAACATATGACAAAACATACCTAACCTAACATTTGTAATTTTGTAACAAACAGATGACAGATAATGCTTGAACATTTGACACACGACTCAGTACCAGCGATGTCAGAATCAAGCCGCTGTTTTCTTTCCCATCAGCTGTATCTCCTACCCTGCTCTCGGCGGGCTATCTTCGGCCGCATTCGACCGACAGCGACAACGTTCGTTGAGGGACGCAACGACAGCGGCTTGATTCTGACATCACTGCTCGGTACGTTACAATTACAAAAGTAAGGTTAGGTATGTTTTGACATAAATATTTTGTGTTGTGATATGAAAGCCAATTTTAATAAATTTAAGAAGATTATATTCCTAAATTCGGAGAAGTAAACTAGAATTTCCACTTAAAAAATTCGATTAATGATTGGCTGCTGGTGAGACTAGTTTATGATGGGTAAATTGCACATTCACAGCCAGTTTTCCAGTATTTGATGTTTACATGCCTGACAGTCTATAAGCATCATGTTTAAAAAGTAATTTCTTGTGTATTAACAATATAGAACAATAATTACAGCAAATGTTTATCTGAGCGACTATAAACAAATATTTTTGGTAAATTTGCTACCAACTCGTGGTAAGTTGAAAATTGTTAGTAATGTAATTTTGTCTTCTACTTCTTCGAAATTTATTTATGCAGTATAGGATGTTTTAATTTCAAACATGGGAAAAAAAACATTAAAACTTAACCTACAAAGAGACTCATGTTTGTATTTTGGGACACAAAAATGTAGAAGTATTGAGATACATTTCAACTAACACAGCTTGAGTCGAGTGGCGAGACCACTTGCATCATCGAGAAGTGACTTTTAAATTTCAATGCTAAGCTATGGGATATGTTTTTATCAATGAAGTTTATGCAAATTCAGTTGCCTCGCATTAATAAGTTAGGTTAGGTTAGAGAAGAACAGGTTAGTAGTTAGTGCGGAGTAAATTAGTTTAAGTTGAAAAATGTGATTTTAACAAATTTGATGATGGTGAGGTTAGGTTAGGTTGTAGAAGTAGAGCACATGAAAAAAGAATAGCCATTGAATTTAATGAAAAAAAATCAAACCTAACATTGTCTTTAGGTGCATGTAACTTTTTACCTGTACGTTTCTGGATGATGAAAACATTACCAACTGAATTGAGTTTTCAAATAAATACTAAATGACATCAGTCCCGCCCCTAGTGGGTGTGTCACAAAAAACACACTTTTGTCTATAAGAATATCTGCAAGATATTTGATAAGTATACAATTCCTACATTAGTCATAGACTCATGGTCTACCTCAACTAGAAATTAAAGATAGACATTATCCTGACTTGGATGTAGGAAGGTCTGGGACCGTATTCTCAAAATCATTTGAACAAGTTTCACATAAGAATTGCCATAATTTTCAGTTACCTTCTAAAATTTGATTGGCTAAGTTACTATTTGTTTCGTAAAAATTACATCATTCGAGAATACAGGTCCTGGTGTGTTTTTGCATGTTTCTACTCGTGATCAACAATAACATAAACATCTATTTCATATCTTTCTTTTTTGGCATTTTTAATTGTTATCGTGAGCTGGGCAATAATTACACGGTACAACACAAAAGAAATTTACAGGTTTTCATATAGTTTTTCTATAGCTTTTTGGTATGAAGATCACGAATCTGCTATTGTTTTTTTTGGATCAGGTCAAATACTGTTGTTTCGATGTCATTTGGGTCATTCCATGCCAAATCATCACAAAAAAATGAACTTTTCAACCTGACCATCAGATTTTCGTGAAATTTAGTAGGATGGTAGAGGACATCAAGTAACTTACATATGTAAAATTATAGCCCTCAGTGATACACGGTATTCATACAGCAGGATTGCAAATACGATAAAAAATGTTAAATTTACGCTTACAAGGTGAACAAAATCAATTCATAACTTTGCTTCTAATCATAGTAGAACTTTTATCTTAGGGTTGTTTTAAAGCTAAAAGAGCATAGTTTTCATAAACAATTGTTTTATAAAAAAAATATTGAATTCTTCATCCCAAGGTCACATGATGTGACCTTTGACCTTGAATATCTAAGAAAGTGTACCTTCAATTTTTTTAGAAATACAGTATGTTATGCAGCTACGTGTAGAATCTTTTTGGTGTAAGTTTCATTGTGGGAAGCCTTTGGAACAGGAGTAAAAATTGTTAAATATGGTAGTTACACACTTTTAACACAAAAAATGCATCTGGAAGTTCAGACAAGAGTATTGTATCAGCTATTTAGTATATATTTGTACAGAATCCTGCAAATTATATCTACTAAGACAAGTATAGGTATGAGGTTGTACCTCTGTACCTGCAGATACAGGTAGCTATACAGGGTGTTGTTAAACGTAAAAGTTTGCCTACCTTTCTCGTGCATTTAAAAATGAGTTTTATTTGAAAACAAATTGGAATATAACTAAAATTTGACCTGACCCGAACAAGTCCATAGCAAAATCATGATCTGTAACTTAAAAACCTCTAGAAAAAGTGTATTAGAACCTGGAAATTTTTTAAAGTCCAATTTTGTTGTACAGCGCTTACATTATAAAACAGGTCACATATAGCTATATGCTTTTATTTACAAATTCAATTGTTTCAATTATAACCATTAATATACCTACCATAGCTTCAGTACCGACTTCAGTTTCAATTTGGCAAGCTGTAATAAATTCTCTCCCTTTAACTAACTGAACATAAGCACACTTTGGAAACCATCGAGCATGTTCAGTCCATGGATCGTCTTGGGGATCCCAATGTCTAAGGCCACCGTCACAGTGAAAACACCGCACTTGATCACCACAACCTTCGTAATAGAACCCAGCTTGCGAAAGTGCATCTGGTGTTTGTATTAAATCAGCCGGCCAAGTTGCAAATGTACGCATCCTAGATTCCAAAGTTGCATATTTACTTCTCTTCGGACCTCGATGAGAATTAATACCAAGCTCGTGTAGGTTATCTTGCGATATTATATTTAGATTTGATAAAGGTGGATTTCTATTTATATTATTTCCACCTTCAGTTCCTTCTTCCATTAACAAATGCTCTAAGCGAGGATTTATTACAGTTTGCACAAAAGTGCAATTAGGAAAGTGACGTTTATGTTCTCTATCTGGATCATCACCAGCTTCCCAAGCGACAACAATTCCATCACAAAACGCACATTTCGTCTTATCTCTCTGTTTTAAATAATAAAAACCTGACCTTGCTAGACTTTCAGGTGTGACTATATGTGATACTGGCCAATTCTCGAAACTTCGTAATCTGACCTCTTCATGCACAACAGAGTATGGACTTAATGGAAAATCTACAGCATCTTGAGTTGGTGGTATTATAATATTACTATCAGTACGGCTAGTACATTGTGATATGCTAGGAACATTCCCTGAGGTAGACGGATCAACTACAAAAGCGCAAGCGGGACTTAATTGTCTGTGACGAGCCATCACTTGATGTCCGTAATTCCATTCTGAAATCTGGAGACCACAAGAAAAGCACTCGACTGTGAAATTCTGATTAAGCGAATAGAATCCTGCTTTAGCTACTCTACTTGCGCTCACCACAGCATCAGCTGGCCAGTTGGTAAACGTTTCGAGACGACTTTCTTCTACGTTCATGCTGACGATTTTTGATGTTTTTAGGTTAAGTGTTTCATAATGGAGTTCTTGTCAACAACATGAGCTTTTAAAGTTCACTTTTGATATATATTTAGAAGTTCTTTGTTCGCGAGAAGCCATGAAAAGATATTCAGTTTCTCTATTATCAAGCAAAAGGAAATTATAGGAAATAATTATAAACCTTCCAAAATTTTGACAAGTCCGCAACCCCACTTAACAACTCAGTGTCTCTACAAACGTCTTCGGCTATACATGTTATTATACTCCGTAGACAGTCTACCATTAACGGTTACTTAGGACGTTCCTTTCTAGTCACGTGATTTGGTTTGTACCCATGTTCAGTAGCGTAGCAACACCTTTTGGGACCTGGGGCGGATCTTCCTCGGAACCCTCATGAATCTCTATAAATATACGTACTATATACCAGCGTTCCGCAACCTTCTTTATCTAAGGACCAAAAATATCAGTAAGGGATATACGTGAGGGAGAGGGGGGAACTTAAAATTACAGGACCTTATAGCATATATTTTTAACCTGAACCTAAATGATATAATAAAAATAAATATTTATGCGTCCCATTTTAAAACTTTCGCAACCCAAGATTGCGGTTGACCTATGGTTGCGGTCCGCTGCAATATACAGGGTGGTCCAGACCACCCGTACACCCTTTTTAAAATGCGGGGGATTAAAATTTTTTAACAAGACGATAGGTGATCTTACTAATGTCGATGTGCTCTTTCGAATGACGCCAAAATGAAACCCCCCTGATTCCTCCTTGTAGGGATAAGGGGGGCAACTTTGAAAACTCAAATGGGAACCCCTAAATTTTAATGCATATTTAGATTCTACTCATCAAAATATGAATAACTTATCGGTTCAAATCGGTCAAAAGTGCAAAATGGCGGCTACAAGATGACCGCCGAGTTCAGAAATTTATTATTTGAAATTGCAAATGAAAAATAATACTTATTAAAAAATAGTACTTACTAGGGGAAGTTATTTACGCATTAAGATCTGTCAAGATATCCATAACAGCCAAGGGAGCTGTTTGAAGCCCGACGAAGGAGGGCTTTAATGCTTCCGCGGTTAAAAAATCGTAGACGCCGTCGTCACCTTAGCCATAAGAATTTTGAAAAAAGAGGGCCGTTAAAAAAACCGATTGTTGAAACCTCTTTTAACAGCCCAATCCCCCCAAACTATAAAATGGCGGCTACAAAATGACCGCCGGGGTCAAAAATTTAATATTTGAAATTTCAAATGAAAAATAGTACTAGGAATTTTCAGTCACAAATTCCTATGTTAAGCTAAAAAATGACCTAGATGGAAATCTATATTTCTGGCAACGACAAAATCGGTTGTACATTTAAGTAGCCATCCCCATTGAATTCTCTGCAAGCTGAAGTACAGTATGAAGTACAAGTCCTATTTCTTACACACACACAGTGGCGGATTTAGGCACAAGCGCTTGAAGCGGCCGCTTCAGGCCCCGCAAGTCAGGGGGCCCCGCCGAGGCCTCCTGCCAAGGACCGCACTGGACACGCGATAAATAACAATTATTGGCGTGGAATTCACTTTCTCGCGAAAAGTGAAACAAAAACGGTTTATATCATTCATATCGGTTGACACATTATAGTTTTCTACGAAAAGGCAAGCATAAGTAAAATATTGTAACGGAGTATACTGTTTCACAACAGACTTGCGAGGAATGTATTATCTCTGTCGCTCCGAACACTTGCTTTCTCGCACAATCAGCATCAGCGCGGTCATCAGACTACTATGATGACTATAATTTCTTGAATTAATGGTTTCTGATAAGACGTTCGGTGAAGGGGAATTTTACAACGCTTTTGTAACTGATTGTAAAATAAATGTATTTACGAGGGTAGATTGAAAAGTTTCCGGAATGGGCAAGAGATGGCGCGCGTATCGTGAAATTGTTATGATGGTTGTCAAGGCTAACCTATTTTAGGAAAGCTGTCAAATTTTCAGACACGTGCGTCGTTCCGTTTATGTTTACTAGGATATCTTGTGAAGCAATTCAGGCACTTTTGCAAAAATGGATAAAAACGAATTTCGTGCAGTCATCAAACATTTCTGGATGGACGGGAAAACGGCGACGGAGATACGAGATATTTTGCAGAAAGTTCATGGCACATCCACACCTTCATTTTCGACTATTAGTTTCTGGGTGAGCGAGTTCAAACGTGGCCGTACGAGCACCAAGGATGAACCACGCAGTGGACGTCCAAAAACGGCCACAAATGAAGAAATGGTCGATAAAGTCCATGATCTCGTGTTAGCCGATCGACGAGTGAAGTTGCGCGAAATAGTAGAGACCACGGGCATCTCATATGAACGTGTGCAAAATATCGTGCACGAACATTTGGGCATGAGGAAGCTCTCGGCGCGATGGGTGCCGCGTTTGCTGACTATGGACAACAAGCGAAATCGTGTGACCACTTCGAAAGAGTGTTTGGCCTTGTTAAATCGTAATCCAACGGATTTTTTTCGCCGATTCGTGACCGTGGACGAAACATGGATCCACCACTACACACCAGAAACCAAGCAGCAGTCGAAACAGTGGATTTCTCCAGGCGAATCTGCTCCGAAGAAGGCAAAGACTGTCCCATCTGCTGGAAAGGTCATGGCCACCGTTTTTTGGGATTCGCAAGGTGTGATACACATCGACTTTTTGCAGAAGGGAAGAACTATCACGGGACAATACTACAGCGATTTATTGGATCAATTCAACGGCATTTTGAAGGAGAAACGGCCTCATTTGCAGCGAAAAAAAGTGCTCTTCCATCACGACAACGCGCCGGCCCATTCATCCCGAATCGCCAATGCTAAATTGGTTGAATTGGGCTACGAGGTGGTGCCGCATCCCCCGTACTCTCCAGACCTGGCCCCGTGCGACTTCTTTTTGTTCACAAACATGAAGACTTGGCTCGGAGGCAAGCGCTTTACGTCAAATGAGGAGGTCATCGCCGCCACTAAAGCTTATTTTGCAGAGTTCCCGAAATCATATTTTTCTGAAGGCTTAAAAAAGTTGGAGCACCGCTGGGAAAAGTGTATCGCCCTGCAAGGATATTATGTTGAAAAATAAAAACAAAAACCTGTTCAATTACTGCGTTTTCTTGCCCATTCCGGAAACTTTTCAATCTACCCTCGTATGTCCGATTGCATTATAAAGTACTGTTTATTGTATTGTATTGCGCCAGTAAACTGGCTTATTATTGTACTCGTAAAATAAAGTGGTAGTAGTAAAATAAAGTATATAGTAGTAAAATAAAGTATGACAACTGTATATTACATGTCAAATTTTCTTCTGTCAAGAATAGATGTCAAATTTATAAACTGATTTTTTTTTGATAATTAGCCAATTTTAGGAATCGAACATATAGCTTTGTATGCAACTCTTACATAATCGGACCTTATAGACGTGCCCTTTTTATAGGCCTTGCTCGCTTCGCTCGCTCGGCCATAAACGAGGCTTGTCTATAAAGTCCTACATTATGTACTTATTACATAAATAGCTATTATGTCCTATTGCATTATAAAGTACTGTTTATTGTATTGTTTTGCGGCAGTAAACTGGCTTATTATTGTACTCGTAAAATAAAGTGGTAGTTGTAAAATAAAGTGTAGTATATTCAATTTTCCAATGGCAACTGTATATTACATGTCAAATTTTCTTCTGTCAAGAATAGATGTCAAATTTATAAACTGATTTTTTTTTAATAATAAGCCAATTTTACGAGTCGGACATAAAGCTTTGTATGCAACTCTTACATAATCGAACTTTATAGACTCGCCCTTTTTATAGGCCTCGCTCGCTTCGCACGCTCGGCCATAAACTGAGCTCATCTATAAAGTTCTACATTATGTACTTGTTACATAAATAGCTATTATTTAATATTTATTAGTGCGTATAATGTTAATTAACGAATAATAAATCAGTTATACCAAAAACCTAAAATTATTAACGATTAAGTACTATGCCGGCAGAAAAATTTCACTCGATTTTCTTCATTTTGTAAACGGTCTTACATCCAGTGGCAAGTTTTGCTTATGTCAAATTGTTATTTTTCTTTTAATGACATATGTCATAAACTACAATTTAATAAAATACGTAGTTTCTAAATCAAAATGATGTGTCTTGATATAAATTATTTTTTATATTAATAATAAAATCAGCCAATATTATTTTATTTCTATTGAAATAGTTATTTTTGACGCGTCTATAATATTGTGTCATGTCATGAAAAGTCTTTGTTACTCGTCTAAAATTTAAGAAAAATCAGCCTACTTGATAAAAATCGTGCGAGATTTTCCTGTCAGAACAGTACATATGTCGCAGGAAGATAGTCAAATCCCGAAAACTAACTAGCTACCTAGTCATTTACTAAGTGACGAGGCAGATAGTAAATCGAACATAAATCTATATTCCTTTTGATTTTGTTATATGCCTAGGTATTTACTAAATTAAACTAAATTTACTAAATTAGAACAGGCAGTTAGTAAATGGCTTAATGTGCTGTCGGCAAATTAGTTAATAACATGCACATTTCTTCGTAGAACATTTTTTTAGATGAACACTTGGAAAATCTTTACCTTGCCTAAAGAATGTTCTGCAAAAAAATGTGCATGTTATTACCTTATTTGCCCACAGCACATGAAGTCATTTACTAACTGCCTGTTCTAAACAACGGCATTTAGTAACCTTCATTCAATGAACCCTCTTCATGCCTAGGCATGAAGCAAAATCGTATAGATTTATTCTCGTTTTACTGTCTGTCCCGTCACTTAGTAAATGACTACTATCCATTTTTTTTCTAGAGTCCTCTGACTTAATCGTATTTCTCGGGAACTACTGAACCAAATTAACTATTCTAAAAACGAGCAAATAGTAAATTTATTTCTACATACAACAATAAAATATTATATTTCTAACTGGTATACTTTTGTTTTTATCGGACGATACGCAATAAAAGGTACCTATTTTTAGGAACAATTTCATTGAAAGCAAGTTAACTAATTTTTTTCTCAGAAAGTATACGTCATATATCTATGAAATTTTTGTAGGGGTTAGAAAAAAACCTTGCGGTTCTTATGTTATTAATTTTCAGACAAAGAAGCGTTTTATTTAAGATTTATGCTAAGAAATAGTGAACTATGCGTTCTCATTTATTAATAGAGATAGCGTCAAAGTTTTTCCGCTAAATCAACACTTTTCATGTGTAGACATTATTTTTTTCAAAAAAATGTTCCTAATTTTAATAATAAAAATGCGGAAACAAAAAAACGATTTTTGATGACAAGCGGTTTCGACAAAAAACGTTTTTTTTTTGTTATTGCACTTTTATTGTTAAAATTCGGAACACTTTTTTAAAGAAGGTAATGTCTACATATGAAAACTGTTAATTTAGCGAAAAAAATTTGAGGCTATCTCCATTAATAAACAAGAACGCATAGTTCGCTATTTTTTCATATAAATCTTAAATAAAACACTTTTTCGCCCGAAAATTAATAGCATAACAACCGCAAGGTTTCTTTCTAACCCCTACAAAAATCTCATAGATACATGACGTATATTTTCTGAGAAAAAAATTAGCTAACTCACTTTCAATGAAATTGTCCCTAAAAATGGGTACCTTTTATTGCGTATCGTCCGATCAAAACAAAAGTATACCAGTTAGAAATATAATATTGTACTATTATATGTAGAAATAAATTTACTATTTGCTAGTTTTTAAAATATTTAATTTGGTTCAGCAGTTCCCGAGTAATAGGCTTTCAAAGTCAGAGGACTCTAGAAAAAAAATGGATAGTAGGCAGATAATTATATGCCGGATTTGACCACAGATTATACTTTACAGATGCGAAGCTCGCCTGGTCCCGCCAATCCAAATTTATATAAGCATGCGTGAATCCACCATTGTTTTAGTAGTATTTTAATCAACCTCACTTCTCTTCTTGTTTATATTTTGTGCGTGTGTTTTTGTTGCGTTCAGATATTTTGAATTATTCTGTTAGTACTTTATATATTTTTTCATTAATATTTGATTTGACATTGATATTATGGAAATAATGTTACCTTTCTGCACTTACCAATTGATTTGTACAATACAGTATCCATATAAGTATAATTTATTATAATGTTAATAAAAAGTTCTCGATTTTGGTAAATTGTTTATTTTTTTATAGTTTATTATTTTTTGTTTTATATACCTTAATTTATGTTAATCCTTGGGGGCCCCAAAAATTTGTAGCGCTTCAGGCCCCTCAAGTGTTAAATCCGCCACTGCACACACATGCTGTTCCACGTCCAGTTTTGCATCCGCAAAATATAGTCTGTAATACATTTGCTAAAGCTGCAGGTTATGCCATCCTTATGGGGTAAAAGATTACATTCATAATTGTTCAACCCTAGTGTTATTAAAAAATCATCAAAATCGGTACCCAAAAGGCGAATTCCGAGGAATTTTTTTCTAGGAAACCGACTATATGTAATTTCCCTAATGTACAATTTTTAATTTATTCACTGTGATATTAAGAAACATAACCATAGCAACCTTAACTAAATTCGCATGTTCAATTTTACATTGTTCAGTACATTCTCTGTATAACAACTGCCATTACAATGCCGGATTTACTTGGTATGGGGCCCTAGGCTGAATATACAAAGCAGACTCTTACTGTAAAAATGAAAAGTAAAATGAATCTATTTGAAGAACAAGATTAATAAAATTTTTATTATTATAATTCATATTTTGCATAAATACAATAAGTACAGTAAGTAAGTTTCAAATTGAAATAGATTATTTAATATATAATTTCTCTCTTAAATATATACAAATATTACCAGAAGTTAAATTCATTAAAATTTAAAAACTACTGCAACTTCAATGCGGGTCCCTCGATCTTGGGGGCCCTAGGCTGAAGCCTAGTGTAAAGCTTTTTCAGCCTAATGGTAAATCCGGAGCTGAAAATTATTCTGTCAAAAAACTGGTTAAAAGTATTTTCAAATAAGGTTAGTAAATATCCATTAACACCATTTACATCCATTTTTAAACAGAAATCCCATAGTTTGTAGAAAATACGTATAATATGAAAGTTACTTTTTTTTAAATATTTATTTAACCGTGAATTTATTGACAATTCTTTTGGTCAGAAGAAGTAATCAAGAATTGCAAATAATCATAATTTACTTCAATATTTCCTATAGCTTAAAAAACAATGTTATCCTGCGGTTTTATCTTCTTTTCAGGAAAGGTAATTGTTTATAATCATTATTAAGTGTTTTGCAGTAAGCATTCCTGAGTTGTAATATATGAACATTTAAAATTTAAATTTTAAAATATTTACAAAAAATATGTAAAATTAAAAAATCTGGGGCCCCCTTAGGCGGGGGCCCCACGCCCCCGTTGCTACGCCACTGGTTATATCTAGTGATACCAAAGTTTATTTTTGCCAAATCACCGCATAATTGGCAATTAATATTTTCTGAAGCGTCAACTATTCAGCTGAAGCAAAATAAAAACATTATTAGTGTCCGAGAAATACGTTTCCCGTGCTATTTGTTTCAATAACATAATATAAAATATACTTAAACAAAATTAAATAAAAAGTGTATGTAGATTATGAAAATACAGGAGTTGGAAATATTTGCGCCCCCTTGCTGCGCCACTGCACATGTTAATGTGACAATCCAACGCATCATTCCTCAAATGTCGCAATTTTAGTCAAACCAACCAATAACGTGCTGATTCCGACGATAATCACCACTAAATAGTGGTGATTATAGTGATTATTTCATTCTACTTCGTTTTTGACCAATCGCAAGGCTTTATTTTTTGGATTACAGCGATAATTCGATAATTTTTTATTGTCCTTTTCGACTGTTTTTATCTTCGCTGAAAACTAGTGTCACATGTGTCCCATTTTTAACTTTCATGTCAAATACTAATCTTTATGTTAATAAGTAGATGCTTAAATAAACAACTGTATCATGAAATAATCTTACCGAATTACATGCTCGTGCTTCTGAAATTATCTGTTGTAATACTCAAGTTGATTAAAACGCAACACTCGTGTCATTTTTTGACAAATTTCCCTCCGTTGCACGTCGGGAAATTAAAACGTCAAAAAATGACACTCGTGGTTGCTAATCAACGTTCGTATTACAAATCGATAATTTCGAAGCACTCGTGTAATTACAAGTGAAAATCACCACTGGTCGTGCTTACTAGTTACTGCACTATTTGTTTTATTACAATACACCAATTTATAAATAACAAACAAAATTAAGAAAGCTGTGAATTTAGTTATTGAAAAACAACTAATAATTATCTACACTCATACATTCATTATTTATAGTAAAGGGTGTAGAATCGCTTCACGCACAATACAGTTTTACGTGAATTTTGTTTCGAACCCTAATAGTATCTCCCCTAATTATTTCACAATTCAAGAACTTACAGCACCTATGAAAACAAAATTTAAACTGCCGTTAATTTTAACATGATCACCCAAATGGCATTAAATTTCGTATTTGAGTTGACCAAATGTTAAAGATTACATTTGTATTCAAATTTAAATTCTATACCAAATACCAACAATGTTTATGAATTTTGGTCTGATATCGCTAATACAAAGTGTGGCGACAATACACCCATGTTTGCCAACTCAACAGATTTTATTTTTAAAATACTCTGCCCCGTACAAGCGCCAATGTTGAAAAAGCGTTTCCAACAATAAATTTACTTGAAACTAAACAAAGAAATAAACTAGGTACGGATATAATTATTGGATTATTGCATAGTAAACGTTTCGTATCTGTTTCAGTTTTTAATCCAAACAATGATTTGCGCCGGTTAATGACCAAAGATATTTATAAAGAATAAAACACATTTTATGTCCGGTAGGGCGATTATGACCTATGTAGTGGCCTGTTTTTAGAGCGTAAGTTACTAAATTAGAGCTCTAGGAGAGCCCGCTAGAAAAATAGCTACCCTTGTTTACGCCGTCTCCATAGTAACAACAGTAATTATATACCATAGCACCTACCTACTTGAAGTTTTATCACTGTACCTATCTACTTGAAGTTTTGCACTTTTTAAATTATTTTTATTTTAAAATTAAATATTAATTTAAACTTAGGCCGGACATAAACTAACGTGTATGCATTTCGGGCTTAATTAGTGTTTTAGAGCCCTTTATCGTCTCAGCGCCTTCGGCTTTCGCCTCAGGCGCTAACTGACTCTGCGGGCTCTAATACTATTAAGCATGTTATATTATTGTTAATAAAACTTTTTATGTTATGTTTTAAATAAAGTTATTAAGTATTTATTGGTGTACGTCTTAGAATATAAAACTTTAGGAAGGAGCATCATCATCTACCACATACGTCCAGTGTTTCCGGTTTTGTGATTAGATATTTCCATTGGCGGTTCTCACTGTCTCGAAATGTGCACATTAACTACATAACCTTAATTTTGAAACATAGTATTTTAAACTTGTTTGTTGTTTTCAGCCCTACTTTGTGAAACTCCATAATCATGAAATAAATAAAGATTAGTAAAAGTTTCACAGTTTTATTAAAATATATCTTCCACCACATTCAAAACTTGTTAGTTTTGATATTTGTAACATCTTCTCCAGAATACCCCCACAAGAATGTATTCCTTTATTAGATAGTTTCTTGATTAATAGTAATATAGAAGTAGTTAAAAGGTTAGAGTTAATTCAATTATTTGACCTTTGTATAACTCAAAATTATTTCACTTTTAATAACATAATTTATTTACAAAAAGATGGTTTACCTATGGGTAATTCTCTAAGTCCTCTATTAGCTAACATATTTATGGACAAGTTAGAAGATCAAATATTTGAATTCTCGCTAAACACATTATCTTCTGGTTTCGTTATGTTTATGACATTTTAGCTTGTTTTGACAGTTCTTTTGAGGTTATCAATGAATTTTTAATTCTTATTAATAGTATCCACCCTAACATAAATTTTACACTAGAAACAGAACAAAACAGGGATATAGACTTTCTAGACTTAAATATCAAGATTAACGCACACAATCTATTTGAATTTTCCATATACAGAAAACCAACACAGACATAACAATACCAAATGAATCTTGTCACCATAATACACATAAAATAGCAGCCTATAAATCATTAGTACACAGAGCTTTAACTATTCCACTAACGAAACCAGATTTTAGCAAAGAGATATCAACCATTAAACAACTAGCACATGCAAATCATTACAATCCGAACATGATTGACACTTTAATTAAACAAAAAGATTATAGGTTAGCTATCAAAAGAATATATCCCATTGATAATCAAACAGAAGACACCAATTACATATCTATACCATATTTTGGCAAAATATCAGAAAAAATTGCACATATACTAAGAAAAACCAACAATTATAAAATAACATTTAAAACCAACACTAACACTTTTTCATTTTTATTTAATGCTAAAGACAGAACACACGATATCATGAAATCGGGCATTTACCATTTAAATTGTTCTTTTTGTAGTTCGGTATATATTGGGCAAACACTTCGAAATTTTGACATAAGATATAAAGAACACGTACGTCATTACAAAAACAAACATCCTGAAAAATCTAATTATGTCAAACACCTTTTAGAACAAAATCACACAATGACTCCTCAAAATAATATTAAATTCCTACATTTTTGTAATAACAAACGCAAATTAGACATTTTAGAAGCTTTTGAGATATAGAAACACAAACTCAGGGTATCTTTAATGAATGAACAACTTGAGCTCAGTAATTCTCCGTTGCTGGAAGTATTAGATATTTAATTCTGATTATTATTATTATTTTATCTAGTTACCTATTTTTGTATCTACCTTAGCGACGTGTTTGTTTATAATTATATTACCTTTGATAATGACAGCGTAGCTGTCGAAACAATATTGTCAGGTTATATTTTAATAAAACTGTGAAACTTTTACTAATCTTTATTTATTTCATAGTATTTTAAATTTAATCTTAGAATATAAATCTTATATTTAATATTTTAAACAAAAGAATGCTTACTTATGAAATGTAATTCCCTTCTTCATATTTGTCAGAGTTTGAGGGAAAAGCAGATTTAGGTGGTGTCTAATAGCAGCCAGTGTGACGTCATATCCGTCGCTTTTAAAGCTCCTTCCATCATAGTTTCTACTGTTTTATATATGTACATATTAAAACCAATCCAGCCCTCAATAGAAACAGTCTATAATCTACTAATTAACAGTTAGGTTTATTTAAATTTATGAATCTTCCGCCGTGATGCTGATATCTACAGCTACATTACATAGAGTTCTACATCCACCAAAATTTTTCATCTGGCAATACTGCTCCTGCACACATATACAGTGCTATTTATTTACCATGCAATATATGTAAATAGTACAAAAGAGCGTGCTGTATAATTGGTTGCCTATGTGTGTGTATAATACTTTGACTCGATTAATTTCAAATGCAACATATAGTAGAGTCAATTTTTGCATGAAGTTCTTATTTTTTACTATCTAAAGATAGAGACTTGAAGTCTTTTGTAATGCCTTCAGTACTGGACCAATATAAAACGTAATATGTTTAAAATGAGGGCACGCCCCCTTGGGGGGTTGGAACCCCCATTTTTCACTCCCAATTTAGTAACTCTGGAAGTTTTCCATCAACTTGAGCGAAATTCATGTTGGGGGGTTTTTGGGGTTCCTGATTATAAATCCAATGAGAAAACTAAGAAATACAAAATGGCGGACCCAAAATGGCGGTCTTTGAGATTGGAAATGCGATTTACGCCGTTTCTATTGATTTTAGAGAAAAATTCAAAGAGTCAAAAAGTGTTTAGAATTTGATCTTGCATAGGAATACACTATTTTGGCTACCTTATTATCCAAGCCAACTAGGGGAGAGTGAAGAGGTTGCATAATAAGATAACCGGAATTACGTATTCCTATGCAGAATCACATTATAAACACTTTCTGGCTTTTGCATTTTTCTCTAAAATCAATAGAAACGGCGTAAATCGCATTTCCAATCTCAAAGACCGCCATTTTGGGTCCGCCATTTTGTATTTCTTAATTTTCTCATTGGATTCATAATCAGAAACCCCGAAAACCCCCCCAACATGAATTTCGCTCAAGTTGATGCAAAACTTCCCGAGTTGGGGAGTGTGGAGTAAACTGGGAGTGTAAAATGGAGGTTTCAATCCCCGAGGGGGCGTGCCCCCATTTTAAACATATTACATTTTATATTGGTCCAGTACTGAAGGCATTACAAAAGATTTCAAGTCTCTATCTTTAGATAGTAAAAAATAAGAACTTAATGCAAAAATTGACTCTACTACTAGGGCAGAGGGAAGGGGTTACATAATAAGGTAACCAAAATAGTGTATCCCTTTGCAAAATCATATTTTAAACACTTTTTGACTGTTTGAGCTTTCCTCTAAAATCAATAGAAACGGCGTAAATCGGGGGTCCGTAAATTGGGTCCGCTATTTTGAATTTTTCGATTTTCTCATTGGATTCATAATCAACGACTCCAAGAACCCTCCCAACATAAACTTCGCTCAATTTGGTTGCGTTATTAAATTAGGGGTACAAAGTGGGTGTTTCAACCCCCCCGTGGGGGCGTGTCCCCATTTTAAACATATAACATTTTATACTGGTCCAGTACTGAAGGCATTACAAAAGATTTCAAGTCTGTATCTTTAGATAGTAAAAAATAAGAACTTAATGCAAAAATTGACTCTACTACTAGGGCAGAGGGAAGGGGTTACATAATAAGGTAACCAAAATAGTGTATCCCTTTGCAAAATCATATTTTAAACACTTTTTGACTGTTTGAGCTTTCCTCTAAAATCAATAGAAACGGCGTAAATCGGGGGTCCGTAAATTGGGTCCGCTATTTTGAATTTTTCGATTTTCTCATTGGATTCATAATCAACGACTCCAAGAACCCTCCCAACATAAACTTCGCTCAATTTGGTTGCGTTATTAAATTAGGGGTACAAAGTGGGGGTTTCAACCCCCCCGTGGGGGCGTGTCCCCATTTTAAACATATAACATTTTATACTGGTCCAGTACTGAAGGCATTACAAAAGATTTCAAGTCTGTATCTTTAGATAGTAAAAAATAAGAACTTAGGCATGTTTTTTGCAAAAATTGACTCTACTAATAGGGAAATTCTACATATTGCAATTTAATTTAATAGCACTGTATAGTGGAATGCAATTGCAGAACTCGGTATATATTGTTTTCGTTTGAAAGCTACTGCAGCACACAAAGAACATTTTAAAAAATATAAATAGGTAGTTAATTTATGTCTAGTAGAAACTGTTTCTGCAAAAATACGGATTATCCAGAAACATTCACTTTTAAAGGTTCTTATGTAACTTTTTAAGTTATACATCTCAATTGTATATACATCAATTTTGCACTTTAATGTAAAGGGATGGCTGCGTTGAATGTGCGTTTTAGAGAGAACAGGTGTTTCCGTTTGTAATACCTGCAAAAAAACTTTAATTTTATTTTTACAATTTCTAATTAGTGACATAGATACATTCCAGCTATATTATCCAAACTTCGTTTAGTTTGTTAGGAAAAACCTGTTTTCAAGACCTCAATTTATTATGGAAAAGAATTCCTGTAAATGGCCGACTGACAAGGGTTTGATATATTCTAACCTTTCCTATCATGTTTCATTAAATTTAAATACTGATTTTGTTACATTTTATTTGCCAGAACAATTAAGCAACTTTTAAAACAAATATTTTGAATTGTTATTTTAACTTAAGAGATCTATGTCCTACAGATAGCTTATTTGCTAATAATGCCTGGAACTACAAACGCGAACGGCCGTATAGGAACGTTCACGTTCGTCTCTCTAATTGAAGAGGCCATGTGCAGTAGGATAATTGTCATATTGGAAGGTTTAAAGGTTATATTACGACTAAAGCACGCGTCTCATTGGTTATCAGTTATCACCTATCGTATATTGATGTTATTTTCTCTAATTGTGTTGCTGTACAATGTCATCTATGTCAGATTGTTCAGTGATGATCTGTCTAGTAAGTCATATCAACATCAAGTGCTCTTATATAATAATAACAATTGGTTCAACCCATTACCTGGTCTGACTGCAGTCGACTTATTACAGATGGTATAGGCCAAATCCCACATTTGTTACAGATAACGAAAAACTGCAGAAAAACCTTAACCAGATTTGCCAGTCAAATCATGCTAGACACTACACTATCTGAGGCTATGGAGTAACTTATAATACAAGCACAGTTAGAACAAGTTTGGTGGATGAATCAAACATGTATTTTGCTCAGTGGAGTGCACTGAGAATCTAGAATCTTTTTAATTGTACTGCTTGAATGTCTAAATATTTAAGAAGAATCAAGTTATTAATAATTTTAATAATTATTCTGTATATTCTAAAATAAAATTATCAGCCATCTGGAAATATAAAAGTGCTGATAGTACTAGCTTAAAGGATTACAAATTTATATACAGGGTTGTATTAAAGGTAAAAGTAAAAATTTAAAAATGGTTGCATGCTCCAAATGTAATATTAACAAAAATGAAGATGATAATGAAGTATTCCCGTGTGATAGCTGTAAAAAGCTGTTATGTGTGGAATGTGCAGGAATAACAACTACTGAAATGCGCTGCTTGCTACTAAAAAAGCGTAAACTTATGTTATTATGTGATGACTGTGAAAATGGTATTTTATTGATTCCCACCTTAATTCGTCAAGTTAATGAAATGCAGGGTGAAATCAATGAGTTAAAACAAAAAATAGATGTAAAACCAAAGCAAAATATAAATATGGATAAAGAGGAACTTATCTCTGAAATGTTGGAAAGACAGAATCGCATGTCCAACGTTATAGTTCTGAATGTAGAAGAATCAAAAAAGACAACACAAACAGAACGTAATTATGAGGATAAGGAGAGCATACTAAAAATTGTTGAAAATATTAATATTACTAAAAACAACTTAAAAATGTTCAGGTTGGGAAAATTTGAGCCATCCAAAACTTGTCCAATTAAAGTAATCTTAGAATGTGTTTCGGATGCTAAATATGTTCTTAAGAACAAACATATTATTAATATACCTAGTATAAAAATTTTTGGTGATCAGACAAAGGCGCAGAGAGATTACTTTCACAAGATTAAGCAGCAAGTTCTCAGAATAGAAAAGAATGGTGATAATATGAAAACCATCAAATTCATTAATAACATTCCGACAATTGTTAACAAATCAGATTATAAGATAAAAAACTAGATAATGTACCTAATATACAAATGAATATTGATGTTTTGTATCTCAATGTTCAGAGTCTTTTCAAAATCTTGATCAAATTAAAGGAACATTGGTAACTGACAATCCAAAAATAATTTTAGTTAGTGAAGCAAGAATTACAAGTGAAATTGAATCAAGTGAAATTCTAATAGACAATTATACCACTGTTAGGTGTGACTCACATTCAAAACATACAGGTGGAGTCGTGATGTATGTGAAAAATAATATTCAATATAGTGTGTTTAAATCGTTTGTGAATGATGGTAACTACTGGTGTATGGTTTTGAAGATTTGTTTAGAGTCTTCAAATTGGCTTATCGGCTGTCTTTATCACTCGCCATCGTCATCTGATGCAACATTCCTTGATGATTTAGATGGTATTTGTGATAAATTATTTTGCAACAATTATAATTGTATTCTCATAGGAGATTTTAATTTGGATTATTTGAATGAAAATCTTTTTTATGTCAAGAAAATTAAGAACTTATTTTTAACGTATGGAATTCATCAATCAATAAAAAATCCTACCAGAATCACAAATGAAAGTCAAACTCTTGTTGATTATGTAGTAGGTATCTAATTTCAACAATTTTAAGGCTACTGTACATACTAGTCCTGTTATTGCTGATTATTAAATAATTTCTATTAATATTTTTAATAGGTGCGAAAATTTTAATATTGTCAAAAAATTCAGAAATTTTAGTGAAAATAACTTGGAAGCAATAAAAATAAAATTACTGTCATTTACATGGTCATTAAATTCTAGTAATGTGGATTTAATTCTTGATGAAATTCAGTTGAATTGTCATGAAGTAGTTAATAATATTTCTCCAATGATAAGTTATATATTTAAGAGTAAGGTTCCTTGGTTTGATTTAACAGTTTTTCGTAAAATAAAAGAAAGAGATGCATGTTATAAACTATTTAAGAGTAGTGTAGGACCAGATAGAGCAATAAATTGGAAAATTTTTAAAACACATAGAAATGAAGTTGTTACCTTGCTAAATAGAAAAAAAACTGAATATTACTTTAAAAAAATTGATAGATTTAGTAATCATCCTCAGAAAATGTGGAAAACGTTAAAAAAAATGGTTAACACAAATTGTAATGAAATTTCTAGGCAAATTCAATTTGAAGTACAGGGTGGTGATATGATTGTAAGAACTGACGATGAAATAACAGAAAAATTTAATGAATATTTCATTGATAGTGTAATAGCAATAGTAGACAGTATTGAAGTAAGTGAAGTTTGGTCAAATAAAAACTGTAATGTTTATAAAGATTTTTCTGAATTTAAATTGTTAATCTTGTTTATTGTTTCCAGCCTTATTTTGTGGAACTCCATAATCATGAAATAAATAAAGATTATTAAAAGTTTCACAGTTTTATTAAAATATACCTGACAATATTGTTTCGACAGCTATGCTGTCATTATCAAAGGTAATATAATTATAAACAAACACGTCGCTAAGGTAGATACAAAATAGGTAACTAGATAAAATAATAATAATAATAAAAATTTAATAATAAAAATCATAATTAAACATCTAATACTTCCAGTAACGGAGAATTACCGAGCTCAAGTTGTTCATTCATTAAAGGTACCCTGAGTTTGTGTTTGTATATCTCAAAGGCTTCTAAAATGTCTAATTTCGTATCGTTACTGGAAGTATTAGATGTTTAATTATGATTTTTATTATTAAATTTTTATTATTATTATTATTTTATCTAGTTACCTATTTTGTATCTACCTTAGCGACGTGTTTGTTTATAATTATATTACCTTTGATAATGACAGCATAGTTGTCGAAACAATATTGTCAGGTATATTTTAATAAAACTGTGAAACTTTTAATAATCTTTATTTATTTCATTAAATTGTTAACATTATATGATTTACAAAAAGTTGTGTTATGAACACACTTTGACTTATTTTGTAAAATAATTTCCCCACTTTGAATTTTTAATAATGCAAATATTTTGTATTATATTTTTTGATTTTTAAACTCGAATGGAGGACAAACCATTCATATTTATTGTTGTTGGTAGAGAACACCACTTAGTGGTATATGACTCTACAGATGTCGCAACATTCATTTCTCGGTATTAATGTTATTTCCGGCTATGTATATAAGTCTGGATGATGTGTGTATAATTCACAGGAGACTCTAGCTTGATCTCTAGCTGATGAGATCTAAAAAGATCGAAACAGCTGTCCTAGAGTCTCTCCTGTGAATTATACACATCTCATTTATATTTGTGGGTTTAAGATTGTCACACTTTGACTTATTTTGTAAAATAATTTCCCCACTTTGAATTTTTAATAATGCAAATATTTTGTATTTTTTGATTTTTAAACTCGAATGGAGGACAAACCATTCATATTTATTGTTGTTGGTAGAGAACACCACTTATTGTGGTATATGACTCTACAGATGTCGCAACATTCATTTCTCGGTATTAATGTTATTTCTGGCTATGTATATAAGCCTGGATGATGTGTGTATAATTCACAGGAGACTATCTCTAGCTGATGATATCTAAAAAGATCGAAACAGCTGTCCTAGAGTGTCTCCTGTGAATTATACACATCTCATTTATATTTGTGGGTTTAATATTGTCACACTTTGAATTATTTATAACGTTTGAACAAACCGTAGAAGTCACTTCTCAATTTAACATTTGTATTATCTTGAAAAACAATTTTTATTTTGACGTTCTATTTGATTTTATTTTTTTTGTTTAATAAAGTTTTTGTGTTTTTAATTTTACATATGTAATTAATTGATGTTAATACAAGCATCCAGCATTCTTTTCTTTTAAATTCAGCGTTTAGCAGCAGTTGTCCAGCTTGCAGGAGTTTTAGTGCTTACGATATAAGTTTTTCCTTCTTTCAGGCATAAAAGTAAATAAGAGTCTCGCAATTCATATAATTTTTCATATAATTTATGCTTTACTGAGCAAACCTGAGCTAGCTGAGAGGAATAAAGAATATCTGTGGTGTTTTCTCAATTTAATCCACCGTATATAATTTATGTTTATATTTGGAACGGTGGAAATTGTATTTTATTTTATTCTTTCAAAAAGATCACCGCAGTATGTAAAAATACGCAAAACCACAAATCTAAAAGTGAATTTACATGTTGACGATAAATGATGAATAAAAATAATTTAATTAACAAACACAGGACAGGTTATAATTATAATATTTACAATGGGAAAGTAACACTAGTGGAACATTTACGTTTCTACGTGCATTAAAAGAAATCTGATGAAATAAAAATGTAATATATGTACGTGAGTAAATAAATAAAAAAAATCGCAAGATATAAATGAATTATTTAATATAGTTTAGCTTTAGACTAATTAAGACTGGCAGAGATTTTACTAAAAGTAGGGGTATAGGTAGATTGCATTCGTGACGTGAGCGTCGCACTAGTAGAGTAAGGGAAGGTCCCACTTTAAGCCGAGCCCCCGAGCTAGACCTTGGACCCCTCTGATCTAGACAGTTTAGACTCTAGAGCTATGAATTGAAAACAGTGTAATTTTGACAGAAAAATTGGTGAAAAGACAGACTGATAGGAGAAAATGACACTGATAGGTTTGCATAACATCATTTAAACAATTAATATCACAGAATAAACCTTAAAGAGAAACATGACTCTAATATTAAAGACTTGTTAGTTGCAAAAGTGCCAAACAATTTTCAAACGCATGCTATTTAAATTTTGGTGCAGTACAATTTTCAAAGGAACGCAATTTAAATAATGAGTAATAATGTTTAGAATTTTAGTTCTAAACCCAGTTTTGATAACGTAATAATAAATATTCAATTAGAAACACAATACGCAAGAAACACAATTAGAATTGATATTTCATTTCATTAACAAAGAAATTAACATATACATATTCACAAGACAATAAATACAGTAGAAATCTTTAGTATGAACCTATAAATGTGGATGTACGAATAAAAACATTACTTATGCCATGGTACTTTATTATAAAGAAACTAACTTAGGTAATTTACTAATTTTATCACAAAAACTTTTATTTCTAATTAAAAAAAATCGGTAATTCTTTTGCTTTAAGAACCTTCCAGAGAGCTGCCAAAAATTATCTTGGGGCTTAGAAAAATATATAGGCAACCAAAATTATATTCAATGAATGGGATATTTATTTTAGAAAGAGTAAAATTAGATCATTTATTCAGATCGTTTTAATATGTACAATATATAAATATATAAATAATTGTTCGGTTTTTCTAAATTACAAGATGAGACAAAACAATACAAAAGTAATTATTTTCGATAAAATAATATACAGAATAGAGTAAGGTGTTACAGTCAAATCATGTCGCCTTTATTTCCTACGCTCGATCAGTGCCGACACAAAAGGCAAATACCTTTTGTCTGGCAGCTTTCCCACTGGGTTAGTATTATTGGTAAGGAAGTTTAAGTAAATAGACATATCCTAACTTACAAAATACGACACAAAGAATTATCGAATTATTACCAGAATCACCACTTGCAGTTTCTTTCCCCGTTAGAATGTAATAACATAATTTATTAAAAATATACCAAAATATTTCAACTAAAAGTATTACATAATCTGCATGTATCACTCCATAAATATAAATTACCTTACATCAGGAGTGTCAATAACGTCGATTGTGATCTACTGGTCACTCCAGTAATGACATTCAGCCGATCGGCAATTAATAACATATTCAATATTATCCATTAGTTTCATTTATATTTACTTATTTATTATCAATTTAGAGAAAAAACCTCTTACGCCTCCATTTTTCAAGGAGTAGATTGTAGATGAATTTTTGCTGGTAAAGTAGATCTTATGTAAAAATTAATAGTTTCCGAGAAATTATTAATTTAACTATTAGTTTAATAAATTCTGATGAGAAACCACAACCGAGAAAACCAAAGCCAATAATGGAAACTACCAAGAATAACAAATACAGAGAATGCATTCATGCATATGAAGTAATAATTATTTAATTAATTAATATTAGAATATTAACACTCACTCGGCATAGCGTCTCCTGTTACAGTTAGTCTCTCTCTCTCTCAGTCATCACGTTAACTATTGATGTCTGTCTCTGTTAGATCTATCAAACTTACTAACTTTTAACCTAACCTCCGCTGCATAGCATTTCCTTTACACAGTTGGTCTTTCTCTGTCCTTCCCCTCCCTATGTATTCTCCTCTGTCTCTTTTAGATCTATGAAAGTTACGAACTTTTTATTATTACTTCATGCATTCTCGGTAGTCTCCATTCTCGGCTTTGGTTTTCTCGGTTGTGGTTTCCCGGTTATGTTTTCTCGGTTGTGGTTTCTCAGTAGTTGTCTTTCAGTGATGACCGGATACGTTAAAATGCTCTTATGTTGCAAGTTTCAAATGGGATTAATGCATTGTTTATTTATGCCTTTATGATTACTATCGCAATAAATATCAGGGTATGTACCTCTGCATCAACACTTACTATAATAAGTGTTTGTGTAGAATCTGAAATGCATTTACCAAATTTATTATTTTCTCTGTATTTCTCTTTGTAGATTATTATGATTGGCTTTGTATCGATTTTTGTATCTAGTTACTATATGTGGACATACACTAAAAAGTTCATTATTATTAGTTTATTAATTCAGTTAACAGTTAATAACTTAACGTATTCGTATATTATTATAATGATGTACTCATGAGAATAATTAATAGCAATTCCTAAATAATTCTAAAATAATAAGCGAACCAATAAAATAATACACACATATACACAATTTCTTGTTTTTTCTTTTTTCAGACATCATTTAGTATTTAGTATGTACCGCTTTAGCAATTAGGTGAACAGCAGACAACCATCTGTGCCTTTTGTTCAAATAGTACTACTGGAAAAGGTTCACACCCTAAAGATAATAAATTCTACGAGGGTCATTTTTTTTCAACCTCCAATAGGCTATAAATAAAAGACAAATGTATATAAAAAAAAATCATTTTATTACTAAAAGTTCTGTACACTTATGGTTACTTTTCGACATACTCACCATAAAAATTGAGATATTTGTCGTATTTGTAGACAAGCTTTCCAATACCGTTTTCATAAAATATTGCCGCCAACGCATTTAAATGAGTCTTGACGTTGTCTCGAAGATCCTCGGTAGTTTATTGTGAAACTTTACGACGTTTGCGGAGAGACGTTCAAAACAAGAGAAGAGGAATGACGACTTCTGGAATTTGTCCTGATCCATGACAAGCCCGTCCACTCAGTGCTGTTGTAACCCAACGGCTCCTTGAGCAATTTCAATGGGACATTTTCGATCACCCAACATACGGTCCCGACCGTTTTAAAGTAAGTATGTCGAAAAGTAGCCATAAATATAAAGAACTTTTAGTAATAAAATGATTTTTTTATATACATTTGTTTTTTATTTATAGCCCATCAGAGGTTGAAAAAAACAACCCTCTTATAATTATGACAATAAATGTGTAAACTTTAACTTGAATAAACTTTCTAAGTGTATTAAAAGATTTACCTAATTGTGGGATTGTCAATTAATCATTTTACAATCCATTGTCTCGCAGAACTAACAGACTTTTTCGACAATCACTATAATAGAATAAGTCCACCTACCCTTTTAAAAATAATTTATTTAAAATGATACACCTTTCCAGCAAGCAATTACACATTTAAATACTATTCCAATTAAGATTGTAAAAAATAATTTAATTACTGAAGTACAGCTGCATTGGCTGCTATACTTGGATTATTAACAACTTCTCCTAAACTTTCCAACAACTCCTTCCTATAATCATCAAAATCACCATCAAGTTCATTAATAGTTTGATCTTCAATAATATACAACGCACATTCCGTTTCTCTAATAAGTCTTTCATCGTGAGAAACAATTATCACGCCACCTTTGTAATCATTCATAGCATCGGCTAAGGCATCAATTGATTCTATATCAAGATTATTTGTAGGTTCATCGAGAATTACTACATCAGGTGCATTTAAGCATAATTCTGCTAAGGCAACTCTGGCTTTCTGTCCACCAGATAGATCCTTCATTTTAATAGTATGAGCATAACTTACTAAGCCAAAAGTACCTAATTGCTTGCGTGCTTTTTCGTATGGCAAATCAAACAGTCTCATTAAATATTCTGATGGAGTTTCTTCTGCTGTTAAGTGCTCGCCAGAGTGTTGATCAAATCTACCAATATGCAGCCTATGATTTTTCCGAACTTCACCTATTTGAGGTTGCAAATCACTTGTCAATAATTTAAGAAACGTTGATTTTCCCACCCCATTTGGTCCAACAATTGCTACACGACTGCTAAGATCAATACCAAAGTCAGTGTCTATAAACAGAGGCTTTTGATCAGGATATGCAAATGTCACATTATGTAATCCTAATATTGGAGGCTGCAATGGTGGTGGATCAGGAAATGAAAACTTCACTATGTAATCTCGAGGTTTCTGTAGTAATTCCGTCATCCCGCTATCTTCCTCATTCTGTTTACTCATTTTGGTTCGATTCTTCTCTTGCTTTCTAGTAAGAGCTTCCTTTTGTTTTTTTTCTGCTACTTTCTTCGAAGAACCATGAGATTTCATATCTTTGATTTTCTTCTCTTGCTTTTCATATTCCTTGATCATTTCTTTACGTTTTTGAACAAACATTTTCTTGAACATTGAGTAATTGCCTTTATAATAGTATAATTTCTGTTGATCCAAGTGAATGATTTCATTGCAGACATTATCCAAAAATGATTGATCGTGGGATACAATCAGTAGGGTTTTCTTCCAGTTCTGAAAAAGAAAAACATATGTATAAGTATTTATGCGTTCACAAATCTTCTTAGTTAATAAAGATCATATCATGTATTCTTCTAAACAAATTCCAATATTCTTCGGAATTGAGTTAAAACTTTAAAGTGCATAATTAAGCGTTGGATTATCAATCCCAATTCTTGAATCAATTACATCAACCAGTAAAAATTAATGAAAAAAATCTTATACTCGGATTATACTTTGAGGTTATGTTTAGTTTTTAACAGTTGATTAACGATAGACTCATAATTTATAAAGGAATTATCCAGCTGAATAAATTTCGTTTTTGTTCATATCATCTTTCGATATTGTTCAATGACGAATTCAAAATATTTAGGTTATGTTCAAAGTAATACAACCAACCCTCCTCTTTCATTAGATCACAGATTCGTTGATCAAGTTACTTTCTCAAGTACTTCAACAAATTTATCCAAAGCATACCCATTTCACTGGAATGCATATTCAAATGGTTTTACAATAAATGATCAACTGAAATAAACGTAAATACGAAGAATCTACTTCTAATTATAATAGCATGAATCAAAATTTACTTATTTTCCACTAAAAGTCACCCACTTGAAACACTAAAGGCTGCAACTGAAGCAGTTGTTCTTTCATATGAATCATCGCCTACGCCTAAACCTGCCAGATGTTAGGAACTAAAAATCGGAAGGCATGCGAAGAAGCTGTTCTAATACAGAAAACTTCAAGGTTAGGGCTTTAATTTGATCTATTCATCATATTTCTACGTTGAGTAGTTCTGAAGTTTAATTCCAAAGTTGATGAGGACCCGTCTTTAAAAAAGAGTTATACTGAAATTGAAAGACGTTTAAGTTAAGTATCACATGACCTTATGTACCATTTGAAGTTTTTTAGGGGTGGTTGCTAGAGAAAGGGGAATTGAGTAATGTCAACAATGCTGTATTGTGTTCCCCTAAATGTTAAAGTTAGAAGTTTTCTAAAAACTTAGCATTAAGAAAAATATTTAGAGTGGATAGTTTTCATTGGAACACACTGTATTCAATTCACTTCAATAGAGGGATTTATAGTTAACTGCTTAATTAGTTTTTTATGTGATTAGTCATATGACCCTACCGTCCTGGTTGCAGAATGCCGCAACCGCCATTAAATAAAAATTATAAAATATTGAACAGGTTTCCAGTTCCAGTGACATACTGGTTCACGTCACTAACCATGGATCGTGAACACAGCCAGGGATAACATTTTTTCTATTGGGCATGTTTGTGAACAGAACATCCAACAGGCATAGATGAGGTGGACAAGTGTAGCCATCTGCCCATGCAAGTCTATTTTAAATCACACTTTTCAGTCCACATTATTTTTACTACAATATGGTGGCTTCTATCCACCAATATTTAAAACTATGTAATTCTTTTTATTGCAATAAAAACTACACAGTTATGATTGTTTATCATAGCACACTTGCAAATCTTGTGAAAATTCTACTGTTATTATTATTTTGTCCTAGAAATATTACAGCAATACTAATTAGCAAGTAGCAACACATGATTGAAATTAGAAAAATACTGTCTCTCAGAATAAATTAAAAAAAAAACTGTCTCTATTTAAGAAAAAAAGTTGACTATCAGTGATACTACAATTGAGTAGGCAAAAATTTCACATAACTGTTTTGTAGTACTTATAAAACCATTTTATCTTGTTTTTGGTTTAACGAAATCAGACCATAGATAGTGGTGTTATGGCTTGCAGCATTTTTAATAAACAGCCTGTATAAGTACTTTCAGCCCCATAAAAATGCCCTCCACTGGTTCAATCTTGCTTATTAACAAACTCTATATGTATGTATTTCAGCACAAGCAATAAGTTTTAAACAAATTTTAGTTTCTTACTTTTAAAGCCATGAATTTTTTAATAATCTAAAACACGTTTCTTTTCTTAATAGGATTTAATTAAAAAAAAAGCAACCTATTTTAGTGTCTTGATAATTTGCAAGGTTATGAAAAAGATTCAATTAGTCCTTGCCTCTCAATCATCAATAGCTTGTGCCTCTATGCAACAGCTTTACAAGAGTTTTTTCTCGGTAATGATATAGAGCAAGTTCGTGAATCCAGCGATTGAGAGTTTGATCTAATCAAATCTTCAACAAACTGTTCGTGAATTCATCGTAAATCCATCGAACATAAAGTAACGGGTTTTTATTTCCATCGGTTTTTTTCAGTTGTACAACATTGACGTACATCTAATCCATCGAGCTGAAAGACCGATGCTTCTGATGAGTTAAGGATTTGAGGTTATTATGTTTAAATGTTTCGGTCTATGGCTTGTTTGTTTGATTATTATTATCTTAATAAATTAAAATTCTTGGTTGTTTTTAATTTTAATATGAATAAACACAATCTGTTAATTCATAGATGTTAATTATATTAATTGCTGGTTTTTAATTGATATATAAACCATACATAACAATACAAAAATATTGTTTTTAAAGAACATACTATATTGCACTTTTATATTGTGTATTTTCTGTTTAATTCACGAACTTGCTCATATACTTTAAACAAACCGTTTTTACAAATTAATTAGAATTACCCCCTTTAGAAAGGGGGTAATTCCACATCAAATCCAAAAAATTCATTCCAATCAAAAACATTTTTGACACTCATGGTCTCAGATTTAATGAAACTTAATATGTTTACTCCTCCTACATAAATAAGTAAGTACACAAAACAAATATTTTGTATCTAATTCAGTTTTTATTTTATAGCCAGTTAAAGTTTTGGGAATTCAGCGGTTTTCATATTCTGATGAGTAAAGACACGAGTTGCCGTTTCATAGAAACTAATTCATATTTCTTATTTATCAGACAATCTTTACAGTATTAGTAGTGATCTGTGGAGTGATGACGTAGTTACTACCAGCAGTAATGCATTAAACAGAGCAGCGCCACACTGTCATCCCAGTTGTATTAGTAGAAACAATGTTATCAAGATTCTTTAAATGCTCATATCTCCCTTATTTTGCATGATACAAATGTTCTAACAAAGACAAACTATATCATATTTTACTTAGTTGTTTCATGATTTAAGGGGGCCGTAAGTCATAAAGAGAGCTAAACACAGAAAAAAGTACGCTGTATAATAGGGTGGTCCTTATTTTTCGATTTTCGGAATTTATTTGGAACCGTTGAAAATTCGGCGACCTTTGTATAAAAATAATATATATTCGAAAGCCCATTTCTATTGATCAATTTTTAGAGGTCGCGTAAGAGGGTTCAAGTTTATTGTATATGTGTTATCTATTTCTTACAGCAAACTGAGCAACTGAGATTGAAAAGCCGCTTTCGTTAATTTATAGAAAATACAAAAAATATAATTAATGAAAGTGCAAAGTTTGCAGATGCATATATGAATTACGAGTCTATTGTTAATCAACAATGCTTATTAGCAGACATAACCTCAAATGTCATAAAGTCTACGCTAAAGTAATAATTGTATGTTTCGAATAGATTTCTAAAAAGTTCAAATAATTGTAAAACAGTGTCTCAGTTTCAGCAATAGATCAGCTGTCAATAATATATTACTGCAGATGGCAAATACAATAAAGAGAGATGGTGTTATTTTAAGAAACGAGTCATCAGTGCTCAAGAGTGCACTTGCTTTAACTCTGCTCTATATAGCCCAAGGTCCATTCATGTGTATGTATACCTAGTACACATACATAGGTCATCTCATCAAAGTTTTAGACGGTCATATTTGAGCCCAAGTTCGATGTCAGTTTCTGACATAAGTCAACCGCCAAAGTCTTTTTCCCAAAAAATGACTGGTTGTAGTGCACCAAACTGTTCTAGCAACTCCCGAAATGGTGCACGTTTGTTTCTTTTTCCAAAAGATACGAAAATAAGATAAATTTGGTTAGATATGCGTAGCCGTCAGAATTGGAAATTACTGAATACTCAAGATTATGCGAAGTAAGCAAGTTTGAGTCTTAATAAAATTACATGTAAAACTAATATGAATTATTTAAGCATAGAGAAAATGTAGTTTTTAGATTACGTACACTCTTTTATTGCCGTTTTACATTTCGACGACATTTAACGGCAACATCTGACGAGAAAGAAGAAAGTAATAACTCGGAATGAACATGAAATTGGAATGGAACATGGAAATAAATTAATAGCGGACGTCAAATGAAAAACCATCAATTTATTATAAACTGCGAAAAAGAAATTTGCATCACCTAAAAAGAAACAGAGACACTATTCACTTCAGGTTTAAAAAAATACTGATGTGGCCACTGGAAATTTTGAAAATGGCAATACAAATACGATTTGCAGGATAATTTTCAATTACCTACTTAATATATTCTTAATTTTTAGCTGGTTGGAAAGGTTACAAAAGCTTAAAAAATAGTTGCAGCATCCACTTGCATCATACTCCATTCTGTACAGACATTTACAGAAGTTAGATTTTCGTCCACGGCTCTTATATGGCTTTCTGCCATATTTGGATAACAAAAAAGAGAAACTCAAATACTGTTTGAGGGGGATACCATTAATAAATTAGTTGTATCACAGTTTAAATATTCGCTTTAGTTGTTATTGTTGTTTTGTTCATATAACCAATAAATCTTCGCCATTTTAGACCATCATTTTTTAATGTGTTAATGTTTTCGTGGTTTTATTCAGTAGTAGTAGTTAACTATACTTAACTTTACTCAATAACAGAAGATAATTCGAATGCCTAAAAATATTATTTTTTAATAAGTTAATACATAGTATTATTGATTTGTTTTAATCAAAAAATTCGTAACCTTTTCTGTATGTTATGTAAATATTTGATTTGACAAATTAAAATTGCCGCCAAAAAGGCGCCATTTTTGAGCCCATTTCAAAAGCCAATAGTGGAAATGGGTGGGATAACCTTTACTTTGGATATAATTATGCATGCATCAACGGACCTTGCTATAGCCTAGACTGAAAAAATGAGAACAGTGTATGTATTTGTAACTGCCCTCTTATGTATTCCAACCTAATAGTAGTCGGAAAAAATTCAGCTATTAACTTCAATTAAAAATACCTAGTACAATTATGCTAAGATAAATTAGATTAATTTTAAAAATAACTGAAACGATTATGACCCTTACCTGTAAATAATTATCAAGCCAAATAACAGCATTCAAATCTAAATGGTTCGTAGGTTCATCAAGTAGGAGAAGAGTAGGCTCCATATACAAAGCCCTCGCCAAAGACACTCTCATACGCCAGCCACCAGAAAAGTTCTTAGTAGCCCTATTCTGCATCTCCTTCGAAAAACCTAAACCGGCTAAGATTCGTCGTGCTCGTGGCTCAGCAGAGTCAGCGTTTAATGCTTTCAATTCAGCATACACTTCATTAAGACGATCTTGAATATCCAGATTTCCAGTATTAAACTCACTTTCTAGTTTCTTACATTCTTCTTGTAATTCAATTAGTTTAGTATCTGCTTTCATTACCGAGTCTACAGCTGTATAATCATCTGCAACAACTTCTTGTTCACAATAAAGTATATCGATATTCGGAGGGATAGCAAAAGCTCTCTGAGCTATATGTCGTAATAATGTAGTTTTCCCATGTCCATTAGGTCCAACAAGGCCATAACGACGGCCATTAGCAATTAATAAGCTGGCATTGACGAAAAGATCATTTCCTTTTGCGGAAATGCTAAAATTGTCAATTTTAATATCAACAGCATTTTCAAGCGCAGCCATTTGTCCAGCAGATTTCTGCGCTTGAGAAACAGTAAAATTAGAATCTAAATCAGAATGTCCTTGACCACCTTTTCTTAACATATTTTCCACCTGTTTTTCGTACTCTTGTTGTTTCTTCAGTTTCTTTTTTTCTTTGTGTGTAAGTTTCTTATCTGATGAAGATTCTGTTACAGCCCTGTCATTTTCTTCAAGATTAATTTCAGAGACTTTTTCAGTAACTTCCACATCTGCTGCTGGTTCGTCTTCCTCATCTTTACTTTTATTCTTTTGTTCCTTACTTTTTGATTTACCTTTCTTCGATACAGGTTTTGGGTCACTTTCTGAACCAGATTCTTCATCTAATTGTAAATCAACATTATCATCATCGTCCTCACTTCCAAAATCATCATTTTTATTCTTCTTACTCTTGCCACCAAGTTTTTTAGTGCTTTCACCTTGCATTGCGCTGACCTGATTTTTAATACTTTCATCTTCATCATCGCTACTCTCTTGTTTCTTTGATTTAGCATTTTTCTTATTTTTCTTTGAAGCTGGCTTTGCAGGAACATTTTCTGAATCTGATTCAATTTTTAATTCTACACCATTTTCATCATCAACATCATCGGGCCAATCATCTTTAGTCTTCTTATTCTTAGCAGATTTTTTATTACCACTAGCCTTACTTTGTTGTACTGGTTCACTTTTCTCAGTTTTGGGTGCATCCTCCTCATCCGATTCTTGTGCAGCTTTCTTTTTCGTCTTACCCTTTTTCTGGCTTTTCTTACCAATTGGTGCAACTTCATCATCGGAAGCGTTTAGATCTAAATTAAATTTTTTATCGTTATCGTCGCCCCAATCGTCATCATCTTTCGTTTTACCTTTCCTGGCTTTACTACCTTTGGCAGATTTTGAGGTTATAATCGATTTGTCGCCTTCATTGTGCACTGGGTTTGAATTTGTTTTGAAATCATCATCTAGATCTTGATTTTTCTTATTTCCACGTTTTTTGGACATATTGTACTGATTTCAGATGATGTGTTAAAAGAAGTTAGAGAATGTAAGGCCACAAACTTCACACATACGTGCTTGACATTAGCACGTGTACTTTGCAAAAGGAATGGTAGTGGCTAAGTTCACTATCTAGTGATTATAATATACATAGCAGTCTAGCATGCAATTAATGGAACTGCCCCATTAATAAAAAGAATGATTAAATATTATTAAATAATAAATATGCTCAACGAATTTATCTACATAAGTTGTCGCAATATTCTGCAATATTAAAGAAATTTCTCCATTAAGTGTATTTACATAAGTCAGACCTTTTAGTAGATAGTATGACGCAACACATCAAACGCAATGTTTAATAAACCACATAGTGACGTCAAAACATAGAGGCAATCCTAAAATTCTTTTATGCACAGATGCATTATAATTAGACTATTATTGCTAGATTTATCGGAACATAACTGTCTCTTTATGCCCCAAGGGCCTCTTTATGATCCGACGGGCAATAATGAAACGTCAATTAAATGTCAGAGCTGTATTTGTAGAACTTGATTGGTTCTTTATATAATTTGTAAACTTATCACCAATGAAAATAAGTTGAAATTAAGTATTTTAGATAGTAACTATAGTAACGTACTTCGTATATAAGCACATAAGTATACGTACAGCGGCTTGATGTAACCTACGTACTCATTTAATTATGTTTTTTACACAATAATAGATTTGAGATAAAAACAATCTGTGCATAAAATAGTGTATGCATTTCGGGCATAACTTGCTTTTATGGCCCTACAGCCTTTTCCTAGCCCTCGGCTGACGCCTCGGGCTAGAAATAACGCTTCTGGCCATAAAAGCTTCTTTATGCCCTTAATACATAAATAACTATTTTGTCCGGTCGGGCGATTATGACCTATTTAGCGGCCTGTTTTTAGAGCATAAGTTGCTAAATTAGAACTCTAGGGATCTAAAAATTTTTAGAGCCCGCTAGAAAAATATCTACCCTTGTTTACGCCGTCTCCATAGTAATAACAGAAATTACTAGATAGATTAATTCTATTACTAGAACCTACTTGAACTTTTGCACTTTTTAAATTATTTTTATTTTAAAATTAAATATTAATTTAAACTTAGACCGGACATAAACTATCGTATGCATTTCGGGCTTAATTAGTGTTTTAGAGCCCAGTGGTTTAGAGCCACTCAATTAAGCCCTTAATACTGTAACGAATAGTAAACCCACATACGACGTCATCAAACATTCTAGATGTATGAGTCATCAACTGTATGACTCATCAATAACACCTGCATGTATGACTCATCAACACCTGCGTGTATGACTCATCGACGCGACTTATCGACGTGACTCATCAACAGCTGCATGTATGATTCATCGGTTATGTTCTAGAACTTATGAAAGATATAAATTGAGTCGCGGTTAGAAGGAGTGCAGTTAATGTTTGACCGGCATAGTGAAATGTACTCTGAATAATTAGTTAATAGTGAATAAATAAATGTTAATGTTTACTGTCTCCAGCCTTACTTTGTGGAACTCCATAATCATGAAATATAATATAAATACAAAGATTAGTTAAAGTTTCACAAGTTTTATTAATATCTTAACCTGACAATATTGTTTCGACACTTTGTGTCATTATCAAAGGTAGATAAGATTGATAAACAAACACGTTGCTAAGGATAAATACATACAGAAAATAGGTAACTAGATACAATACATAACAAAAACTAAATATCTAACACTTCTAATAAAGGAGAATTACTAAGCTCAGTTTGTTCATTGATTAAAGGTACTGTGCGTTTATGTCTGTATATTTCAAAAGCTTCTAAAATGTCTAATTTGTGTTTGTTGTTGCAAGAATGTAAGAATTTAATGTTGTTTTGAGGTGTCATGGGGTGGTTCTGTTCCAAAATGTGTTTGGCAAAATTCGATTTTTCTGGATGTTTAAGTGTATAAGAGCGTACGTGTTCTTTGTATCTTATGTCGAAATTTCTAAGTGTTTGGCCAATATAAACCGAGTTACAAAAAGAACAATTCAAACGGTAAATGCCGGATTTCATGATATCTTGTGTTTTGTCTTTAGCATTGAATAAAAATGAGAAGGTGTTGGTGTTAGTTTTATAGGTTATTTTGTAACTGGTGGTTTTTTGATAAAGAATTTTGATTAAAGAAATTTCAATCATCAAACAATTAGCATATGCAAACCATTATAACCATAACATGATTGACACTTTAATTCAACAAAAAGATTATAGGTTAGCTATCAAAAGAATATTTCCAATTGACACCAAATACAAGACACAAACTACATATCAATACCATACTTTGGCAAGATATCAGAACAAATTGCAACTATACTAAGAAAAACCACCAGTTACAAAATAACCTATAAAACTAACACCAACACCTTTTTATTTTTATTCAATGCTAAAGACAAAACACAAGATATCATGAAATCCGGCATTTACCGTTTGAATTGTTCTTTTTGTAACTCGGTTTATATTGGCCAAACACTTAGAAATTTAGACATAAGATACAAAGAACACGTACGCTCTTATAGACTTAAACATCCAGAAAAATCGAATTATGCCAAACACATTTTGGAACAGAACTACCCAATGACACCTCAATACAACATTAAATTCTTACATTTTTGCAACAACAAACACAAATTAGACATTTTAGAAGCTTTTGAAATATACAGACATAAACGCACAGTACCTTTAATGAATGAACAAACTGAGCTTAGTAATTCTCCTTTATTAGAAGTGTTAGATATTTAGTTTTTGTTAGGTATTGTATTTAGTTACCTATTTTCTGTATGTATTTATTCTTAGCAACGTGTTTGTTTATCAATCTTATCTACCTTTGATAATGACACAAAGTGTCGCAACAGTATTGTCAGGTTAAGATGTTAATAAAACTTGTGAAACTTTAACTAATCTTTGTATTTATATTATATTTCATAATTATGGAGTTCTACAAAGTAAGGCTGGAGACAGTAAACGCAATTAGGATCTGATTACACTGGCAATCTTTCCATACTAAGGAGCAGATGATTACAGCGATAATACAGTTGAGTATAAAGGTAAAAAATCCAACAATAAACTTTATTAAGAATAATTATTATTTATAACACAATTATTATAAAAAATTGTTGATCTTTCTTCGTTTTGAGTGGGTTGTACTTTTTTCTTTCTCATTTTACTTATTATTTGTGCGTGGTGCTGAGTGTCCAGTTGCAAATAAGGGCGAATCGAACTTGCTGAACTATGACCCGTAATTTTTATCAACTGTTGTTCCTCCGCGCCAGATTTCGCAAGCTGGGTTACTGCACTTGAACGCGTAGAATGATTAGTTATCTTAAATCTCTTTACATCCAGTCCGGCCTTTTCTGCACTGCTTTTAGTCCATTTACCAATTTCATTAATTCCTACAGGAATATTCTTGTACCAAATACCAGATTCACACCAGTTAGGATTCGCAGTCACAAATAAACGATCTGTAGTGACGTTACTGCCCCTCTTTTGTAGCATCTTTTTCAACAATCTGAAAATGAACATAAAACGGTATACAATATACATATTGGACATATTTTTATAATCAATACCAACCTCACGGGACAATGATTAGGATTCTTCTCATTAGAAACCAGCCATTTACTGTCACAAAGACGACGTGATCCGCCTTGGCAAGTCTTTGAGAAAACGGGATTGTACTCATAACGCCCAGTCAATTTTCCAGTGCAATCTTTTTCTTCTTGAAAGTATTCGATCAAACATTTAGCCGGTTCTCCACCTCTCCAAGCAAGCTCTCTTGCTGCAATTTGATAGAATCTTTTCTGGAGCCCTGAAGGAGTATCTTCGTTCCAGACGTCAATCATTTTTTCGTAGTTGTCATCTACTATAGATATTGATCTCACTTTTCTCTTTTCTGCATTCGATTGCAGCTGCTTTCGCTTTCCGTCTCTTGCTGCACGCGCACTTTTAAACTCAATATCTGAGAATGGATTCATCTTCACATTAAAAGAATTAAAATATAATTCCTGCACCATTTTGGCAGTAGTATTCCACATTGTTTTTAAAGTGGAATCTTTGTAATCCTCTCCATCGCATTTTTTCATATTGAATGCATAATCTTCCAATATACTGCTTACTTTTGAGATAGGTGACACTTCCGTCAGGGAAAATTTTCTCGTGTCGCAAAACTTTTTAAACTGCTCCCACACAGAATTACGACTACGCTTTGTACTCTGTGGAACAGTCATCACTACTTTTGCCCGTATTTCTTTTAAATCTGTTTCACCGAACCGCAACTCTGCCATTTCGCCAAAACTGGTAAAATTTTGTTATGTTGCCGTGGTGACATTTCATGAACTACTGCATTTCGAAACCTCCAATTTCTGTCATTTTCTTTGGATTGTCGTGCCGAATACAAGACGTGGTAGGAATCTTTTGGTAATTTTTGTCAGTCAGTAACACTCATAGTTGTTGTCTTTAGAAAATCGCCACTCGTGCTAAAGCACTCGTGGCGATTTTCGTCACAACAACTATTCGTGATCTGACTGACAAAAATTACTGGCAAGATTCCTACCACTTGTTGTATTATATACGACTATTCAACTCACATGTCATTTATTAAAAATTGACCAATTAAAATGCAGCATTTGATATTTTTAATCCAATGAAAATGAATTGTATCGACAATTCTCACTAGTGAAAATTGTCGACAATTTTCACTAGTGATAACAATCGACAATTTTAATAAAACACAAATATTTAACAACATTTATTTTTGAGTATTGAACGTACAATTATTAAATGTAACATTGCTACATTTATGAAAAACAATTTGATTTTTTAAAGCGTGTTCGTTGAATAGTCTCTCGAATACCATAAGTAGTCAAAGTTAAGTAGACTATTTTTGTGGTGCTTAACACTCATGTCTATCATGCTTGCATTTAAATACCACGAGTGCGCAGCACTCGTGGTATTTAAATGCAAGCATGATAGACATTCGTGAAACCACCACAAAAATAGTCGACATAACTTTGACTACTAATGGTATTATAAGTGATAATTTGTTAAATTTTCACATGAATTTCACTTTTGGTCCCAATTTTTTTGATAATCTTGGCCATCATATTAGATTATACTTGTAGTGATTCAGACGATAAGTGCGAGTTGTGCTTTGCACTCATCACAATTTCCATCTCGATCAACTACTTGTGTTAAGACATTCAAAATTATTTGCAAAATTGGGACCACTAGTAGTATTATATATGACACATGATGTTAAATCAACCATCGGAACTTATTAATTTGCTTAATTACAACGCTATCACACCAATAGTAAAAAACAAGTGATCATATTACCTTATTTTGATCTGTTTCTAAGAACATAATTTGATTCAAATTTTCTCTCATCGAATATAACTTGTAGTACGATTAATAATCGATGATTCTACTTGTGAAACTGGAGCACCGTATTCAAATCACCCTATACAGGCTCCTTGAACTGCAGTTTGGTATCACACGTACATGTCATTGATAATAATCTTACCACTTGTTATTATGGCTGACAGTCCTCTCAGACAAGAAAATGAACAATAAGGAACATAATATATACTTAGACATATAGACTGATATAGACATAATATTCGAAATTATGTCTATATCTGAAAAAAAACAGATTCAGAAGAAAAACAGACACGTATGGTTTTTTTTTGAAAAAAAAAACGGTTTTTTGAAAAAAAAAACCTTTTGGTTTTTTTTCATTTACATCACTAAGCAGAGGTCTACATCATAATCTGTTCCCGAGTAGCAAAATTTGTCTATACCAGGAAAAGATTGCGCACACGTACGAATAAAAATACTATCCGTCCAACGAAAGATGAGCGCTGCGTCATCTTTACACGAAGTTATCACTTGTAATTACACGAGTGCTTCGAAATTATCGATTTGTAATACGAACGTTGATTAGCAACCACGAGTGTAATTTTTTGACGTTTTAATTTCCCGACGTGCAACGGAGGGAAATTTGTCAAAAAATGACACGAGTGTTGCGTTTTAATCAACTTGAGTATTACAACAGATAATTTCAGAAGCACGAGCATGTAATTCGGTAAGATTATTTCATGATACAGTTGTTTATTTAAGCATCTACTTATTAACATAAAGATTAGTATTTGACATGAAAGTAAAAAATTGGACGGGACACATGTGACACTAGTTTTCAGCGTTGTCACTAAGATAAAAACAGTCGAAAAGGACAATAAAAAATTATCGAATTATCGCTGTAATCCAAAAAATAAAGCCTTGCGATTGGTCAAAAACGAAGTAGAATGAAATAATCACTTGTAATTACACGAGTGCTTCGAAATTATCGATTTGTAATACGAACGTTGATTAGCAACCACGAGTGTCATTTTTTGACGTTTTAATTTCCCGACGTGCAACGGAGGGAAATTTGTCAAAAAATGACACGAGTGTTGCGTTTTAATCAACTTGAGTATTACAACAGATAATTTCAGAAGCACGAGCATGTAATTCGGTAAGATTATTTCATGATACAGTTGTTTATTTAAGCATCTACTTATTAACATAAAGATTAGTATTTGACATGAAAGTAAAAAATGGGACACATGTGACACTAGTTTTCAGCGTTGTCACGAAGATAAAAACAGTCGAAAAGGACAATAAAAAATTATCGAATTATCGCTGTAATCCAAAAAATAAAGCCTTGCGATTGGTCAAAAACGAAGTAGAATGAAATAATTACTTATAATATACCAAGTGCATTGATTATTGCCGGAAATCTTTTGAGTGACATTTCTGCAACGTCATAATTGCACGACACGAAGTGGAGTGCAATTAGTTGCAGAAATGCACGAAAGTAAAATTTCCAGGCATAATCAATGCACGAGGATATATTCGGAAAGAAAATCGTGACGACACAAACCATTTCTACCTATTTTAAATTTTGATTATCACTGTCAAGTTGTAACATAACATAGTTAGCCGTGGTATCCAAAATTAAAATTGGCAGGAAACGTTTATTACAATAGTTGTGTATTTAATTTCAATTGATTTGTTCTAGTTTTTTGTAATTTGTTCAGTTGTATAGTTTAAATAAATTTGACATTTTTGACAGAAAAATTTCCACTTATTAATTTCAGTTAGGTTGGTCTACCTACAAAAAATTTCCAAAAAATTTTTTAGTTGCCATGGTAACGGCTCCTGAGTTAGTTTTTTTATTGGTCACTACTGAGTGTCGTACGATTTTCACAGAAAGCTTTTTGTTATGCTTTACTGTCGTTATTTACGAGTATGACGAGGATAGCAATACATTAGCACCTCTCTGGGTGGTTGGAAGTTGATTTGACTAGCTCTGTAAGAACACGGAGTGGCCAACCTTATTCAAATAAATTCCTAGATCAAATTAAGATGTTGCCAGATTGCCACAAAATAGTAAAATTAACTACATATATTGGCAAAATTATTGTGGAAGAATTTAATGTCGTCACTACAGATAAAGTAGATCAATTTTAGGGATTCTTCAAGATATTTCACAGATTTCAGGAAGAAAATGCCAAAATTATAGGCAATGCTGTATGCGTTCATAAACATCTGACTCTATTGTAAAACGTGTCACAGGTATCCTGATACTTGTAAATTTGATTGACACAGGTGACATTTGCTAAAGTTATTTTTTATTTGAATGGTTTTCAAGAGTGATTCAGTATTTCAATAATAATAAGCAACAGTTTTTCTTAGAACTTCTTCTTAGAACGAAAAATCGCGATTTTATCTACATAATATTAATATTATGTCAGTACGAGGGAAAACACTGCATTCGCAGTCTCAGCAGTTATTGCTGAATGTATTGAACTACTTTGAGAGGGAAAAAGAACACGGTGGACATTTACTTCCTTTATCTTGCGTACAAGAGGTAAGACACGTTAATTATTTATGATCTTATTGTACTCTTACTTGTTTATTGCCGCGGGCAGCTGAGGCTTTAGGAATTAGTGTTTCAACTGTTAGAAGGGTCAAGCCCCGTAGTAGAAACCAACCAGAGTCGATAGACACAATATATATGTATATAATAAATAAACAAGAGAAGAGATAGATAAGCAACATTAACATTAATTCTATTTTAATTAAGTACTTGGTAGCATTTAACTTGATTAAAATACTGAATAGTTTTATTACTTTGAATATAAAAATGTATTTGAAAAGTAAGAATATACATATACTTCTCTATATTGAAGGTATTACTATCACAACGGTTAGAAATGAGTTAATTTCTTAATCACAAGTAAAAGTGATTTCTTGTTTTGCAGTACTTGGTAATAATTCTATAGAACTAGAGAGCGTACAGTATTAGGCATTCACGAAAATCTGATTCTTATTTTCCTATTGAAAATGTTTTAAAAATTTCAAAAATAACAAGTATCAATGTTAAAATCTAAAAGAATGCTTCAAACGTTCAACATTACTTATCCCTAACCTCAAAAATCTCCTGTTATGACATTTTCGTAAACATCGATAATTGTCAAACTATGGATGCTGATTTGACTAGGAGTTTTTTAATCTTATACCACACAGAGAGCATCGATGACCAGCGTTCATCTTTCCCTGGACGGATAGTATATGTGATGTTATTGATGAAATGTAAGCACGTACACGCAGTCTGCATTTGGTATAGACAGATTTTGCTACTCGGGTTACCAACGTAAACTCGGAACTCTTCCAATACTTTCACGCCTAAGAAATGTATTTTTTTGTTGGTATTACGATTACTACGTTATTTGCATCTTCCAAACAAGTTCCAAGTAGAAACGTCAGAGAGCTTATTAGACAGCTAATATTTTATTTATATACAGTGTGTCCCCGGATGAAGTTGACAAGAGGAAAAGAATTTTTATTATTGATTTTACGACAAAAAGTTATTCTTTATAAAAAGTTCTGCTTGATCAATAAATAAGTTTACCATCAGAAAATTTAAGATTAAAGGTACAGAGTGTCCATAAATTAAGATAACATAAAAATGCTTCAAGAGAGAAGTACCATTTATTGCATTTTAGAGCTTACTGTTAATAGAAAAAGTTCCTTAAAAACTTAAAATTAGTTGAAATACAAAATTTCAAGTTTATTAAATTTATTAAATTTAGATTGTTATGGTTGTATGTTGTTAAGTTTAATTAAGATAACGTGTTATCTTGAATTTAATGTAGATAATCATAATTTAATCTTGTCGATCAAAGGTTGTTGTTTTGTCTGTATTGAACTGTCAAACTGTCATTCCATGTAGATTTTTCACTTCAGTTATTTCCCGTTAGTTTTACAAAATGTTAACCATTGAAGAACGTATTTATTTGATTAAATGTTATGGCATTGGAAACGTATCTTACCGATATGCTATAGACATGGTATCAACATGGTATAAACTTGTAAATAAATTTGATTTAACTGGATCTGTAGTGACTGTGAAGAAACCCAAGATAAAATACAACGAGGACGATACAGCTACACTTTTGGCATTAGATTCAGTGACAGAAACACCAAAGTTATCTTTACGGAAACGATCACAAAGACTGAATATTAGTAAAACTCATTTGCAAAGAATTTATAGAGAAAACAAAGTTCGGCCGTTTAAACCAAAGCTCCGACATAGACTTGAAAATGGAGATGAAGAGAAGCGATTGGATTTTTGTTTGTGGGTTGGTGAGAATTACCTCGTAGGTACAAATTTTCACAGAATGATCTTTTTTACTGATGAATCAACCTTCTGCACTAATGGTCACGATTCATCACAAAATAGTCGCTATTGGGCTTTTCAAAATCCAAACTACGTCATTGAAAAACGAAGTCAACGTTATAAAAAAGTGAATGTTTGGTGCGGAATTTTTTACGATAGAATCGTTGGTCCATATTTTATTGACGAGAATTTGAATCAACATGTTTATGTGCGTCTTTTGGAAACTTATCTATTACCGTTTCTACATAATTTACCGCTAGAAATGCGGCGTAACATTTTTTGGCAACAAGACGGGTGCCCTGCACATTCGACAGTTTTGGTACGGCAGTGGTTGATAGATCAATTCGGTGAAAGATGGATGGGAAGATTTGGACCAATAAATTTTCCTGCTAGATCGCCTGACCTTACACCCTTGATTTTTTTTGTGGGGTACTTTAAAACAAAAAGTTTATGCAGATGACCTGCCGCATGATCGAGAAATACTAAAAGCACGAATACAGGACGCCGTGAATGAAATTAATTTAAATGGACGACAAACCATACGTAAAGTCTATGGTGAATTTATTAAAAGGGTGGAGATATGTGCGGAAGTTGGAGGTAGCCTTGTACAATAATCTTTGATGACTTTCTTAATTATGATTAAAATTAAAATTATGATTCTTAATGATTAAAATTTTGTATTTAAACTAAAAAAAATGCAATAAATGCTACTTCTCTCATGAAGCATTTTCATGTTATCTTAATTTATGGACACTCTGTACCTTTAATCTTAGATTTTCTGATGGTAAACTTATTTATTCAACAAGCAGAACTTTTTATTAAGAATTACTTTTTGTCGTAAAATCAATAATAAATTTTTTTACCTCTTGTCAACTCCATCCGGGGACACACGATATCTTTTTTACCTTGTTCGTTTACCATGCCAAAACCATTTAGTTTGCAATTCGAAAAACTTGATAGCGTTTTTAATTAATTATTTTCAGAAAGAGCGTGATAATTCTGGGTCTTTATTACGTTTAACTTCAGTACTAGAAGTGAGTCTTAAAATAGAATATTTTTAAATGTACAGTTCGTTTTACGATCTGTCTAAAAAGTAATATTTGTAAAGGGTAGCTAGCTTTGGGTATCGGCAAAAGTGCCGTTTGCAAGGTATCTGCAACTATTAAAAGCTATAACCTTCTTATAGTGATCCGAAGATCCTGTTAGAAATAGAAAAAGGAGAGTTGCTGACTTATAGATAACAACCAAAGATTCGCATTACGAGATGCAATATATGACATGTTTGAAAAGAGTCAGTATCCTTCATTAATTTTATACATGTCACAATATGTTACTGACCTTTACAAAATTTTTGCTTCTAGAAATACCGGTTGATTTGGATTCAATTTTGAAATATGTAGGCATGTAATATTACAATAATTATTACAAGCCTCGAAATACATTTTAGGAATTATACAATGTTGTTTTACGTTGTTTAAATATATAAGAAAAGACCAAACAAATTTAGAAGGTATTAAAGTGGACCAATGAAGAAAACGATTTTGCTTTCATAAAGAAATTTAGGTTAGTTGTTAGTTGATAATTGGGTTTTCTATGGCATATGTATATTAAAGTTTGTAAGAGAGAAATTAAACAAATGTCAATTAAGAATTTTATTTTATTTGCGATATATCAATCTCATTTTATTTAGTTGTAACTACATAGCCAAAATACATACCATTTCATAAACATTCCTAACCTAACCCAATATTAAAAATGAAATGTCAGAAACATGTCAAAAATTATTGGCATTTTCAGTTTAACATGTTTACAAAGTAAGTCACGTGACTAATGACGTAAGCCCTCTGGTTGCCTGAATGGTCTATATTTTCAGTGAAGGCTCGTGATGCCACTTTATAAATGATAGAATCCAATCCCTACAAGCCCTCTTGTCACGGTCGCAGGATGGAAGATATTTTTTCTCAAGGGCACAGCATACTTGAAAATTTGAAAGCTAGTTCTTGGGCTTGCTTCTAAGTCAATCCGTAGTGCAGCCGGTAAGCTTTAAGAAAATACTCGGCTTTCGGCAAGGTGATTTTCCTCTGCTATGCTGTAGACTTGACGGCGACAGTATTTATTTACCCATTGATGGGTAGGGTAGGAATTAAAGTCAACTGGAGTACCTTCTATACAATAGATAATAGAAGGTACTCCAGTTGACTTTAGGTAGGAATATAGTATATCTAAGAATTTCCTATGGAAAAAAAACAAATATAGTTCGTTTTAGAGCACTGAACATTCTAATGTGAAACAAACATGATATTCGTGCTCTGAAACAAACTATATCCGGCATTTCTTTTTTTTCTTATGGCTTAACAACAAGAAACCCGAATATTTAATAAAGATAACATGTTCAAAGTTCATTTTTAAATATATACAAATGCAAAGTTAAATAATTCATTTTTAATCGTATAGTTGTACGGATTGGGTGAGCAAATAATTTTTAAGATGAATTCAAAACATATTGCAAAGGTAACTATTTACAGAGGTTTTCTGTATTTACAGTTCTTTAGCAATAATTCTATTATATCTATGCTAATTTATACAATTTCAGTTACTTGCTAACAGCAGACGATGCTACAGCTCGAAACCCCAACTAAATGAAGTTGTAATTATTTCTGCAACTCGTACACCAATTGGTTCATTTATGGGTTCCTTATCTTCCCTGTCGGCACCACAATTAGGAGCTGCAGCTTTAAAGAATGCAATCGAACAAGCCGGAATACCTAAAGAAGAAATTAAAGAAGTATATATAGGAAACGTGTGTCAAGGAGGAGTCGGACAGGCCCCAGCAAGACAAGCTGTAATCTTCTCCGGTTTACCAAAATCAACAATCTGTACAACTATCAATAAAGTCTGTTCATCTGGTATGAAGTCTGTTATGTTAGCTGCTCAAAGTTTACAAGGTGGACATCAAGAGGTGATGTTAGCTGGAGGTATGGAATCTATGTCTAATGTGCCTTATTATATGAAGCGAGGACAAACACCTTACGGAGGAGTAAACCTAATAGACGGCATCGTGTATGATGGTTTAACTGACGTTTACAATAAATTTCATATGGGTAACTGTGGAGAAAACACTGCAAAGAAATTAGGAATTACTCGACAACAACAAGATGATTATGCAATTTCTAGTTACAAACGAAGCGAAGCTGCACATGCATCTAACGTATTTGCAGCAGAAGTAGTACCTGTTCCTGTACCTCAAAGCAGAGGTCAACCCGATAAATTATTTGAAACTGATGAAGAATACAAACGAGTAGATTTTAATAAATTCAATAAGTTAGCAACTGTTTTCCAAAAAGAAAATGGAACAATAACTGCAGGAAATGCTTCAACATTGAACGATGGTGCATCCGCTCTAGTTCTCACAACCGCAGATGCCGCTAAACGACTTAACGCAAAACCTTTAGCAAGAATTGTCGATTTTAAAGATGCAGAAGTCGATCCTATTGATTTCCCGATTGCACCAGTTAATGCTATCAAAGAACTTCTACAAAAAACTGGTGTGAAGAAGGATGATATTGCCATGTGGGAAATTAATGAAGCTTTCAGTGTAGTTGCTGTGGCTTGCCAACAGTTATTAGATTTAGATCCAGCTAAACTTAATATCCATGGTGGAGCTGTAAGTTTGGGACATCCTATCGGAATGTCTGGAGCACGTTTAGTTACTCATCTTGTACATGCTTTGAAACCTGGCCAAAAAGGTGTAGCAGCAATCTGTAATGGAGGTGGAGGTGCTTCTTCAATTATGATTGAAAAATTGTAAGTTGGGGATAAGGTTTTGTTTTAATATCCTGTGCCATTTTATCGAGGAAAAGTTTAATAAGATTTTACTGTCTCTTAGATATCTCAGTTTTATTTATTCTTTATAAGATATGCAAAACCTTTTGAGTATTTTATAAATATTTATGCAAGGTGTAATTGTGAATATACTAAGAAAATTGAAATCTCTTAAAAATAATAATATTTTTTATACAAATTGGCGTTGTTATTTAACTGGCTTAATATTTAAAGGTATTTTGTTAATAGTTTGAGACAATATAGATATAATTAATTAAAAAAAAGTTGATATGGCTAATACAAGGTCTGCTCTGAAATTTCTTAGTTATTAAAGAACAAGTTGCAGTTTGAAAGAAATTTATTTAGTTGTTTTTCAAAATTCAAGTTTTTCTCTACGCCAATGCATTTATTCATTCTTTGAAACCTGTTTGTAAAGCTGTCAGAAATCTTTTTAGAAGGTCCTTTAAAATTCTTGTAAGATTGCTGCATCAGCACTTGGAAATGCTTTATGCCTCATCAGAGCTGTAGGGAGGATGAATTACCAGCTGAACCCCAACTCTGAACTTCTGTTTCAGTCTTTCAAACAGCTGCGGTAATAATAATTTTATTGCCCAACAGTATGCACCAATTAATTACAGGATAAAAAACAATACTTAGAGTTAAAGAAGCATCTTACAATTTAAGTATTACCTAGAAGTTCTTTTTTTTTCTTTAACACCTACACTAGGGTGGAACCAAAATCTAAGGACATATGTCCCCCATATAACATACAGCACAATCACATACACCTGTAGTTGCAGCTGCTGAACTTTCCAATTTAGAAAGATTCTGCCAACTCGAGTGGGACTGGACCATTGGAACACGAATGTTACCCAGATAAAAAATTCAATTGTGGAAATGTAATAAGGTTGAAGAAGGCACATTTTAAAATTAATGGCACATATTCACAAAGTATAGCACATTAAAGTGTATTTTTTTAAATGGAACTACCTATATATATTTTCTCATCTCAAATGAAGCCTCTTTAGGTTCTGTCTTTGACCCTAGTTTGTTGCCCTTAGATGCAACGTTGCCAAGTTATGATTTCATTTAAGTATTTTTTTGACAATTCTCATTTAAATTTTAATAGCTACGTCATCCTTTGTTGATTTTTTGTAAAACTTTGGGTGAGATTTTAGCTGGGATCAATTTATCCCAAGCGAGTGTTGGAAGTAAATTTTTTTATACAAGGTGGTCGAAATAATTTTTGAGATATCAACATTTTCTGCAGTTTTTCTAAATAGAACACCCTGTACTGTGTTATAGGTGTCAAAAGAGTATTTATTTTCCTTTATTTTGATACCTTAGTTATAAGTCTACCTTTATCTTTAATAGTTTAATAAAAAAAATTGAAAAGTAATTAAGTTACTCACAAGTTACTTAAGAAGTAATTAGTTACTAGTAACAAGTTACTTTACTCAGTTTTAAATTCCATGTCAATTTTGTTAGCAAAGCAAAGAAACATTATTAGAAATAGTCAAAACTATACTGGGGCCCACCCAATAGATATAGTACAAAAAAATCAAGGCAGCACAGATTGTTCTGATTGGTTTTATGTCAAAGTGTAATTTACAATAAAACATTTTTGCATATGAATAGGGAAGACGCATATGTCGTCAATTGAGGAGATTCTTGCATTTTCATAAACGTCATTACTAAATTAGTTAGAATATCAGTTATAAATATATTAAACAATTACCAATTTTAAGTAATTAATTTTTGAAAACCTTGAAAATTTAAATAAATTTAAAATGCAATACTGGTGTCCTCTAATGGATGAAACTTTGTTACCTCTTACAGTTCCAAAGACGACCCACTGTTGGTGCTAATGAAACAGGTAAGAGTCCTGTATTACCCGTCAGTTTGAAAATTTTTTTATTTTCAAGTTCAAATATCGTCTACTTATTAACGAGTAATTAATATTATAATGTACGTTATGCTGTTGTGTAATTAACTGCCATAATTAAAGTGGTGTTAAATATTTCTGGTAATATTAATTCAAAATTCAGTTTATTGGTTTTCATCAGCGCCATCTAACGTTGAGTAGATCGTCAATATTGCTTCATCACATTCAAAGCGGTACCTACTTTTTTACATCAAATAGCTTTGAGGGAAGTTGCTCAAGGCCAAATTCGGTTTTAAATGAGTAGAATTTTTAAATTTAATTTTTTCAAATAAATTGAGGGTTTTAGAAATTCCGCTTATCTGGAAATATTTTTCTAACCAAAATGAACGAATACAAAAATTAAAAAAAATACGTGCGTCTTCCCTATTGTTAATTCATTATAAATAATGTCACTTCGAGAGATGCCAGTATAAATAATAACCATACATTTTAAAAAATTGCAGTTTTATTAATTTAATAAAAATGTTATTAAAAGTTCATGAGTAAGTTTGACAGTAAACGAATTGATATCTTTTATTATTAAAGAGAATCAATGATCTACACTTAAATGATGTAACAAAATCACAGTGGTACAGTGTTATGAAATTATAGTCTACAGGTTCTATTCAAAAAATTCGTTATGCAAATAATAGCTATTTATGTATCAAGTACATAATGTAGGACATTATTGACAAGCCCAGTTTATGGCCGAGCGAGCGAAGCGAGCAAGGCCTATAAAAAGGGCGAGTCTATAAGGTCCGATTATGTAAGAGTTGCATACAAAGCTTTATGTTCGATTCCTAAAATTGGCTAATTATCAAAAAAAAATCAGTTTATAAATTTGACATCTATTCTTGACAGAAGAAAATTTGACATGTAATATACAGTTGTCATACTTTATTTTACTACTATATACTTTATTTTACTACTACCACTTTATTTTACGAGTACAATAATAAGCCAGTTCACTGCCCCAAAACAATACAATAAACAGCACTTTATAATGCAATCGGACATAAACACATTTATTTATAAGATATTCTTTTAAAAGATATTTAAAGCTACTGTGACTAGAAGTATTTCTTATATGTAGTGGTGTTATTAAAAAGTTTTAATCCTAATATATTAGGCGAGTTTTTTGTTATATTAAGTTTTCCAAAACGTGGAAATCACTTTTATTCCTTGTGTCATGTTTATGAACCATGGTATTTGTTAAAAATTTAAATCTATTATTAAATATATTAAAACATAGTTCTAGTATAGGTACATAAGCTAAAAACAGTTAAGATTTTAAATCTGTGAAATAATTGTTTACAAGAGTGTCTTGTGGGAACATTTGCAATTATTCTGAGAATCTTTTTTTGTATAATGAAGACATCCTTATCCATCCATCTATAAAATAATATTTGGAACAAAATTTATTAATTTTTTTATTAAAAACACTATGTATTTATTGTAATTAAACAATAGTTTCATCTTGCATAAAAACATACAATAATGGCTTATTTGACTGCCGATTTAAAAAAAATATATATTTTGTAAGTCAGATGTTTTTGAAATACTAATAGACGTGTTCAAGAATTTTTTTAAACAAGATCAATAGCAACATCCATCATTGAGTGTTTAATATTTGAATTGTTCTGATGTATAGACAAACTCTTGCTTGCTGTCATAGTTCTCCTTTACAGTTTCTACAAGACCAATTTGCCAATTCTTTTTTATAAGCTTTGACTTTATTCAGTAGAAATCCATAATCCGAATACACTGTATTCCGAATATCCAGTAATCCTACCAACAACATTTTCAGCTATAATCCAAACAAATCTTTTTAATCTGAACAAGAAAGTTCTATGTACATACTAAAGTTGAATAAGTTATAATGTTCTTGGAAGGTGAATATTATAAATGAGGTTATAACAGGTTACTAATGAAATTTGTTGCCTGATACTGTTACGACCCGACATATGTAAACAAATTCTACGAAGATCAACAAACACTTTTATTATTAATATAAAGAGTACTAAAAACCCTGAAGGCTACAGATGTAAAAATAAACTATAAATATAATGATCTCAACACTTGCATCTGCCGGTAAGCAAGTATCAGATTAAGTGAGTAAATAAATACAGTGCAGTTTTGCCGCAATTGTTTATTCAACCATTAAATGATTTAATTTGGGTAATGCAAATGATAAAGTTTCAATTCAGAAGTTAAGTAAGAATGGGTGGATAAGTCGGGGAGAGGGTAAGTCAGAGAGGGAGATATGTCGGGAGAAAAGAAGGTAAGCTGGGAGAAGAGAGTATTAGGCAATGGTAGGCTTCCATGAGAACTGCAGCATTTTTTTTAGATGTATTTTTATAAATCTTCGAGGTGTCTTTGAGGTGGTTTTTGATGTTATGTCGAAATCCTTAGGTGATGGGTCAATTCTGACCCCAGATTCGTTTTCAGCACACCAAGAAGCATACGGATGCTACCTCACCTTTCAACTACAAGACTTTTTTTTATTTTGTGGGCCTGTGTAATCGACTGATAATGCATAACCTATTTATTTATTTTAAAAACATATTTAATAAGGTGAATAGGTCAAACGTCATCGAAACCTTGTCTAAGTTGCATGTCCCTCAACAACTAATTATTTTGGTTAGACTAACGTTGTGGGAAAGTGTGGTAAGGATGTAGGAACTACCTTGGATATTCAACAACGTTTTCTAAATTTTATGTTTTGTTTGACTACTGGATATTATCCATATCGTGAATTTAGATATCCTGGTGCTCTTGAAACATTCAATCTGATCCCTTTTAGAACAATGTGTAGGTTTACATAGATTAAAAAAAAACATTTTAACGGCAAATTTGATTATATTACATACAGTACAGGCAGTCACAAAGAAATAAACACAAAATAAAGAAATATCCCAAAGACATTACACGATGTGATTATGCTTAAAAATAATAATCGCCTTTCCCTCCCGTACAAGCTTCATAGTTTCTGGGTCCTGGTTTGCCAGGTAATGAGGAGTAGTAATTATTATTAATATGATTACAGTACATTTTGTTTATGTGTGAAAAATTTCCACAACAAAGTTACAAATACTAATTTAAATAAGTATTTTTATTACTTAGCTACAAAGTATACCTACCTTCAAATCTGACAAACCACTATGTTTAAATTGTTATAAAAAATAAGGGGTAGTCATCTAAGGAATCACATTTTCCACATTAATTCTTTGGAGTAATATGTACCAAAAAGTTCAGACTTGAGAGTAACCCCCCTTCAACCTACGTAATCTATAAAGTTGGTTTTATGAAAGATAAAGTTGAACTTCAAGGTTAGTCTTCCGCCATGTGCATGCTGTACCGGATAAATTAGTTGTGCTATCTACATCTACAAAATGATCATATAATTTTGTAGATGTAGATAGAGTAGACTTATTGCATATACAAAAGAAAAGTAAGAGGTTAGATTTGCTAGAACAATTAGAAATTTAAAAATCCTATAATAAGAACACTTTCATTGTAAACGACCAAACAAGCTTAACGAAAACTCCCTTAAGAGATTTATTTTCCAAGAACAAATTTCAAAACCAGATAGTAGGTATTGTAAAGTGACAAGGGCAACTTCTGTCGAATGCATTAGTTTCAAATCAGAAACTTAGGAGTATCTCTTGAAAAGGTTCTAACAAACTGAAACACGTGTAGAGAGCATTCTACATAATTTATGGAAACATTTCAATACAACAGTTTTTCTTAAAACTATTATTTTTTTTGTATTTTCGAAATACTCAGAAACAGTTAAATATTCTATTCATTATCACTTATAATAATTTTGCAAAATCTAAATCTACTTATTACACATTTACAAAAATAAAACAAACAATCTTTATTCTAATCTGAATAAAGTAAATGAAAAACATATTTAAACTTTCGTAATCATCAACAATGATAAATCAAATGTAAATTAAGCGAGTTACACAATAGATTTTTGTTATCATTTTTTGTGTTTTTGCGTTAATTATCTTTCAACAAATAAATTAGAAAAAATTAAACATGGAAAACGTAAAAAAGGAAATAACTTTTTTGCTATTTTCAATTGAAATGTTAGCTATTTAGTTGACGCCAAAACGATTCGGCAAACGCATTGCACAACTTATACAATTACGGAAACAACACTTAATCTTTGCAACTAGTTACATAAAATAACACGAAATGAAAATTAATTTACGTAGGATTCAGTTTATTATAGAAGATTTTAAAATTATTTACTTAGAATGCTTTCAGCTAACTACCTCTTCTTTTGTAGACTTCAGATAAAGAGAATAGCAATTTAAATTATAACAATCTTATCTACCATTAAATTAATAATAAACAACTTTTGTAAATTGTGAATATTCCTCACATGAAGAAATAAGTTAATCTTTATCACTTTCTCAGTTGTCATTTTTTATTTCATAATTTCATATGGTCAATTGCATTTCATAATCCCTTATTTATTCAAGAATCAAATTAAATCAATATAACTGTTTGTTGGAAATCTTTATTATTTGTTTTATAGTGAATCTGCAATTTCTATTTATTATAAATGAGACATGGTTGTTTCACTTTATAGTGATACATATGATGATAACTCATTTGCAAATGTTATTGAGAAACTTCAAACCAACTTCAAGACCAGAAGCGATCTATGTAAACTACAACCTACTGCTAATAATCAAGTTAATGTTATCTAGAAGTCGTCATTGGGTTCTTTTCAGATACCTACTGCTACTAAACCTTCAGTTTGTAACTAAAAGTGTGGGAAAAAAATTATAGTTTTTGAATTACAGTCGTATGAAGTTTGAACAATTTTTGCATGATTCAACTTCAATCAGGTGTAATTCAAAAACTGTAATTTTGTGGACTTTGTGCCCATTGACACTTTTGATCTACACATTAGGGACTATCATTTACCAAAGTTACAAGAATTTTGGCCGAGAGCCATTCCCACTTGCAGAGTGCAAAGAAATTCAAACAGCTGTACTTCAAAAACTATAATTTTTTGAACTTTGTGCCCCTTTAACACTTTTGATCTGCACATTGAAAACTATTTTTCAGCAAAGTTTCAGGGCAATCTGGTAAAAGCCATTTGTGATTGTGATTTGCCAACTTTTGTAATTTACATCTAAGAATTCATTTATGCCTTAATAGTATAAATAACATGACCAGATTTGCTCTTACTTATTCTACAAGGTATGTAAAGCATAATGGTATTAAAACACCCCAACAAATGGTATAATCAGCAGCCCAAAGAAGTCATTTAAGACCAGTAGGACAATTGATGTAACCATCCAGTGCATACTCACCAAACAAACTAGATATAATCAGCAGTGCCAATGAGCAACAACATTGAGTGCAAAGGAGTCGAAAAGTTACCCAAATATAACGACCTTCTAGTAGAAATATCCAGAATGTGGCATGTCAAAACGACATAATACTGATTATCACAGGAGCATTAGGGACCTACGTTCATTGTCAAAAACGTTACTTTCAGTAAATAAGGCTGAAATTCAAACTCAATATAATTCATACAATAACTCAACAACAACCTTCCATGACTATAGAATTTAATCATATCAAATCCTATAACAAACTTTATGGTTACTGAGATGCCTTATACATACAAAGCAAGTTGAACCATCCTGTACAGTTAGTGCAGGAAATAAAATAACAAACAAAATAAAAATAATTTATCTCAATATAGAAATAAATATGCTAATAATTAATGGGATTCGGTCAGATAAAAAACAAAATTAGTTTTCTTTAATGTTTCGGTATATATTTTTTCTTTGTAATACCATCTTCAGAATGAAATTAATAAGCACAAGTTTACATCACATTGTGCTTGGATACCGTCAAATAATTTTCTTTAAATTTAAATTTAAGAAAAAGATTATTTGACTGTATCCAAGCACAATGTGATGTAAACTTTTAATTATTAATTTCATTCCGAAGAGGGTATTATAAAAAAATATATACCGAAATGTTAAAGAAAACTAATTTTGTTTTTTGTCCGACCGAATTCCATTAATTATTAGTATACGTATATATAAACACGGCCATCAAGCAAAAATTATATAGAAATAAAATTTAGAAATGTGTTATTTTTAAAAACCTGTGTTCGTTATAGAATTATATTTTTGTTGCATGATTTTTAATAAGTTTATTAACTGCTAGATAAGCCCATGAAGTAGTCTTAACAAATTTCAGATTTCAAGACATTGTTTCAATTAATGAATACATGTGTGTGAGTTAATCTGAATGTCTGAAAGCACTTCGTCTTTAGAAATTCCCTATCCAATGACTACCTGTTCAAAGGTATGCAAATGTATGTTCATGGCAAGTTTGATGTGCGTTCTTTGCCAAAGAGCTGTAAGTTATGTGAACTACTAGTGTTAGCTAACCGATATTAGAGGTAGGCTGTCCGGTTCACTTTGGCGATTCGTTCCTTTTCATAGTTTAAAATTGCTAACTGGTTCTGAATCAAAGTTATTCTCTTATACACTATTGAAATTTTAACAGGGAACTAGACACCAGCAGTCATCAGCTCCTATATTATTCTTTTTATCCTGAGTGCTGCTTCTTGGTTGGTGAACTCTCTCTAGGTGTCGCAGAGCTAAGTTTACAGATTTCCAATATTTATTTTCTTTGTGAATTTATGTATAATACTGGATTGCCATTTTACCAAGATTTAAAAAAAGGACATGTCCAGTTTACCAGACACCAGACTGTAACCGAGAGATTCTGTTCATTTATACCGGTCATCCAGTTAACTGAACATCAGTTTTAGGTTAAAAATATTCATTATTAAGAAAAATAAGAATGAAATGTAATAGTGTAAAGAAGAAGTAAATTAGTAGACAAAACTATAACGTAAATCTTAATTATTAGTAGAATCATCGTGTCGCATTCTAAGACAAGGATGGACGCTTAACCCTGTAACCAAGTCACAGAAGCATTTCTTAGCACGACATGTCTATACCAAGATACCTTAATAATAAGCTAAACTTAAATCTAGTCACCATACAAATAATGTATAGCATTTAAAGCGTAGAAAAATCACCCAGTAAACTGGACGCTGTACTCGAAAAGAAACCATCAGGTTGTCCAAGTGTCCATCCAGTGGACACCGGTCGTCAAGGTGTTAAACAGTAAGTGGATATTACTCTTTATTTCATGTTTGTTTGTTTGTTTTTGGGCGAGGAATCAGGATGGCGGAGCATCCTTCGTACCTCATGGCACCGATTGCTATGATCATTTGGCTGACCCTACTAGAATTTAGCCGAATCTGGGGGAATTCCACCCCCAGTAGGGATTTTTAACATGCCAAACATCGCATTGACACGGGACCTACAGTTTTACTTCCTATCCGAGAAGAAGGCATGTTTTAAATTTTTCTCCGCTATGAAAAATTACCAGCTCGGCCGGGGATCGAACCTGCGATCTTTGGATTATGAAGCAAACATGCAAACCACTAATCCACTGAGACTGGCTCTTTATTTCATGTCTTATCTATATTAACCAAAAGTAACTTTACTGTTGATAAAATGAACTAAACTGCATTTATTTAATTAAAATACACTGGAAGGTACCAAATATATTATATAAAATTCATTTACGTATAGTCCATTATTCATTTTATTTATTTATTTATCGTTTTTTATGAAATACATTTCCTTGCCTATTTGAGCTAGAGAGTGCTGAAAAAAATTATTCAATTCAGAAATATAACAGTTCGAACCAATTATTCACTAGATTTGTTTAGTTCACTCTAAGTGAATAGTTCTTTTAATCCATTCGGTCACAAACTCTAAGAAATCTCACACCAAGACATTTACAGTCACACATATGCCTAAAGAAAATGGTGATCATCAGCCAAAAAAGATATGAGTAAAGAAAGTACAAGATACTGAATTAATACTTTGATGTATTCTATAATATTTAAATAATATTAAGCCAGTTATTATAACCTTTTGTTAACTCATCTAAGTAAATCCAGCGTAGTATTTTAGTTATTTGTATATCAAGGCACTAATGTTAAACTTTTTTTATCATAACTATAGAGCACAACCATATGAGTGATAAAAAAAATCAACTTTAGTGCTTAGGTGTACATTACGTTTTTTCTGAAATCATGAAATTAAGAATTTAAAATACAAAATGTGTTTTTAATAACAGTAGGGTAGGCAACCAAGTCAACGTGGCTGTGTGCAACTTATGTTAAACACATGTGAAAAAGGGCTACTTTACGGACTCAAATGAATCCGTACTTACAGTGTTCTCTTTACTTTGTTTACTTTTTAAAAAAATTATTTTACATTTACTAGCATATAGCACTATAAAGCACTTAGCCATTAATATAAAGCGTTTACTGTCTCCAGCCTTACTTTGTGGAACTCCATAATCATGAAATATAATCAAATTAAAAGATTAATTCAAAGTTTCACAAGTTTTATTAGTTTATCTTAATCTGACAATATTGTTTTGACAAATTAAAAAAAAATGACAAATTTCGAAACAATATTGTCAGGTTAAGATAAACTAATAAAACTTGTGAAACTTTGAGTTAATCTTTTAATTTGATTATATTTCATGATTAATATAAAGGGTAATTGAATTTTCATTGTTGTAGTAGCATCCTTAAAAGTAATCTTTCTTTTTAATTATAGGACTGATGACGGGCTGAAAAATAGTACTGCCGAATTACCTGTATTAACATTGTATACCAAAGACCCGTGTCCACTGTGTGATGAAGTGAAATTAAAACTAATGCCTTATTTAAATCGTTGTACACTTAAAATGGTTGATATTACTAAAAAGGAAAATGTTAGATGGTTACGACTGTACAGATATGAAATACCAGTATTATTTTTAAATGGGAAATATTTGTGTAAACATATTTTAAATGAAATATTGTTGGAAGCAAGACTTCAGGAAATAGAAGAACAAAGCAAAAGATAGTTGATACTAATAAAGTTTGTTAAATCTTACTCTAGTTTTGTACTTTTATATTTCAGTGTTAAAGTAGTACTTTTTATTTGTAAAAATGTGCTGTAACAACATTTAACCATTACCGTTACCATGTTGTAAATTGGGACAATTCGTGCGCAGTTGGTGCACATGAAAATCCAGGATGCAGGGAGCGTATATCACACTTGTTCGCAAACATTATAGTGACATAATGTTGCATTGTCGGTGTCTTTGGTTTTCGTAAGCATTACATACCCCTGAATCTGTTGCTATTTAGCCAAGGATGGACTGGCTATTTGGCAATTCTGGCAAAACTTTTAATCCAAAAGACAACGAGAATAGTTCAAGTCTGTCTCTGATCTTCAATGGATACAAGTGGAAGACGCTCGCGTGCACTTATAGAAAGCAACTAATAAAAATGGATTAATTCAGGTCTTTTTTGATTTGGTCACTATGGAAGTAGCTTGGTCGGTGACATCTAGAATAGTGTTTTTAACATGCACCCCATTTACTGAATCAAAGTCTGGGGATTCTTATTTGGACTCTTCTTATTCAGTTCAATAAACTGGACATTTTGAGACCAATTTTAGTCTTGTTTATTGTTTCCAGCCTTATTTTGTGGAACTCCATAAACATGAAATAAATAAAGATTATTAAAAGTTTCACAGTTTTATTAAAATACAACCTGACAATATTGTTTCGACAGCTATGCTGTCATTATCAAAGGTAATATAATTATAAACAAACACGTCGCTAAGGTAGATACAAAATAGGTAACTAGATAAAATAATAATAATAATCATAATTAAATATCTAATACTTCCAGTAACGGAGAATTACTGAGCTCAAGTTGTTCATTCATTAAAGGTACCCTGAGTTTGTGTTTGTATATCTCAAAGGCTTCTAAAATGTCTAATTTGCGTTTGTTATCACAAAAATGTAGGAATTTAATATTATTTTGGGGAGTCATTGTGTGATTTTGTTCTAAAAGGTGTTTGGCGTAATTCGATTTTTCAGGATGTTTATTTTTGTAATGACGTACGTGTTCTTTATATCTTATGTCAAAATTTCGAAGTGTTTGTTCATGTTCGGATTATAATGATTTGCATGTGCTAGTTGCTTAATGGTTGATATCTCTTTGCTAAAATCTGATTTTGTTAGTGGAATAGTTAAAGCTCTGTGTACTAATGATCTGTAGGCTGCTATTTTATGTTTTACTTGTCACCATAATACTCATAAAATAGCAGCCTACAGATCTTTAGTACACAGAGCTTTAACTATTCCACTAACAAAATCAGATTTTAGCAAAGAGATATCAACCATTAAACAACTAGCACATGCAAATCATTATAATCCGAACATGATTGACACTTTAATTAAACAAAAAGATTATAGGTTAGCTATTAAAAGAATATATCCCATTGACAATCAAACAGAAGATACAAATTACATATCTATACCATATTTTGGCAAAATATCAAAAAAAAATTGCACATATACTAAGAAAAACCAACAATTATAAAATAACATTTAAAACCAACACTAACACTTTTTCATTTTTATTTAATGCTAAAGACAGAACACATGATATCATGAAATCGGGCATTTACCGTTTAAATTGTTCTTTTTGTAGTTCGGTATATATTGGACAAACACTTCGAAATTTTGACATAAGATATAAAGAACACGTACGTCATTACAAAAATAAACATCCTGAAAAATCAAATTACGCCAAACACCTTTTAGAACAAAATCACACAATGACTCCTCAAAATAATATTAAATTCCTACATTTTTGTAATAACAAACGCAAATTAGACATTTTAGAAGCCTTTGAGATATAGAAACACAAACTCAGGGTACCTTTAATGAATGAACAACTTGAGCTCAGTAATTCTCCGTTACTAGAAGTATTAGATATTTAATTATGATTATTATTATTATTTTATCTAGTTACCTATTTTGTATCTACCTTAGCGACGTGTTTGTTTATAATTATATTACCTTTGATAATGACAGCATAGCTGTCGAAACAATATTGTCAGGTTGTATTTTAATAAAACTCTGTGAAACTTTTAATAATCTTTATTTATTTCACAATTTTAGTCTGATCGGCTCAGTCTTCCCAAACTACACATCGCCGTGCGTATATTGCTGCAAATTCATCCGAAATTTCTCATATTATATTTCTCAGGTGTGCTTGAATGATGCAGCGGTAATTAGTTCAGATCACTTTGCAGCCTGCATGAAACTGCTTAGAGGACCGCATGTTGCCATCCTTGTTGTAGATGAACTAGGTGGATACCAGGCAGATGTTATCATAAGAGTTCATCCACCACAAACTGCATTTAACATGCTATGAAAGATATGTTAGTTGTAATGCAGTATTAGAAAATGTTAAATTAAGAATTTTCAATTAGTGCGTCATTATATGGATCAGCGATATGGGCATTGAGCAAACTACAACGAAAAGAAATTCAAATGTTTATAAAGAAATGTCTATGAAGAATCTCGAAAATATATTGGCCAATCCAAATGACACCTCAATCAAACACTGAACTGTGGGAAAAGGATTAACCAAGAACTAGTGAAGACAAACGTAAAACGACATGGAAATGGATTGGCTATACTTTAAGAAAACCTGTTCCAGACTTAACCAGGCAAGCACTAACATTTACCATAAAAGGCAAAAGAAGGCAAGGAAGGCTAGCCTTGACATGGAATGGAATGTCTTAACAAGGAACATACAATGCAAAATTTAATATGGAATCAAGCGAGTCAGGGCAAAAGATAAAATGGAAAGGAAGCAGTTTGTTGAATTACTGTGTAACGAAGAAGACTAACTCAACTGAAGGAGTTTAAAGCATAGTGTAGTGGAGTGCAAAATAGTATAATTATAAGGCTGACATGATCTCTTGTTATTTATCTTATAACTCAATTAATGTTCCTGAATGCCCTATTCTCCCTGAACGTTATATAAGATTTCAAAATAGTAACTACTTAAATATATGTATATCGAGTATATTATAGATTAATGAAAATCATAATGAGAATTCGGATGATTTATCGTTAACTGATTGATTTACATTAATTTCTTATCTGTGTTATACATCAATCATGTTTACAGATCTAATTTTCATTTGTTTTCCTGCTGTAATTGGATTTTTTATTAAAATTTTAAGTGGCAAAGACCAGTTTAGTATATCTCCTAAACCTCTACATTTATAGATTAGTTAGAGGTCTTCAGAGATGTAAATTCAATTCAGAAGGTGTCTCTCTAAAGTTCACTTTTTTAAACCAGAATTAATATTCTATGGGGGGTGCATAATGTGTTGCGTCAATTCAACCAGCTACGATGTCTTCTAATAGGGTCATTCCATGCGAAATCGATTACTAAAATGGGTCGATCTCACGAATTTCAATGAAAATCAATTATGAGGTAGCAATCAACTAAAGAACATAACTTTCATTCATCAAATTGCTAAATTACGCAGAACTTCGGAAATATTTAAACTGAAAAAATTATTATCAAAACTCCTTGCACGTCTTTAAAGAAATATAAATATCTCGAAAAGTATTTATCCTAGAACAAATATTTTTTTATATATTGCCCACAAGAAGACGGGCTTTTTGGACGACCTAATAATTTTACATATTTCACACGGGAGTGGGAAAAACACTTTCTAGCACTCGCTGTGTACACTATTTTTTGTCTATGTTAGTCTTAATAATAGCTACAGATCAGAGAATTAAAATTATTTTGACAGTTTAACGCTGTTTATTCTTATTAAGATAAATGTACGCACCTATTTATGTGCGAGGTCAAAGAAGATTCATTGGAATGATAAATGTTTAAATAAAATATACAATAATTTAAACTTTGTGATGTGTAACGTTATTTATAAATTTTTTTTAGATGATTGATATTGTCAACTTTCAAGCCTCATCACTTTCATCTTATTGTGCGATATCGTTAGGTTTCCTATGGGGTCGTAGGAAAAGGTTTTTCCCACTCAATTTTAGACATATCATCAGGTATTATTCGGTGGGGTAACCATTTAGTAATGACAATTGCATAAAAATTCCGTGTTTGTTTTTAATGTGCCACCGCCATTTTTAATAACGACATTTATGCTACACACACCCCGTATTATACAGAACACGTTAATGTACAATGAGCAACATTTAAAATACTCAAATTAAAAAAATCTAATCAATTCAATTTTTAATTGCCTTGTTTAAACAAATACAGGAAACTATGATTTCCCTACACACCCAAATAGTATTTTAGAAATAAGACGTTACGCGACGTCATGATTAAGTCATGATGAATTGATAATAGTGCACTCTATTAACCTCTTGGGAGGATACCACTTGACTCCTTTATAATATTGTTCACACTTTGACACAACGAATGAATCATCATCCTCGTAAATGATTAACGTATACTCTTGCTTAGTGTACTTATTTTAAAAGAGGAATGTCGGAATCGATGACCGTCCTTAACTGGTTGTGGTCAAAGACCTTGACTTTTTTACCTTTTCACTTACCTTTTTTTTTAAAAAAACATTGATTATTTTTAGGATAAAGTTTATATTAAACATTCGTCAGGTAAAATCGCAGTCCATGGAAAGACATGCAATGCACGCTGTTAACAAAAATTAGAAATGTATTTTTTAGATTTCCATGGATTGTAGGAATGAAACGGACTCGTGAAATATATAAAGATTGTATTTGGTCGGCTTACACAGTGTACACGCACCTATTGATTTATAGTACATTTTGCTAAAAAATTGATTTTCTGTCCGGTTTTGTAAACAGAATCAATATTTCAGGAAGTAGGTGATTATAAAATGCGGACAGTAGTTAATTAAAGTAAGTAAATGCGAAAGAATGCCTGATTTTCAAAAGTTTATTTTTAAACTGCAAAAGATGAATGATTTCGACATCCTGCATTTCCCAATATTACGATAAAATAAAACCATGACGTGTGCAAATAGATATTTCTGCAATACCGATAAAATGATTAAAAGTAAAATTTCCCGATTAAGTTTCGTTCCCTGTCGTGCCTTAATTAATGTCTGTCCTTGTCGCTATTTTTATCAGTTTCTTGTATCCGCTGCAGATAGCAGATTGTTCCTAGATTCAGGAAGTTTCTAAATATTAGAGATACACTCTGCCGATCATTTGAAAGTGCACGATAGACTCGATTTACTTTGGTTATATTTTCTATAACTTATTCTAAGCTGATAAATAAATTATTTTAAACAAGCATTTGAAAATAATAACAAAATTTTTCATTCCGCTGCATCTATTATAAACACATAGCCCATGAAATCCTGACTTACACGATGTCATTTTGGAATATTACATATAAAGAGTCGTGCACTTTCAAATGGGCGGCGCTGTACATTCAGAACAAATGGTACATTCAGTAGTTCTTCCCCGCATTGCTATTTGCAGACGGTGATTCTGCGTTAGCTTTCTTTTTACTGGACTACACAGAAAAGGCAACACGAAATTGGTTATATAGTATCTACTTATTAGAGAGGTACAGCTGATTTCAAATAAATCTAGGACAGCCAGTATTCCATATTGTAAATGTTACGATTTACTTTTCTTAATGTTTAAAAAATTATACTATGTAGTTACCTATGAAAATATAATTTAAAGCCTGTTTGACATGTTGTAAAAAAAGCAAAAGTTACTATGAAGACTTGTTCTAGATTTATTTGCAACTAGCCGAACATCAGATTTTAAACTTCTTGTCCGTTAATTGTTTTCACGGAAGTGTTCGGTCTTGCCTGGTAGAAAAATGTGATTCTCGTACAATATCGGTATTGAGGCTCATTATACTGAAATCTTATTATTTATTGTAGGAAACAGCTATAGAACCATTAATATCACCGTAAGAGAGCTTAAATGGAGAGTACTATAAGAGTTTCCAACATCTTTATTTTGGTAATCTTTTTGAACCAAAGGTTACCACAATATCTTGTTTACCTCTATAACACTTTTACAATAATGTTATAACACTTTTCCTATTTTATATATTTTTAGACATTTTTACAATATTCTTATCTCTCTCGGGATTTTTGAACATGATAGTGTTATGCTTTATCGTTCTCTTTTTTAAATAAATACTGTTCATGTCTGAACCTACAGCTGCGTTAGAAATTGTTTACCAATGGTCAAATAAAATTTATAATTATTTTTAACACCGTTGTTTTCATTGTGAGATTAGGCTGAAAGAATTAAGACTCTTGAAATAATTAACACTAACGAAATCTTTGCAAAATGTTGCAAAATTTATCAAAACGAAAAGAAATGTTTTTTACTTTGAAGAAAAAGCTTGATTAATTAAACCAGTAATAATAAACCTGTATAACAGTGAATGTATGTATTTTGGAATGCCGTCTTCAGAAGTGCAATTAGTTTTGTTGTAGCACCCTCCGTTTTTGAAATATTTCATTTCTGATACTTGCAAATATTTTAAACCACTGTTGTTGGTACTCTTAAAACTATTTCTTTAGTTTTCTTTTATTAATGCCATTTTCAGTTATTTTGAAGACATATAGGACGCAGTGGCGTATTTAGAAATTTTCCTTGGAGGGGGGCTACTCTATAAAAATCCCGAATCAAAATACTTAGATTTTGACATAAATGACCTGGACTACTAAGAAAATTTCGGAGGCTCAGCTCGTTAGCCCCCCTCCCAAATACGCCACTGATATGACGATTTATAAGTCTTTTATGTGCCTTTACCCCAAATTTGATGTTCGCATAAAATACAAACTACCATCACTACAACATCGATGCTAGATTCTTGATCTAGATCAGACTATTGTTGGCAAGGTTAGACATTGATTACAGAGATCTTCAGCAACTATAAAAGACAAAGTAAAAGAAAAGAAATTAAATTTCTGTAAGTTTTTGTGAATATTGTTAATTTATTTTGTATAAAATTCGATTAAAATGCTCTCCATCATCATAACTTTTTTTACCAAGGGTGCTAGACAAAATAAAAAAAAATTCCAGATTTAAATGCTCCATATCAGTTATATAGAGCTTATCGAATTGTCATTATGCTTCAGACTTTGGCAGCTTGTCTTGTCTGATTCTGGCACCAATTCATCGGCGATCCTTTAAAATATACACTCAGTGAAAAGAGTTTTATGGCCGGGTTTTGCAGGAAGGTCGGACTTCAACTATAGCTTACTAAGATGGCAGATTTGGTTGAGCACCTAGAGCGTTCTTATGAAAATCTTATAGGACTTGAGTATCGTTAGTGACGTTAGTTATATATCGCATCGATTGTTATTAAAAAGTATATAAATTACAATTATAAATCACAGGTGTTATAAAAGCATTAGTGTTAATAATAGCCTATAAAGGTATTTGTTGTCACTAAAAATGTATTCAAGAGATGCAATGGTTACTTTCAAGACATTTATATCCTCTTAAACAATATACGATATCGTTAACGATAATACTAATATTAAGGATAATGCTGATAAGTTTCTTCGTCGCTTGTTCCAGAGTAAGTCCTTTTAAGGTACAGTCATTAGCAAATGTCTTGTCCCGAGTAGGCAACACATTTAACAATTCTGGTAAAAGAAACGACGTACGTTTCGGTGCATAGTTTCTTTTGTTTACAAACAACACAGAAAATCTAACCAGTTTTAAAGGTTGCTACCCTACCTAGAGTGGCTTTGTATAACAACAATAGAGTAATAAAAACTGCTATTTTCAAGTGAGTTTCTTATTTTACTGGAATACAAAACAGCCGTTTCACTTCTACTATCGTTTCTTCTATTTTAAGAAATAAATATCGTATACTTTTTTCTACTTTATTATAAACTCGATTAATTTATTTATGAGTTTGATTTGTTTATTTACAAAGTTTAATTATTTTGTAAACACTAAAAAAAACTAAATTTTTAGTACTAACTGTAATCAGTTTTTATTGCAAAAATTAATAAAAATAATAAATAATCAAAACTAATAATCATTCCCCGAGTTTCCAAAGTAGAATCAGATTGGGCATACAAACGAGGCATATGTAAACATAAGGGGCCGGTTTATTCACCTTCAGGTAAAATTCCCAGTAGTTGCCGGACAAATAAATTAAGTTTAATAATAAATACAGTTTGGATATATTCACAGGATTATATCTTGAACTCTTCCAACTGTTCCAATTTTTGCACTAAGGTAATGCATCCAAGAGAGAGATGGGTAATTGACAGAATAATGTGTTACAGAGAAAAAATAAACCCATTGACTAATCTACTTAAAAGAAGGCGGGATTTAAAAAATCTGTAATCTTTCACAAATATTTTCTAAAAATTTTAGGTAAACAGATATTAATGATATTGTAACGGGAGAGAAAAGGAACGAACCTCTTTTCGAGCGACAGGTGGTGTGTTCTGCCGCCTTCGAGAAAATGACGTGTCGCACAAGCATGTAAATTAGACGTGGTTTATTCCAGCATTTTCTAAGAATACATAGAAGGTTCCAGCGTTTTCTGGTGCGTTTATATGAAGATATAAAAGCGGATGGCGGATAAAAGAGAGGCAGTCAACAGCAAGTCATTAACTGTGTATTACAAAATAAATAGTGAATATAAATGTTGTATTAGAAACTCATAGTCTGTAAATAATAGTTTTAATGGTTTATAATCATAGCGTTAATTTATAGTGTATTCATTAGTGTATAGAAATAAATATTTGTTTGTGAATAGACGATTTAAACAGCACTTGTATTATTATTTGAAAAAGAACGTTACAGTGGTGTTACAGGTGTGAGGTTTTAAAATAAATAAAATCGCGTAATAATTAAATAAAGTGCTGTGAGATTAAATTTTTAGTGTTAAAAATAATTTCAACAAACAATTAAGATGGCGATGAAATTGTTGAAAGATCTGAAAGTAATAGACTTGAAACATGAACTGGAAGAACGAGATTTGGAAACAACTGGCCTTAAAAACGTGTTAATAAATCGGCTAAAAGAATGGCTTATAGAACAGCAAGAAGATCCTGAAAGTTTCCTCTTCGAAATACCTGGACCCGCAATTGATACTAGTTTGTTGTTAAGTAAAATGGAAGAAAGTTCTAGAAAAGCCGAAGAAAATTCTAGAAAGTCCGAAGAAAATGTTAGAATGCTAAAAGAAGAACTACTGGAAAAGTCCGAAGAGAATTCTAGAATTTTAAAACAAGAATTACTTGAAAATACTAAAGCACTGGAAGAAAATGTTAAAATGATGAAAGGAGAATTGTTGGAAAATGTCAAAGCGTTGGAAGATAAAGTTTTCGAAGAATTTTTGGAGAATGCCAGTGCGTTAGGACTATTGGAAGGTAGATTGGCGGAACAAGATAGGGTAATAAAGATGGTAGAAGAGAAAATAGCCCAAATGCAATTACCACCAACAACTAAGAAAGACGATATGATCGAAATGCTGGAAGATAGAATGAGGCAACTACGGTTTCCCTCAACTTCTGAGTGGCCGTTTAATGAAGTAAAGAAACAATTTAAAGAAGAAAAGGTTCCTGCCGTAGGGATAAAAGTAAAACCACCCACGTTCGATGGAAAGATACCTTGGTCCACCTACTACAAACAATTTGAGGCGGCCGCTGGGGCCAACGGATGGACAGGCAAGGAAAAGGCCGTTTCTTTAACTGTGGCTTTGCGTGGAGACGCGTTGAACGTCCTGCAAACAATCCCAGCAGGACAGGAAAATGATTACCAATTGTTAGTGTCTAGATTGGAGATGAGATATGGCGACGCGCATCTTCAACAAGTGTATCACGCGCAAGTGAAGAATCGTATCCAGAAGAATGGAGAAAGCCTGCAGGAGTTTGAAGCCGATGTTGCGCGGCTTGTCCGATTGGCGTACCCTACGGCACCCGATTCATTTTTGGGACAGCTCGCTGTGCAGACCTTCATTGATGGGTTAAGAGACGGGGAAACACAACAATCATTGAGGCTAGCACGACCAAGAACAACTGATGATGCGCTTGCTCACGCTTTAGAATTTGAAGCTGCAAAACAAGCGTCCCGAGGTCACGGGCGAGTTCGAACCGTTGCGGAAGAAGAGGAAGGTTCCAGTTCCAAAGATCGCCTAGAAGAATTATTAATGAGAGTTCTTCAGAAGGAAGATAGTCGTAAGAGGAATCCTCAAGAAGTTCGAGGACCCCGTTGCTGGAACTGCGGTGAACAAGGGCACATACGACGCCGCTGCCCTAAACCCAGAAAAGTACAACCGTCGGAAAAGTTAAAAGGGGTTGGCAAGAGGGGGCGAACGTTGGCTGCGAGTGAAGATGCCCCGGAGATCACGATCCATGCCGTAACATCAAAGAATAGTAACGGCAGTTTGTTTGTAGATGGAAAGATTTCTAACCGAACTGTTCCACTACTTATTGATACGGGGGCGACAAAATCCATCGTACGCCCTGATGTTCTACAATCAAGTATGAAGCTGTTATCAACAACTACTCAACTCCGTACAGCAACAGGTGAAGTGATACCAACACGCGGAGTGGTGAAGATGAAGATTGGCATTGGAAGTGAAGAACGTGATCATGAGGTGCTGGTAGCCGATATCACTGATGACTTCATCTTTGGAATGGACCTCCTGAGAAAATTTGGTTTTACGTTGGATTTGAAAGAGGGTGTTTTGAAGGTCGGTAACGAAGAACTTCCGTTGCACCCACGAGAAGATCCGGTTGTAAGGGTTTTGCTGACTGAAGATGTGATATTGCCGGGTCAAAGCGAGATGGTTGTCGAGGCAGGTTTGGATGGAGATCTTCGGGTTGGATGTGTGCGAATGATGGAGCCTGTTTGTGATAAGAAGATCCATAGTGGCATACTGGTGGGAAAAGCGCTGATCAAGGTTGGAAATACAGTACCGGTGATGCTTATGAACGTTAATGTGGATCCGGTGACATTGAAGAAGAGTACCCTTGTGGGACAGTGTGTGCCAGTATTCCGAGTAGCCAGGTGTATGGCTGATGTTCCAAAACCAGCGCCCAAAGACCATGGTGGAAAATTAGTGGGCATGGTTACTAGTTCGTGCGAAGACCTTAACAGAACAGAAGTGAAAGAGGTACAGGGTTTGGTTCATCGATACCAAGATATCTTCGCTCTTGACGATAGCCAGAAGGGACGAACAGATATAATAAAACATAAAATCAATACAGGCAACTCTATGCCTGTCCGTCAGCAGCCGAGGCGTCTACCTCTAGCAAGGAGAGCAGAAGCCGAGAAGATTATTATCGATATGGAAGAACAAGGGGTCATCGAGCCATCCAGCAGTCCCTGGGCATCACCGGTGGTCCTGGTCAGTAAGAAGGACGGGTCAACGAGATTTTGTGTGGACTATCGGCAGCTTAATGACGTGACCAAGAAAGACAGCTATCCCTTACCACGCATCGACGACACGTTAGATACCCTGTCTGGTTCACGATGGTTTTCGACTTTGGACTTGAAGAGTGGTTATTGGCAAGTTGAAATGGAACCTGAAGACCGGGAGAAGACCGCGTTCACTATTGGTTCCGGACTATGGCAGTTTACGGTTATGCCTTTTGGTCTATGTAACGCTCCGGCCACCTTTGAGGGTTTAATGGAGACCATCCTGAGAGGGCTGTCGTGGAAGACCTGCCTGGTATACCTAGATGATGTGATTGTAGTCGGAAAATCATTCAACGAACATTTGAAAAACCTAGAGGAAGTGTTCCGAAGACTACGTGGAGCCAATCTGAAACTGAGTCCGAAAAAGTGCCACATATTCAGAAAGGAAGTGAAATATCTCGGGCACGTCGTATCACAAAATGGAGTGGCAGCCGACCCCGATAAGATTCGTGCTGTTCAAGAGTGGCCAACACCGAAAGATAAACACCAAGTTCGTAGTTTTCTTGGGTTATGTACCTACTATAGGCGTTTCGTTCCTGGGTTTGCCAATATAGCGAAGCCTCTGACAAGGCTAACTGAAGATGGACGCGAGTATGTTTGGAGCGGAGAGTGTGAAACAGCTTTCCAACAGCTGAAGCGTGCCCTGACAACCGCACCAATATTGAGTTATCCACGGACAGAAGGGAAATTCATACTTGACACAGATGCAAGTAATCTGGCCATTGGGGGTGTACTTTCTCAGATACAGGATGGACAAGAAAAGGTCATCGGCTATTTTAGTAAGGTTTTGTCTAAAGCCGAAAGGAATTATTGTGTGACCAGAAAAGAACTATTGGCCGTCGTGAAGTCCGTTGAGCACTTTTACAAATACTTGTACGGACGGAAGTTTTTATTGAGGACGGACCATGCAGCGTTGAAATGGCTTCTACAATTCCGTAATCCTGAAGGCCAGGTCGCAAGGTGGATCGAGCGATTACAAGGATATGACTTTGACACCGAACATCGAGCGGGCACTAGTCATCGAAATGCCGATGCTCTTTCAAGAAGACCCTGTCCAACGGATTGCCGTCATTGCTCTCGTTTGGAGGAGAGGGTTTGCCAAGTATTAAGGACTACCATCGTCAACGACAATTGGTTGCCGGAAGAATTGCAGCAACAGCAGGAGGCTGATCCCGAACTAAAAATGGTACTGGAATGGAAGCGCGTGGGAGAAAGGCCTGCCTGGGAGGCCGTCAGCCCTTTCAACAGAACGCTCAAAGCATATTGGGCCCAATGGGAGTCCTTGAAGGTGGAAGACGATCTCCTGAAGCGAGTACTGGAGAGTGAAGATGGCACCACCATTAGGTCTCAGTTCGTGGTTCCAAGAAGCCGAGTGGCTACAGTATTGCGACATCTCCATGACGGTGCCTCAGGAGGACACTTCGGTGTGAAAAAGACTTTGGAGAAAGTTAGGGAGCGTTTTTATTGGGTCAATTGTAAAGAAGACGTGAAGGAGTGGTGCCGGAAATGTGAATTATGTGCCACTGGCAACGGACCCTTGGGGAAGCGAAGAGCACCTATGAGGCAGTACAATGTGGGTAGTCCTCTGGAGAGAATAGCTATAGACATTGCCGGACCATTTCCCGAAACCGACGATGGAAATAAATACATCTTAGTGGCAATGGACTATTTTACCAAATGGCCAGAAGCATATGCCCTACCAAACCAGGAAGCTGCGACTGTTGCTGACGTACTAGTCAAAGAGTTCTTCAGTCGTTTCGGAGTGCCCATGGAGCTGCATTCGGATCAAGGCCGCAATTTCGAGTCTGTACTCTTTGGAGAAGTCTGTCGATTGTTGGGCATTCGCAAGACTCGGACCACACCGTTACATCCGCAGTCCGATGGAATGGTAGAACGTATGAATCGGACAATGGGCAAATATTTGGCCAAGGTCGTCTCCGATCATCAACGAGACTGGGACCAATACCTGCATCTGTTCCTGATGGCTTATCGTGCATCGGTCCACGAAACAACCGGTCAGTCACCAGCGTCTGTAATGTTTGGACGCGAGTTACGGTTACCGTGTGATCTGGAATTTGGGTCTCCACCTATAGAGCAGGAGGTAGCTGGGAATGATTATGTCATCAACTTAAAGAAGAAGTTGGAGGATATTCACGACCGAACCCGAAATAATAGTCGAATCGCGAGTGACCGGATGAAGGCTACGTACGATGTGAGAGCCCAAGAAGGAGGGTTTCAACCTGGAGAGCTTGTCTGGTTATACAACCCGCAAAGGCGTCGTGGCTATTCTCCAAAGTTACAGCGAAATTGGGAGGGTCCATACCAGGTGAAGAAACGAATAAATGACTTGATTTATCGCATCCAGAAATTGCCAAGGGGGAAACCAAAGGTGGTACACTCCAATCGTCTGGCGCACTATGAGGGAAATAATGACGCAGTCCCGGATCGGAAAGATGAGGCCGAGGTGGCTATCAAAATCGTAAGGCCTGAAGATGATCAGCCAACCTTTAGAGAATTTATGGCTGCGTTCTCTGGAACTAGAAAAGCGCGATTCGGAGTCACGACTGAGATGCAACAAGATCTCTTCCGGGTCCCTGGTGATTATTCCATTGCCCACTGTGTCTCCGCGGATCTCCGTATGTCCAGGGGGATCGCAGTAGTGTTTAGAAATAAATTTGGACGGCTGAATGAACTTCGAGAACAAAATCCCTCTGTTGGTAAATCCTTACGCTTGCCTGATCATGACCGATCCATTTACTACTTGGTAACCAAGCAGTTTTACTACCAGAAACCGAGTTACGCCGACTTGTGGAGGGCACTATGGAATTTGAGAATCGAGTTGCTTACCAGGGGAATTAACAAATTGGCAGTTCCCAAACTCGGCTGTGGGCGGGACCAGCTGGATTGGAGAATCGTTAGAAACATGCTGGAAGTTGTCTTTAGAGGTACGGACGTCAAGATCTTCGTCTGCAGTTTTGACCCACAGCCCGCATTAAGGCCAACGAAGAGTGTAGACTGTTATTTCTACCGTAATGGAACGTGTAGTCGAGGTGAAGACTGTCGATATCGTCATGACCCGTTCTACAGGAATCAGAGCATAAAACCTGTTCTGGGACAGAACAGACTTGAAGAGGGGGGCAGTGTAACGGGAGAGAAAAGGAACGAACCTCTTTTCGAGCGACAGGTGGTGTGTTCTGCCGCCTTCGAGAAAATGACGTGTCGCACAAGCATGTAAATTAGACGTGGTTTATTGGCAAGTTGAAATGGAACCTGAAGACCGGGAGAAGACCGCGTTCACTATTGGTTCCGGACTATGGCAGTTTACGGTTATGCCTTTTGGTCTATGTAACGCTCCGGCCACCTTTGAGGGTTTAATGGAGACCATCCTGAGAGGGCTGTCGTGGAAGACCTGCCTGGTATACCTAGATGATGTGATTGTAGTCGGAAAATCATTCAACGAACATTTGAAAAACCTAGAGGAAGTGTTCCGAAGACTACGTGGAGCCAATCTGAAACTGAGTCCGAAAAAGTGCCACATATTCAGAAAGGAAGTGAAATATCTCGGGCACGTCGTATCACAAAATGGAGTGGCAGCCGACCCCGATAAGATTCGTGCTGTTCAAGAGTGGCCAACACCGAAAGATAAACACCAAGTTCGTAGTTTTCTTGGGTTATGTACCTACTATAGGCGTTTCGTTCCTGGGTTTGCCAATATAGCGAAGCCTCTGACAAGGCTAACTGAAGATGGACGCGAGTATGTTTGGAGCGGAGAGTGTGAAACAGCTTTCCAACAGCTGAAGCGTGCCCTGACAACCGCACCAATATTGAGTTATCCACGGACAGAAGGGAAATTCATACTTGACACAGATGCAAGTAATCTGGCCATTGGGGGTGTACTTTCTCAGATACAGGATGGACAAGAAAAGGTCATCGGCTATTTTAGTAAGGTTTTGTCTAAAGCCGAAAGGAATTATTGTGTGACCAGAAAAGAACTATTGGCCGTCGTGAAGTCCGTTGAGCACTTTTACAAATACTTGTACGGACGGAAGTTTTTATTGAGGACGGACCATGCAGCGTTGAAATGGCTTCTACAATTCCGTAATCCTGAAGGCCAGGTCGCAAGGTGGATCGAGCGATTACAAGGATATGACTTTGACACCGAACATCGAGCGGGCACTAGTCATCGAAATGCCGATGCTCTTTCAAGAAGACCCTGTCCAACGGATTGCCGTCATTGCTCTCGTTTGGAGGAGAGGGTTTGCCAAGTATTAAGGACTACCATCGTCAACGACAATTGGTTGCCGGAAGAATTGCAGCGACAGCAGGAGGCTGATCCCGAACTAAAAATGGTACTGGAATGGAAGCGCGTGGGAGAAAGGCCTGCCTGGGAGGCCGTCAGCCCTTTCAACAGAACGCTCAAAGCATATTGGGCCCAATGGGAGTCCTTGAAGGTGGAAGACGATCTCCTGAAGCGAGTACTGGAGAGTGAAGATGGCACCACCATTAGGTCTCAGTTCGTGGTTCCAAGAAGCCGAGTGGCTACAGTATTGCGACATCTCCATGACGGTGCCTCAGGAGGACACTTCGGTGTGAAAAAGACTTTGGAGAAAGTTAGGGAGCGTTTTTATTGGGTCAATTGTAAAGAAGACGTGGTTTATTCTAGCATTTTCTAAGAATACATAGAAGGTTCCAGCGTTTTCTGGTGCGTTTATATGAAGATATAAAAGCGGATGGCGGATAAAAGAGAGGCAGTCAACAGCAAGTCATTAACTGTGTATTACAAAATAAATAGTGAATATAAATGTTGTATTAGAAACTCATAGTCTGTAAATAATAGTTTTAATGGTTTATAATCATAGCGTTAATTTATAGTGTATTCATTAGTGTATAGAAATAAATATTTGTTTGTGAATAGACGATTTAAACAGCACTTGTATTATTATTTGAAAAAGAACGTTACAATATATATGATCTACGGTTCTATGCTTTGTCAAGGGTGTTTCTTAATTTTTGTTTTGACTGTTTTGTTTTTAGTACTGACTATATCTATGTTTCTAGTTTTTTCTTAGTTTGTAGTATTTTTATTAAAACTACTGAATATTTAATAACTTTTTAAAATTTTAACGTATTTACATAAATAAATGCCTATATTATTACTTTGGACATCAATTTTAATTTTTTAGTTTACTACTGTGGGGCATATGACGTCATCGACTGGAAACCCCCTTATTTTCTCGTTAGAAATGAAAAGTATATTTTTTTCTGAGTTCAGCAATACGTGATATTTAAAATTAGAATTTTTTGAAATTTGGAGGACCAAATGTGATAACTTTCACGAAAACAATAATTAATAAATTTATTTTTTTTTGTTAGTTATTTAGGACTGGCAGCTTTTAATAAAACATTTACAAAATTAATTTAACGTTTCGCCCCTCAATGGAGGCTTTTTCAAAAAATACTTTTCTTATTATTGCGTTACATGTATAAAAAGTTGAACATTTTTTTTGTGTAAATTGTTAACCATTTTTAATTTTCTATTTGATTTACTTAATTTGATTGTATTACTCCATTTATTTTTTTTATTAGAAGATTTCTTTTTGTTTAACTCAGGTTTAATTTTGAACTTTTTCTTTTGATCAATAATTAACTCCATGATGTAGATTTGTTTTAAATTAAAAATGGTTAACAATTTACACAAAAAAAATGTTCAACTTTTTATACATGTAACGCAATAATAATAAAAAAGAATTTGAAAAAGCCTCCATTGAGGGGCGAAATGTTAAATTAATTTTATAAAATATTTTATTAAAGGCTGCCAGTTCTCAATAACTAACAAAAAAAATAAATTTTTAATAAAATAGCCTACAAAGAAATAAATTTAAAAAAATTTATTTCAATTAAAGGCTGCCAGTTCTCAATAACTAACAAAAAAAATAAATTTATTAATAAAATAACAGCCTACAAAGAAATAAATTAAAAAAAATTTATTTCAAAATATATAATTTAAATAATAATTAATCTTTCAACTCTTATTATTATTTTCGTGTCAAAGCTTATAAATAACAATTAGCAAATCTATACATTTTTTGTCTATACATCAGAACAATACGAATATTAAACACTCAATGATGGAAGTATGTGACTAGACTGTAAGGACTGCAATGGATTTAAAACACACCGCTATTTTTTGTTCCAGTTTGTTTGAGAGTTCTACTAGGCCGATTTACGTGATTCTTATTTTATATTGAAACTTACGCTGTGTGGATTAGTATTTTTTATATTTTTAATTTTTATATTTTTAAATCCACAAATTAAAAAAAATTATTTTGAGACGCTGGAGAAAAGCCATCCACTTGCAGCACCCTCTTATTAGTTCCCAGCGTGTAAACTTTTGGAATTGCGCTTAATAGACAAACCATTTCCATCACTAGCATCTAGGGGTTGAAGTCGCCGATATGAGCTGTAGCTGTTTCTAACAGTTGTAATTTTATATTTCAGTGTTTATAATACTCAAAAAATATAAAAATCTTAAAATAGTAAACAAAAATCAATTCAAAATAGGTAAAATAGTACTAAGATTACCACATACATGTATTTGGTAAGAGAATAAGAATAATTATTTTCTGAAACTGTGAAGTTGTAAAAAATTTAAAACAACACTATTTAATTTTTAGGTTAGTTTACTACGTAAATAACTATAAAAACTGCAATAAACTATAAATATTATTTGCAACAAAATTCAGTAAATTTATGTTATAAACTTACTACTTATTTATTAATAATTCTTGTAACTAAACAATTTTGGTTTGAAATAACAGTTTCAACTTGCATAAAAACGTACAGTACGGAATATTTGACTGCCGATTTCAAACACATATTTTTAATCAGTCATGTTTTTAAAATACTAATAAACGTGTTCAAGAAATTTGTTAAACAAGATCTCTAGATTTTATTCACATCATTTCTATATTTAAACGCGGGCACCATTTAAAAGTGCTACAGTAAATTAATTACAAATGTTAGAAATAGCTAGGGCATGTAGCCGGCTGCAGCCCGTGCAGTCTAGCGTTCCATCATTGAGTGTTTAATATTCGAATTGTTCTGATGTATAGATAAACCTACAAGACCGCTTTGATATTATATTTTCTTTAGATTTTTATACTATAAATTTAAAATACTTTATACCTATTTAAAATATAAGGTTTATTTTTGTTGCACTTCGTTTGAGAGCTCTACTGGGCCGATCTACGCAATTCCAAGTTAAAGGTTCTGTGATGTAGATTTGCCAGGTATGTTAGTTTTGCGAGTTTTTAATTATTTATATTTTTAAAAGTGTTATTTGTAATCAATGCATTTCTATACGCTAGAGACCGATTGCTCACTTACAGCATAATCAAGCGAATCCCTTGAAGCAATTTCATTTGCATCAGAAACAGAATTTTCTGAATAAGAAAAATCAGACTTAGAGGAAGGAAACATGCAAGAAACAAAATGGAAGATAAAGCTGAAATTAGAAAAATATTATGCAATATTTTACGACACCCTATGGTACATGGACGAATCTTGGATATTGATAAAGAAGAATTCTTGAAAGAAGATTTGGAAAACTTCATACAGCCTTCATACAGAGGAAGACGACATTCAGAAAGTAGATTCGGAATTTATATTTTATGATCCTGTAAATTTTACTGGAATTTGCCCATTCAAAATCAGTCGTTCGAATGGGGTCTCAATTAACAGGTAATACAAAGACTTGAAAAAGAATTTGAAGAAGTTTCTATTTTAATTAAAACTTATCAGTTATTTAAATTCTTTTTGAATTTTCTCTGGATTCTCACTTTTCAAGTTAATTTTTGTTATTTATTTTTATGTGTCTTTTTTGTATTTCTTAGAGTGGATCTGTTTGATGATATATCTTTCTTCTTTTCACGTATTCAGTTATTTTAACAGCACTTAAAAATGTAATGTACATACATATATTATGATTGAATAAAAAACTATTTTTTACAAATCATTTTTTATTTGCGAGGATTTTGTTTACATTTTTCTTAGTAGACAGTAGACATTTTGCAAAATTATCAATAAAACCAATAACAATAAAATACCATTCATTCAAATACACCCACTGCTAAGATCATGCATAGAATACCGAAATAAACATGGCAATAGGAAATTAATGCAGCAATACAGAAATAAATACGGCAATACGGAAATAAATATGGCAATACGGAAATAGAGACGGGAAAACAGCAATACAAACGAAAATAAAGGAATAAAAACGGCAATACGGGAATAACAAGTGAGAATTCTGGAATAAAGACAGTTATTGCCGTAAAGCAGCAATAGGTGTACATAATTTTTGGGAATGAGAGACCCCTCGACCTATTGTCGTCGAAGGAGTGTTATTCTAAAATATGGTTACGTCGCCTTCCATAAAGTAACATACTGAACTTTTATGAAATCTATGAAACAAGGTACAGATCACTATGAAAACAAGAAGTCCTAAGACTCCTAAGTTACGTATGTAGGTACTCAGACGGATCGGGTTTTTAGAAAATTCCAAGAGAGACGGGGACATTATTATCAATACTAAAGGGTTTTTGTTTTTTGTAGAGTTTTATGTTATTTTGCCTTAGATTTTCTGAGGCAGAGTGTGTATGTTTTTGTTGTAAACAATTAAATTTTATAATTTTTAATCATTTCGGCAAACGCATGTTAAAAGACTATAATGTTTAGTTCATAAGGTAAATAGCATAAGATAAAATAATGCATGTAATATGCTATGTAGACTACATAATGTAGTATTGTTTGCGAAATAATATTATGTGTGTAGCCACTGAATTACCAAACCGCAATGGAGTTTTTGTTTTTATTTTTCTGAATCACCTTCTAGAATACTTTTATTATAGTTTCATTTAACATTTAAAAATTGTATAATACCCAACTGCTGATGCTGGTTGTAGTAGGTTGTAACATCTACTGAAAAAAAAATTGTTTTTCTTTGCAACTGCTATGATACCTAGCTGTAATTTATTTTTACGCTTACATGCAGCAGAAGTTGGGTTGGTCAGTCAGTGGTGTAATAAAAATTAATTATGACCTTAAATTTTTATCACTTATATATTACGTGTGTTACATAACCATTTCCATGCACAAACATCATGAAATTGGAAAATCATTAAATTTATCCATTTTATTAATGCAATAGTTACAAACACACGAGCACGACTTCCTTTATAAAATTTAAGTATGCCAGACCAAGCAGTAGGTAGAAGGTACAAGCAGCAACAACCATCGGAGAGGTTCATGGACACCAAGCCTCTCTCAGACTCTTAAGTAGTATTACGAATATACACCTTTAAGAGTCAAACTCAGGAGGACAAACAAGCTCGGTTCGACCTTACGACTTTCCACATACTTTCGATATTGTTGATATTGGCCGTTTGTGGACGACGACGAGCTTGTGCTGCTCGCGGTCCGTTCCGTTCTTTGTAGGTAATCGCCACCAGTCAGAATAGTGTTTTGTGTGTTGTTGGTTTGCTTGACCGCGGGGCCACGACGGCTGAAAAAAGTTCTAAAAGTGCATTTTTTAAGTGAAAATAGTGCACACAACACTGGAATATATTATAGTGTGTCTTTGTTGTAAGTTTAGAACTTGTTGCCTGGGTTACTGATTAGTTGCGGTTTTTTAGTAATAAAAAATTAATAAGTGAACACAACATACAGGGTAAGTGACTTGTATAAAGCGATAATCGTTATTTTGGTTGTTCATGGTGTAGTGTGGAGAATTTAAATAAATTTACATAAAAGTACAGCAGAAAGATCAATAAACTTTTTTATTTTAGACACTTCTACATTTCGTCTTTTAATTATGTATTTTTATTTATATAATTTTCGATTTTTTGAGAGGGGCGGTTTGTTTAAATACCATTCAATAAGAAACATGTTGATGGTTTAAGACAAAAAAAGTAGAAAAAGTGTTGGGACAATTTGCGCAACTTTACAACACTCTTGAATCAAATTTTGAGTTGGCAACTCGAGAATAATGATTTGTTACGTACTAACTTAACTGGGGAAAAACCTTTACAGAAATCAAAAACCAAAATATGAACATTAAAAGTAAATTTGAATTTACAGCTTTAAAATCGTTTAGGAAAAAATAAACCATAAAATACGAGGCCACTGAACTTCAGAAATGTCTATAATTAATTCAGTTGTATTGCCCTATATTATACCATTAATGCTATTACATAGTTTTGGTACTAACGCATAAGTCAAAAGTCAATAAAAGAGGTTAAAGAAGTCAATTATAGTTAATCCCATTAAGTGAATAATTAATACAAGATGGTATGAACAAATGTGCTTCATGAGCAGGGCTGGTTTTTTACATATGGGATAACGGGTCTGTAGCCCCAGGGGCGCTGGGCTTAAGGGAGCTTGATATGTTAGGGTTAGGCACTCCCTCGAGAGCACAAACTTATCCGGATAAAAACCAGAGCTATACATATACTATACAGGGTGTATCTATGGAAAGTTATAAACCTTTAAGGGGTGAAAGATGAATGTATGTAATAACCATTAATCAATAAAAAAACGTCGTACATCTTTATGGAAATTTTAACAATTTTGGTTGAAATCTGCATGAAATATAAGGGTAAATACGGAGCTGCTTTGTTTTAAGAATTTAATAAGAAGAAAGTGGCCAAAGAAAAAAATACAGTTATAAAGTGATAACGAGCCAAGGTGAACTTTTCGGCATTCAAGATGCCGACAAACAAGGAGCTGACATAAACCGCGTCTGTTTTAAGTGCGGCTTCTCGTTTTTGGTAAACTATATTCGTTTTGTAATAATAAATGAAAGTAGTGTGAATGAAAAATGAAACACATCATTATAAATTCATTGCTTATCAAATTTATATAATAAGGAATATGATTAGTAATTATTGTAAGTATGGAATAAGTACAAGGATATTACTCAGCCAGTTAAACAAAATAATGTATTCAAGTACAATCAAACATAACCTCATAGTTGACAAGTTATATAGCAGGATTGGTGGGTGTTCTTTGGTTTTAAAAAGTGGTGTTATTCTAAGTAGCATTAACAACTGACTGTGCAAACAATTTTTAATACGTTTGTTGTACAGATTAATTACAAAAAGCCATTATCATCTCACAATGTTCAAGTCTGCGTCAGCATAAATTTGTATTTGCATTAGAAACACGTTTTGTGAATACGGACTTTTAAGATCTCGAATTTTATAATAATTAAAGAATTATACAAACATACAGCACAAAATAACTTCAAAAACCGAGGGGTCTCTCACTCTCGGCAATAGGTGTACAGTTTCTCGGGAATAAATTGCTATGAGTCGGAAATAATGAGCAATACTCGGCAATATGGGAAATAAACAGAAATAAACGGGAAAACAAAGGAATAAGCGGCAATAAACAGAAATAAACGGGAATACGCAGGAACAAGCGGCAATAAATAGAGAATACGCGGCAATAAATGGGGAATACGCGGCAATACTGAGAAACAAACTCGGCAATAGGAATAACACGCTTCATTCTTCTCAATTTCCATTACGCATTTTATCTCAAATGCGTTTAAAAATCTAGGTGGTCTTCTGAAGAAGTGAGTATATGTTGTAGTGTGCGCGGAAAAATAGTGACGGCAAGTAATTATTTTTTGTTTGAACATTGAAAATCATTCACCGTTTCTAAGAATCGTGATATGAAACTTACTCCGTCAATATATGACGGTTAAAAGGCTAATTGATTGAAGAATTCCTTATACAATACAGTGTGTAAATAAAGTAAGGAATAAAATTCATATACCACTGTTAGGAAGAAAAGCTCGGACACGTCAATTTAATTTTTTCCTGCAAATTTTATGGACATCAATTTTAATTTTTTAGTTTACTACTGTATGACGGCCGATGACGTGATCGACTTTTAAATGGAACCCCCTTATTTTCTTGCTAGAAATGAAAAGCATATTTTTTTTCTGAGTTCAGCAATACCCTATATGTGGTATTTAAAATTAGTATTTTTTGAAATTTGGAAGACCAAATGTGATAACTTTCACGAAAATAATAATTAATCTTTCAACTCTTATTATTATTTTCGTGTCAAAGCTTATGAAAAACAATTAGCAAATCGGTCTTGTAGAACTCGTATAGGAGAACTATGGCGGCATGCAAGGATTTGTCTATACATCAGAACAATACGAATATTAAACACTCAATGATGGCTATGGCTAGACTGTAAGGACTCCAGTCGCTTTAAAACACAAGGCTGTTTTTTGTTCCAGTTCGTTTGAGGGTTCTACTGGGCCGATTTACGTGATTCTTATTTTATAATGAAGCTTCCACTGTGTGCATTAGTATTTTTTATATTTCTTAATTTTTAAATCAAAAAATTAAAAAAATTATTTCGAGAAAAGCCATCCACTTGCAGCGCCCTCTTGTTAGTTCCCAGCGTGTAAACTTTTGGAATTGCGCTTAATAGACAAATCATTTCTATCACTAGCATCTACGTGTTGAAGTCGCCGATATGAGCTGTAGCTGTTTCCAGCAGTTGTAATTTTATATTTCAGTGGTTATAATACTCTAAAAAATATAAAAATCTTCAAATAGTAAACAAAAATCAATTCAAAATAGGTAAAATAGTACTAAGATTACCACATGAATGATAAGAGAATAAGAATAATTATTTTCTGAAATTGTGAAGTTATAGAAAATTTAAAACAACACTATTTAATTTTTAGGTTAGTTCACTACGTACATAACTATAAAAGCTGCAATAAACGTATCTATAAAATAGTATTTGCAACAAAATTCATTAAATTTATGTTATAAACATCTACTTGTTTATTAATAATTCTTGTAACTAAACAATTTTGGTTTGAAGTAACAGTTTCAACTTGCATAAAAACGTACATTAACGGAATATGTGACTGCCGATTTCAAACACATATTTTTCATCAGTCATGTTTTTGAAATACTAATAAACGTGTTCAAGAAATTTGTTAAACAAGATCTCTAGATTCTCATAATTTCTGTATTTGAACGCGGGCAGTATCTAAAAGTGCTACAATAAGTTAATTACAAATGCTAGAAATAGCTAGGGCATGGCGGTGGCTGCAGCTCGTGCAGTCTAGCCTTTCATCATCCATCATTGGGTGTTTAATATTCGAATTGTTCTGATGTATAGACAAACCCTTGCATGCCACCATAGCTCTCCTTTACGAGTTCTCCAAGACCGCTTTGATATTATATTTTCTTTAGATTTTTATGCCATGAATTTAAAATACTTTATACCTATTTAAAACACAAGGCTTACTTCTGTTACGCTTCGTTTGAGTGTTCTACTGGGCCGATCTACGCAATTCCAAGTTAAAAGTTTTATGATGTAGATTTGCCAGGTATTTTTAGTTTTGCGAGTTTTTAATTATTTATATTTTTAAAAGCGTTATTTGTAATCGATGCATTTCTATACGCTCGAGACCGATTGTTCACTTACACCGAAATCAAGCGAATCCCTTGAAGTAATTTCACTTTCATCAGAATCAGAATTTTTTTAATCAGAAAAATCAGACTTAGAGGAAGGAAACACATGCAAGAAACAAACTAAAAGATAAAGCTGAAATTAGAAAAATATTATGTAATGTTTTACAACACCCGATGGTACATTGGACGAATTTTGGATATTGATAAAGAAAGATTCTTGAAAGAAGATTTGGAAAACTTCATACAGCCCAAGGAAGACGACATTCAGAAAGTAGATTCGGAATTTATATTTTATGGTCCTGTAAATTTTACTGGAGTTTACCCATTCAAAATCAGTCGTTCGAATGGGGTCTTAATAAACAGGTTATACAAAGACGAAAACAATTGAAGGAGTTTCTATTTTAATTAAAACCTATCAGTATTTTAAATTCTTTTTGAATTTTATTTACTGCCGTGCATTGGGATTCTCACTTTTCAAGTTAATTTTTGTTATTTATCTCAATGTGTCTTTTTTTGTATTTCTTAGAGTCGATCTATCTGATCATATATATTTTAAAGTTCTTCTTTTCACGTATTCGGTTCGCAGTTACTTTAACAGCACTTAAAAATCTAATGTACATATATTATGATTGAATAAACAACTACATATATTTTACACATCATTTTTTATTTGTGAGGAATTTTGTTTACATTTTTCTTAGTGGAGCTACGACCTTTTGCAAAATTATCAATAAAACCAATAATAAAACACCTTTCATTCAAATACACCCACTGCTAAAATCATGCATGGAATACGGAAATAAACACGGCAATAAGGAAATAAATACGGCAATACGGAAATAGAGACGGGAATACAGCAATACAGACGCAAATAAAGGAATAAAAACGGCAATACGGGAATAACAAGTGAGATTACGGGAATAAAGACAGTTATTGCCGTAAAGCGGCAATAGGTGTACATAACTTTTGGGAGTGAGTGACCCCTCGACAAAAACTCTACTAAGAAATTACAGTAACATATAAAAACATTAATGAAAACGCAAGCTATTGGAGCTAATGTTTAAAATGGCCACCCTTCGTTTATGCAAAGAAAGGTACTGTCGTGTATGCACACGACAGTACCTTTCTTCGTAAATTACATTGGACGTCATGCAAATGGTTGGTGTTGCGAATTTGGCGCGCCTTCCATTATTCGTTGCTCTAGTTCCAACAGGAGCGTACTTAAAACTTGAAATGCGATTTTCTCAAAAACTAGCAGGCATCGACCAAATGTTGATTAGGAAAATATGTTCTAAATCATTACAGTTACTATCATCCAAGTAGAACTTCTGAATCTATACAATATTTTTTTTGCCTAAAGGTACAGGGGCATTAAATATTCCATTGCTATATCTCAACTTACTGATGCGATGCACAACCAAAATCTCGGAACATATCGTTCATTCCCGTGAAGACAGGAATGCATTAAGTTGTGAAAATGATGTAATTTAATGAGAGTGTTTATATATGTATTATACGTACCTTTCCCAGCAGGAAGTGATATCAATATGAGATACTTCATTCATTTAGACGAACCATCACGACACGGTACAATAGTTCAAAAGATTTTAATACAATCTGGCACACTGTGTGCCATTCGAGAACTTTTGACCTATTTAGAAAGACCATGCAAGAATTATCCAATAAAAATCGTTCCAGTGACTTATAGGTCACCAAATAGTCAGAAAGGCAATTTTTACTGGATGCCTCTCAGTAAATCACCTTTCGAGTGATTATTATTTACCTTAATGTTGGCTCTTTGGTGATGTTTGGAGGGAACGGATTCTCCTTTCGCGAATTGTGCCAACGAAACTGTGGATGCGAAGATTTTAACCTAGATGCTTCCATGTTCTTTGGGAACCTAACTAATTTTGTACAGTTTGAGCGCTGATTTCTAGGACGATTATTAGAATTACAATAATTTATAATGTTGTTGAAAAGATAGCGAATATGCTTTTAGAGCATTGGGATTAAGTTTGTATTTCTTCTTGATTGCTGCGCGCTTCACTTGACTTACGAAAATTGGAATCGGTATTCGCTTGTTCTAGTAGTGACTGAGACTTTTCTCTGTGCTTTAAAAATTGACTTGGTGCTACTCCAACTACTACGGTATTTCTCATCTTGGCTAACTTTTAAGAGGATCCATACCGGAAGCTGGCGAGGAAGTGTGTTGTTGACTTCTCAGACAATGCATTCGATACTTATAGAAGGATATATTTGGATTCCAAAAAGGCAGTCAGGAAGCTGACGTGAATACTTGTCGCCTCTCGGTGTCCATCTTAGTAATTGTTAGATTTGTGTTATTGTAAGATGAGCTCTTCCAGTCTTTTCTCGAGTTTTTGTATACTTTGCCAAGTAAATATACTGAATTGATTAAATGTTCTATATTATATTCTATATATATTCTGTATCATTCTTTTGCGTATATTTGGTTACAACAATTATGATCTCTCTTTCGTTAGACTCCGACTTGCCACAGTAGGTTGAACATATTCACTTGAATTTGTGAATGCATTTTCTTTGTACTTCTATTCATGAAACCAAATGGGAGATTGCGTTACGTGCAAGGGTGGATCGTAGTGAATAAAATATGGCTTCAGAATTTGAGTGTAAAATAAGATATGAATCAAAGCATGTTTGCTTCATCAATCAGCATTGGGGTGTGAGTAATTAAGTGTGAATTGGGAAGACCGAATAGACAATTTATAGTCTAAGGTTTTTGGACTTTATAATCTTTTAGTCTTACATAATTTAAAATGCTATCCAGCTAGGAGAGGAGCGATGAATTTCCAACTTGAATTGAGTTAAGCTTAGGTGTATTTAAACGCAAAGAATTGAATCTGTGCGAAAAAAGTTTTATTTCAGATTTATCATATGTAACCAGAAATAACTTGCTTGTGTTCTATACCCTGGTGTGAGAGCATCAGATCTACAATTACCCGCCCGCCTAGAACCCGTTTAATGCCCAAAGCCCATGGCATGGGTAGCGTGGTTTATTTAACCGAATATATCCTAGACAGCTGTCCGCAAAGCCCAGACTTCTCTTCGGAAGCACATTGAAGCATTATTTTATTATTTATATTTAACGGTTGTTTGCAGACAGATATTCCGCAGTCATGGGCAGTAGTGTCATCAGGTAATTGCGTAAAAAATACTTGAGCAATCAATTAAGGGCAAAGGTTGAATTACCTACAAAGACTGAATTATCATTAAAAAGCAACGGACGTCGTTGTAGATTGTAACCCGAAGTGAAGCATAACCAGCCCAAATGGCGCCCAAATCCTCCGCCAGTCCAATCAATTACCTGCGGAACCGTACAGGTTGGAATATATGCCTGCTAAATTGGTTATCCGCACAGTTTTATTCTTTTTTTCTTTCATTTTATACCTAAACACGATACATTATAAAGGGTCAATCCAATAATCTTTATTCATACATTAATATTGAGATATTGTACAATAGGCAATTATTGCATTTGTTTACTTCTTTTGTAAATGAATCTCCGCAAAAATAACAAATATGAAACTTTAAAAGATTTTTAATTTATATTGAATAATTATCAAGCCTACGTTTAATTAATTAGGAATTCTTTTTAAGACTCATTTAAATAATCTCAATGATCTAAAAGCATTGTTAAACTAACGGAATGCAGTTTTGTAGAAGTACTTTCTTGTTATGTCATTTCAAAATAAATAATTTATGGGCGCCAATAGAACTTAATCATTATTACCGTTATTTTTAAAATTCCTCTTTCTGTTTGGTTTAGATTGGGTTTTAAATACTTCCACACATTCCATATAAGTAAACGCCCGAAGAATCATATAGTCATGATATCGCACGGATGGATGCCAAAATCATTCTTTTTAGAGCATGATTTTTGAAACCTATCTAACTATACAAATCGTCGTATTGGTGGTGAACTGACCTAACTCACACTCGTTAGATTTTAAGTTAGGACCATTCACCTCCAATACGACAAAATTTAGAAAAATATTTCCCTAAAAGTTTGTGCTACTCAAATTAAATTGAAATACAGGTCTGCTCAAAGTATGACCTTTAATTATTATAATACCCAATTATACATACATACATACGAGATATTTTCTAAATTGAATAAATTTCTCACAATCAATACCATTTAACGATCATTTTAATATAGGAATTAATTTCTCATAACTAGAGAGACCAGAAACTTTTTTCAAGTCAATAATACAAAAGGTGATTAAAATTAAATTACTATACCGAACAATTAGGCGTTGGTAGTGTTCAGAGTGGACATTTTACTATAGTTATACATATTAACAATAATGATATTACTCATATTTTGGAAGAAGTTCAATTTAAACTAGAATACATTAATTTAAATGTGGGAATTTCAATCTTACTATTCTGAAAAATCACGTAATCGATCCATAAAGTAATTAATATAACGTATCAATGACAGTTATCAATCACTTTTTCCTAATCTTTACTTAATGTCCACAGCATAAAATAGTGGTTGATGCTATTACTGCATAGGCTCTTAATTGAAAGGGGGGTCATCTGCAAAATTGTTCTGCCCAAGATCCAAATATATACGAATTTTACGATTTAACTGCGAATGAATAATGCTTTCGTTAGCCAATGAGGTATATGCTTTTCTCCAAACAAATTGTACAGCATCAACATTAGCAGCAATGCTTACTTGTCACTCTCAATCGCTCAATCGTTCTGAATCGCAGAAAAGATTACGGAAGGAAGGATACAGGTGCAAGTACAAAAACTTTCCGACTGTGAAGAAAACAATTGTTCATGACAAAATCCGTGGTGTGAAAGGGGTCACTCCTGCAAGGGAGTGAACTGGGATCATTCTTTGCGATGTTGAGGGCTGATGGAATATCTCATACTATAGCATAAATTTGAGCAATCAGCAAATTGAAACCCATCTGTTAGCATTTGGTTGAATAATGTTGGGAAAGAATGCATAAACGTACGTCGCTATTTTTATGTTTATTATCGTCTATTAACAGAGTGGTTGGCTTAAATTGGCCTTGGATAGCACCGTTAAAGAGGGTCATTACATATCGGTTCACTCATGCCATGCCGCTTTTGTGATTTCGATCCGATTATTAACGAGGAAATTTTCTTTTCTCTTTCGAAATTAAGTACATCACAGAAGATTCAACTCAAACCAAAGAGATTCAGCAAAGACTAAACTTGAAATCCGGGTATGTGCAAGACTCTATGACTTAGCGTTAGCTGAGTAAGCTCACTTGATTAAGTTCGTTAAGTCAAGTAAAATCAACAACAACGAATCATTAAATTAAAACGCCACACTACAATGTGTATGATGCGTTTATGGATTTATGTACGCATTGCTGCAAACATACATGCTACACATTTGGCATTGATCCTATCTTATGCACAAATTTTTTCTAACAGTTATTGTTGAACAAGAAATACTGGATGCACATCACCATTAAACTAAGCATCAACAAACATCGACGATGAATAGATAATAGATTAATTAAAATGATCACGCCATTGTCTCTAAGAATACAAAGAAGAGTGACCGAAAGTCTTTCAGAAAGTAGCGAATGGAACTGCGATTACCTTTAGGCGCCAGCTTGTTTCGTCTTAAATTTCCAGAAACCCTATTAATTATTATTGATAAATTTCCTTAATTTGGGAAAGTACTCCCTAATATTTGTATTTGGCTCAAAGAAGCAAAGGCCGAACTCGATCAACTTCTTTTTTTGCATACACGTTAAATAAACACATAAAAAGAAACAAATAATAATAATAATAAAACACATACAAATAATAATAACAAACAATAATTTTCATAAGTTTATTTAAAAAATATTTGGTAATCAAATTGCAGTTTATGTATGTTTAACTCAAAAATAAATGTAATGATTCAAAAGGATTCTTAAATCTTAAATGATTTACAAAAAATATATCAAACTGATTGCGAATGAATGCTTTGGTAGAAATATTCTAATACCAAGCCATTAATCTATCAGATAATTTTTATAATGAAATGCCATTAACAAATGCAAACATTTTACTTACAAAATTGATCTGAATTGTTTACAATACAGTTTTTTCTCAAATAAACTTTTTCGTTTTAAAATTACCTACTGCATAAAAGTTTTTCTGAATAGTTTATCCAATAACAGCGTTCTCAAGGTGATTAAACTACAGGTTATACACTACGTATTCAAGACGCACTATGCTTCACGATCCAACCAAAAAAACCTTTAAAGAACGAGACTCGTTTAATGTGTGAAAAAAAGATGAACTTACTAATTATTAATAACTTCTCAAATTGAACGAGAAACAACTATTAAAAGACATCTTACCCCAAGCAGATCAAATGAAAAAATGGTTTTTGTTGCTATTTGCGCTGTAAAACGAAACAAAGGAAGTTCAACTTTTCCCAATTCTTCACCAACATTGCAAGAAAATCCTGTAAAAACAAAAGGCCACTATTACAAAAACGTTTTTTGAATTAAATCTTCTTATTAAAAGGTAGTCAGAAAATAATGGTTTCACAAGTTTACCAAGATGAACGCTTCGGTTATGTCCAATAAAAGAATGGTCGTGGTGAACGTTGTATCGAACAAAGGGTAGCTTCATACGGAAGTTACGATTATGGTCAAAAATTAACCTGATTGGCACATTCTAGAAACGTAAGACCACATAAATCAACGACGAATCTTCCTATTAGAAAGGCTGTTTATCTTTGTTACCTTACATCCATATCATCTTAGTACCTTTTGAGGAGATAGAGGGCGTTGTACGTGTATTCTAAATAGAGTCACTGCATCTAGTTACCTAGGCCAGCTGGTCGACCAGAGTACCGCAAACCGCCGCCATATTGGGGCAAACGAAGCACGAAATTGTTCATTATTTGTTCTGTATTGAATTTAATCAAATCCACGTTTACTTTAAAAGGTTTTTCTTATTCTGAAAGATCAAACCTCTAATATGTCAAACACGTAAAACGTCGTTTTAATTTGTCCATTATTAAAAATCACCCTTCTCTGCCCCAAAATGGCGGCGGTTTGCGTTACTCTGATCGACCAGCTGGCCTAGCTGACTAGATGCAGTGACTCTAATTATAAATATAGCCCCTTTATTTTCAAATAGTAGCGACAACGATTGATCTCGCCGCTGGAGCAAAAGCACTAGAACGATGTTGGCGATATTGAAAGTTACCAGATTTGACATTTCGTTTTGTAATAAAAGCTGGGTTTAATAATAGTCATGCATAAAAATATTTACGGTTTAACATTTATTTGATAATAGTCGAGCATGTCCTGTAAAAACGATCATATATATATATATATATATATATATATATATATATATATTTTACATTAAATAATATATATATATATATATATATATATATATATATATATATATATATATATATATATATATAGATATATATATATATATATATATATATATATATATATATATATATATATATATATATATATATATATATATATATATATATATATATATATATATATATATATATATATATATATATATATATATATATAAGAAAGTGTTATAATAATGGGATATCGCGCAACAGAGAAGAAATTATTATAACACTTTCTTGTATATCTCTACGCGCATTATTACTTCTAATCATATATATATATATATATATATATATATATATATATATATATATTGCTGTGGATTTTAGTGTCAAAATTTTGGAAATTTTGTAAAATTCTAAAATCGTTGTTAAATACTAACACTTTTGAAATATTTTTATCAACTTTTCCTGTTAAAAATAAATTTAAATTATTTTATGGTGTGTCATTGATTTTGAAATCAATGTGTATACTTTTTAATAAGGTTAAATAATACATGTTTCTATTTATTATCAAACAGCTTACTCACCGATTACTTAAGTATACGTAACATCCAGTTGTGCGCAAGTTATTGTTGTGATGTAATTCAATTATGTATAATTTCAAATGAGTATATCGACGGGTTATGTGATTCTTTAAGGTTTTGTTTTTGTAAATAGTTCGTTATTATTGCGTAAAAGTACTGTATAATAACCTGTAATAGATGTGTCATTTTTATAAAGAATATTAATCTGCTATTATGTATTATATGAGTGTACAGTTTGTATTAGTTCGTAAGGTGACGTCAGATTGTGTAATATAATTATGTAAATAGTCAATTGTATATAAGCTTAGAAAATAATAATTTTGGGGACTTCACTAAATAAAGCGACGAAGTAAAGTCGTATTAAAGACTATAGTAAAATGTAAAATAGTTCCTGAGATAAAGCGAAGGAGTAAGGTCATGTAAATAATATAGTTAAGTTGGTTGATGAATGAAATACGGCGAAAGTATTAAAAAGGTTGTAAATTGTAAAAGTGTATAAAGAACTACCTTTTAAAATTAATTTACTTGCTAAATAAGCAAGATAATAAATCTTCGATTAAAACCATCAATCGGTGTTTTATTTAATTAAACACAAGAAGCAAACACAAGTTCTTCGAAAAAGGGATATAGTACCCGTTATTAAAATAAAACAAAAGTGAGTTACCAAAACCAAGAGTGTGGATGGTGTTATGTGGGAAAGCCATGCAAAAGGAAGGAAGTCAACCGGAATTGGAAATCGGCACTGAGACAACATAAGTGACTTGCTCTGCCAATTGGTTTTGGAAAGAGGGCATCTATAGAAAAAGGAAGAAGCATCGCTTTATAAGAAGGTAGGAAGTTATTTCCTTTGGTATCTGATGAAGAAAAGACTATCGTTTGTGAGGTGTAATTAAGTGATTTGAACAATTTTGCCATTAAACTTAATTAAGATTTCAATTTTAAAAAGTGTTTTCAATTTCAATTTGTATATTTTTAAAACCTACAGGAATCCACATTCACCCTGAGATGAGTCTTTATTAAATTTAATTCTGTTATGTTAAGTTATTTAACTGGCGCCCAACTCTATTACGTAAACGTGATTTAGTCAGAATTCACGTAACATTGTTATGTAACTAATGCATTATTTAAAACTATTGAAAAGTAATTTTGATTCATATAAGAATACAAAGAGGGAAGTTGAAAAGCATTTCCAAAGTACACAGTCTTTAAAAAAATTAATTTATTTATAAATCAATTATCTACAATCTAACAGTAATTATTCGTTATTTGTAAGTATTTAATAAGTGAATATAAAAACAATATTTTATTTCTAATTAGCCAAATTCATTATATATATTTTTATTTTGCTGGCCGAGGTTGGTAAAGATCAAAATTATTCTGTTTATGCCAATTCACCGCATATAAATTTGTCGCTGTCAACGTGGGGCTTTTGAATATTAATAGGCTTTTGTAGGTTATAATAAATGATTTGGCATTTGATTATTAATAGGCTTTGATAGGTTATTTGGCTTTTATTAGCTTATTAGGTTTATATTAGAATTTTGTAGGCATATTACTGCGTATTATAGCAAATTTTTAACAAAAGCTTAGGCTTATAATAACATATTTAAAAGATATTAGAGTAAATTCTGTGAAGTGATTAATGTATGACGTCGGTTAAAAATATTTATTCTGCCGCGGAAAGTAATTTAGTATTGAAAAAGAAGTATACAGATAAAGAATTAGTTGTGTCTGAGAAGCAGAAAGCTTTAACCAGTTCAGTAATGGAGGGGAACGGCGAAGAAGGCAAGCCAGCGCAATCTGAACTTTCGCAAATGTTGGCACAAATGCAGGAAATGATGAACAAACAATCTGAAGAAAGAAGAAAAGAAAGGGAACAAGACAAAGAAGAACTGAATACAAAATTTGACAAACAGTCTGAAGACATAAAAGAAATGAAAGAAGACATGAAAACTAAATTTGACAAACAGTCTGAAGACATGAAAACTAAATTTGACAAACAGTCTGAAGACATGAATACTAAATTTGACAAACAGTCTGAAGACATGAAAGAAATGAAAGAAGATGTGAATACTAAATTTGACAAACAATCGGAAGAGATATCAAAATATAATATAAAAATGGATGAAATAACAAGTAGTATAATAAATGTAAAAGAAACACTTGAAAATGAACTTGGCACTATAAAAAATGAGCATGAACTGTTGAAGGTGAAAGTGGAAGAAGAGATAAAGGAGATGAATAACAAGTTTGGGAATACTTTAGTTGGGTTAGAAGAAACAATTAAAAAGGATACTCGAAGAAAAATAGATGAGTTGCAGGGATTAATAATACAAGAATGCTCAAGTCAACATGAAGGGATAAAAGACAATATAAAAAAGGAACTGGAAGAATTTAATAGACAGATCCTCGATTTGTCAATCTATGGGCCACAAACTCCTACTACAATCGTTATGACAGGAAATTTTGATCAATGCCCAATGAAATTTTACGGTGATAGAAGTATACATCCAAAAGCATTTATCACTAATTTAAAATCCAGTTTAGATAATGTAAAAAGGCAACTGAGGCAACAATATGATTATAACTTTGAGATAAATTATATTAGATCAGCATTTAAAGGCGATGCTGAAAAATGGTTCGCTGTTAACTCCACACGCTTCAAAAGTTTTGAAGAATTTCAGAAAGTATTCTTGGAACATTATTGGGGACAAACAGAACAGGATAAAGTAAACAGAATGCTATTCACTGGGAAATATGAACCAAGATTTGGGGTTAGTAGAGAAAAATATGTCATTAATAAGTATTATTTAATTCAACAGCTAGACCACAAGCCTGATGAAAAAATGATCATAAGGCAACTTTCGACGCATTTTGACAATGATACCTGCAGAAAAGTTTATAGAGATGATATATCAGATTTCAAGGACTTTATAAACATATTAAAAAATTGTGATTTGGCAGATAATGTCAAAACTGAAAAATATGGTTTTGTGGATCAACGTAGAAACCAGAATCAGAATCGGCATCAAAATTATCCTAATAAAAATTTCAATGACGGCAATAATAGAAACAGTCAACAAAAAGACTGGAATGACAATCGAAGGCAGTACAGTAATAACAATCTGCAAAAACATGAACCAAACCAACAAAATCAACGTTATGTTAATTTTGCTATCAATAGCCATTCAAATCAAAGACGTATGCCAAAAATTTTGCATCAAGAAGATTGCCCTGAGCACACAAAAGAAGACATTGCAAATTGGCAGGAATTGCCACAATTAAATGAAGAGCAGGATTTTCAGTAGAGTGTGCCATTTTAGGACATAGTGATAATGGAAATGGCACGGATAAATGTTATAAAGAAGTTGAAGAAACAAAATTTAATAATTTAGAATTTAGTGAAGAGTATAAGAAAGATCAGGAAGTTAAACAAATTAATAACGATGAAGTACATTCAACAGAATTAGGAAAAGTAGATGTAGGGAATACTAATGATAAAACTGTAGAAGATGAGTCCAAGAAGATAGATGTAAATTGTAATATTAATGAAGATGAAATTTTAAAGAAGGGAAGTTTTGTCAAGGTAGATTATAGTAGAAGAGATGATAAAGAGGTTATTATAGGTAAACTAATTAGGAATAAAAAAGTAAATTTAAAAGGCAAGCTAAAGAAAGACAGGAATAAAATTAGATTGTGTAATTTCAAGACAGAAGGGAAAAATAGAAAGTTTGTTACAGGCAGTAGGGAAAAGATTAAAATTATAGATAAATTTTGTAAAAGACAAATATTACCATTTAGTAATTTCCATCTATTAAATTTTAAAAGCAGACGAAAGAAATACAGATCTTTTTAGGATAATTATATTAAATTAGAATTATATAACTGATAGTGACAATGAACCCAAAAGTATGATAAATTAAACTGATTTAAACTTTATGTAACGATTTGACTTTATATAATAAACAGGCTTATGGAATTTTATACCCAATTAGGACTTATGTTTTTGTATTATGTTATTGAAAATAAAGAAGGGAATAGTTTGAATATGATCGAAGAAAGATAATTGAAATATTTATTAAAATAGGGGAAAATGGGGTTTAAAGTATGATAATTATATGATGAAATGATGAATGAGGAGGATGAATTTGATTATGATAAATATATTATTGAAATAGGATTGTGGTTAGAAGAAGTTAGAAGGTTAGACGTTTTTAGAAATGAATTAAATTGAAATTATGATGAACTATGATATTGATGAGGAAAAGTTTAGTAGACTTATTAAGAGCGCATTTATTAATAAAAATGAATATGGAAACTTGATGATTATGATAGAATGAATTAAGATTTGTGAATATACAGAGAAAAAGGATTATAGAATTAATAGAGATTTTTGATAAATAAGATGAGGATAAGATGTTATTATTATTGTAAATATTGTAGATAGCTTGTTATGATAGATTAGACTAGGGAAATTTATTGGGGATAAAATATTAAAATACAAAAAAATGAATTGGTGTTTAAGAATAAAATTATTTTAACATTTGTGTTTAAAAGTAAAATTGCATTTACAATTTTATTTCAAACAGGAGGGGATAAATGCTGTGGATTTTAGTGTCAAAATTTTGGAAATTTTGTAAAATTCTAAAATCGTTGTTAAATACTAACACTTTTGAAATATTTTTATCAACTTTTCCTGTTAAAAATAAATTTAAATTATTTTATGGTGTGTCATTGATTTTGAAATCAATGTGTATACTTTTTAATAAGGTTAAATAATACATGTTTCTATTTATTATCAAACAGCTTACTCACCGATTACTTAAGTATACGTAACATCCAGTTGTGCGCAAGTTATTGTTGTGATGTAATTCAATTATGTATAATTTCAAATGAGTATATCGACGGGTTATGTGATTCTTTAAGGTTTTGTTTTTGTAAATAGTTCGTTATTATTGCGTAAAAGTACTGTATAATAACCTGTAATAGATGTGTCATTTTTATAAAGAATATTAATCTGCTATTATGTATTATATGAGTGTACAGTTTGTATTAGTTCGTAAGGTGACGTCAGATTGTGTAATATAATTATGTAAATAGTCAATTGTATATAAGCTTAGAAAATAATAATTTTGGGGACTTCACTAAATAAAGCGACGAAGTAAAGTCGTATTAAAGACTATAGTAAAATGTAAAATAGTTCCTGAGATAAAGCGAAGGAGTAAGGTCATGTAAATAATATAGTTAAGTTGGTTGATGAATGAAATACGGCGAAAGTATTAAAAAGGTTGTAAATTGTAAAAGTGTATAAAGAACTACCTTTTAAAATTAATTTACTTGCTAAATAAGCAAGATAATAAATCTTCGATTAAAACCATCAATCGGTGTTTTATTTAATTAAACACAAGAAGCAAACACAAGTTCTTCGAAAAAGGGATATAGTACCCGTTATTAAAATAAAACAAAAGTGAGTTACCAAAACCAAGAGTGTGGATGGTGTTATGTGGGAAAGCCATGCAAAAGGAAGGAAGTCAACCGGAATTGGAAATCGGCACTGAGACAACATAAGTGACTTGCTCTGCCAATTGGTTTTGGAAAGAGGGCATCTATAGAAAAAGGAAGAAGCATCGCTTTATAAGAAGGTAGGAAGTTATTTCCTTTGGTATCTGATGAAGAAAAGACTATCGTTTGTGAGGTGTAATTAAGTGATTTGAACAATTTTGCCATTAAACTTAATTAAGATTTCAATTTTAAAAAGTGTTTTCAATTTCAATTTGTATATTTTTAAAACCTACAGGAATCCACATTCACCCTGAGATGAGTCTTTATTAAATTTAATTCTGTTATGTTAAGTTATTTAACTGGCGCCCAACTCTATTATGTAAACGTGATTTAGTCAGAATTCACGTAACATTGTTATGTAACTAATGCATTATTTAAAACTATTGAAAAGTAATTTTGATTCATATAAGAATACAAAGAGGGAAGTTGAAAAGCATTTCCAAAGTACACAGTCTTTAAAAAAATTAATTTATTTATAAATCAATTATCTACAATCTAACAGTAATTATTCGTTATTTGTAAGTATTTAATAAGTGAATATAAAAACAATATTTTATTTTTAATTAGCCAAATTCATTATATATATTTTTATTTTGCTGGCCGAGGTTGGTAAAGATCAAAATTATTCTGTTTATGCCAATTCACCGCAATATATATATATATATATATATAGATATATATATATATATATATATATATATATATATATATATATATATATATATCTATATGTATATATATATATATATATATATATATATATATATATATATATATATATATATATATATATATATATATATATATATATATATCTATATGTATATATATATATATATATATATATATATATATATATATATATATATTATATATATATCTATATATATATATATATATATATATATATATATATATATATATATATATATAATATACACATATGACATTGTCATATTTAAACGACGTTTTATTAAATTGAAGTAACAGCATGCATGTAGTAATTTTTTCTTTATTAAAGTTTGTGTCAGGTATGTTCCACTATGTCGCTACTATTTGAAATAGAGGAACTATAATTCTAAATTTCAAACTAAGGGAAATAATAATTAAACTATAATAATTACTTAATAATAGCTTCTATAATTTAAAAGAGCAAATATAAAAATTAATAATTATAATTATATAATACACTCTTCAATAAAAGATTTATCGAAATTAATTTAATAGCATAAAGGCTAAAGAAAGGAGTTATATGCACTTTAACGGGCGGATTCTTCTATGCCATTCTTACTAATTAATATAAATGACCAAAAAGGCTTCAAATGCGAACCATGTGGAATTGAATAGATAATTAGCATTACAAGTTCATCCCGTTGTATTTTGTAAAATACCAATATGATCATAATTCTAAGTAAACCTCTAAGCATTATGTTATTCACAAAGCTTACAACTAAAAACGCTATTAGTTCAATGACTGAATTATAATCTTTTACCTTTTTTCATGGTGTGATTGCTGCGACGACTGCATGCAGCCATTATTTTTCCAAGCTTCGTTAAAAACAGTTATTAACTATGAACCAGAGATAACGTTGCTGACAAAAAATCTTAACAACTCTCAACTCCTAACAAAAAAAAACAAGATAATAATCATTATATGGTGTGTTTTAAAGATTTCATAAACGTGAACCATATTTTTATAAGATCCGTTGGGCGTATTCTTTGGCAGCTGTACCACGGCATATGGCTTTATTTACATTTTTCTTCTGTCGTAAGTGCCTGTGTTTATATGTATACGTGTGTGAAATAAAGCAGATGTTAAGCAACAAAAGAGGAGACTTGATAATATAAGCAAGCACACGGTGTGTGTTAAGGTGTTTGCGGAGGAGGTGAATGGACAATATCATGGAATTCCTTTAGATTCGTTTCAGTATTTATGGGTTGTAAATTCAGGTTTCTTAATTTGCATTGTTTGAATTATTCGTACTATATATACTACATATAACGTTTAATTAATATTTATTATTAATTGATTGCCTTTTTTGTTTCCAATTACAAAAATATTCTTTATTCATTTCTATTCTTAACGATATAAAATTTTTGATTTTTTTTTGTTTTATAATTGTGCATAATATAATAATAAATAAAATGAACACGTAGAAATTTAATGCATTAATAATTGTTATTGAACTGGAACGAAGTAAAAGTTTATGTATATGGAAGATTCAGGGAAAGACTTAAAATAAAGAAAGAAAAGTGATTCTTAACAAGAAATAATAAATAAATAATTGGGAATTTCTAAATGAATAGCATCAGAGAATAAAGGTTGATGATGAATTTAGGCAAGTGACACAATCTCTACCTTGGCAAGTCCAGCAAAGCAAGTAAAATAATACAGATGAAAACTTATACTTCAGTAAATTCCAGTATTCTAGAAGGTTTTTTTTCACGAATTAGACTTGTTTGATTCTCCGAGAATGAGATGTTTTTGGTATCCAATATTTTGATGGAGATTACCTATTAGCCATAAAAATATCGCAACTGTTTACCATGCACGTGCAGCATTGAATATACCTAATTTATTTCTAAAATAATGCAAATGTTTATTTTAATATATAAACTTCATAAGGTTTAATGCTTTTTACAATTTTGTGTAAACGAATGCAAAAAATATTATGTTAATTTTCGGGCTCTTGGTTGCTTAAGAGAACTTCGCTAACGTGTCGCGCCTAAAATTTCGGCCTCGAGCTTGAAAAATGACAGCGCAGTTGTAACGAAAATAACTATGAATGATGAGGTATTCATGATTTGTCTAAGTGATGAAGTGATGACAATTATGTCAATTGGTAAAGCCGGATATTTCGTCTTATCATGCTTTTCTCTATCAGTAGTTATTTTCAAGTTTTATTACCTAAAGATTTTTTTGTTTGTTAACATAGGCATTATATGTAGGTGGAAAACTTGTAGTGCAATACATTCTTTTTTTTCAACCCCAGGAATATGACACTAATTATATAATAATGTAACGTTCTTTTTAAAATAATAACAAAAATGCTGTTTAAATCGTCTATTAATAAAGAAAAGATTATTTACAATGCACTTAATTAAAAATACTATAACTATAAACTATTTAACGAATTATTATCTAAATGCTAGGTATTTACAAATTTATTTGAGGACTATTTATATGAAAACTATTTATGTATTACAATTATTAACTAATTATTCAGAGTACATTTCAACACGACGCCGGCTAAACATTAACTGAACTCCTTCTACCCGCGACTCAATTTATATCTTTCATACGATGACTCATACATCTAGAATATTCGATAACGTGTTGATGAATCATACACGCAGCTGTCGATAAGTGACGTCAATGAGGCGTGTCGATGAGTAATACTTGCACGTGTTGATTGATGAGTCATACAGTTGATGACTCATACATCTAGAATGTTTGATGACGTCATATGTGGGTTTACTATTCGTTACAATAAGCAAATTATTTTGTATACAAAGGAGTCCATTTAGGAACTGTTACTGGTCGTCATAGCAACTGTACAAAAAGTAAAAGTACAAAAATAATTCGACGTCTTTACGCGACATATTATTTTTCGCGGTAAGGATTTTCAATTAATTAGGTATCTTTTCTTTGATAATATTAAATTAATCTCTTAAGACTTAAGAAACAAATCGACAAATCTTAACCTCTTCTTATTCTTGGTAAACGTCTATACGCCGCGCACACTGGGGACCTCTCATATAAGTAGGTGCTCAAAATAGGATTTCTAATTTGTAGCCATTTGAAAAAAACATAATGCAAGCATGTAGACAAGTATTTAACACATTCCTATGCTAAATATTAAATCGGTAACAGTTGTCATCGCGAAGATATGAAGGTGACAAGTTACTTTATTCCTTCGGTTTTTCGCAGTTTTATCTTCTCTCTTGAAAATACTCGCGGTTTCTATGTGTTATTTCTTAAATTTTGTGACGGATTATTGTAAATAACAATATGTCTCGTTTAGAGCAATGTATGTAGGTAACATTATCACTTTGAACAAACTGTTTTAAACGATTACTTTTGTTTTAAAGGCCAAAAACTAAATTGCGTCTATTATTTCATTCCAGTTAACTTAAAATGAGATTTTTTTTAATTAACACAACGGCGTATTGCAAAACTGTTCAGTTTCATAACAACAAAAGCCCGTAGATTACAGTGATATTAAAATGGCAACAACGTTTTTGCGGTAATTAAAAAAAATGTATTCAAAATTACCTGTAATGAAAGAATAGACCTGATTTAAATTTTGATCTTTAAAACAAAAGTAATCGTTTAAAACAGTTTGTTTAAAGTGATTATGTTATCTACATACATTGCTCTAAACGAGACATAGTGTTATTTATAACAATCCGTCACAGAATTTAAGAAATAACACATAGAAGCCGCGAGTATTTTCAAGAGGAAAATAAAACTGCGAAAAACCGAGTGGATAGAGTAACTTGTCACCTTCATATCTTCGCGATGATAACTGTCACCGATTCGATATTTAGCATAGGAATGTGTCAAATACTTGTCTACATGCCTGCTTTATGTTTTTTTCAAATGGCTACAAATTAGAAATCCTATTTTGAGCACTTACTTATATGAGAGATCCCCAGTGTGCGCCTGTCGCATTACCAGTCAATGAAATGGAGTCGAAAATTACACATATTGAAATATTTTTTAACTAGATTAATATTAGAATTATCCCTTTTTACCCTGAAACAAGAATTCGATAACAGATTGCAGTAAATAAAAAGTATGTAGTTGAAGGTCATGTTGAACTACTCTCCAAAGAGTCCTCTCACAGAGCGGTTAAAAGTTGCTAGTTACAAGCGGCTTGAAAGAAAAAAATACACAGTAAAAAAGTCATAAAACATTCGTTTTTGCGGCTCCTAAGATTAGAGTTTACTGTCTCTAACCTTACTTTGTGGAACTCCATAATCATGAATATAATAAAAATCAAAAGATTAGTTAAAAGTTTCACAAGTTTTATTAAATTATTAACCTGACAATTGTTTCAACATTAAATGTCATTATCAAAGGCAGATAAAATTGATAAACAAACATTTTGCTAAGGATAAATACAGAAAATAGGTAACTATTAGACACAATACATAAAAAAACTAAATATCTAACACTTCTTATATTTATTAGAAGTTTAATAACTATATTAGAAGTGTGAACTATGTAGATATTTAGTTTTGTTATGTATTGTGTCTAATAATTACCGATTTTCTGTATTTATCCTTAGCAACGTGTTTGTTTATCAATCTTATTTGCCTTTGATAATGACATGACTGAACTTTTGAAATATTTTGATTTTTAGTATGTTTTATACTTATAAGATTGCTAGACTTTGCTGTCGCATCGTCTCAACAATCTTATTCGTCTCAAAAATATGAATTTTTTTGTATTAATTAAACAGATAACTATTTTATAGATGGCAATAAGTTTTATTTAATGTGGTTGCGTAAAATTGTCGTTAAGCATTACCATGACTATCAACATCATTCTGACTTATTTATAATCTGTTTTTAATTTAAATCTGTATATTTCTATTTATTTAAAAATATAATTCACCATCCGATGTGATAAACAACCAACACGGTATATTCCATGAAATTATTATATTGGAAAATTAATCATAATAATGCACACTTGAATAAATATTAGTAAATCAATTTATTACGAATGGTACTTAGGATGACATATTCAAGGGTCATTGTTTTAACTTCCATTAAAAGGGGTTTGCGATATAAAAAATTAATTTTACTCGCATCGCGTATCCTCAGTTACTGCTTCAGTTAGGCAACATTAACTTAACTAAAAATTATCCATAAAAAAGCCGTACTTACATATTCGATAATCATTCTTATTAAAGCGAGTAATGGACTTAAAAGAAGTGAAAGTAAATTCCGTGACAAATATAAACCAAGCAGGTAGTAACTAACCAGATTGTCGCATTGTCTCTAAAGCTAGTCATTGTTTCGTTTTAAAAGTGTGAACTTACTTATGTGTTTTTTTTTCTAATAAAGGAAATGCCTTTTTGCATTGTTAGTTTCTGTATGTTTCTAATATTTCCTGTTAATATTAGAATGAATGACTATTTTTTTAAATTCAAAAAGAGAGTGTGATAAATCATTTCCTATTTTTTTCCTCATTAAATGATCGGATTTTCTAAAGGCTTTAGAAAATTACCTATTTGAAAAGCATTCGATGGTTTTCCTTTTCATTAAATTAATATTGGCCAATGAATTAATTTAATCTTATACTTCTATGTCTATAAAATCTCGTATTGTTGGTTTACAAAAAAAGGAAAGTATTTAGATGGGCCACAAAACGATCAAAATACTGAATAATTGTTTTGTCTAAATTTAAATGGTTATTGCGATTCTATAGAAAGAAATTTTTCATTCTATAATTCGCATACAATACGTTGATAGAATTTATGACATCTAATTTAAATCCATAACATTCTAATTTTAGTATTAAATGAAATATTGAAAATTTATTAATAAATAATTTAATAAATTCAACTATCAAAATATTTCTAATAATTTAATTTGGAGAAATATTACAAAAAGAAACAAGCTATTCAATATTATTGTTATTATTGGAACTTTATTTAACAGACATTTTTATATATTTTGATCGTATATAACATTTAAGTTCTTTTGGATATTTTTTAAATTTTTAATTTATTTACGATATTTTTTACCTTCGATATTAGGTTGAAAATCTTTTCAACATTTTTATAAAATTAATTCAAAATAATCCATATTTTGTAAAAAACACGAAAAAGAAAGTTGATTAAATAAATTTATTATATTATAGCTAAATTAAATAAGTTTTTGTAAACTTTTTGTATACACGGTGATTTAAGAGTCAATCATAAGCTTCTCAAGTCATTAGAAAGATGAAACCTTAGTAACATTTTGATTAAATGAACTTGAAAATTTCGGAAATTTTGCACGACGTTTTTAGAAAAGTACGTATGATGGATGCAGGTCAGTGTTAAGCCTAATAGGATTAAACGCAAACTCTTTAGAAAGTCACACCATCAGTACAAAACGTGACATCTTTTGAATGAGCACACCAAGGATTGTGATCTAATGCACACGGCGCACATTCCGTTTTGGATGTTGTTGAAACAACTTAAAACTTGCTATTAGGAATAGTGTAGTCAAAACAATCCGGAGGTTCCCTTGTGAAACGCTGGCAGAAATGACATCATTCTGATACTGACCCATTTAATTATCATTGTAGGTTGTTCGTTATTCGTGAATAAATAGGTAATTAAGTAAAACATTAATATCATTTAATCTATCCGACAATAGGTATTGTTATTTTTTATTGGAATTCTAAATACAGCAGTACAAAGTTCCTTTGGTCAAACCTTTATTCTTTTTTATGCTTTGATAGAACGACCATGCTGGATTTTGTTTACATAGAAAATAACTGCATAGTATAAAAACAATACTGTTACTGTTTTAACTAAAAAATGGGGTTTGCAATTTGTTAGACCAAAGCCTTGACCGAATGTTTAAAAACATAATATGTCTGCTGTGCCCAATTATTATTAGTCACAATCCTTATGAATACTTAGTAGAGGTATGTTCTTTATGGAACACAAGTATTATCTAATTATTAATTAATAATAGTTCTAACTAAATATGAATGTGCAAAGATGAGTTGGAAAAAGGTTCTTTCTTTTTATGGTTTAAAAAAATTTTAAAAAAATCCGTATGGATAATAAAAAAAAACTAAATTTTAATTTCCAAAAAATTGTAACTAAAAGATTAAAACATAACACCACAAATAAGGTGCGCAGCTGTGTTTGTGTTCATTGAAATAATAATAACAGTATTTATTGTTGATTTATCTTTTATTACCTGCTAATATGCACATTCTAGAAAACAAACAGTATTGTTTATCTCCTTTAACTTCAAAATATGTGTCGTGTAAATTCTTACTATGCGATTTGAAAACATTGGGCTGAACTTCGATGCCGTTTTTTTCCAAAAATATAGAAGTGCGAGAAAAATGATATAATATGAATTATCTTTCTTTAATGATTTATCTAACTACTGACAAACTCTGACTATTCCTTAAGTCTATTTGACTATTGTTATTTAAATGGAAAGTAATACATAATACGTAATTTTACACTTTAACTCACAAAAGAGAAATTTGACACTTTAACAAAATCTGTTATGAACCTGACACAAATTCTAATGTTTAGTTAGTTTTATGTTAAAGATTAGAAAAAAACACATGCAAAATTAAATTGTTAATTTATTAATATGTAGGGATAGCTTTTTATTAAAAATTACGCAATACAGATTTGTCCTCCATTTCCATATGGTAACATTCCTGAATTAAACGTATTCAAATCATTTTGGAAATTAAAACAAAACATTATAATCTTAAAAGCTTTGTTTAATCTGATAATGGAGGTACCCGTGGACATCTCCTGAAATAAAAGATCCCATTAGTTACGCCACTAGATAAACAATTATGCTCGTTTACTTATTCACAGAAAATTTGTTGCTTCGTTACACATAATATGCAAAAATTAAAACGGTGTGTCATTGTGTGGGAGTTGTAACGAATACAAAAAATAATGATACTATTGTTTCTCAAGTTCTTCAAACCAGGAACTTCTTTTTTAAAACAGAACGGTTATCCACTTCATTAAATTAAAGATATGTAAATATGTTTTAGTAATGCAGTGGATAATATGTTATTTGCATACAAGGTTCTAGTTTTCTCTTTTTTTCTCTGTCCCTTTCCAATGTCATCCACTGTCTCAATGGAACAGGAAACAAGATGCATTAAAGAGATTGCATTTTTACACTTAGAAATGCATTTAAGTATGTTAATATAATTTTTTTTGCTATTGTCGTATAAAAAGTTAATCCATATTTTTGATTTCAGGTAAGTTCTGATGACTTTCTAGTAACTCGATATCCGATTTTATTAACAGGTATTTATTTACTTATCTTTTTTTTCAAAACAATTTTTGAAACTAAATACTAACATTTTCTAAGGAATAGTGTTGGAAAGTCCCGGGGATCCCGCGTAGTAAATCACTTTCCTCCAAAAATCTCCAATATAAAATAACTGTATTTAATGAAAAACACTCCTAACATAAAATTCTCTTTCTTATTGCAAAACTTTTCCTGATTTTGACTATAAGTTTAAACTCATACAAGTTTAAACTCATTCATAGCTTTTACAAACTATATTTTTCCTAAATTTGATTATTCAGCCGAACAAGTATTATTTCAGAAATTCTCTAGAAGTTTAAAAATAAACAAAGTTCTAACTTGTTTCCTTAACTTTCATCCCTGTAAACCGTTTGCTACTTACTAGGAAAAGTTCCTGGTATTGCACCCACAACTTCTATAATTTCTGGTTTATTAAGTGGTCATAAATATTTCTTGACATAATTATAACCTTTTCAATTTTAAAGATTTAAATTTTTTACAAACCTATTTTGTATACACACTAGCTTTTTAAAGTAATCGTTAATTTGGGTCAAATGTCAACAGTATTCGGCGACGATCGTAAAATCATCGGCGACGGCGAAAGGGTTAATTTTCCATCGGTGATAGCGGTGCTACACACCCATAAAAAGTTGGTGTCCACGGCTTCGCCGTTTTTTTTAATCAATGGCGGCAACGTTCAACCTTGCGTCATTCTCATTATTACATTTTGGAAAAAATAATATTTACTTGTTACAAGTTTCTGTCCGGCGGCAGATCCAAATTCTTTTACACAAAAATTAGAGAACGTGAGTAGAGCAAGATCTTTAGTGATGCTAATATTATAATACCACAGCACAATCTTAAAGGTCAAAGATATCATAACAGCTAGGTGGCAATTATTCGCTAACTTAGCTAAGTAATTATATATCAATCATCGTAGCCATTGAAGTTATTAAATTACTGAATTAATGCGAGCGCGGTAATTATTTAAGAATTATTAACAAAATCATACAGGATGCTATGAAAGCAGTACTTTCCACCTTTCAATGTGGAAACTGAATTGAAATTCGCTTCTGTTTGACTATCTAGCAGTATGAAATACATATATCAAAATTGATTTGACTTTTGACAAATATACAATGGCCAATTTTCTAAATGCCAGTAGTATTAATAAAATCTTATTCAGTTTTCGATTAATATCAATGTTGTCCAAAAATATTGTATGAAATTTTTGCCTCAAGTGTTGTTTTATGAACCGATTGTTAAGTTTATTGTAATAAGTTGATAATGAACATGAGTGAATGAACTAATTACATAAACAGCTATTTCTTGACAAATATTAATGCACCGTCTGCATTTTTAAATAATAAGAATAACATAATAACAACTATAACAAATCGTTAAAATGACAATAATAAAAACAGTAGTTTATTACTCAATGAAGTAAAGAAAAAAATTACAATACGTTGCTACTATAATTTAAATTTCATCTATTTATAATTACATTACAACAAAAGTAGCACGGAGAAATGACTAATAATGAAGGTAAGACCCACTGACATTCATTCCGTGCGAAACCCAAATTGCGCAATTGTTCAGGAAATGTTTCAAAATTGCTGATTAACAAAAAGACCTGACATTAACTCTGAATTGTGCAACTGACTATAACACAATGGCTTATTTGTGGTAACAAAGAATGGTTTCACACACCAAAAGATTGTAAGAATTCTGGGGAAAGCTTGTGTTTAAGCTTTTAATAGTACCTTTTGAGATGCTCTGTTGTTTCTGTTTCATTATCTAACAATCTAGACTGATGATTGTGTACGAGTTAAAATTGGCATACACGTTATGGTTAATTTTTTATTTAAATACAAATGGTGTAAATTTCCTAATTTCAATTAAGCTAATTACTTTTTCCTGCGCTAAATAATTACAAGATTAATTTTGTCAATATCAGTTTATTGAATTAATCAGGTTAGTGTATAACCTTGATTTATACCAAGGTTTTCCAGAGTTGATGTCATTAAAATATTGTAAAATAATTGACATTGATTTAATCTTAAGTATAATTTTAAGTATACTTACATACCAAGGTGCAAAACACTTCAATATAGATGAGGTCCTAAGCTAAGATTTTTCGCTGGAAATTTTTTCTAGCAGCAACAAAAGAAAAACATGTCTTCGTCTCGGATAAGGAAGACCCACAATTAAAATCCCTCCTGGAAGTGGAGTTTTTCCATAGTAATCGGTAAATACAAAGGATATTCTGCCACTAAAGAAATTCTTCCAACAATAAATAAACATAAATAACTCTGATATGAAGGAGAATAACCATCACAGAATTCCGCGACATAATATTCACATCATCTGGTTCTAAGTTATTGCAAGTTTTTTTATTTATTAACCTATCTATTTGAGTATGTGATTACGGTCGCGGAGTATTCAGCGCGCTAGTTGGGCGAAGGAACGTTAAATAATGAAGTAAAACAGGTCGAGCTGTTCGCTAAGTTGTGACTTATGCTGCAGTCGGAGGTTGAAAGAATTGAGGAATAGGGTCTTCAGGTCTTTTAACTCAAAATCACTTGTCTTTGAGTTTATGGGGCTGGGAGTTGAGTGCGAGTAGGTCAGATAATAAGCAGAAGCGCGGAGTTCTTCGTTCAAAGAGGAAGTTCGGAGTTTCCCGTTTTCAAATCGAAGGCAAGCTGTTCAGGACATTTTTGTCATGGTTTTTGCGTTTGGGCATAATCCCTTCATTATTAAGCTATGGTCAGATTTTCTTGGAAAGTATAGGGACGGATAAGATAAACGAAGGACCACATAAGATTTTGCGTTAAAATAATACACGTCGTAAAAGTTTTTAGGTAAAAAATGCTCAAGAGAACGAATTGATCAAAGACCTGAATTATCACTTTGGCATAGTTTGCTTATTTCTTTTCTATACATTATTAAAGAAGCTCTACCCACTGAGTTTTTTTGTTGCTAATTAAATTACTAAGCTGTCCATGAACGTAAGCTAATCCCTAATGAGTCGAACAAAAAAATTGTTTCTCAATCGTTCTACAACGGGGATACAGAGCAAACTACAACCAGGAAACTCATTGACCTATTCTTTTAACTTTGTTATTGATCAATTATTATCAATATGGATGAGGTTTTGTTATTAATTCAGAGAGCGGAATAGATCTTGCTTAGACAAGACTTTTACACTTATACAACATTGGTAAAACTTTACCTAGGGATTGGGTTTTCATGTGTGAGCAAAGGAAAAATAGCGAATACTAATTCTGAAATATAATATAAATACAAAGATTAGTTAAAGTTTCACAAGTTTTATTAATATCTTAACCTGAAAATATTGTTTCGACTTTTTGTGTCATTATCAAAGGTAGATAAGATTGATAAACAAACACGTTGCTAAGGATAAATACATACAGAAAATAGGTAACTAGATACAATACATAACAACAACTAAATATCTAACACTTCTAATAAAGGAGAATTACTAAGCTCAGTTTGTTCATTCATTAAAGGTACTGTGCGTTTATGTCTGTATATTTCAAAAACTTCTAAAATGTCTAATTTGTGTTTGTTGTTGCAAAAATGTAAGAATTTAATGTTGTTTTGAGGTGTCATTGGGTGGTTCTGTTCCAAAATGTGTTTGGCATAATCCGATTTTTCTGGATGTTTAAGTCTATAAGAGCGTACGTGTTCTTTGTATCTTATGTCGAAATTTAATTTGTATATAAATTTGTAAGTGTTTGCCCAATATAAACCGAGTTACAAAAAGAACAATTTAAACGGTAAATGCCGGATTTCATGATATCTTGTGTTTTGTCTTTAGCATTGAATAAAAATGAAAAGGTGTTGTTGTTAGTTTTATAGGTTATTTTGTAACTGGTGGTTTTTCTTAATATAGTTGCAATTTGTTCTGATATCTTGCCAAAGTATGGTATTGATATGTAGTTTGTGTCTTGTATTTGAGTGTCAATTGGAAATATTCTTTTGATAGCTAACCTATAATCTTTTTGTTGAATTAAAGTGTCAATCATGTTATGGTTATAATGGTTTGCAGATGCTAATTGTTTGATGATTGAAATTTCTTTATCAAAATGTGATCGTTTCATTGGAGTAGTTAAAGCTCGGTGTACTAAAGATCTATAAGCCGCTAGTTTATGCATTTTATGATGACATGAATCATTAGGTATAGTGACGTCTGTGCTTGTGGGTTTTCTGTATATGGAAAAATCAAATTCATTGTTTGTATTAATTGTAATAGTTAAATCCAAAAAATTAATAGCTCTATTTTGTTCTGTTTCTAGTGTAAACGTGATGTTTGTGTGAAGACTGTTAATAAGAATTAAAAACTCATTGATAACCTCAAAAGAACTGTCAAAACAAGCTAAAATGTCATCAACGTAGCGAAACCAAAAAATAATGTGTTTAGAAAGATCTAATTCAAATATTCGATCTTCCAAATTATCCATAAATATGTTAGCTAATAGAGGACTTAGAGAATTACCCATAGGTAAACCATCTTTCTGTAAATAAATTATATTATTAAAAGTGAAATAATTTTGACTGATACAAAGATCAAATAATTGAATGAACTCCAATCTTTTTACTAATTCTACATTACTATTAACTAGGAAATTATCTAACAAAGGAATACAGTCTTGTGGTGGAATCTTTGAAAACATGTTACAAATGTCAAAGCTTACAAGTTTTGAATGTGCTGGAAGATGTATGTTCTGTAGTTTTTCTACTAATTCTAATGTCAAAAATACTTTGTCAAAAATTCATTAGCTAAAAGCCCTCTATTAGCTAACATATTTATGGATAATTTGGAAGATCGAATATTTGAATTAGATCTTTCTAAACACATTATTTTTTGGTTTCGCTACGTTGATGACATTTTAGCTTGTTTTGACAGTTCTTTTGAGGTTATCAATGAGTTTTTAATTCTTATTAACAGTCTTCACACAAACATCACGTTTACACTAGAAACAGAACAAAATAGAGCTATTAATTTTTTGGATTTAACTATTACAATTAATACAAACAATGAATTTGATTTTTCCATATACAGAAAACCCACAAGCACAGACGTCACTATACCTAACAATTCATGTCATCATAAAATGCATAAACTAGCGGCTTATAGATCTTTAGTACACCGAGCTTTAACTACTCCAATGAAACGATCACATTTTGATAAAGAAATTTCAATCATCAAACAATTAGCATATGCAAACCATTATAACCATAACATAATTGACACTTTAATTCAACAAAAAGATTATAGGTTAGCTATCAAAAGAATATTTCCAATTGACGCTCTAATACAAGACACAATCTACATATCAATACCATACTTTGGCAAGATATCAGAACAAATTGCAACTATACTAAGAAAAACCACCAGTTACAAAATAACCTATAAAACTAACACCAACACCTTTTCATTTTTATTCAATGCTAAAGACAAAACACAAGATATCATGAAATCCGGCATTTACCGTTTGAATTGTTCTTTTTGTAACTCGGTTTATATTGGACAAACACTTAGAAATTTCGACATAAGATACAAAGAACACGTACGCTCTTATAGACTTAAACATCCAAAAAAATCGAATTATGCCAAACACATTTTGGAACAGAACCACCCAATGACACCTCAAAACAACATTAAATTCTTACATTTTTGCAACAACAAACACAAATTAGACATTTTAGAAGCTTTTGAAATATACAGACATAAACGCACAGTACCTTTAATGAATGAACAAACTGAGCTTAGTAATTCTCCTTTATTAGAAGTGTTAGATATTTAGTTTTTGTTATGTATTGTATCTAGTTACCTATTTTCTGTATGTATTTATCCTTAGCAACGTGTTTGTTTATCAATCTTATCTACCTTTGATAATGACACAAAGTGTCGAAACAATATTGTCAGGTTAAGATATTAATAAAACTTGTGAAACTTTAACTAATCTTTGTATTTATATTATATTTCATGAATATGGAGTTCCACAAAGGAAGGCTGGAGACAGTAAATACTAATTCATCTGAGAAAGATAGATATCATCGCATACCTGCCAAACTTTACAATTTTATTATCGTTGTAACTTTTTTGTAAGGTTGGTGCTATAGATAAGAATTTTTAAATATAATTGACGTTTGTCTTTTTGATACAATAACCTAAATCGTGTTTGAAACTTTTTAAAGTCAACAACAATACTTATACGTTTAGTAACTAAAGATAATTAAAGGTTTGTTTAACTAAAGTTGTGATTAAGATCAACAAGAAAAGAGATAGTTTTATCTAATTCTAATAGGTGAGAAAAGATTAGAATTAGTCGCCATGGTAATTAAACATGTTATTAAATTAATAGTGAGATATGAATACGGCCCAATATATTAACCCCTATATAGTCCAAGCGGCGACAGCAAGATTTTGACCGTCATCGAACATATGGATAATTTATTGTAACAAATGGGGAAAACCCCCTATTCGCCGCCGTCGTATATTCGAGACTGCATGACTCATCGACGGACTCATCAACAGCAATGTATGATTCATCAACACCTGCATGTATGATTCATCAACACCTGCATGTATGACTCATCAACACCTGCTTATATGATTCATCCAACACCTTCATGTATGACTCATCAACACCTGCATGTATGATTCATCGTATGTTCCAGAACTTTATTTATTTATTTATTCCTTACGGCATTGCCATTTTTTAAAGATATAAAAAGAATAATACAACACAATACAAACTATGTATCTCTAAACTAACAATAAATTCACCTTGTATAACAATTTCAGTTGATTTGAATTATAATTGCAAAATGGAAAAAAAAAACACAAAAAGACAAAAAGAATACCTAAATAATCAATATAATATCTTATAACCTTTTTATCAAGTGTTTAAAAGAAGCTACTGATGAATCGAACAACTCAATACTTCAGCAATGCTTATTAGTCAAGCTTAACATTCTATTTATAGATTCATTTTGAGCATAATTAGTACGGTAAAAGGGTATGTTAAAAATTACAGAGTTTCGAGTTCTCCTTTCAATTACATTAAAAGTCATGAATTCTAGAATTTCTGGTGAGTTTATGTTGCCATTGAGAACTTTATGTAAAAATACAAGATCCGCTTCGAGTCGTCTGTGCTCTAATGATTTTAAATTAAAATTAATCATAATTGTCAAGTACTCATGCTCTCCTCTATTAAATCCTAATCCAAATGCGCCATATCTAAGAAATCTGTGTTGAACATTTTCTAATGTATCTATATCAACATTGTAAAGCGGGCACCAGATAATTGAATTGTATTCAGTCATAGATCTGACAAGTGAACAATACAATAGTTTAATAGTGAATACTGAAAAATCATTAGAATTTCTAAGCAGAAATCCCAACATTTTCAGTGCATTTGAAGCAACATTATTTATATGTGGTTTGTAGGTCATTTTCGAATCAAAAGTAATTCCTAAATCTTTTATTTTATCGTTTCTTTCAAGATCTGTATCTTTAATTTGATAATTATATTGTATAGGACAATTAATTTTAGAAAACGTGATCTGGTAACATTTTTTAATATTCAGTTGTAGCATATTGATATCGCACTAATGTGAAAAATTGTTTAAGTCATATTGCAACAACTCCGCATCCTCTAAATCTTGAATTGATCGAAACATCTTTATGTCATCAGCAAAAAGCAAAAACATGCTATGTAGAATGCTGCAATCAATGTCATTAATAAAAAGGTTAAACAATAAGGGTCCCACATGGGATCCTTGAGTCACACCAGATAATACCGTTATCGGTGTGGATATCGAGTTACCATATTTAACAGATTGTGATTTACCACTGAGGTAACTTTCAATCCATTTTAAGACTTGACCTGTTATACCTATAGCGTTAAGTTTTTGAATTAAAAATCTATGATTTATACGGTCAAAGGCTTTTGAGAAGTCTGTGTAAACTGCATCTACCTGCAGTCTGTCCTCAAGAGTCTTGACTATATAGTTTTCATATAATAGTAAGTTTGTCCCAGTAGATTTACCTTGGCTAAACTCATGCTGTTGATTAACAATAACATGCTTGCAGTCCCATGAAAGCTTCTTGGTTATTAAATTATCTAGCATTTTAGGTAATTCTGATTGGTTGCATACAGCTCGATAGTTTTGAACATGCGTGACCCATTCTTGAAAATGGGTTTAAGAAAACTGTTTTTCCAATAGTCTGGGAATACAGATGTTGTCAGAGACAAGTTAAATAGTGAATGTATGGGTTTGGCCAATGTATAAATACATTTCTTAATTAAATATAAACTTTATATGAAAGATATAAATTGAGGTCGCGGGGAGAAGTAGCTCAGTTAATGTTTAACCGGCGTAGTGAAATGTACTCTGTGTAAATTAGTAATCGAATGTTAGTGAATAAATAAATGTTAATAATTGTTTTGATACATAAATAGTTCTTATATAAATTTGTAAATATCTAGCATTTAAGTTTGTTAAATAGTTTATAATTATAGTGTTTTTAATTAGTGTATGTAAATTAATATTTCTCTTATGAATAGACGATTTAAACAGCATTTTCGTTATTATTTTAAAAAGAACGTTACATTATGGAAAATATGGAAGTAGACAGTATAGGTAACACAAAACCACTTATAGGCCTATAAGCAAATTCTGGCACAACTTCAGTTAATGGCCTAATTAAGGTTATCAGTATTCCGCGTCTGTTACACAACATCCAGGTGAAATTTACAGGATTTGTAGAGAAATACCCGTACTTCAAGAATCTCTTTGTCAGCCTTACCCCAACCTGGCAGAAGTGTCCAGTTGACCACCCCGAAGAGGTGGTTTTGCAGCATCTCCCGTTCGTGGTGGAATTTCCACTTGCTTTGGTTTTTTAAATTTAAGGTTAAGCTGCTCAAACAACAAAAAGTTTTGTCAGCCTGCGCAAAACTTGGTATAAATACGCGGTAGACCGGTTTTCTTAAGGTGCTGCAGAACTACTACTCCTTAAAAAGCACATTTCTACCAATTTATGCTCAGGCTGACAAAACATTTTGTTATTTGAGCAGCTTAACCTTCAATTTAAAAACAAAGCAAGCTGATATTCCATCACGGACGGGAGATGCTGCAAAACCATCTCTTCGGGGTGGTCAACGGGGCATTTCTGCCAGGATGGGGTAAGGCTGACAAAGATATTCTTGAAGTACGGGTATTTCTCTACAAATTCGTGCCAGGATTTCACGCATATTTTTAAGAGAAATTGCTTCTGATGAACAAGCGGTATCACAAAATTCAAATTCGGAATGTTATAAAAGCGAAATAATATCTTCCACGGTCGTATAAACACAAAACTAAGTATCTACATAAAGTAGTAGCCGTTTATTAAATCATAAATGTCTGTAAATTAACTAATAATAAGAAATAGAAACGCGTTCAATCAGAACGAGCACGTTTGCTATCGGATAAGTTTTCTCCATACGGTCACGAGCAAATGTTCCATATTATTACCGTTACTACTACATTAATAACACTGTGGATTGTCCGGAAAATTAATCGAACATTGACCTAAAACCAGTAGTTTATGTATGTGTTACCATAAGTAATACCTATAGCAGTGATGGCGAACCTTTTGGAGAAGTGGGTCAAATTTTGTTCATTATTTTTTTAATACTAGCCCGTGGGTCACTAAGTCAGAGATGTCACTGGGAAGGGGGGGGGACTTGTCAGCTGACCCTTTTTTGGTTCTAACTTTTAAAATTCTCTAAAAAGGTTTACGTTTCCTTTTTGTTTTACAACTTTTATTTTTACAAGTGAAGAGCAAAAAAAGAGCAAAAAAATTATTATGACATTAAAATTTTCAAAACATACAGGATCGGCCTACTACAATAGGAGATACATTATATGTATCTATTTCTTTCATACTAAGTATGCACTTTGTTCGCTTCAACTCACGTTGTTATATACAGGGTGTCCCACAATGCTGTTTACACGCAATATCTCCCTTATTTGAAAAGATAAAGAAATCAACCAAAAACTATTTTGAATAACTCAAAACGGACCTTCAGAAAACGCTGGTTGCGTAGCAACGTTTAAGAGATCATGCCAACTTGATTAATTTTTCAAATTGCACCCTCTGTTTTTTTCACGGAAATGTATTCTTAACTTCATTCTGCATACGGTGGTATGCCTTACTTAATTATCTAATGTGCATTTATGGGTTGAAATTTTTTTTTTTATAAATTGAATTTATCTTAAACTTAAAGCAAATGCTCAAAATGCCCTCCTGTGGACTCTACACGGGCTTTAAAATGCCTCAATAGTTCAATTGTAGACACGGCTCTAATCATATTTTTTTGAATAAATAATTTAGTTAGTGAATATGAAGTGTACAATTTATAAAAAATATTTTTTTCAACCCCTAAATGCACATTAGATAATTAAGTAAGGCATACTACCGTATGCAGAATGAAGTGAAGAATACATTTCTGTGAAAAAAACCAGAGGGTGCAATTTGAAAAACTAATCAAGTTGGCATGATCTCTTAAACGTTTCTATGCAACCAGCAGCGATTAAGGATGTTTTCTAAAGGTCCATTTTGAGTCATTCACAATAGTTTTTGGTTGATTTCTTTATCTTTTCAAATAAGGGAGATATTGCGTGTAAACAGCATTGTGGGACACCCTGTATATAATTTTGGCCCCATCGGTATATACAGCGTGTATTACATATAATGGGTTTTGGCTTAATGGGTAACATATGAATAAAGGAAGAAGGCAAAAATGAAACAAACTCCGCACTATCTCAAAAATTAATTTTGACTAAAAATTGTTGGGCACCCTAAAAATTAAGCAAACTGAAGACGGCTCTGGGTCTGGTGAAGCTATTATCTCTATGTTGATCATTAATTTAGTTTATTTCAAGCAAAATTATGTTTACTATTTAAACTGTTTATAGGTAGTAATAAATACATAAATGTGTCAGCAAGTAGACTAGACAATGACCGCACCTAATAAATAGGGTTTCTTTGTTATTATTACAACTACTCTATTTCGGTATTAGGTTGCAAATCGTCATTAATGATAATTAATTTGAATTGTATTTAATCTTGGACATCGTTAGAAATAATAAGTAAATCGGTAGTTTATCAAAATCAGCTAACAGTTAAAATTGCTGTAAAACGAAATATTAAAAACATGACATGTCCTTATCCCGAAATTATTCATTTGCATAGCTGCAACTAAACTACTAAGAACGTACAAGATTGTTTATTTTAAAAATAATAATAGTATGCTAATGGTAAAATACGATAATTTCTAGGGATTAAAACAGCACATATGACGCAATAATCAATTCATTCAGATGTAAAAACACTCCAGCTTTCACTAAATTCTAAAAACTTTATTTTTTAACAGTAAATAACACGCGACAAACCCAAATTGACTGCAATACAGAGGGTTAATTGAAATAGTTACCATATTTTTTATACTTTTAAAACGAACATTAAAAATATGTTCAAGCAGTTCTTGTTTCACTTTGAAAATAGGCTTTTACAGCTTTACATGAATTATATGAAAGATTACCGCATTGAAAAGAACTTTAGTTGTATTTTAAATATTTAACAAAATGCCTATTAAGAATTCGCAGAAGGGAAAGTACCGCATCCCTTTGAAGTGTGTCGTGATCTGTTTATCGAATTACCAGTTTTCAGAAATTATTGTCATCTGGATTTGTATAAAAGTTCCTTAAATGTGTTCTTACATTTCTAATCTACCTTGAAATCGTTGGAAATATGACACCACTTGTGTAAGGATTAATTACACCAAGTTATTGTAAGTTGATGGATGGACCTAAATATAGTATATTAAGTATCAAGAACAATTTAAGTTAAGGACAGTTTACCGATCGACGACAATGTTTGGCGACTTAGCGAAGCGAAGTCGCCAATATTGGAGGAGATCGGTAAACTCCTTACTGTTTGAGATGCTTATACTATTTTTTGTACGACCATTATGAATACAAAGGTATTAACTAAGGAAATATCTCCGAAAAAAATAGATTTAAGATAATTTATTTTTGCCCTGTATATCCACCAAACATTAAGTAGGTTTTGTCGTTACCATGGATACGTTTGTAATTACTATTATTTTTGAATGTCACGATATTTGTCAAACTCGTGAGAATGAGTGAATCTGAAAACGAATATAATTGGGATATTGAAGAGGCCTGAGCAAATTTAAATAAACAACATACATTTTTTTAAATAGTCCAATCATTTAGAAAATAAATGATTTCTCGCGAAAGAGACATCTAAAGATCATGCATTTATTTTATAAATTACATATAATTTACTTACCGTTCTGTTTTTGACAGAACTGAACGGTAAGTAATTACTTACCGACGCGTTTTTGCTTAGCAACCAGTAAATATAACCTACTGTTCTAAAACCAAGTATGGTAAACAATCCGAAATAGCATGGTCGTACAAAAAAATATTTTGTGTAGATAAATGCGGTAAAAGGGTAATTGATTAAGGGAGTATGTATGTTCGAAATAATCCATATGTTATAAAATGACAATAAAACTAACATAACAATATGTAATTACTAATTACCGTTAGGTGTAAAAAATAAATGCCATGTTTCTTTGCAACGTCTATTTTAATATCAACACAAATGCATATTTAAAGTTTTTGCATGCGATCATATTTCTAAAAAGTATGTACTCAGTAATAACTTCGGACCAAATTTTTTACGTTAAAGCATGCAGACAGCCATAAATTTGGTTTTGTATGTGACTGACAACAACAATTTTTAATGGACAGGTACATCTAAAAGGGTATCACATTTTTAAATTAAATTTGTACAAATTAAGACAGGTTAGTGTTACAGGGCCGGATTTGAAGTTTAATAAAACTTCAAAATTGATTTTCTCGAAAACTATTCGTTTGAAGAACAAACTTTATAAGGAAAATTTGCTCTACTTTATTCCACCTATCTACCATTATGCCAAAACCCTTCAATTAATATACACCCTGTATATATTTTCGATTGTTTTCTCTTTTATGATATAAAAAATAAGTTTATAAAAATCAACGCGGGGGTCATTTAAAAAGCCTTCGTGGGTCAGTGTCTGACCTGCGGGTCATAGGTTCGCCACCGCTGACCTATAGCATACGACTTAGTTAATCAACAATAAAATGGAAAACGCCCTATCACTTCATTTAGCGCTTCCTTTTAAGTGTCGCTGATTAGAACGTTTATAATGTGAATCCGGTTTAAATATCGTATGATCCTTGAAGGCTGTATCATTGATCGTGAAAGTATTGCAGGATTGATAGTGTCTAAAAATAAAGACTTATACTAACATTAAGAATGTTACTTCACGCGATTTAATGTTTACATAAAACCTCGATGTTAATCAGATTAATGTTTTAGAAGGGATATGCTAAGGAGTACGGTAAATTTTGATTATAAATAGTGAAATTCTGATGATATAATTTAAAGAAATCATTTAAGTTTATATATTATGTAAATTGCAGTTATAAATGTACTTTCAATTTTGAAATACATAATGCTCGATGGTCCGCTTTTAATGTACTAGTCATTACTTCATAGAAACTTTGCTACACGAAGTTTGAGTAGCGAACTCTGCTCTTTTAATAGTGTTTAAAAGTCATAACATTCTAAGTAATTGTAATGTTATGTCATAGACAATTGCATTAAAGTGTTTGCCTTTATAAGAATTAAACCTTTCTTTGTTGTACATACTTATGTATATTTAAAAGCAACACTTTTATCTACGTTTTGTGATGTATTATGTAGATATGTGATTAAAAAAGAGGACCGAGCAATAGAAAGATGAAAGTAGAACAAATATTAAAAATTAATTAAAACGAGGGGTTTGTTTAAAGCGCATTGTGTCAAATCTCCTCAAATCGATAATGATCTGACGAAAGACGAAGCGATATTCGACTAACTTTACATGAAGCTTGAAAAACTCCTTATTTTACAAGTAGGAAAGCTGATTTTTAATCATTGTTATTATAAATAATATAACAATTTATAATTTACCAGTTAGGAATTAATTACGAATCGATTCAGCACAAAATTCTCCATTGGTTGCTACCAATCACTCGTTACCCATTTTGGCGCTGATTTATTTTTGTTAGATCACTATCGAAATAAAATAACGAATATTAATGATTAAGTAGGTATCCCAACTTTCTTCCTTTACGTCTTACCAATACTAAAATACCCTGACTAAATAATCTCTGTCCAATGTAAGTTCTCTTACCAAAACATTCTATTACAGCTTAGACTGTATTTAATTCAAATCTCTTAAATAGTGTAAGCGACCGAATTGTAAGCTTAGGACGTTGCTCGGGCGCCAAATTTGTAAAAACGTGCCTGCACGTGGGTTAGCTTTGTAAGCTTCCTCTCTGCTCGGGCGCCGGATTTGTAAGGTTTCTGTCCTGAGATCATGTTCGCTTACGAAGGGCGCCGGTAATTCTCGTGCGCCAGTATTTTAAGTTTGTATGCTCCACGGATAGGGGTAGCTGCTAGTGGAGAAAAGGTAATCCAGGGAACGGCTAAAGTCGTTGAGGTTAATATTGTCTGGATGACTTTGAGAGTGTTTACATGTCTCTCTCAAGTACTTACAGTTCGGGAGGACAGGATAAGCCTTCGGTTAGTGACAAAGAAGGGGGAGATAGAACGAGACTCCCAGGCGCAGTGATACAGTGAGGTCTCGGGAAAAAGGGACGTAAAAGAATGAGCACTCCAAAATAAACGCCAAGATAAGGGTCACGTACGCTTACTTTAGTCGGCGGCTTATCCGAGCGGCTATAGATTACAACGGATGATAAGCTAACACAAATAATAATTAAAAATATAACTTAGTTACAATTGGTTGACTGACCTCGTACGAACTATAATGGAAATAATTCTTTGTAGTAGTTTTCTCCTTTCAACTGCACGGAGTAAAGCGGTGATTTGAAGATTCATGTGGTTAACCTCCTTCCTTTAACTAGATCGCTAACGTCTAAGCATTCTTACGTGTATGCGTCGGAAAAAAGAAGAAAGGCTAAAATAGCAAATCCACGAAGTAGAAGTGAATAGACGTGTAGATGAAATGGGTAAGATTCCTAAAAGAAATTAATGCCTTGGTAATTAAGGAAGAGGATTAATGCTAATTATTCCTCGGTGATTTGTTCTGGAAATTCCGTCTACGGCGCTATTTGCAATCTCATGCAAAATATAAAATCTAAACGATGGCAAAACTATTATCAGGATATTCTTTCTGGTAAAATCTTATCAATACTGCACAAAAGGTCCTGTGTTAAATGCCCGAACTGATAGTTTACTATTCCAAAACCAAAAAGAAAGTGACCCAACGCCTAAAGAGCGTTGGCTTTTTCCTTATGAAAAAAGATCAGGTACCAGAAACCTCAAAGCAATCGCGTTACCTCGCGAAGCGAACTGAACTGCCGCACAGCAACTACGATACGAAACCATTTAGTGTAAAACTAGAATTTGGGAAGTGACATTGCTTCTAAGATCGTGAGATTTGTCCCACTGCGATATCTGAAATAATACCAAATAATAAGTTTTATAATACCCTTGTTGATATTGTGAATGATTTTATGCACAAAATAGTACACATAGTTGAAGAAATTAAATAATACTTACTACTTGGATGCTAAACAATGTTTTTCGTGCTATCTAAAGAAGATCTGGGATGCTTTACTATATTAATTAAACGTAGAGGTGTCTGCAGTGGCCAGATAACACATCTTTGATGATGTATTGGATTATAAAAGTTCATATTTTCTTTAGCTTTCAGCAGAAAAATTTAACTCCGTTTCTTTAGAGAAGAAATCACCTCGTTATCGTGCGCACATAACGAAGGAATAACACAGGAATAGTAACGTACTTGATGTAATAAACATGTTTGTTTGTAATTAAATGATGTCGTTTTACACTACAACGATATACGAGGATGTACTGAAAAATTCTTAGTCTACTATACAGGGTATTCACGTAACTTTCGTATAAATTTAATATGTGGCAACACTCCTCAATAGGAACAAAAAATCTTTATGCCATTTTTTATTTTACGCACATCGAGAAAAACTTGCTAAAAAGGCTAACTTCTGGGAACTGCTGGAACCTATCACGACCTACCTCACAGATAAGATCAAATACCTTGTTTAACAAACAAAAAAGTAGGTTTAAAAACAATATTTGGGCAATTATATGCACTGACGGTATCACATTTCATTTTTTTGTAATTTTAGTTTGTGTATTGAAAATGAGCCGCGACAGAAATAAATGGCATGTTTACATTCATTTAATACTTTATCATTATTATTGCATTTTAGGGCCGAGTTTCTTTACTATAACGTACTTTTTTACTTTAAACAATTAATAGTAATAATAACACAAATTCCCTTCTATTCGAGTTAAACCCACTATCTTTAATAGCAGTTTCATTTTCTGGGTGTGGTACATTATAAAACAAGCAGAGAATTGTAATTTATTTTTAACTAAAAATAATTAATTAAGTACGAATAATCGTAATCAGACGAAATCAATAAATTATAATATTAATGCCTTCTTTGTAACATTACATCAAATGCGTTTTATGCACAGATACATAATAATTAGACTATTATTGTAGACTCATCTAAACATAAACGTCTCTGTATGTCCACGACCCTCTTTATGGCCCGACGGGCAATAAAAAAGGTCAATTAAACGTCATAGCTGTTTCTTGTATAACTTGGTTTGTTCTTACTATAGGTAATTTGTAAACTTTCCAACATGAAAATAAGCTCAAACTAAATAATTTGGAATATTTATGGCCGGTTTCACAAAGCTTGATTAAGTTCTAATTTACTTAATTATGATTGGATTTGAAATCCAGAAACATAATTGGATAAAATTTCAGGCCTCTTAAATCTCAACCAATGAAATTTCTGGATTTCAGATTTAATCACGATTAAGCCAATCAGAAACTGCTTTGTGAAAAAGCCTCTTTACGCCCTTAATACATACAATACTGTAATGAATGGGAAACCCCTTATACACGGGCTGGGAACAAACGAGAAGATTCGGGAGCTTGCGTGGGTCGACGGAAGTTCAGTCGCCGCGGACTGAAGACTTCTAGTTCATGCTCTACACTTCCGTATGCATATATAAGGGGCGCCACGCAAGGAAGGCGGGATTAGTCAAGCAGTGAATTAAAGGCGCGCATCGTAAAAGAGTAGAATATAGATGTTAAGAATAAGTGTTGTATTGTAAATAAATAGTCTGTAAATATCTAGTTTAAGTTCGTTAACAGTTTATAATTATAGTGTTTGTAATTAGTGTTAGTAATAATATTTCTTTGGTTAATAGACGATTAAAACAGCATTTTTAGTATTATTTAAAAAGAACGTTACAGTGCTGTCAGGTGTCGGGTTTAAAATAAAGAAATAAAATCACGTAATAAATAAAGTGCTGTGAGAATAAACTTATAGTGTTAAAAACAATTTCCAACGACTAAATTTTTAAACGAACTGAAAGTAGTGGATTTAAAAAGAGAATTGGAGGAACGAGACTTGGATATTAATGGAAACAAAGGCGTTTTAATAAATCAGCTAAAAGAATGGTTTCTAAAACTTAACGAGGACCCCGAAATTTATTGCTTTGAAATACCTGGGGCCGCAATTGATACTAATGTATTGTTAAGTAAAATGGAGTGGCAGCCGAGCTCGACAAAACCAGTGCTGTCCAAGAGTTGCCAACACCGAGAGATAAACACCAAGTTCGTAGTTTTCTTGGGTTATGTACAGTTGGTTTCAAAATAATCGAGTGCAGCCTTTTTAAGTGGTATAAATCATGTTGTCACAATGACAAATAAAATGTCAAAGTTAGTTGTCAACTTATGTCACAAAACATAACCTAAATAAATAAAGATCATTTTACATTACCTACTACAGGCGTTTTGTTTCGGGGTTTGCCAACATAGCGAAGCCGCTGACAAAGTTAACGGAAGATGAGCGCGAGTATGTTTGGAGCGGGGAGTGCGAAACAGCTTTCCAACAGTGGAAGCGCGCCCTCACAACGGTACCAATATTGAGCTATCCACGGACGGATGAGAAATTCATACTCGATACAGATGCAAGTAATCTGGCCATTGGGAGTGGACTTTTTCAGATATAGGATGGACAAGAAAAGGTCATCGGCTATTTTAGCAAGGTCGAAAGCTTAAAGGAATTATTGTGTGACCAGTGATTATTAGCTGTCGCGCAGTCCGTTGAGCACTTCTTACTTCATAAATACTTGTACGGAAGGAAGTTTTTGTAGACCATGCCCAGAGACTTGGTATAACTAGACGGCGCGTAACGTGGGTTTTCCTATTAGCGCCTGGTTGTCAACACGGGGTAGGCAACCAACGTTTCATTGCGGGGGAGAAGTACGCTCCCGTACTATGGGCGCATGCAAAACTGTTAAACTGTTTTAATTTTTTTATTGGTGTTGGAACTGAACTAAATTGGTATACAACTGCCTTACTCTAGTCTTAATTTGATTTATATGTGTATTTTGGTGGTGAAGCCGTATAGTAAAATAAACTCTTAAAATTAAAGATGTGAGTTGTAAGATATGATTATTTATCGGATCTTGATTCAATATATGGCTATTCAAAGACACAAATGGGTCGTAACTGTTATTGATTTTTCTAAGACCGCTGATAACCATTTTGTTTACAACGGGATGTGGTGTGGATTGAATGAAAAACCTGAACACATTTTCAGCAATTTGGCAAATTTTAATGACATCGCTAGATGCGTGCAACAAACCTCCACGATTTTTTCTAGTTAAAAGCTTTGAATTACTCTCTGAAGCGAATACAGCATCTGCACAAATGGAACATTTAACAGACTTAGCTATTTTTCTTGCAACAAAACCTGAAATGTACTTAGTTATGTCTATTAAATATGGAGACCAATTTGGAAAATCTAGTATGTCTTCATTTTCTGTTACATGTCCTTCATTATCGTCTATTACATTAAGTAGATGATCAACATGCTGTTCTTTGCTACATCCACTACTTATTGTTAAAATAGACGTATTATCTATTTGTACACAATTAGCAGAAACAGAGGATAAAATTTCTGTTTTAAGCAAAAGTCTCTTGTAGGCGCCCTCGAACTGCTTAGCTGTTGGATTGTTATTATAACCTCCTCGTGATCTTATGGCTGAGAAAAACATCTCTATATGATCTTGACTTATTTTGTATGTCAAGATGTAATCCAAAAGTTTTGTTTTTATCAGATCGTCCACCATATTCTGAACACTTATCATAGATATAATGAGTCCAATAAAACCAGTCTTTCTACGTGTCGTTAAAATATTTTGTCCCTCAAGAGTATGAAGTGTAGTTATGTATTGAATGGAACTTTTAAAAAACATTGTGAATGAAGTAATATTTTCTAGGGTTAGTGGCTTTCCCCAAATACTCTTTGACAACAAATTTCTGGAATTTAAAGCGTCAAATATATCATTAATACTTCGGCAAAAATTTGAGGTGCCCTCAGAATCTGCGAATGACTTTAAGTTAAGGTCTTTGTTGCAGAAATCCAGAGCATCTGCTACGCTTCTGCTAAAAATCTGCACTGCTAATCGCACTTTCATAATTTCTTGTCTGAAATAAATATGTCGTTGGGTTAATTTGTTCGCAGCGTGAAGACCTTCAGTTTGTTGTAAATCGACCAACGTTTTAAAAAATTCCCATTTAATGTTTCGGCCATCTTCATCTAAAAGAATATGCCAATCCGCAAGAGTATTTCTGATAAGCTTTACCATATGACAGGGATCAAGTATGATATGTATTCTTTCATTGGTGACTGGATGTAAAAACCAGGGCTTCAATTCCGTATAAGATAATTTTGCTCCTAATTGTGAAGCTACAGAAAAATTTGTGGCTGTGCCATCAAACGTGAGAGACGATACTTTAATATTGTCACATTGGCCAATACGTTGAAGACATTCTAATATCAGGTTAGCCTTCTCAGATGCTTTAAGACCATTGAGTAAAAAATAACCAACAGGGAGTTTCCATCGGCAATTTAGAGCAACTAATAGAAAGACTAGCGCTTCTTTCGCCTCAGGTAAAGCATCACTCTCTATATCAGCACCGAAATCTACGTAACCGAAATATCGTTTGCCTGTCCATTCAACATATTTGCGAATTGACATTTCGTCATATATTAATCCACACACCAGCACCTTGTTTTGAACCTTAAATTCGCCGCCCTTTGCATTTAAAATTTTAAAGGCTTCTTCAGTAAACCCCGCAGAACCATCAACAGTAGAGACCCATTTTCGTAAAGTGGAGGGGTGTGGTAAACAATTATTAAATGTTTTTCGCACGTAATTATATGCACTGCTGGAATAAAAGTGTAACGTCAATGCAAAGCTGCGAATGTCAGACGCATATTTTCTGTCGGATGTTCGAGTTTGATGAAGAAGCAGTTTCTTTTGCACCCCACTAAGGCTTTCCTAATGGAAATATTAAAACAATATTAGAAAAAGAAAATATTATGAAACATGCACAAACAAAAGCACAAAAGCAGAAGCATGCAATAGGTGCAAAGTTTGCACACTATACATGTTAAGTAAGTACACTTACATTCAATACAATTTCACATTCTTCTGAAATTCTATTTTGTTTTTTAAATGGGTAACCAAATTCTCCAAAGTTTCAATTTTTTTGTTAAGTCGAAAGTTTTTCATGCGTAATATTTTTAGTTGCCTATTTTTTTTATCAACTTGACTTTTTCCTAATTTCCACATCATTTTTGCTTTTTTGGGACATTGCAAGTCTTCTTCAGAATAATCTCCAAAATACAGTTTCCTAAACGACACAAGATTCCCATGACTACGTTTTGTTCAGTTAGAAAAATAAATTTACCTTTTCAAAGACGTACGTGAAGAACCAGAAGTAGAGGGTTCTTCCGTATCGAGGATAGAGACGCAATCGTCCGATTGCGTATTTCTAAGAAGCCTGTAAGAAGCATATTTTTGAAATGGTACAGTTGAAACTAATTAATTGTATTTAAAATCAAATTGGTATTGATGTTACCTTGCTGGTAAAGGATGTCGAACGATAGTTCTGCGGTGTTTTGGAGATTTGACTTTTAAGTGAACGGGAAAATCAAAAACGCTCGGTATTGCATCACCTTTTAAAACCGTCGTTGGTACCTTTCTTAGAAAATCGGCTTCCGTGAAATGTTTTCCGCAAATGACACTATGCTTAGTTGGATTAAAATTTTCCCTTCGAATGGCTCTGATCCATTGGGCCTTTAAATTTGTATCCGTCGGAAATCTGAATAATAATTAAAATCTCGTAAAATAATACGTAATCATTTATGTTTGAGTTTGAAAATAATTAGGTATTACGTGACGCATGTTTTTATTCACTTTAGTTTTAAATCAAAGAAGACTTTGGAAATAAATAGGTTAGGTAGGTAGGTACTTACCTGTGAAATGAAACAGATTTATCCCCGGTGTACCTGTTGGTACATTTAAAGGCTGCGCACGATTTAACCATATCTCTACAGAAATTTAAGTAATGAACACTGTGCCCAACTCTCTGTATCTGCGGCAATTCTGCGCCACGCGTTCTGCCGTACACGGTTATTGCCCCGCAGTGCTTTGTGGGTTGCATACTGTGTCGACAACAGCTCAGATGGGTTACGCGCGGTCTAGTTATAGCAAGTCTCTGACCATGCCGCGTTGAAATGGCTACTGAAATCATGTAATCCTGAAGGCCAGGTCGCAAGACGGATTGAACAATTACAAGAGTATGATTTTGACACGGAACATCGAGCGGGCACCACCCATTTGAATGCCGATGCTCTTTCAAGAAGACCCTGTCGGACGGACTGCCGTCATTGCTCTCGTCTGGAAGAGAAGGTTTGCTAAGTATTAAAAATGTTACAATAGTATTACGTAGAATGATTTACTTTTATCAAATAAATAATCATAACGAAAAAGTACATTCATTTAAAACAAAGAAATGAGTGATTTCCATTTTAAATATCTAATAAATAAAAAATTAGTTACTTAACCTTTGTAGGAATAATCCTCATCTGCCTAATTTCACAACTTCGAGTCAAATCAAAAGGCAGTGGTTGAGTTTAACCATTTTAATAATAAATAAACATTTTAATTACTACTTTTATTACTTCATAAAATTACGGGACCTTTCAGGGTAATTTGAAAGTTGAATGAGTTTGAGTGGCTATCTATGAAGGAGAATTTTATTGTGTTTACAAGCATCTATTTTTAATGTTTACAAAATTTAAAAAGATGCTTCTTTAAAAAGATTAAAGAAATCGACTTCAGTAACAACTAATAAGTAAAACCTTTTAAATGCACTGTTATTTACTCTTAAATTACTTGCAAATTAATAAACTTATTAAAACAACAAAACAAGACAGCCCTATATTGTAAGTAGTTTATTATGATTGATAATTTAAAATCGAGCAACTACATTAATTTCCTCAATAACTGTTAATTATCCCTTGTGTTATAGGTACATTATTTTAAACATGGAGAATAATTAATTAAAACTAAATTTAATAAAGTCTGTAACATTTTTTGCATCGTCAAACGCGTAAAATTCAAAACAATACTGTACAATCTACTTCCCAGAAGAAGTGATGACTACGTGAATATTGCATAAACATTAGCTGACATTGATTTTATATAAACTAAGTAGTCAATAATAGTTATATAAATAGTCAAAAGCAATAGTAGAGTTCGCAAACTTTAAAAACGCATCTAGAAATCAAGTCCGTGGTACATTGAAAGGTAAAAAGGTATCGAGTACGTTATCGGGGTGTAGATCAATCCCCTAAATGATAATTCTTGAGTGAAAATTAGCTCTAACTCGCTTAATACTTTAGAGATTTATTATAATATAGCCGGATAGCAAATAAAGTATTCTAGATTTGCTGTTTTTCTCCCCCGGGGAGGTGTTGGACACCGATATTGCCAGACGAATTTAGGGGATTGATATACACCCTAAATAGCATCCGATAACCTACTCGATACCTTTTTACCTTTCAATGTACCACGGACAACAAAATCCGCTTTCAGATTTACTCTACTACAAAACAAAATGTGACATCACCCTATGCTATGTATCAGATAGTAAGTTGAAAATGCAGTTAGGTACATCCAGCTTCAACTCTGATTCTTGACCAGTGACCACCAAATCCACTTTTCAAAAACAATTTTTTTCTCGGTTATTATGAAAGGTAGGCCTTAATGATATTAAGCTTTTTTGTTGCATTTTATGTGTACTATCACCTTTTCAGAGGATACGAATCTTCAGTGAAATACCCTGTAGAACAAACAAAATTTGAAACTCAAAATATTTTATTGTTCAACATAATCTCATCTTAATTGAATACATTTATTACAGCAAACCTGCAACGCCTCTAGACCCTTAAAAAAAATCTACTTTCGTAGCAAAAGGAAGCTGCTTTTATGCCGCGTAGTTGCGCCTTCTGTTGATAAATTTCAAAAGTGGGACAGATACCTCGAACAAGCTCGTTATATTATAGTATATGCATAGGCACTCTGCAGGTAGTAGATGAGACGTCAAATAGTTTAAAAGTTCAAAATTCAAGCAGAGACATAATGATTTTTTTTGGCCAACTTTGATAAAACTCTTTTTAAATCATATAAATTACTCTTGATGGTAATCGGAAACTATAACTGCAATGCTTTAAATAACTTTCTAATTAATTTGCAGTTTTCGACTTTATTTCACTAATTAAAAACAAAAACCAATTCAATACCACGTTTATTGATTTGTGTTCGCCGCATTTTAATTAACAGCAAAACTTCATCATAATATGTTGTTTGTGTGCGTACGTAATAAACGTATACAATCGCAGTTAAATATTATTAAATCTTTTATTTTCATTTATTTCGCTATGTATGACAGTAAGACGTATACAAAACTCTTCAAGGCAGTATTAAACCATCCACCTTAACTAAAAATATACTAGAATCCTGAAAGGGCCAGCATCTCAGAGTAGTGTAATTAGAGATGCGTTGTTTACTTTTAGATAGATACTATAGGTTAGCATTACCTATGCAAAATCTTCTGCCTGTGACTAAAGTTCTATAAGTAGTTGTTTTATAATTCTTATAAAGTTAATGTAAGCATCCTAAAAAACAGAAACTGGTTGTTAAAAAAATAATAAAACATAATCCACACAAATAAAATTGCATTAATTGATTGTGCAGGTTATACAGCCACATTATTATTTAAGAAAATAACGATGAATGCGTTTGTACTTATATATGCAAAGATCATATCAGATTCTAATAAGAAACCATCTGCTACACAATCAAACGCAAGAATACAATTCTATTACAACAAATAACTTAGAAAACAAAATATTTGACGCTTAATGGGAGTCGTTAAAATCAAAACGTTTACGACAATCATTAAGCCGAAGACAGATCGAAGTATTGAACAAAGACTTTTTGCACTTTTGCAAAATAAGGTATAAAATAGAAAAATGGCCTAAAAAACTAAATTCCTAAAACGGCCAAATGATAAAACATATTTGTGTATAATTACAACACACCTAAGAGAGCCTGCTTAAATAATGTCAGGCGCTTCTCTTTTCAAACAGAACCTCCCCTACTGAGTCAAAGGATAGGACGTTGTCTAGGAGTGTTGTCTTGTCTTTGAATGTTTATTACTGTAGTGGCATTGGGGTTTCCTGAAAAAATTCAAAGTCACCACCATCGAAAAATAACCAATCGAAGTATTCAAAAGAATGTTGATTGGCCAAACTCGGTACTGTGTGAGATTACAATTCGTAGATTAGATAATTTCACTCAATGGCGGTTGTGGAACATTAGGAAGTTCTAGTACAGAGAGCTAAATCAGACTGAAGTGTTTCTACAGATTGTAACGACTCTTGAAAACCATGATATCTCTTGGTATCTTATGCTATTAGTCTGGGTTGTTTAGATGTGAAATCTGAAGAGCTTATCGTATTTCGGGGAGGGGTATCGTGAATGGTTGGGCTTTATTTTGTGGTACTATATGTGAATATGATGATATTAGATTATCATCAGGGATCTTAAGTATGACGTCCACACGGATCGCAGATATAAGAAATATGACTCCAATAAACAACGCCATGTCTCGAATTTATTTCAGCTGTTCAGAAATATGCTGTTGCTAGGCAACGAAAGTACAATGCACACATTCGTTTGTGCGCATGATGACGAGGTGCCCCATTCTCTAAGGTAACGAACTTTACTATTTAATGTATAGTACAAGTGAACTTCAACTTTGGTTTGGAGCTTTACCCAAAAACACCGCTTACACAATTAGTCATCCATTACAGAGGTCCCTAATTGGTATGCATCACAGGAACTAATGTCATTCTAAAGAAATTTACATTTAAAAACAAGGGCCACGTGATGGAAAGATCAATGTGGTGAGGGAATGACAAAGCCAATGTGAATGGTCTAGGGTGGGGGGCTAGGGAATGACATTTAATCATTTCAAACAATAAAAAATTTACAATACTTTATTTGTTTCCTTTGGTAACTACTATAGAGTTCCATGTACAGTAGCGGTCTTAAAACTGCACACGTAATAAATGTCATGTTTTACCAATTATTTTCTCATGGAAACTAAATATGTTCGTAAATGTTCTATTAACTGATTTTTTTATCCTCTTGCAATGGATTTTTAAATAAAATTTAAACGCTCACGGTCCTTTATTTTCAATTCAAGAGCTTTTTCTGGGTTATTTTGCAGCTTTTGGTATTGTAGTTTGTCTCTTTCTTTGTCTTTGCTCTGCAACATCTTTTTTTCGGTGTGACATGGTTATAGCATCGAAACCTACCAAGAAAAAACAAGGAAGTCTAAGGAACATAAGTATTAAGGCCCCCTGCATATTAAGGCCAGAATAAAACTTGCTCAATATGCTCATACATCGAGCAATTTACCTACATCTTATGATACAGTATTGATATGAGAATATTGTAATGAAGGGAATAAAGAAAAAGTCTATTTGTGATTAGAAATAACACTGACTGTCATTCCTTCACTCACGATGGCATTCCCGGGCCAACAAGTTGTGAGGGAACGACGATTATTTAGGTTTTTCGTATTTTCTTTTTCTGCTTATGCTTGTTTTGTAAAAAAAGTAGCCACTTGTAAATAACTTCATAACACATAAGTGAAAAGAAATATAAAAGAAATGAGAGCTTTACTTATGTCTCTTTTAAATGCGACGGAATGACTCATAAAAAAACACGCTGCTCATCTGGAAAGCTCCCAACCTCAATGGCATCTCAGTATTTGAAGATTGTGGGGGCGGTAAAGGAGATGTCAGGAGTTATGCGACAAAATGCACTTGCAACAGCGTGTTTATTATCAAGGTGGCAGGGCTAATTACGCGCTCATTGTCGAATTTGCATGAGATGAAAGAATGATGTATTTAAGCATGGACATAGTTTGACGCCATTATGTTTTTCCTAAGGTATATCAAATTACAAAATCTTTTTTCTGAAACCCTATATTAATATAGAATTGTTTTAAATGTTTTTAGACTCAAAGATTACTGCATATTAAAGAAATAATTTATTAAGATTAGAAGGACATGGTGAGGAAATGACAAATTGGACACTTTCGAATTTGTATCGCGTCAACATCTTGGTATACAGAGATGCTCTTAGATACACTTTATAGCCCTCTATGAACAGCATTAAGATACAATTTTTATTATCGCGTTAGCCATGCCGTGGAACTCATCAAGGCTTTGGACGCCAAATTATACATTTTTGCGAGAATGACCCATATACAATGACAACAAATTTAATTTGATCTATAATCCCATAATTTTCATTATTTTTTAAAAAATATTTAAGTAATAAAAAATACTTTATGGTATTTGCATAATTTATTCTTATTTACATTTTACTATTTGTTTAAAAATTTTAAATTAGATTACAATTATTTAAATTTTATTAAGATTATTCTCCTAAAACGATATTAGTAATATGAATATTTATTAATTGTATATTGTTCCTTTTTATCTTGGGCAATCAATTAAAGCATTTTGATTTATTTAACAAACTATATTTATGTATAATTTATATAATATACAAATATTAGTGATATACCATAAATGCAATGGCCATTAGATGAAGTTTAAGTCTTCTAAACAGTATAAAGTATTATATTTTATATTTTTATTGGGTTATTTAAAAGCAATTAGCACCATCCAAATTAGAGCAAAGAACTAACTATATGTATATGTGTTGGCATTGTTAATCTTATTTTGATTGTCTGCTTCGCCACTGTTAATGCCGTTAATGCTAAGAACATTGATAGTTAATATTTTACTGCGAAGCCTATCAAAATATTTTCTACACGTGCAAACTCTACCTATTTGTAACATATAAATTACAAATTTAAAATAGAATTATAATGGCTTTTTTAAATGCTGTTTTAATATTTAAAATTAAATTTTAAACTTCAAGGCTAAAAATATTTTTATTATAATTATCTTATTTAACGTTAATTAAAAGTATTTTTTTAAATTGATATACTATAACCTAATCAAATAATTCTCCCTGCATATTGAAAAATAGTGTTACTAGAAATTTGGAACATGTACTTTAGAAGTGTAAAAACAAAAAGTAATTACTCCATTGAAGACGATTTGTATCTTTTTGCTTTTATTTTAATAGTCAATTGTGAATATAGAATTAACATAAAATGTTAATTAAGTTATGACTATAATTGTTTCCCATGTAGAGTGGTTTTTAATAATATGCAGAGCCTCATGGTGGACTAAATCATGAATTATGTATATAAATAAAATAAACGAAACTATCAATTAATTAATATTAAAAAATAAATTAAATAATAAAAAAACAATACTACAATTACTTCATTGTAGTTACTCGGTAAACACACTAGATATAATAAGACAGCAAAAATAAAGTAAATTTCCAAGACTTATAGACAAGATAAGGCAGGATTGATTAAATTAAATATTTATAACATAACGAAGACTAAAGTCAACTAAAATAATTTATTTTATAATAATGTATAATTTGTTAAGTGTTATAACATGCATTATTTTAAGCTTAAGAAATCCCCTTCATATCAAGCTCTTGATTCTTTAAATAAGCCTTCTGCCAGCGACAATCAACTGTCTGATCCTGTTATAATTATGTATGCGAAACGTAACCTATTACAATAATTAATTATATAATTGATTATAATAACGAATAGTAGTATGATTGTTTTTGTTAGAATTTTGTACTGAGCGAATTATAGAACATCGGTAATATTAACATTATAATAATTATTGGTAACGTTTCTAAAAATTGCTTGTAGCTGGCTAAAGCAGGAACAACCAAATCAGCACAACCAAATCAAATCTACTTTATATATTTTTTCTATTTATTTGCTAGTTAATTGTCACAATACTGATTTTATTACCACCTATTTTTTTCTAAAAAAATGTGGTTGTGCCAGCTTGATATCAGGCTAGCACAACCATACGGTATTTTTATTCACAGGTGATGGAAACTACATTATATTCTTTTTCTATTTATTTGCTAACTAATAGCCACAATACTGATGCTATTACCACTTGTTTAAAAAAACATGGTTGAATCAGCTTGATATCAAGCTGGCACAACCACGTCTTTTTTAAATAGGTGGCAATGAAATCAGTGTTACTGTTAGTGCAATTAATTAGCAAATAAATAGCAAGAAATTATAAGGTAGGTTTCATTTGGTTGTTCTAGCTTTATCCAGCTCTTGTTAAAAGTTTACCACTTTAGGTTTATGATCATGTTTTGTTTGTTGATTATGTTCTTGTTATTTCTAACTTATTTATTTGCACTATTCTACGGATAGTATCATAGTTTCCATTTCCTGCGAACCTTGAAGTTGTTTGTTGTGGTGTATGCATTGTGTGTAAGCTGATACCGATAACTGACGTGTTTTGTTTTTAATTGTGACCACTACAGCGACCGATGCGTCGGTAGGATGAAAGAATAGAAAAACTTTTCAATTATTTATCTAATTTATCGAATATCTAGTGAAATCGAAAATAAAAGTAGTCGTATTTGTCTGAAGGATCATAGATAAGTTAGGCGATTGTTCATTCATGTAATCTTTTAAATTTTAAAGTCAAACAATAAATTAGTAAAATCATAAATTGATTTAACTGCTGCTATAAATAGAGAGATATTTTTTAAAGCTACGTAAATTCTGAAGAAATCGATCTTTTCAACACTAGAAATTCTCTTTGCAGTAAATTTAACTTTTACTATTGAATAACTTTATTCAATATTAACCACCCACTCACGCACGCGTGTGCACACACACACACACACATCGCCAAACGTATAATAAATGCATCCATTTGCAACTACATGTAGTATATACACATAGTGTGTATGTGCATTTAATTGCGACATTGAAATTAGGGCAATTTAATCTCCTGGAGTAATGAAATGGTTCGATTGAGGAATAGGGAATAGTAAAATACAATTATTTAGAGCTCGCGCATTAGTAGTAGATATACAGATTTCACTTGATGCTCGTTGTCTTAATGTTTCATTGATGTTGTTTGGAATTCCCTGAGTGAAACATTTCAAAGCAATTTCCTAACCAATTTTAAAAGTTATCACAGTTAAAAATAAACTTCCGTGGAATAATTGCATATTATAAAAATAGAAATGCGCAAAGTGTTAATATTTGAGCAACACTGATAAACTGCTATTTGCGTATATTTTCTATGTCATTAATTTCTTCAAAACATGTCTTTTGTCTAAAAACACACAATTAATGGCTTTTACAGTATTTTTAATGAATGCTATCTTTAGATGCTATCTTCTAAAATAATAAATAATACACATACACGTAAATAGATCATTTACTATTGATTGACTTTCAATACGTACGAGCAAGAAACACCAATTTAAAAGAGATAAGTGAATTATCTGGAATGCACCTTATCACTTCTGCATTTGCAATCAGGTGGTCGCAATTCTGGATAAGTTGGAATAATACATTCGTTTAACGATATTTTTATAAATAAATTATAATTGATAATTTTAAAAGAATATATTTTTATTTATATGCCACATGGCAATAAAAGAATGTAAATGTTACGTTAATAATTAATTAAATCAATTTCTCATTCACTCGTTAAATATTCAGCTGATAATTTACAAGGCTGTACCCCTTTCTGTCTTATTATTAAAAATGCATTTTATGTCTTGCTTACTCATTAAAATGCTGTCTATAGGAAATACTACAGATTCTAATTCTGCACGCAAATCTACAGTCAAATACAGTCTGATCAATTAAAAGAAGGATATCATAAAAGAGCCTAAAATGAACGGGTACGTCATGGCGGTCAACGATTCGTACGAATCACGAAGTACAAATTCGAATAATTGATGCAAGACCTACTGACTATTGCTAAAGGTGACAATTATTATATAGACTGTTTTTCGTAACTGAAAATAATTATTACAATTATGGATGCCTCTGCCGATATTATTAAGTGCTTTACTAACACAATAGAAATCGGCATTGTCGTTAAAGGTTACAATAGTAGAAACGCCCTTTAACATGAAATTCCTATTATAGGAATTACGAGTAATAGTTTAGGATGACGATAATGCAAATTATAAATAATTAACTACTTCCAAGAGACGACAGGTATAAGAGTTCTTTCTCAGTTTTGGAAAGTTAACGAGATATAATAGCATTTTAGTCTTTCATACGGGTTTGAAATATGCTACATATTTGAATACTAATCAGAAAAAAGTATAAATATGGACTAATAATTCTCTATGACAGATCTTTTTACAATCGAAAACTGTTATATCCAAGGGTGCGGTGACACCTTCAGGGAGACTGAGATCGTAAATTCTCATAAAAGATGGAGATCGATAATGGATAATCTCTCTCTCTTGAAACTAATCAGCCTTAAAGGCGGTTATTGTTTTAAAATCTTATGAATAAAAGGAATATAAAAGTAATTTTCAAAATAAATCATACAAGAATACACCATATTGAATAAAACTGAAAATTAAGTATAATATAATTTAAAGATTTATGAAAAAGTATGTGTATGATCGTAGTTTAAAAAACCAATGCAATACATTAAATATTAACTTCTAATTTAGGTAAATTAAATATCTGAAAAAAGTACAAAGAATGTTTTTTTTGCAATGCAGATAATGAAATAAATTGTTTATGACTATGAGAAACTTTGGTATTTTAATAAATATTAATCATGGAAACTGTAACTGATAAATAATATTTTAGTATTGACAAAAATTATTTTACAAATAAAAATTAACAGTATGTGTTTCTAAACTGAAATGGCCATTTATTAAATTAATTCATCAAAAGAGCATATTTTTATAAATTAAAGAAAGTCAGTTGGTGTCCAACAAGATTTCAAAGATAATCAAACAATAATTTAAAATACATTAAATTATTGTTCATTGGATTTTTTGAAAATATATTTAACGTTTAAAATTACTATTATAATATAAGCGTTTAAAGTTGTTTTAGAATTGCTTTAAGTAATTAAGTAATCTAATGGCTTAATCTAGTAATCTTATCCTGTTTATGCAAAAAAGAGCCATCAATGTAAGTAACATCTATAAATTAAGGTTAAATCTAATGTAAAAAAATACATTTAATAAAGAGAAATAAAAATGTAGGATAATTTCTAATTTTATTTAAAATGAACGAAAATTAGAAATAATATTAATATTTAGCTGAAATAAACTTATAAATGTAGAAGTGCTATTTAAGTATTTTTACATTCAGAAATTCATTTAATGTAAAAATTTTGTTATATCCAAAATGATAAAAGGAAGTATTTTTATCTTTTTATCTAGTTACCTATTTTTTGCATTTACCCTACCGACGTGTTTGTTTATATATTTATATTACCTTTGATAATCACAGTTTAGCTGCCGAAACAATATTGTCAGGTTATAATTTAAGAAATATTGTGTATTAACTTTTTACTAATCTTTATTTATTTCAAAATGAAATACGTAGATCTAAAAATCCGAAAGAAAGATTAGAAGAGATTTTTTTTTAATTTAAAATAAGCTCATATAATAAAGTCAGTTATTAATCTTACAAGAAAAAAAATTATTCTTCTAATTTTAACTGATTTCTTTCAAAATTGTTTGTTTTTATCTTAATTTTTATATTATTAACTAATATCTCCATTGTTAAAACTTCTTAATTGATGTTTCTAAGTGTTGAATTGTAATAAAAATTTCTAAATACATAAACATTATTTAATAAAAGTAAAGGTATTTCTTGTAATTAAATTTTTAACAAATTTGAATTGGCGATTTTTAATTTCCAGACATTCACATTCGAATCAATTAGGGCAAAGGATTTTCTATTAGAACAAAGAAAAAATAAATTCAAATCAAATCTAATACATTATGTGTTTTAGTTTTACAACACCAAGCCATGACATATAATATTAAAAAATAGATGGAAGCTGTAACACTCGAAATTTCTCTAAACATAAAAGTCTCATGCATGGGCGCCGATTGTAACAACTAAAATTACTGTACACACAAAATGCGATACTTACTGTACATATAAATGCTCCGACTTTTTATTAAGATCTCTTATTGACGAATTATCGCTCAGGATGTAGGTACTGGCTTTTCTAGCTTATCAATTATAAAGAAAATAAGGTTTGTAGACATAAAAGGATATGGGCGCTATTTGATTGCAAGCCATTATCAGGTTCAGAATCCGCAACCAAAAAAGGATTCTGAATAAATTGATGGAATTTAATAACTAATCATAATTAGTTCAATTATTGTTAAGCAGAATTACATATGTCATTAACTAAGTAAATGGTCCGACACCATCATAGTAACGTTTAATTTTAAAATGATTTATTCATAAAGAAATAATATGACAACAGAAAAATGAAATGATAAATTATTACCAAGAAAAGAGGGATCCCTTGATTAATATAAGCAGTAATTATTCGTGATCACAGCTTGAATATATTGGATAAAGGTGAACAATCTTAAAATCAACTTAGGTAATAAAGTTTATCGTGTAATCCTGAATATATGTTAATATCTATTTGCGTCGTTACAAATACACTTCACTATATTGCCCTTGATATTGCACTTCAAATCTTCACTAACTATAAATACCTATTAAATAATAGGTTTGGTTTATATCAGAAAAGAATTGTAAACACAGTTAAAGATGGTAGTATGATGAACCAAAGTTTATTCCTGAAGTTACGAGATTAATGTCGTTTACAATTTGGGAGATTGTCTTTCATTAATAAAGAACTTTAAACTCATATAATTTTAATAAGAACGCTGCATTATTGCAGGTTTATTTGGGCTCAGTATTTAAGCAAATTGGATTGTCACATTTAATTTGTTCCAAAATAATTGTCTTTAAATTAAACACAAAGTTCTGCACTTCCACAATATAATCATAGTGCCATTTAAACCATAAAGATTGGAAACATAAATGTTTTTAATTTATTATTACATTTCTTGATATAAAATGTCATCAGATGCAAATTCTAGTGGTTACTAAATCAACAAAACGGAAGACGGTACGTTGAACTTTCAAACGACGATCAAATTCGTTGAAATTTTTCACAACAACTTATAAACGATATTAATTGTTAAAATTACTAACTCGAACAATCACTTGTATTGTACAATAACTAGCTTACGCCTTCACAGTTGACCACCAAACCAACCCAAAATTCAACTGGTTGCGCTCGTCGAACTAACTCTTAATTCTTGCGTTCGTTTTGCCGGCAATTTATTACAACTTTTCGGGGTTAGCAATATACACACTGCTAGATACCTTATCTGTAATACACCGTAATTACTATTGCTCTTCGATACAATATTCCTGTACTGTACTAAACTGTATTAAACTGTAATTACCAGTCTCCGTCAACTCGAGACCGTGTGCTCGACTATAGTCTGTATTAGACTCGCAATACGAAACTGACTGACTGACTGTCAATGCGAGGCCCCGACTCTTAAACTTACCAAACTTACTAAAATGTTGGAAGCAACCCTATACTGAACTTAAATTTTAAAGGAGGAAAATTAAATACCCAATCAAACACGAGGCTAAACACTTCTTAAGCCAATAATGAACGAACAACTAAACTTTCTAGAACTTTCTCTTAAGCGTCACGGGACTTTACCACATTTAAAATCTGCTTCTTAGAGTGTAACTCGATATTTTGCAGGTGGGTTTAAGCCGTTTTTTATTTGTCTGCGTTCAGAAAAATCTATTCATACAAATTGCAGATAAGCATGCACAGGAACTATAAATTTGAACTAAATATCTTTTCTGACGGTAGATTCCTTTGTTAGAAGGGTGAGAAGGGGGGGGAGACGAAAAACAATTTGTAACCGTGAGAAAGCTTTAAAATGAACGTTGGTATTTACAAAGACGTCAGTTGCTTTAATATAAAGTCTGCATTTTTATTCTAGAAACAATTTCATCTGCATGAAAACACTTCGGGGTGACCTTTGATATTAAAGAGAACAGCATTTAATTCTTAATATCGTCTGTATTTTAACCCAACTAAAATGTATTGGAATATGTAGTGCCGTACCAAGATTTTTACCATTAATGCATTTAAAATTGCATTATTCTAAAATTGGGAATTTGAACACGTTACAAAACCCAGACTAACAAAAGCCAATATATGGATTCTCTTCCTTCAATAGGAAAAACAAATGTTATAGAGGAACCACTATCAAGGTGAAATGGCAGTGATTATTGTTGTAGTGGCCAAAGGTTACTCAATGGCAAAATAGACAAGGGCATTGTTTTAGGTTATTATTGTAGAAAGTGATCAGAAAGTAATGTATACCGTTATAAAACGTTTTATAGCTCATTGGTGAAAAACCTATTAAATTGATTAACCATTGCATATTTTCTAATTTATGTTTACAATATAAAGTTATCAAAAAGTACCTAATAAAAGAGTGTAAAGAAAGTTCTGTTATATTACATAATACCAAGATGTTTTATTAGTAGCTTGTTGTACATTTTTAATAATAAGCTTTTTTCAATATTTTGATAATGACCCTGAAATTTGTATGATTCATTCTTTTTTTAATTCTGAGGTAAGAAATCATATAAAACCGAATCCATTTCATCCAGTATATAAATACTACGTAATTATAAAAAGTGGATACACTTAATTATAACAATTTATGTTGTACATACTACTAATAATAGTTACTACTACTTATTTCTGTTTTGACAAGGTACAAGATTAGTACCTATAGTACCAAGCAAATACTCCAAATGAAAATATGTATTTTATTATTATATAGATGTCTTGAAAGTATTGACCTTGATGTACCAACAAAAATAAAAAGCCTCACAAACATATCGATACGGTATGACTCACACAATTGAATTTCTGATTGTTTATTTTCAATTTTAAAACCGCGTGTGCGATTCTGAAGATAATAAAGTAGCTAACAAAAGAAATTAGCATTTTGTCTGGCGGCCTTGTTTGGGTAAACGTGGAATAAACTAATTACAGAGATGATGAACACTCGATCAGAAGCAAGTACAACTTACTAATAGAATGGGTGTAGCTGTACTTAAACAGAAAGGTTAAAAAGATTAACAATATCCTTTTGTGAGCACTATTGTTATCAGTGGCAATAAAAAATGACGTCAACAAGATGGGAGATGTATCTTGATATTTTCAGGGTTACTGAGATTGATTAATTGCCGAGGTGGAAATTAATGTAGATACCTCTATAATAAAACAACAGTGTCAAGACTTTCTTTTTATCTATATTTGAAGATAAATTGTGTAGAAGAATTTACGTAAGACTAAGAAAACTGATTTTCTATTCATATCGAGTCATAATGAAATTATGTATTAAGAATCTTGAAATCAGTTTTTTGATACCAAGGCATCAAAAGACTAATACTAATCTATATTTCTAACATTTCTAAATGTGGCACTTGTATTAATATAATTTATTTTTTTCAGATGTGTAGATGAAAGAAGATTGTACTTCGATTCTGACACATTGGTTCATTCATTGTTATCTCCAAGCACTAATACGCGTAAGTATTATATTAAAATTACTTATTAATCATTGCTGATGGAGAAAAATTGAATCGTTGTTAATTTCTAACAACAAAAAGGAGGGCCGTTATATTACAGTATCTGCAATATAACAGAAGGAACAGTAGTCGGTAAAATGGCTAAATAGGTATCATATTGAGCAAGCATATGCTACAACATGGATGTGTTATTTCACTAGATGTAAATTTGTGAAACAAATACATTAAATTGATGAAGTGCACCATATATATTTTACTAGAGTCACTGCATCTAGTCACCTAGGCCAGCTGGTCGATCAGAGTATCGCAAACCGCCGCCATATTGGGGCAGAGAAGTGTGATTTTTAATAATGGACAAATTAAAACCAAGTTTTACGTGTTTGACTTATTAGAGGTTTGAAATTTTAGAATAAGAAAAACCTTTGAAAGTAAACGTGGATTTGATTAAATGCAATACAGAACAAATAATGAACAATTTCGTGCTTCGTTTGCCCCAATATGGCGGCGGTTTGCGTTACTCTGGTCGACCAGCACGGCCTAGGTAACTAGATGTAGTGACTCTATTGGTTACTTCTTTGAAGCGCCGCCAACAAATTTTGACTCTGATCTCACTGTATGTATCAAGTACGGTAAAATGTTTTCTATTATGCTATGTAAATGTCAGCTACTTCTTTTAATCTTGAAGCAAGGTATACTTAATTATACCCTCTTGAAGTTCAACTTCAACGGTTTCTGGAATGAATTATTTATCTGATTTATTATTTTTGGACTATTTCTCGAAAAATGATTGACTTACGTAATTTTAAGACCGAAATACTTAAGAAATAAAACTTATTTCTTAAGTTTAAAAAACTTTTAAGAAGAAAGAATTTTCTCAAACATATTAACATTTCTAGAAATATCAAACTATACTATCTGCGACTTCTAAGAGTGCATCTTTGAGCTTCTGAAACCACTAAAACTTTGATACTGTAAAAACTTTAAATTTAGACAACTTGAGACATACAAATTTTGATGGATATACTTTAGAACATTAGGTAACTTTAAAATCTGAAATTTAAAAACCACATTTAAAATTAAAAAAAAAACAGGAGGATTTATCAGATCTTACGTAAAATATACAGATTGAACCAATCAATTAGATTAGTTGTGTTCCTCGTATCTATTCTTCTTTGCAGCTTCGTTTAGTCGTTTTTTTTTCGAAAAATTTATATTTGTATCTAAGAATTTGTCTCACACATTACCTTAACAGTTAATTTAATTAAGTAATTTGAATTATTCTAAATGTAAATTTACAGATATTATATTAATGAAACAGACAACACTGATATGGATAACAATAAAGTAACAGTAAAATTTAAAAATAAACTTGAACTTTAACAATATTATTACACAAGCCAACAAAAAACTAAACACATAAATTTTTTTCAACTTATTCCCAACCTAAACTTTAAAATTTTCGCACAAGCTTTTTTACGTCAATGTGGATAATTAAGTATTTCTTTATTGTTCGAGAATTTGTGTTTGTGAGAATTCTTAATTAAAGATATGATTATGATTATGAATATTGTTTAAATAACAACAAAATATCTTCCTATATTATGAAGGAATAAAAAATAGTTTTCCATAGATATAGTATTCCAATCTACATGACAAAATTACACTATTATTAAAATTTACACACTGTAGTATTTGCCGGGTATTTATTACTTACTTTTAAAATAAAAAAATCAAAGCAACATTAGTAGATTCTCATCTACGTTATAAACTATCTTTTTTGTTATTCTTGTATGTATTATTTTGTCTGAAATTAAGAACAATAAAGACCCTATATATAGTTAACAAGAACATAGAGCCTGAAACAAAAGGCGAACACGAGTTATTTTCTCATCCTTGATTGCTGTACTACATACATATGTACGTGGTTGCAAATAAGAATTGTGCCATAAATCTACGCTTTGTATGAAATTAATAAGCGATAAAATAATTAATGTTGAATGCATTTATGGGATATTACAATAGCATGTTGTATGTAATCGAATTTTACATTTCTATCAATTGACCTTGACATAAACTTTATTATACTAATACTATAGTTTTATTATACTTCAAAATGTTTTTGGTTCTATTTACTTATCAAAGAGTGCGTGTGTGTTGTATAGAAAATAAGGATGTAGAGAGTAGGTACTATTTTGAATGCAGTTTTGTATGTTGGCTGTTTGATTATCTAGATTTCAGATTGACACTCATGCTCAGTATTTGTCTTGCGTTGCCAAAACAACGCAGCAACAAAGGTATCTTCAACAACATAGGGTTCTAGTTTATATTTAAAAATCTCACATACAAACAATAAAAAATTCGGAATCCTGTATGCAGGAAACTGAGTTGTAACTTCAAATTTTATTATAAAATCTTACGTTCTAGTTTTTAAATTCTTATTCAACATTTTATATTTCAATCCTAAATTATTCTTGTTTCTTAATTCCAGTTTGTGAGTCTTAAATTCTGAAATATAAAATGCATTTGAAGATTCTATAGTAGGTTCTTATGCAAAAGATTTCTAGCACACTTCAACGATGAGTATGTCTTTTTTACACGCATAATAAACATTTTTATTGATTTTTGAAATATTATTAATAAATGTAGCATTAAGTATAAACATTAACCAATATTAAAATACATGAAATTAGTCAGCTGATAATTATTTTAGTGTCCTTTGCTATGTGCAAAATTAGTCGTTTTTAACTTATCGTGTGAATGCTGAACACAAACCAAAATGATGGCATTAACGAAGTTGTGGTGGGATAGTCTGAGCCAAAAGTTATGGAAAAATAATGGCTCAAACGATACTATTTTTATTACGAGTAGAATGCATGTGAAAGCAGTTTAGTTATTTTAATTAATTATTATTAGTCTTTTTACGAACGTGAAAAAATGACGAAAAAGACAATTCTTCTAACCAGAGATTTCATTCAAGTGTTCTTTTTTATTAGTAAAAATAAAATAATATTACTATGTAAACACTAAAAATAAAGAAATCTCTATAGATTATAAATAAATTATACGCTTCTAGAGCAGTAAAAAACCGACAACGTTGCGTTAACTTGGCACCAGTATTTCGTTTATTGTTCTGATGAAAACAAATTAATGCAGTAAATGACTTTGACTGAAGTTTTGAGTTATGAAGTTATCTTTGCAAATATTACAAATTATATGTATATAAAACGATGGATGAAAAACTATTTATTTCAAAAGTAGAAGTAGAAGAAGTAGAAAAATAGTAGAATTTCAAAACTAACTGTTTTGAAATTCTAATTTCTTAAGATCTCGGTTTTTTCTTGAATGATTTTTGCTGTAAAATTGAAATACAGAATTTAATTCTTTACTTGCTTTAAATTGTAACAAAGCAACAGTTTTATTTTAAATTTTGTATTTCAATTTTACAGCAAAAATCATTCAGGGAAAGATTTACTAGATACCTAAGGTCTTATAAATAAAGGAAATTAGGATTTAAAAAAAAAAGCGAAACACCCTATACGTATTGGGTTGGATAAAAAAATTGACTAGTACAGTGTATTCTTCTAAGAATTAACTTGCCAATACGAAATCTTCATCCGATTGACACCAAAAATAACGATAATATCACCTGATGGATTTTGCTGAAGAAATGCTAAGGTAAAAGATGACTAGACCACGATCGCGTTTGGCTCTCAACGAATATGAGACCACAAAAAGTTTCGTCCGAAAGTTCCTTAAGCAAATTTACTGCTGCAAATTGCTCATCCATGTATGACATATCTTCTTTCTTCGATAACACAAAAAGAAGGTAAGGTACGAAAAACATTCGGACATCTTTGATACGGAATTAAATCAGCTTTATTTTAAAGCTTTATTTTACCTAACCTCCTTCATCTCGATAAACCGTTTCCGAGAAAAACGACAAAAATCGTTAGGGGGCGTGGTTTACCCTCATTGTCTCTTCGAGCTCAACACTTACAAGCGTTGACTTTTAGGGGGTTATTTAACAACCCACAAGGAAGGTCTATACAAAAATCTACGGACTTACCTCAACTTTTCGCTATTTTTTTAATTTGACTGGACTATATTTGTAACTAAATGTTATCATCACGAGCTCATCGATTCTACGTTTGACGTCTTTATGCTGCCTGTCCATTTGCAAGTTTTCAGCGTTCTCTGCTTGGTGCCACGTACCGGGGAATGGACGCGTTCAACCGTTTTGTTTGTTAAATTTTTGATTTAAAAGTAGGTATTTTACTGAAAAAAATGCCAATTCACAACAAAAATTGTTGTGTTAACATGCAGCAATTACGAAATTCTCATTGCAGTTTTTTTTAAATTTTTGTGGGCCTGTCACAGTTCACAAAAAATAAAAAGTTTTGTTGTTGTTGGGAGTTGAATGGTGAGGTACCACACCGTATGTTTTTTGGTGTGCTGAAAACGAATCCGCGGTCAGAATTGACCCATCACCCAAGCATTTCTTTTTAGATGTATTTTTATAAGTTTTTTGAGATGTTTTTTGGGTCAATTCTGATCCTGGATTCGTTTTCAGCACATCAAAAACATACAGTATGGTACCTCACCTTTCAACTACAAAACTTTTCTTTTTTTTGTGGGCCTGTGTAATCGACGCAAGGCAACTTACCCGTATTTCTGTTTTCTTTTCTTTTCTATTAATACTCCGGTTTTAATATCACGCGTTATAGAATGAATCGTTTGAAAATAGAATATTGTATTTTATCTGGAGTACAAGTTATTTTATGTGACTTCGTATGGATTTAATTTGCCTCGCTTCGCCTCGGCGTTTAAACTTCCATACTTCGCCACATAAAAGTTTCATTTAAATACTCCTAATAAAATAAATATCTATTATTTTAAAATTTACTGGCGGAATTACCCAGAAAGGTGGCAACACTGCAGGAAAATCTTTGCAATTGTGACAAAAAAAGATAATGACAAATTTTCGTTTTTTTTTGTTTATGTTTAGTGATCTAATCATCCAATAATGATCCAATAATGATCCAATCTTTTGCAAGGAAACGTTAACCACCCTGTATACAGTTTTTAATTACATTTTAAATACGGATTTAAAAAATTTACAATTTTTTTAAATTGTAAGTTGAGTTATAATTTCAAATATAATAATAGAACTAAAGATAAGAGCAATGTAGAGTGCAGTCACTGTAATTTAAATACACAGCTGTTTGCTATGAAAATTCTACAGTTCAATTTTTTTTAATTTTTAAATTAATTTTTTGTTACAATGCAATGAATCACATTTTAACAAAAAAATTGTCGATTTACTTTAGTTACATTTTTAACGTGTTCATTAAGACATTGTTATATATAGTAATTGATATGGCTTTGGTTTCATAAAAGCTAAATTAAAAAGTATGCTTCAAATCGATTAGTGAATGGACTGTAAAACAGATTGCGGTAATAGGAAAAATGATTGCAAAGATAGTATTTTGGTTACAACATCAAGCTAAATTTAGCATCAATTATTGCTTATGAAATTACAATGACAAAACGTATGCATGTTATGGTTATTATTAATTATTTATTAATAAATAATAATAATAATAATGTAATTCTTTGAAGAATACAGGACATCCAAGAATTTCATACAAAAAAAATGCAAACATGTACATAAAAACGTTTATTGTTTAGTTTGCGTTAGAAGCTTCAAAGGAAATATTAATATAACTTGTATTTAAAGTTTCGTTAAAATAGTATTAATGAAAATGTTAAAGAAAATTAGTACAGTTTCTAATTTTAAACAAAATGTAAATTATTTTACGTTCGTTTTGGGCTTCAGAATTAAATTGCGTGAATTTGTTTTTTAATTAATTTGTTATAAAATTACTGTGTTGGAAGAGAATTAGTTAAATATCTAATAAGAGATAGATGTCAGAAAGTTGCTAAATAGCCAAGATTTACGCTAAAAAATTAGTTTGAATAATCAATTACTCTGCATTAAAATAGAAAAAGGAGGAGATTGAAAAATTTCACATCCCGATGGTTCTGGTTAATTACACTTGTATGTTGAAGATGGTAGTTTATTTTTAGTTATAGTTTTATTTTTCGGATTTAATAAATTTGAAAAATTTAAAAAATTGTTTCCGGAATGGCTGATGATTTGTTATTGAAAATACGTCAAATACTACATTAGTATATTTTTTGTAAACTATTTCATAATTATAATATTAAATAATTCTCGTCATGTTACGTCTCTTTATTGTTCTTTAATAGGTGCAACTTAAATTAATGTCTTTCACATGACTATATTTGCGTTCTATATTACAATTACAATTGTAATGTATTTTCTCACCTATTTTTAAATTGCTTTCTCATAGCATTTGAATTTAGTTCGCTTGAAATAACTTTCTTTTGTAGATTACGGGATTTTATTTTTTTTTTTTTTTGTTTAAAAAGTACTCCTACAGAACTTTTTTTAGAAAAAGAGCTACAGTCAGGACCGGCGCGAGGCAGGTTCAACACGTTCCCCGGAACCCGGCCCCCCACTTTTTGACGGCTCCGCGTTTTATAAGGCGCCGCGTTACAACTTAAAATTAATTAAAAAGTTTTCAACGAAATAGGTCGGAAAAATAATGTTTTAAAGTCACCACTTTCAAAATGACTTTTGCGAATGTAACAGTTGAACGCAAACATAGTGTTCGCACACTCGTGCTAAAGCACTGACCCTTTTAGGCTTTCTAAAAATGAATTGTCTTGATAATAATAAAATTTTGAACAATTAAAGAATTTCCCCACCAAACATTTTTTAGCCAAATTGGTGTGATTTTGACGGAGATTTTATGCTGATTCTATATATTTATATTAATCATTTTTGGGGCGAACGTCCCTAAGCCTTCAAAATTGGTTGCTATCAATCTAACTTCCATAAACTAACCTAACCTAACCTAACCTTCTTGATCTAACCTAACCTAAACCTGACCAAATCTAATCTGACCTAAACCTAACCTATCCTAACTTAACCTAAATCTAAACATAACCTAACCTAAACCTAACCTAGCTAAATTGTGTAATTGTAAATTACACAATTTGGCAATCATAGAAACTTAATATAATTATTATTCATTGGGCTATTGGAGCATTTGCCCCTAAAACGATTTACATATTTAGAATCAGCATATTATTTCCGTTAAAATGACAATAGTTTGGTAAAAAAATGTTTGATGAGGGAATTCTTTAATTATACCTAAAGTTTAATTTAAAAGTGCCATTTTTTCCATTTGGGTATTGAGATGCGCCAAAGTCTGACCTGCATTCTAGTAGAATTTTATAAAAACTGAGTATGCGGTAGGATAATTGTCAATTTGAAAGGTTTGAAGGTTATGTTATATGTTATTGGTTGGTAATCACCTACCGTATATCCAAGTCATTTTGTTTAATTTTTAATCACTCGCTCTTTCGTCGCTCGTGCTTCAAGAAATGCGCTAATAAATACTTCGCGTACTTCGTAAATAACTATAATGATACCTTATGATCCTATTGTAATATGTAATAATATGTTTATAATAAATAATTGATTTAGAAGATTTTTTGGGTAAAGAGCATTTTAGAACCCGGCCCCGCAAAACCTTACGCCGGCTCTGGTTACAGCCACCAGTGTCTGTGATGTTTGGACGCGAGCTATGGTTACCGTGTGATCTAGAATTTGGATGAGGATATTCACGACCGAACCTGAAACAATATCCGAATCGCGAGTGACCGAATGAAGACTTTGTACGATGTGCGAGCTCAGAAGGAGGGTTTGAACCTGGAGAGCATGTCTGGTTATACAACCCTTAAAAGACGCTGTGATATTAATACGGGATTTTAATATTTTTTTATTAAGTACTCCTACATAACTTTTTTAGAAAAAGAGTTAACCATGTGTAACTATCATTTTTCTCCATAAACAAAAATATTCATAAACAAGTAGCCCAAAAGCCACAGTAGTACTATACTTACGTTAAAAACCTGTCTTGACAGAGACGTCTCATTAATTTAAATTATGCTAAAGTGCTGGGTGTTAGTTGCGAAAGCTTCCTGATTGGAAATAGAACGCAGGAAAAATAATAACATAAAGGGTGCCACTCAAATCTTTTGATGTTATGAAATAAGTAGCTAAAATTGAGAAATCCACAATTTGGGAAAGGATTCTCCATTACATTTATGTGGAATTCATTTTAACAAATCTTTCTTTTAACAGCAAAATTTAGTATAGGAATGGAACACCAACAATTAATTTGTCGTGTCGAACTATAGCATTGATTATTAATTTGATAATTAATTTATTAATTTCAGTTAACACTCCTACTCATACCTACTTGCATCATTATTCTCGACATTCTAATCTATTTCTAATCCCAATCTAAGTCGACTTTTTCCAATAAAATAATTTTAATCTAGAAAGATTCTGAATCTTCGCCATGAATAAAGAAATTTTGATAAAACAGTTGTAAACACTTAAATAAAAAAATATGTGACATTAATCCTTTTGTAACGAACAGTTTTTCTTAGCAATTTCTCGTTTCACAGCAACCTCACAAATAGCTGCTTTATTCACTAAAATAAAAGCCCAATGATTACACAAAACAAAATATCGCTAATACTGTAGCCTGAAGAAAACGTTACGGAAACAACAACTGAATTCTGATCAATTTTTCATTAAACGGAATCTCGGAACGCTGCAATATTTTCCAATATATTCCGGGTTTCAGATTCTTAATTATTTTTAAACTTGAACGCCGCTTAAATAGTGACCTGAAATGTTACTTGAACTTTTAATAACCATCTCTCAAAGGAGATGATGGACGTTCATTTATTAATAGTAAAACGCGTTACTGTCTGAGTATTATTTAATATTTTAAATTCTCTTTAGAAAAACATTTTATGATTTTAGTTTTATTCATAATAAGGGCATGTGAAATATTAATTTATTATTATTCTTAATATGTTTGCACTGATGTACAGGGTGATTCAGGTACCTATATGTTAACCCTATATTATTTTTAAGGTAATAGATTCATTAAAAAATAATTTTCCGCAATATTACGTGCAGTTTTTAAAAATACTAACAGTTTTGAAAATTTATATATTATACAGGGTGATAGAAAAACGGTGTTTTTTCAAATGAAGCACCCTGTATATTTTTCAATAATTGAAATTTCAATAATTAAACATAGTATATACTTACAGCCGTACTTATGGAGAGATTACACGCGTGTAACATAATTATAATAAAGATTATGGGGAAGGAACCCATTATCTTAAAAACAAAAAAATAATATAGGGTTAACATATGTCACCCTGCACTACCTACCAGAAGTTGCTATCTCCATGATGCGTTAGCACACGTTTCTGTATTCATTTATTTATATTTATAGGCAGAAATTTATTAAGCACTTTTTGAGAAAAGTGTTTATCTGTTTATAAAATTTTAGATTTTAAAAATATAAAATTTTATTTGTAATTAGGTATTTTAGCAACATCCATAATTAACTGAAATAATCAATTTATGAAATTAATCAATTTAAACAAATTTTGAATTAAACAAATAAATTATTTATTGCCCCATGTAATGTGTTACAGAAAATTGTAAAATTTTCTTTTAATTTACCGCTGCTTTATCTATTACACACCCATATTATATAAGCAATTAATACATATTATAAATAAATAATTTAAATTATTCGGTTATTATATTTTTAAATATATAAGGAAGATTAAATGAAAATTCAAAAATTATTAAAACAATCATAAAATAAGTAAAATATCAATCACTAAGATGAACCTTCTCATCTAATCATACCTTCTTTTTAAATAATTTAAAAAATGTAAAATAACCAAAATGTACACCATCATCAGTATGTTTCAATCTTTATCGTTTACATAAATATTGTGTAATTGTGCTAAATCACCGTTTTCATAGTGCATTAAGTAATTGTAATGCGGATATAAAAATAATCCGATTACAAAAATCTGAAAGTCACTCCTTGTCCTAAAACCAATTTAACCACCTACTCGAAATTGAAATGGTTTCAGACTTAATTCAAGGTTTATTAACGAATCGATTATTTTATAACTTGAAGCGAAATGCGTTATTATTATGTTATAGATATTTATTACAAATATTACCTTGTATGAGGTTTTGGTTGTTTTTCAATTTGTTCTAATTGAATATTGTCACCAAAAATCATGTTTTTTAATTTAATTTCTGCGGGTGCTATTTTCAAGGTTTTTAAGAAATTAATGTATGTTACATACATACATAGGCGTCAGTCAATTACTTCATGTTTCTTTGATAAAAATGTAATTAATATTTAGGTATGTGGGTTAATGCCAGCCATCATTTTATATGAAAATTATTAAAATTATCTCTTGCTGTCGTTAAGTAGTGGTAATTACTAATTAGGTGTGTTCGCATAAATAACATATACACAGTAATTTTAAACATAAACTTGTGAACTGAAGGACTGACTCTTTGACGGTTTTCTTTAAATGCAAATCTAAAGGGTGAAAACGTGCAGGCTTAAGTGAGTGTAATATATTTTTGAAATTATTGATTCTTATATCTAAAAGGCATCTCAAGGTGAGTTTAATAAAATTGTTATAAAAATATTCGTCATTCATTATATGTATTTCTACAAAATATAAAATCAATACATTTAAACCCACTTTATTGTATGCTACATTTTAAAACTTTTAAAGTCGGTCGATCTACAATTAATTGAACGAAAAATAATAAACCAATGCCCTATATCACAACTAAAATCTATCTGAAACCTTAAAAAAAATACAATTTTAAAATATGTTGTATATGAGCAATTCCCGGGAGACATGTCTCGGAAATTCCTCAATTTTCTGTTGTCTGGAGTCCCAGAAAAAATAATTCAAGACACGGGACTTTTGTATGCTTGATATTTAGTTAAGATTCTTACTTTAGAATTAAGGATTTATTTGTTTCAATTTTTTGAGCAAATTATTAGGTAAAAGGGACAGTTCGAAGAAGAGTGCCGCCTTACACAATTAATTTTCTAACGAGTTTTTTTTAAAGAAACTAGTAAACAACAATTTCAATGGCATACAAATTATTCACAACTTGTCTATGAACAATCTACAAAGGGAAAGGGATTAGTTTCAGTAAGAAGCTTCTGTTAGGTCATTCATTAGGTAAACTTGTACTTTCTATTCAATTATATTCAAAAAGGGTTTCCATCTGGAATTTCTTATCTTATTTATAAACAAGTACTAATTTTCTTAAGTTCCTAAAGACCTAATCGGAATGTTTTCATTTTATTATATGTACATGCAAATAGGAATGTTAGCTTACTTTCCATTGGATTCTAGCTTGTAATATTGCAATATTTCTTTGTTTATATTTGTATTAGTATTCAATTAAAAATGAATTCATAAAGTCTATTATAGTATTTTTTATTTTTAACAGTAAATCCTACATAAATGCTATGTAAGGTTACTGATTACTTAAAATTATTGTACCTGCAAATTTCCAAGATTTAAAAAAAGACAGTTCAAATTAATCAATTCTAGGTGTTAAGATTTGTTTAAACTAACAAATACTTTGAGAGATATTTATCATCACAATAAATCAGAAATAATAAAACGTTTTTTGGAAATTCTAAATGAATCTTTGAAATAATACTTGCTTGGTTAAATCATTCTCTTATTCAGGAATACTATTTTGTAAAAGTTATGAATGACTGAAAACTAACCGACAAACAATACAACACTAACCAGGAAAGGGTTTGCTATAAATCAAAAAAAAAAGAATTTTATGACCAGAGAATTTATTTATGTACTGCTGTGCTTTTCATTAAATATTATTTATTTTATTATTATTTATTAGTTATTTTTTAATGGGAACTTTTGGTGGAAAGTAATTAGAGGTTTAGTTTTAGAGAGATGTTTGGATTTTTGTGTTAGTATATATGTATTAGTATATTGTATGGGAAAATATCTAAAAAATTTTCGAGTTCATTTTTTGTAAAAGTAAATTATTTTTAAATTATTTTAATTAAAATTAAAACATAAACTATATAAATAACTATAAGAATCTGCATTTTTAAAGTAAATGTTGTTCAAGTATTCCGATTAGTTAAAAAATGAAAATACTAAATAAAAATCTGAAAATTCTTATAGGTATTTTTTGTCTGTAAAAATTACTCTCCTAGGATAAAATTATGTGGGACAAAAATAAAGCGTTAAACAGTTAAAATAAAGAATCCAATTTATTATTATTAATTACAACCAGATAATTGAACTACGTATTTATTTTGAAAATTTAATTCACTAAAGCAATCTTAATCAAGCATTGACATGTAACTTTATTGTAATTTGGTTATTAAACAATACAATTATTGTAAAAAAGGTTATTTTAAATATTATAGTACAGATTCTACAGGAACAATATCATTGTAGTACACTTATTTTTTCAAATTTAAACAAAAATGTATTATACATTTATTATATATTTCAACTATTGCTTATTATTGCTTAAAAATAAACCTTATAAGTAAATACACATTCAATTTATATGAACGCTTACTAAAATACCCTGTATAATATTCCTTGTTTATTTTTTAGGTTTTTATGTATTTCTTCTATGTTTAGTTCGGCTCCTACACAGACAGCGCTATGATATACAGGGTGTAACTAATATAAGTACAAACCTCGTAATGAGGGTTAGCTGTAATGGTTTAGATCAGATCAAGTTTTCGGCACAAAATCTAGACTTAAATCGACCAGTGTTATTATGTCAGTCGTTTAACAACGATTTTTTACATTTTACTCCGATGAGCCGTGGATACACCTATCGAGTTGTGTGATTCACAAAAAATTCTAATTTATTAATCTTCAGACGCTATTGCATCTCCTGCATCTTGGATCCTAGGTTACAATGTATATAACGCAATCGCATCGTTGGGCCAATTATTTCTAATGCTACAATCGATGGAGAACTCGAGTGCTCGATCTGAAACTCTGGAAATTCTGGGACCTTTTTGAAACTGAATTCTACGTTTATTATGTACTTCATATATTTAAGCGACTTATTAAATTTATTTAAAGAAAGAAATTCAACAAGAATTCTTACAAACCTCTAATAAAATATGTAAAGCTGTAATGAGCCGGAGTCCCTACCCACTAGACGATCACGGCCCATCTTACTCTACCCGCGTAAAATTCAAATATTTAACAAACCGGAAATTGACACAGTATTACCAACCTTACAAATGACAAACTTTATAAAGATAAATATAACAAAAAGAACAAACTTGATATTTAACAAACTGGATCCTACGTTGTGATTATTTTTTATAACATGTGACCAAGGTTGATAACGATTGATCCACTTCATACGGACGGAGAAAGAGAAAACACAAGTAAAAGAACACAAATAAAAGAACAATTAAATATGATTGTATTATTTTATTAATTTATTCTTAATCTTGAGCGAGGAGGGACGTATTTAAACTGATACAAATCACTGGCTAGTTCTCTAAAAACCTCCTTGAAATTATATGCTAGCCCAGCTTAAATACGTACACGCTTCGAGTTTATTATGTGATCAAATGATTATTTAGTTTGGTTACAATAAACAATACAGATCAAGAAATCAATTTATCAAGTTGATACAGTTGTGTGATTATACTAGGCATTTATAAATAGACAAACGCAAATCTCTCAATGACATAAAACATCAAAAATGAGTGAAACAGAGTGAATCAAAAAGATTTACAGATAAACTAGGCAAGGTAAACGTGCCAGATTAAAATGAATACACAAGGACTGCTGCACAAAAATTATATCATATTTGACATAGCAACATATACGTTGTGACCAAACCATATATATATGGTTATATCAGAACACGTCTTTTGCAAGACATAGTTTTACTGTCAACAACAGGGAAAGCTCGTATCTAGATAAGCGAGAGTGTGTTATAAGCACTGAAAAATAATAACATAGCACATATAAATAATATAAATATGCAAAACAAAAACAGTTTGACGGTTCTACGACACGGCCTATCATAGGGTCATAAGCCACCGGGGAGCCTTCGTACCCAACAGACTTTGGACGGTTCTACAACCCGGCTGATCAATGGACTTATGCCACCGTGGAGCCTTCGTCCCCCCTTAAATACTAAATCAGATTTTCTCTTACACGGCCAATCAGGGGTTTTATTACCACCGTTCAGAGTAATACACTCTTAAATAATAATAAGTCTAACCTTTTGTTCCGGACCAAAAGATTATCCCTTCATTTTTTTAGTCACAAAGTAAATGTTTTGTTAGGTTATAAATATTAACCTAAAATTCCATAAAACGGACAGTAAAACACATAACCGCAGCAGTCGTATTTAAACACTAATAAAATATCAAATTGGCAATAATTAGCTGTAATGCTACGACAAACGTTATAAAACATTATTTTCTAGTAATAGTTATACTTCCAACGGTCAAATTTATCAATTATTAAAAAGTATCCAAGGAATCTTAAATTTAGTTGCCATATAGATTTTGACATAGCTATAGATTCAAGCGAGAGATTTGGGTTTCAGATTAATTAAACAATACAAAAATTACATCACACAACTAGAATCAACATACATTAAATAAACAGAATAACTTACATGAATTGATATTAAGGTTTAAAAACCAAGCCAATATGTCTACTTCCTACCTCCTTACATTTTCTTTCCTCCCTGTTTTCCAAAACAAAAACAAAAACGAATCGTTACCTAACTACCAAAAAAAAATCAAAACTACCAACATTAGAATCTGCAAGAAATATCCCTAAACATAAAATCAAAACTACCAACCCCAAAGAAACTGTAATAAACACCCCCAACATTTAATATTGAAGCAAACAGTTGTTATTTTTAAAATAAATTACATATTTTGCCTGAACTTGTACGTAATAACAGAACTAGGTAAATTGATTATTATGAAAATTGTTTTGTGACAAAATGACTTGCTACAGCTACTTTGATAATTTTGGTTGACTGTAGGTCTGACCACTACAAAGCGAGATATTAAAATAACACAAACGTTGCTCAAGTAAACTTCATTTATTGCATGTTTCTGACATCATATTTATCTTTATACTTACTTCCTTCATAGTTTTACTTTAAAGACTAATTCATGCGCTAAGTCAGATAGTGACTGAATGTTATATTGAGCTTCATAAATCCAGCTTATTAAATATTATCGCTGTAATAACATATACATAAATAAATGTATACACATATATACTATATTAAATTAAAATTAAAAGGAAGGACATATCCTTCTGGGGCAATTCTACTGTTTGTTATTCAATAATTCAATAAGTGTATATAAAAAATTCATTAGGCTTCTGTTTTGAATGTTAAAATTTTGGTAATTTTGGTGTAAAACCTCCTTCAATTTCAAATGAATAACCATCCAGAAATATTCTAAAAATAAATCTTTACGTACAGAGTAAAAAAAATCCCTTTGTCTGAATGTAAAATTATTAAAATGAATATTTTTCTCTAAACTAACTATTAATTATTAGAATGTCTAGACAAAGACTTAACTTAATATACATATTACGCTTCTCGTCATCATCACCCGTGCATATCTTTTAACATTTTAAATAATTATCCTCATTAGCTTTAATTAACCGTTCAAATTTTTATTGTCTCTATTAAAATTAAAAAAAATGATCCTGGAAATCTAGCTTCAAATATGCTTAATAGTACTAAAACGGTTGGCTAACACTTTATTTTTATGAAAATAACAATATAGAAATTTTATTTTTTTTTAGTAGTAGTTACATTCTTAAAATCGCAAATTTAGGGAAGATACACAATAATGAAATAAAACAATTTATTTAATTATTTAATATAATCAATAAGTTTTCTAAATAAATAAACACAGAATTGTACTTCTGCAGGCACTGGGTATTTTTTTTAAATACATTAATCAGTATTTCAGGTGTGATATTTCGCTTTGTATTTGAATTGATTTTTAATTTCTCTAGATTAATAACCAAGTGGCGACCCACCTCCAACGCTTTCTTCTGAACGAACCACAGCAGCTATCCACACTGCACTGCATCAATGTGTTGCAGGTTTTACAGTTTCATAGTTTATTGTTTTACTATTCCGAACTTCTACAAACTCTCCCGAGTCTCGAGCTTTTAAATATTGACAGTTTTAGGAAATCAAAGCTGATCAATTCAGAAAGTTGATTAAGTTTAAGTCAGATTTTTAGCGTTTAGTCAGGTTTTTAGGAGTTCATAGTTTTCCATTTTCAGTATTTTAAACAATCGAGTAGTTACTTCGAAGTTTCATATTTTAGACCTTTGAAGTTTGAAACCATTTTAAAACCATGGCTTCAATTGTCTCGACTTATGACTATGGCAATTCCCCAATTAATCTTAATTAACACTTAACCACAAACTGAAGAAATGAAGGGTCAATTCCAGCTTTCAGAGATCTGCAGTTCTCAACTTTAAATGTTTTATAATTGAAATCTCAAAGTTAATCAACTAACTTCTCTAAGATTCAGGATGTTGATGATTTGAAGTTTCCAATATTTTAATGGTAAAATTTTCGAAAGTTTCAAAGTTCAACTTTCTATTTTAATTATTAATATAGAACCTTCTAAATTTCGAAATTTTATAGTTTGGGATTTCAGAAATCCGTAGTTTATCCGTTTTAATATTTAAGAAATATGAGATAATTAAAGATTTAGAAACTCAAGTTTAAAAGATTTAACGCTTATCATAAAATCCACAATTTGCATAATTTTCGCGTATAAAAAGATTCATAGTAGCTAAGTTTCATTTTTATGTTTTTAAGTTTTTAGATTTTTGGGGTTTCTTTCTTCTAGTTTGAATGTTGCAGGTTTCAAAGATTCCGAGGAAAAGGGAAAAACAGAAACAAAAACAAAAAGCCCTGCAAAAAATAAATTATACCTACTACCAAAAAACCTAATAAATATTCTAACTGATTAGTTACGAACGAGATAGAAAGTGCATCACTTACTCAGATCTTAAACGGCTTGCAGAATTATTAGTTGCACTGCGAAATTCTTCCAATCGATCCTCTCATAACGTCCGACTAACTAAAACACCAAGCAAAACGTCCACAAAAGCCGTAAACGGAAAAATTATATAAAACCCATTTCAATCGCAAACAACCCGATTACATTTTCTAATAATAGATGATTTTAAAAGGGGTTAAGTCTTCCTTAGTGTCCCAAGAAATATTTACAAACCAAAGTAGCAAAACTGTTTAATGTATCCTTCATGTAATGTAATAATACCCTTAATAGCTATTTAAAGAATATTGATAAAGACTACATAACAACTCATAAAGGTTACTTTATTATAGATTATTTTGGTATTTTCCAGTACATAGTTTTACAGTTAGTACATTATTTTGATATTAATGAAGATTCTTGCTGGTAGGTTCCAAAAACAATCAACAGTCTTTGAACAATCAATCATAATTATAATTATGATATAAATCTTGATTTTCGATAAAATTTATGGTTATACTAAAGAGTTTTAAAGACTTTTAAATTAAAAGACTCGTGCGAGATGAGGCAACACTAAAATACGAGTAATAGAGTCAAGTTTTAGAGTCTCAGAATACAGAGGCGTATAGATTGGAGTAAGGCTGCCATCGGTTCAAATTGTGAGCATGGACAGCTGGTAATGATATGATGGAAGTCGAAAGGTGAAAATGAAAAATGTATGTATTTCACATTAAAAAAAATCTTTGACTTTAATAAGTTTGTCTCCAAAGAATTACAAGAAGCTATTAAAACCATGACAGAAGAAATAATCGATCGAAGAAATAATAAGTCGATTTATATTAGGTCTAAGTCAATTTAAAGTGACATCTAAACATAATGCATTACATTTAATTAATTTAATAATAATCTCCAAAACTTACTGCGTCCCCTTGTATAAATTTCACAGTCAGACGTGTCGTCACCAACGGGCCCTGACCATATCAATAATTATGTTATACAGGGTGGAAATAAATGATTTTCATCAATTTACCATTGCATTCCCCATGTAAAAGCACGACGTGCCGCTCTACGAAAATAGAGAAGGCAGTACCATAACCTCAAATTAGACGCTTATTAAATAAATTCAATAAATTCTATGAATTGTTTGACAGGTTGATTTCATTTATTGACAGAACTAATTTAGTACTAAATCAAAAAGAGTAGAGCGGTACAGAAAAATTTACATGTGAAAAAATTCCAAAGGGAACTTGATGAAAATCATTTATTTCCACGCTGTACAAAATAAACCTACTATTTTATTGATTATTTGTATACCAATTAGTATAAAATCATTTTATTGTTGAAAAGAACAAATCAAGTTAGGGAAAGAGACCTATTATCGAGCTTCTCTAATTCCAGTAAAATAAAGTTTTTTTAATCACGTTTTTTCCTCTTTCAGAGATAATAAACAAAACACTCGTCAATATAAATAAATTTATTTTACTTAAATTGGATTTATTATGACCACGTCTGTGATTATGACGAATTCATTAATGCTTGCTTTTAAAACATAGTACGCTATAAATTTAAGCAAGGTAAGCTGTTAAATTTTAACTTTACAAGCATTGATGTCTCTGACCATAACTGATGTAGCCTTGACTTTAACATCTCAGCTAAGTCGGTTAATTATATATTTTGCATAGCTAATGTTTAAGGAAACGAAGTATAAATTCATCAAGTCGTATTTATGTAGATTGTAACAGCCTGTAAAATTCTTCAGTCAAACATATTTGAAGCAACAGTGTTGATTTAGGATTTTCATACCAGCAACGGGTGACAGCTAGGGTTTACGAGTCTTAAGAATTCTTCTATTCGCTGGACTCCAGACTTGATAACCCGGAGAATTCTGGATAGTAATTTAACAAGGAAGCTTTAAAAAATCAAAAACTGGTTTTTTAAAATTACGTTACATAATTAATCCTCTAATAACTTCTCCCAACGTTCCCACTGTATTAATGAAAAGCACAACAGGTGGATAAATAAATTCATCATCATAAAACTGTCTCACATTTCTTTTTTTCTATTTTATTGCAAAACGTTTCCTGTTTGATGTTAATTGTTTATCGCCAGGTTTTACGCCATTCATAGCTTTTACAAAAGATATCTTTTCTGAATATCATGATTCAACTGAGATGATGATTTCTACTTATAATTTTTGTAAACCGCAGTGCTACATTAGAAAAAGTAACCGTTATTTGTGGTTTATTGAGTAGTCATAAATATTCCTCAAAGTATTTATCAGTTTAGACTTTCCTGCTTTCTATACACTGGAATTGATTATTTATTTTTAACTGTAGCCTACAACCTCTCAGATATTCGCTGAAAAGAAATTGCTTGATATAAAAGCTGTAGTCACCTACTAGGCCTCGGTGGTGACGGCAGTGGCCTGAGCCTAAGTGATATATGCTTAAGGGGTTGAACGAAAAGTTTAGATCCACGTCTTGTTACTCTTAACGCTTTTTTCTTAGATTTTAATCTATTTACTTTATAGAACATGCAGGTGCAAAAAATAATAACATATTTTAGGACGGATATTTCGTGACAAACTTCTAATATCCGCGATAGTCTGTTTACGGCGGACATGAGTTGAATGCATTTTATTGTGTAGTGAAAGTCCCCCATCCGAATTAACCGCCTTTTAGTCATACTTCCCTATCCTTAAACAAAGGATATATAATCTAAGTCAACCACTACTTATCGTACTCCAACGGTTACAAAAAGCCGTTCGTCGAGCGGATTCTTCTCGTCGTGCCAATAATGACACTGCTTAAGTGCTTACTCAAGTGAGTAAGTCTGCAGTACGTTCCAACACTGAGTAGTCGTCAAAACAACCTGCGAAAAGCCGTACAGGTGTCGACTCGATAGGTCATTTTTGATTTTTGTTGATTGACCGTTTTGGACCTAACACTGCTACGTTCCAACATTGAGTAGTCGACGAAACAACTTGGTGAAAGCCTTACAGTTGTGGATGAGTCGATAGGTCACTCTTGATTTTTGTTGATTAACCTTTTTGGACCTAATGCTGGTACATTTCAATATTGAGTAGCCACCAAAATAACGTAGGGAAAGCCTCAGTCGATAGGTCACTGTTGATTTTTGTTGATTGACCTATTTTGGACCTTACGTTGCTACGTCTCAACATTGAATAGTCGTTAAGACAATCCGGGGAAAGCCTCAGAGCTGTTTAAACCTAACACTACTACGTTTCAACATTGAATAGTCGCCAAAACAACCCGGGGAAAGCCTCAGTGTTGTTTTTGAGTCGATAGGTCACTGTTGATTTTTATTGATTGACATTTTTGGATCTAACACCGCTACGTTCCAAGATTAAGTAGTCCCAAAACAATCTGGCAATAGCCTCGGAGTTGTCAATAACAGTAACTGCGATAGCAGTTTTTTCGAACCTGGCGCACGACTGGTCAGGTTCTTTAGCGGCTGCTCTTCATAATCTGTTAGGGATTTTGCAGAACCATTACTCCCAGTTCTTGCTTCAGTAGATGACAATCGCAGGCTCGACAATACTACTGGCTTAACTGGCTATGGTGGTAGAACTCGTTGATCCCTCAATCGATGATCACCTCTGTGATCTCTTTTTTACTTAATACAGAAAATTTAGGACCTCTAGCAACAGATTTAATCCCCAGACCAACCAGGGCCTAATGATGATGAATTAAGTAAAAACCGTGTGTCCAAAACCTTTCGAGGTTTGAAGTTTTTTTAAGGTTTTGTTTGTTTTGTAGAGAACATAGTGTATGATATACTTGTAAAAATAAGTTTATTTTGTTCGAAGAGATGGCCTACTCAGCTGGCACGTCGTAGGCCAAAATTATCTTCTCACAAAATAGACATTCATTTTTAATACTTATATCATAACTACGTATAAATTCCTCGTGTGCTTTTAAAACACACGATATGTTGAACTTACTTAAATTATGCGGTTCAAAAATCTTGTCATCACAATGACCTTTAGATAATAATCCAACACAACAGTTAATTCTATTCAATGAACTCTAGAATAATCACATACTTATATCTTTATTATCATTCATAATGACAACATTACAAAGCTTAAAGTCATCACACACAACAACCGCACAGGTGGACCGAGTAATTATCTTTTATAGCAAACCACTGGTTTTATGCAATACCGTTACCTTTATGCTTTTTTAATACCAAAATAAGTAAGTGACTGTTACTTTTGGATGTATTCTATAATTATTTTCAAGTCTTTTCGTCAATATCAATGTACACATATGCATCAAACAAAATAACATTCTGCAATATTTTTGTTTTGGGCACACGTTCAATGATTAAGCAGAAACGTTCTGGTACATAAATTATACATTTCTATTGTTATACGTGAGTTACGTGCTTACATGTATTAACACAACCGGACATTGATAGTAAAACTAACAATATTTAAGCAACTGAATGAATTTACGCTTCTATAGGTTCCGATAAGGGAAAAAACATAAAATTTACATTTAGTTATATTTAGATACATATGTAAAAGTGTTATCTGTGTCCTTTGAAAAAAGAAACGCACTTCGTTGACCTTTACCTGTATGCTTCTTAAAAACCTAAGGACTATTCGTTTAAAAAGTTAACTAGTATATGAGTTACTGTCAAGATAATTTTTGCATCGTAGCTTAATTCTATTGCTCAACTTGAAAGAGCACTATAGTTCTCGTGCATTATGTTGTAGCTATTGAGGTGATCTCAGAAACTGCCTAACTTCAAATTATTGTGGAGGAATGTGAGCAAAAAGATTTAATCATTTCTAGTCTGGAAATCTTCAAGGCCCTTTAGTTATTAAGTGATAAGAATTTGGTTGACTTGTAGTTATGCAGAAATTATTTACCTCCGACAGTCTAAAGTCGGTTCATGTATTATGTAGTTGTATAGCTTCATAGCTGAATAATAGTATTGTTACGTTCTTTTTAAAATAATAATCAAAAATGCTGTTTAAAATCGTCTATTAATAAAGAAAAGATTATTTACAATGCACTTAATTAAAAACACTATAACTATAAACTATTTAACAAACTATTAAAAATGCTAGGTATTTACAAATTTATTTGAGGACTTATTTATATAAAAACTATTTATGTATTAACTAATTATTCAGAGTACATTTCAACACGACGCCGGTTAAGCATTAACTGTCCCCTTCTACTCGCGATCTCAATTTATATCTTTCATACGATGACTCATACATCTAGAATATTCGATAACGTGTTGATGAATCATACACGCAGCTGTCGATAAGTGACGTCAATGAGGCGTGTCGATGAGTAATACTTGCACGTGTTGATTGATGAGTCATACAGTTGATGACTCATACATCTAGAATGTTTGATGACGTCATATGTGGGTTTACTATTCGTTACACTGCCCCCCTCTTCAAGTCTGTTCTGTCCCAGAACAGGTTTTATTCTCTGGTTTCTGTAGAAAGGGTCGTGACGGTATCGACAGTCTTCACCTCGACTACATGTTCCACTACGGTAGAAATAACAGTCTACACTCTTTGTTGGCCTTGATGCGGGCTGGGGATCGAAGCTACAGACTAAGATCTTCACATCCGTATCTCTAAAAATAACTTCCAGCAGGTTTCGAACGATTATCCAATCCAACTGGTCCCGCCCACAGCCGAGTTTGGGAACTGCGAATATGTTAATTTGGTAAGCAACTCGGTCCTCAAATCCCATAATGCCCTCCACAGGTCGGCGTAACTCGGTTTCTGGAAGTAAAACTGCTTGGTTACCAAGTAGTAAATGGAGCGGTCATGATCAGGCAAGTGTAAGGCTTTGCCAACAGAGGGATTCTGATCTCGAAGTTCATCCAGCCGTCCAAGTTTATTTCTAAACACTACGATCCCCCTGGACATGCGGAGATCCTCGGAGACACAGTGGGCAATGGAATAATCACCAGGGACCCGGAAGAGGTCTTGTTGCATCTCGGTCGTGACTCCGAATCGGGCTTTTCTAGTTCCGGAAAACGCAGCCATAAATTCTCCAAAGGTTGGCTGGTCATCTTCAGGCCTTACGGTATTGACAGCCACCTCAACATCATCTTCTCGACCCGGGACTACGTTATTGTTTCCCTCATAGCGCGCCAGACTATTGGAGTGTACCACCTTTGGTTTCCCTCTTGGCAATTTCTGGATGCGATAAATCAAGTCATTTATTTGTTTCTTCACCTGATATGGGCCCTCCCAATTTCGCTGTAACTTTGGAGAATAGCCCCGACGTCTTTACGGTTGTATAACCAGACAAGCTCTCCAGGTTGAAACCCTCCTTCTTGGGCTCTCACATCGTACGTAGTCTTCATCCGGTCACTCGCGATTTGGCTAGTGTTTCGGGTTCGGTCGTGAATATCCTCCAACTTCTTCTTTAAGTTGACAACATAATCATCTCCTGTTCTGCGGGTAGACATCCAAATTCCAGATAACACGGTAACCGTAGCTCACGTCCAAACATCACAGACGCTGGTTACTGACCGGTTGTTTCGTGAAACGATGCACTATAAGCCATCAGGAACAGATGTAGGTATTGATCCCAGTCTCGTTGATGATCTGAAGACGACCTTCGCCAAATATTTGCCTTTTGTCCGATTCATGAGTTCTACAATTCCATCGGACTGCGAATGTAACGGTGTTGTCCGAGTCTTGCGAATGCCCAACAATCGACAGACTTCTCCAAAAAGTGCAGACTCAAAATTGCGGCCTTGGTCCGAATGTAGCTCCATGGGCACTCCGAAACGACTGAAACACTCCTTGACTAGTACGTCAGCAACAGTCGCGGCTTCCTGGTTTGGCATATGCTTCTGGCCATTTGGTAAAATAGTCCATTGCCACTAAGATGTATTTATTCCCATCGTCGGTCTCGGGAAATGGTCCGGCAATGTCTATAGCTTTTCTTTCCAGAGTACTACCCACATTGTACTGCCTCATAGGTGCTCTTCGTTTCCCCAAGGGTCCGTTACCAGTGGCACAAAGTTCGCATTTTCGGCACCTTTCTTTCACGTCTTCTTTACAATTGACCCAATAAAAACGCTCTCTAACTTTCTCCAAAGTCTTCTTCACACCGAAGTGTCCTCCTGAGGCACCGTCATGGAGATGTCGCAATACTATAGCCACTCGGCTCCTTGGAACCACGAACTGAGACCTAATGGTGGTGTCATCTTCACGCTCCAGCACTCGCTTCAGGATATCATCTTCCACATTCAAGGACTCCCATTGGGCTCAATATGCTTTGAGGGTTCTGTTGAAAGGGCTGACAGCTTCCCAGGCAGGCCTTTCTCCCACACGCTTTCATTCTAGTACCATTTTTAATTCGGGATCAGCTAGCAGGAGCTAGCGTTGCAATTCTTCTGGCAACCAGTTGTCGTTGACGATAGTAGTTCTTAATACTTGGCAAACCTTATCTTCCAGACGAGAGCAATGACCGCAGTCCGTCGGACAGAGTCTTCTTGAAAGAGCATCGGCATTCCGATGGCTGGTGCCCGTTCGATGTTCCGTGTCAAAATCATATCCTTGTAATCGTTCGATCCACTTTGCGACCTGGCCTTCAGGATTACGGAATTGTAGAAGCCATTTTTCAACGCTACATGGTCCGTCCTCAATAGAAACTTCTGGTCACACAATAATTCCTTTCGGCTTTCGACAAAACCTTACTAATATAGCCGATAACCTTTTCTTGTCCATCCTGTATCTGAGAAAGTACACCCCCAATGGCCAGGTCACTTGCATCTGTGTCAAGTACGAATTTCCCTTCTGTCCGTGGGTAGCTCAATATTGGCGCTGTTGTCAAGGCACGCTTCAACTGTTGGAAAGCTGTTTCGCACTCTCCTCTCATACATACTCGCGCCCATCTTCAGTTAACCTTGTCAGGGGCTTCGCTATATTGGCAAACCCAGGAACGAAACGCCTGTAGTAGGTACATAACCCAAGAAAACTACGAACTTGTTGTTTATCTTTCGGTGTTGGTCACTCTTGAACTGCACGAATTTTATCGGGGTCGGCTGTCACTGCATTTTGTGATACGACGTGCCTGAGATATTTCACTTCCTTTCTGAATATGTGGCACTTTTTCGGACTCAGTTTCAGATTGGCTCCACGTAGTCTTCGGAACACTTTTCCTCTAGATTTTTCAAATGATCGTTGAATGATTTTCCGACTACAATCACATCATCTAGGTATACCAGGCAAGTTTTCCACGACAGCCCCCTCAGGATGGTCTCCATTAGACGCTCAAAGGTGGCCGGAGCGTTACATAGACCGAAAGGCATAACTGTAAACTGCCATAGTCCGGAACCAATAGTGAACGCGGTCTTCTCCCGATCTTCAGGTTCCATTTCAACTTGCCAATAACGACTCTTCAAGTCCAAAGTCGAAAACCATCGTGAACCAGACAGGGTATCTAACGTGTCGTCGATGCGTGGTAAGGAATAGCTGTCTTTCTTGGTCACGTTATTGAGCTGCCGATAGTCCACACAAAATCGTTGACCCATCCTTCTTACTGTCCAGGACCACCGGTGATGCCCATGGACTGCTGAATGGCTCGATGACCCCTTGTTCTTCCATATCGGTAATAATCTTCTCGGTTTCTGCTCGCCTTGCTAGAGGTAGACGTCTCGTCTGCTGACGGACAGGCATAGAGTTGCCTGTATTGATTTTATGTTTTACTATATCTGTTCGTCCCTTCTGGCTATCGTCAAGAGCGAAGATATCTTGGTATCGGTGAACCTCTTCAGTCTCAGAGTCACAAAATTTCAAATGTTAAAACCTAAAGCCTGTGCAGACCTAAAAACATAAATTAGAGTTTTCCAAAATCTGGTATCTAAAAAGCTGAAATTCTGAAAGAAGATTCCTGAAGAGACATCACCCAGATTTATAAAACTTGTCCTGAATAATGCTTAAATTACCCTTAAAGCGATCCAATAGATCGTTTGATCTCCAGATATCACTAAAGGTCAGGATCATTAATGTATTAGAATAGTAACGTAGAGGTCAGGTGCTATAAGTCTGCAAAGTTTCTTATGATTCTACGAAATTCCAAATTGCAGTGCGTTTGGTCTTTGATGTTACTTTTATTAGTAGAGTGTCATCTGTAAATGGGGCGTTTAAAATAATAATAATAATAAAAATAATAAAAATTCGAACCTTTAGAAATGTTCTAAAGGTTCCAAGATATTGAGAATTCATAGGGAGGGAGGGGCAAGATTTCACTTATTCCATATTCTACACGGATTCTACCAAATCAAATTCCAACTGTAAATCATAGTCATAAGTCGATAGTATATTCAGTGAAAGACTATACAATCTGCACCAACGCTTGCGGCGGGTTTTTTGAGCGTTAAATACCTACATCATCAGCCGCAATCTACAATCTTGTGCTGGCTCCAGCCTTGTCTGTATGCCGTTCTAGTAGGCGACATCTCAAAAATTGCAGGCTTGGAGAGTTCTCCCTTCTGCTGCTTTCTCAATGTTCCTGTTAATAACTTATGAAGTAACATCTGCAAACTTATATAGATTACTCCAGATTTAATACTACATAATCAAAAGAATAAACTCATTAAATATTAAGAAATCAATTAAACGCAAACCAGTAAATTAATGCAACTAATTATTATTTTTATTTCTAGGTGCTGCCGTTAAATCAAGCGGACAAATGTGCAAGAGATGGCGTCATCATTGGAAATGCAAGATGGTGACCTAATAGATCTTCATGTCGGGTCACCTGTCTTACCTCGAATTCCACCATCCAACGAAGTAATCGAAAACTCTCCCGAAAGTCTTCTCGACTCCGAGCTTCCTGTGTTTGCTGAAAAATTGCACACAAGTTTTATTGAAAAACCTTTAAAAGTAAGCAATAAGAATAATTGCGTGGATGTAGAAGAAATCCTGATTTCAATTGACGACGATGACGACATCGATGAAATTGATGGTGGTAGCGAAGGGTCAACGAAAGAAAGTCCACAACAGCCATTAATTAGAAGAAATAGTGCAATTTTATTAGAATTGTGTCAAGACAGAAATGAAAATACGCCTCTTTCGGTTTCACTAGAAAATTTAGAAGCTTTAGATGTTTTAATGAAGCTCGACGAAATTTTGAATGAAACTTTAGAGAAATCTAACACCATTCTGGATAACGATAATTGTGATCCTTGTACTTCAAACGATCAATTGGATAATTTGAATTACGTTTCAGACGAAGGCGATAAACAGAGTATTGATGACTGTTTAGAAGATTTAGATAATTATTTGAGGGCGTTCGACACGAGTGGTTCTGATGATTATCCGGAGTTTTCAAGTGAATCATATCCATGCAAATTTGGGGATAGCCAGCTAAGCACGCAAAGCAGCGCGCAATCATTACAAGAAGTGCCGGACCTTGACGTGCTCGGCGATTGTCCGGAGCATTTACCAGAAGAAGAACCCGGCCAAGTAAATCTAGCATACGACGATACCGAAGGCTTCCGGGTGTTAACACGAAACTGTCCGCAGCGAGTAACACTTGCGGATATCGGGCGCGAGCGCAGCGCGTTTCAAAGAACTTCAATAAAGCGTCACTCGGTAGGTGAGCTTAGAAACCCTACCGCACCTGTCCGGATATCCGGTACAGATGTGGATTCGGACGAAGAGGCGGTGGATTGGAATTGGTTGCGGGAGAGGCGTACGCATCCACCTGGTGATTGCTGTACAGGAACCGTAACTGTTGAACCTTTGCAGCAGAGGGAAACCGAACAGATACAACCAGAGGCGGATCATCATGAAGGGTCCTCCTGGTTGCGCACGTCAATGCGTCGTATTCGCCACTTGAGGCTTCCTAGCAACGAAACACCACCTAGTGAAAACGATATAGCGGCTTCGGATGGTGGTGAAATGGTAGGCCCTCGAGTAGTAGATATACCACAGTGTCACGCTTTACAAACCGAAGCAGATAATGCAGCACGTCCTTTTAGTGCCCCGTCACGTCTCACAACACACACTAATGCTGCCACACAGTCTTCGGTTAGGAGGTCTCGCGATTCGCGTAGTAGGACAGTTTCGAGAGAACCTGGAGGTCGTGCTCGTAGCAGTTCGGCGTCTTCGCGTTCTCGTAGGCCTAGGAGTTTGTCGTCGAGCGAGTCCAGTTTAGCTTCTAGTGTAGACACCTCGCCTAGTTGCACGCCCGCTCCAACACCCACTAGAAGTAATCAAGAATCCACAGCTTCCGCCAACGCTAGAAGGTGAGTTGTTAGTTGTTACTTTAAATAAGTATAAAAGAATATACCCGAAGTCGTGCCCTCACTTCTCCTTTTCAGTAGCATTCTAAGCATGACATCATGCTTACTATAGAAATGTTCAGAAATCGATTTCCAATGCTTTTACTTTAGAAATTTAATAATTAAATAAACATGTGTATCTACGTAACCGCAGAATTGGGTTACTAACTCATAGAAAAATGTGAATTGTTTGATTCTTGTACAATCGATTTGTTTTATGTGTTTTTATGCATGACTTATTATTGATCATGTCATTATTTATTAATAATTTCGTGCAGTTTAACATTGATAAACACCTACTTATATAAAAAAATGATAATGGTCGCTGGTTTAAAAAAAACTAGCAATTCATGTTGTAATCCTTCATAATACATATGTATATGCCCAATATAGCTACAATTAAAACAATACCTCTAAACGAGTTTCAATATCCTATTATTCTTTACAAATATTAGAATTCAATTCAAGAGAACAAAAGCAGAGAAAAATTATAATTGGCTTTCCTTAATGTTCAATAAAGTTTTTTTATGATCAGTCAATCTGAAACAATAAAATTATTTAATATTATGGAAATATATGTTCTTTATCATGTCTAATCTTCTTTAATTAATCCGTGTTCATTCAGTATATTTTGATGATAATCTTGAGAAAATTACCTTAATTAATATTAGTTCTAATGTATTCCGATCAATAGAATGTACAACCCCGTAAGAAAACATCTTTGGGTTATTTACCTAAATTTGAAAACTTGCATGTACCACGAAAAGTCAGTAACCGTCAGCTTGGGAATGTTTTACTAATTTGTAATTAAATACTTCTGGAGAAAATAAAAAGTAATCGGAATTAGTTATCAAATACCACTAACTATAATTGAAGATTATTTATCTTACGATTTTATTTTTGTCCCAAAAACAACAAAAAAAGGCTTTTTGAGTGGCCCATCTTTTGAACTACAAATCTGCTTTTTAGAAAATTGTTTTCATAATCTATCAGAGAGCAGACAATTTCATCAGATCATCAGATATTGAAATGTAAAAAATAATCAAGCTTGAGTGTACCTGTTTGATTTGACACTGCATGTAATTCTAGTGTAACTGGTATTAATAAATTGACATAACCTGCTTCTATCATCTTCTCTAATCACTTTTCCTCAACAGATCTAATTACAAAAATGACTAATAAATAGTAATAAAATAAATAATATTTAATGAAAAGCACAGCAGTACATAAATAAATTCTTCTGTCATATATGTTTTGTTTTCTCTTTTATGGCAAAACCTTTCCTGTTTAGTGTTGTATTGTTTGTCAGCAAGTTTTAAGTCATTCATAACTTTTACAACACATTATTCCTGAACAACAAAATCCAGCATTCGTCGTTTGGAAGTACAGGTGAATAAGAAATGTAAAATATCAACCAGGAAATTAGCGAAACAATTGTCAGGATCCTTAAGAACAAATGCTGGATGAAATGCAGAAAGAAGATCGAAGTGCCTAATAGATCTAAGCAACAACAGCAACAAGTTCGGCCAAGCTGCAGACACATGATAGAGAAATTCTGAGAAAAGTCTTTTATTTTGGACGCTGAAAGTTACTTTACTTTCAAAAATTCTGATAAAAAGCTAATAGAGGATTTTATACCAAGGACTTTCTTGCAGGACCTGATGATATTAAATTTAATAAAAAGAGTAAATTTGAAAAGAAACGCTAATGGGGTTGGCAATATCACCTACTGGGATTTCGAAAGACTTCTTCTGTTCTTCACAACTGACCATCAATCTGGACGCCCACCTAAACGAATGTATTAAGACATTCGGGAGAATCATTCTGATGATAATTACGTTTTCTGGTCCGATCTGACCTCATCACATTACCCAAAATCAATTATAAATCACTTATCAGCTGAAAACATTGTACTTGTGATTGAAGAAGATAATTAATTTATCCGTGTGTTCCCGGAACTCTGACCTATTGAGAACTTCTGGTCTACTCTAAAAGGACTTGTATTTGAGAAAGGTTGGGAAGTTTAAAATGAGGAGAATCTTAAAAATATAATTTTATATTGCCTAAAGAAAATAGACATGAGTCTCATACAGAGAATAGTAGAAAGTGTGCCCAAAAAACTGGATTATGTTCGTCGTATTGGAAGAATTAACTAACTAACTTAAACATTATTTTTATATGCATTCAAATATAGTTTTAAATTTTAGGCATCACCCGTTAGTAAGCTAGAATGGAACTAAGATTCCTATTTACATGTATAATAAATATAATAAAGTAAAAACATTCTGTTTAGGTCTTTAGGAAGACTACTATTTAAAAATATACATCTGTTTATAAATAAGATAGCGAATTCCAGACGCAAACCCTTTTTGAATATAATTAAATAGAAAGTACAAGTTTATTTAATGAATGGCCTAATGGAAGCTTCTTACTTAAACTAATCCCTTTCCCTTTATTGATTATTCAAGTTGTGATTAATTCGTATCTCTTTGAAATTGTTGTTTACTAGTTAAAAAAAAACTGATTAAGAAAATCAATTGTGTAAGGCGGCACTGTTTTTTAGAACTGCCCATTTTAACTTTGCTCAACAAATTGAAACAAATAAAATTCTAAAGTAAGAACTTTAATTGACTATCTTGTATACAATTATTTATCCTGGGACTCAAGACAACAAAGAATTGATTAATTTCTCGGGTCAGTCACACGATACAGCGTGGCAGTATAGGTCGAGTTAATTTTAAGGTGTGATAGAAGACAACAAAAGGAACAAAAAACTCTCAATACATTTTTTTTATATCTTGATTAGCTTTTGACTAATTTAGAAAAAATCATTGTCATACCTGGCAACCTTGCTTAAAAAGAATCGCATTTTACAGCAGAAGGTTTGACCTTGTTTTAGAATTTACATCGTTATTTTGTTTGTTATGTTTTCAAAACACGTTGTTTTATGTTTGTTATGCTTACGAATGCTGATTTTGCCACCTGCAACATGATTCTTTTTACAATATAATTTTATGACGCCATCACTCAGATGATGCCGATGATTAAGAACAGGATATTGATGTAGGTCATTGTAAACAATGACGTCAATGACGTAAAATTACTGGACATTAAATCATAGTCAAAACAAGGCGTCTTAAAACCCCCTTTAACTTAATTAATTTACCTTATTAAGAAATCAAATGTTCTCTTTAAAAGATATTATCTTAAAATCAGTAAAAACTGTTATTAGATAAACAAACTCCTGCTTTATTGACAAATTATTTCAAGTTCAACAAACTACAAACTCGGCATTATATGTGACATTATTAAAACGTCGAGCAGATTGCATTACAAGCTTTACAGGGTTGTCACGTTTCTTAATTGAGTAAAATGAATTTTTAACTGTAAAAAGAATATGATTTTACGCATAAACAATTGATCACATGAAAAAACGTTATTAAGGCTTTTTGTTGTGCTAGATGATATGCATCTGCTGACAAAGCCCCATAATTAAACTACTACTATTAACGCGGCAAAATGATGTTAAAGTTTCCAATTTTATAGTTTTTTTTTCTAAATAAGTAGTACGTTCTAGCACAAAGTTGTACAAGACTATATTGTTTCTTTTAATGTCTTCTATCACCCCTGAAAATTAACGCGTCGTATCCTTTTGCACGCTGTATATCACTTTACTGTGAAGTCTGCGCTGTGGTGTATTACTACCTATTAGCTATGCACTATGTACTGTGTATGTACAAACTATAACATATGGTCTCAATGTATGTAGCTTTTATTTAGTGTTACTGTATTCGTCTTTTTATTTTTTACCTATTTTAGAATATTTGATAACGGCTGTTAGTAAAGAAAACTAGCAAATCATGTTGTAATTCAAACAATACATCTAAACGACCTTTAGTCCTATTATTTTTTTACAAAATTTGGAATTCAATTCAGGAGAACAAAAGCAGAGAAAAATCATAACTAGTTTTTATAACGTTTGAAAAGTTTTAACAAAAACAGTATTTATTTTAAAATAATTTAACTTTATGGAAATCTATGTTTCATATCATGCATGTTAATTTGAAATATTAAGATGATAATCTTGATAAAATCAGCTTATAGTTATTAGTATTGGTTCGAATGTATACCAGATCAATAAAATATGTAACTGTGTAAGAAAAAATGTAAGGGTTATTCACCTAAAAGTGAAAACTTGCATGTACAATTGTAAATACCATGAAAAGTCAATAATTATAGGTCAAATTGAGAATAGGGTTAATAAACTTTTTTTTTATTAATATGTACTTCAATATTTTTGGAGAAAATAAAAAAGTAATCGGAGTTGCTGATGGAGTGATAATAATCAATTGCTACTGATTAAATTTTAAGGGGAACTTGTGACATTTATATTTGTCTCAAAAAAAAGGTTTGAATGACCTTGCATCACAAATCTGCTGACAACAATATTAAAGAGCCAAGAGCAGACCAATTTCATCTAATCATATTGAAGTATAAGAATTAAACAAAGTTTAAAAAATATATTGAAGGTTAAGTGCCACTGTGTTTGATTTGCCACTGCATGTGATACATAATATTTAAATCAGCATCCATATAAGTATCCTTCCCATTAAAAGAATTATTAAAATTTATCATCGTCTATGCAACATTTACTGCACTTGGTGTGTGTAATTTATTTTATTTCATACGGTGTCACATTTGTCAGTTTTACGTCAAACTCTTCAGTCCAGAATATGTGATTTAACAGTCTAGTATGACTGTAAAAAATGTTATGTCCGGTCGGGCGATTATGACCTCTTTAGTGGCCTGTTTTGAGTCTATGACAAAATGCCGAAAGGACAAAACGTCGAATCTTGGTCAAAACGCCGAAAAGAGTCCGTGGACATATCGCCGAATCTTGGTCAAAACGCCGAAAGGAATATCTGGACAAATTGCCGAACACGGTCAAAACGCCGAATCTCATGTGTGGACAAATCGCCGAAAGTAGCATAACGCCGAAACACATCTGTGGACAAATCGCCGAAAGTGGTCAAAACGCTGAAAGTGGTCAAAACGCTGAAAGGAATACCTGGACAAATCGCCGAACGCGGTCAAAACGCCTAAAGTCAACTGTGGACAAAACGCCGAAAGTGGTCAAATCGCCGAAACATATCTGTGGACAAAACGCTGAAAAATATAAATACTACTGAAAAATATTACGTATCAATATTGGATCTTTAATTTAAAAAAACATTTTGCAAAAATATTAAAAATACGATAAAGAAAATGTAGTATGTAAGAGTATTGCTTAAAATGATATTGCGAAAAACGTTGATACTACTTAATTTACACATCCTAAACGAACATTTGTAAAAAAAGTTCTGGAAGTAAGCAACTAAAATAACAAATATTGTATTTAATGTTGTAGTAAGTAGTAACATTTGTCACTGCACCTTTACTGATAGATACCTGCATCCTTTAATACCATTGAACGGAGGTTCAGGATTCTATACCATTCAGGATTTGGTATAGATGCGAAATTCACTTTCTTAAATTAATTAATGATTTGCATGTAAAGTTATTTACCGTTGGTATCTCAGAAACTCACACGACAGACAGAAAACGAAGATTTAGGAAAAATTAGTTCGACTTAGTACTGCCTTGTCTTTATAATTATCATAAAAACTACACCGTATTGAAAAAATAGTCATATATTAATATAAAGAGGAAACAATTGTCTATAATTTACGTCAAATAAGTTTTTTTGTACATTTAATAACAAACATGTAAGAGAGCGATAAAGTTAATTATTTTATTCGCACCCAAAAACAGCTTCTTTTAAATGTATCTGCTGTAACGAACTTACGAAGCTCTGTCAGGAGCACACACCAGGCCTATAACTGGGTGATTGGAGTGGCAAAACCGCTTAAAAACTAAGTCCCGCCACATCTGAGGTTGGATTCGATAGGGTAGTGGCCCCAACCCTGGCTCGGTGAAGGAAGTTATGAAGGTATGCAAGAGGACAGGAGGGTTCCGATGTACTGACCTAGGTTGGGGGAATAGTCCTAATGCTGGATGAGGCACTTGATCTCGTATGAAAGAGGACGGGGGGTGCCGGCGGATGAGCACGCATTACGTTAATCGCTCCGGTACTAACCTGGATAGCTAGTAGAGGGTGGATAGGCAACCTAGCTCCGACCAGTGAGTTACTGGGAGCAATTGCTATGCAATTGCGCGCTGATTGGGCGTATCTCAATTACTTCCTCCTAAGGGAAGGCACGTGGAGGTATGTTAACACGGGTACCCTACGTAAAACAATCATGATATCATGTATGTAAAACCATACCAGCATTGGTGAAGATGATGAACGTTAATGTGGAACCGGAAACTTAGAGCACCCCTGTGGAGCAGTGTGTACCAGTTTTCTGAGATGCCAAATGTATGGATGATGTTCGGAGACCATAATCCAATAACCATGCTGGAAAATTAGTGCGTATGATTACTAGGTCGTGCAAAGGCCTTGATGGAACGGGATTGAAGAAGGTTGCTACGCCTTTCGGTCGGAGAATGTTGGTAGATGCGGCCTGGTCTCGGGCGCCAGTACTTTTTATCGAGAGTACACTCGTCAGCGGCGGGGCCCTAGAAGGGCCTCGTGAAGGTCTCCAGGGCTCCTCGTCCAGGTTTAAACACTCACAGTTACGGTATTGTTACTATTCTTCAAATAAATAAAACTACCACTTCAGCAAACTTTTAGTTTATTAATCATAATATCGACCGCTACGGATATCAGCATCAAATAGCCAAATTACCATGCCAAGCCAAATTACTTCGGTATGGTATGGTATTCGGTACGGTAGTGTTCGGTTCGGTTGTGTTCGGTATGGTATCCGGTAATGTTCGGTTTGGTTGTGTTCGGTTCGGTATGGTCTCGTCTGGGTCTGGTTTGGGGTCGGTCTGGTCAAAATAAGTGGGGCTGCGCGTTGAGCGAGAGAGTGCCAACGGCTAAGAGGGAAAGGACGGGTGGGGACGCGAGACTTGGCTCCTTAAGAGCGAGATCACGCGGCGAAACTTGCATGGCAATTTTATATAATAAATACATATACAATAAATAATTAAATCCTGACATAAGTAACTTCGTTACAAGGTTCAGGACTTGGTTCTTTAGGAAACCCAGACCCGTCCGACACCAACCGAGATTCTACCTTTATCAAAGCGAGCAGAAACCGAGAAGATTATCACCGCATATGGAATACCAAGGGATCATTGAGTAATTAAGCAACCCCTGGGCATCACCGGTAGTCCTGGTCAGCAAGGATGGCTCAACGATATTATATGTGGACTATAGACAGCTCAACAGCGTGACCAAGAAGGACAGCTATCCCCTACCACATATCACTAAAATATTAGATACACTATCTGGCTCACGATAGTCTTCAACTTTGGACTTGAAGAGTGCTTATTGGCAAGTATGATTGTGGGAGTCCACGAATATGCCTTTTGGCGTATGTAACGTGGCCGTGTTCGAGCGTACGTTGGAAACCATTTCGAGAGAACTGTCCTGTTTTGAAGACTAAGTAGAGCCAATCTGAAATTAAGTCCGAAACAGTGGCACATATTCCGAAAGGAACTGATGTACCTCGGGCATGTCGTATCACAAAACAGACTGGCAGCCGATCCCGATAACATCCAAGCAGTTTTAGAGTGGCCGACACCGAGAGACAAACACCAAGACCGTAGCTTTCTTAGATTATGTTCCTACTACAGGCGTTTCGTTACTGGATTTGCCAATATAGCGAAGCGGCTGGCAAATTTACCGGAAGATGGATGAGAGTATGTTTGGAGCGGGGAGTGCGAAACGGCTTTATATAATATTAAGCCGATATTAAGCTACCCACGGACGAATGGGAAGTTGATACTCGACACGGGCGCAAGCAATCTGGTCATAGGGGATGTACTCTTTCAGATACATAAACAGGATGGACAAGAAAAGGTCATGGGCTACTTCAGCAAGGTTCTGCCGAAAGTCAAAAGAAATTATTGCATGACCAGGAAAAATTATTAGCTGTCTTTGAAGTTTGTTGAACACTTTTATAAACACCTGTACAAACGGAAATTTTTGTTGAGGACGGACCATGCCGCGTTGAAATGGCCTCTGCAGTTCCGTAACTCTAAGGGGCAGACCGCAAGGTAGATTGAACAATTACAATAATATAATTTCGACACGGAACATTTGGTTAACTAATTAACACACAAGAAGAATGATCACCAAACAAACTTATGATAAATAATCCTAAGCTCCAACAAGTGTATCCAAAAAAGATTTAACGGTACATTCAAAAATTCTAAACAAAATCACAGTGGATTTACTTATATTGTGAATAACTATATCAAATTTAAAAAATCATTACAAAGAGGCCATTTAGACACCCAAATACGGTGCATAAATCTAACCGCATAGTTAATAATCGTTTTTTCATAAATAATATAATAATGTGATAACTTTGGTTTTTAATTAATACTCTAGGAATGTTAAAACTTGCTTATCTTACTTGTTTTGGAAAACGTTGTTTATTAATTAAATTATTTCACATTTTTTACGCGAAAAATTAATTTTACAGTAACTGTACATTCAAAGCTAACTAAACAAATACCACTTAAGTTTCATAGTATTGGAACTATTGTCCCAAAATTTTAAGAAAATCTCTAGCGACTAAGTTATTGTCAAAAAACTTGCTTTTTGCCAAAAAGTAGGTAATACGTCGTTGCTAGACATACGATTTTCTTAAGATTTTGGGAAAATAGTTCGAATACTATAAAACTTAAGTGGTATTTTTTGGTTAACTTTGAATATACAGTTTCTCTAAAATTAATTTTTTACATAAAACATAAATGTGAAATAATTTTATTAAAAAACGTTGTTTTCCAAAACAAGTTAGGTAAGTAAGTTTTTAACATTCCCATTATTAATCCTATTATCCTATTAATTCCTATTATTAAGTATTAATTTAAAACCAAAGTTATCACATTATTATATTATTTATGAAAAAGACAACACACGTTTTTTGGGTACACTTGGACCTTAACTTAAAATAAGTAATCTCTTAAATTAAAATAAATAATCTGGTAGTGTTAAATATAACACTACGAGATTATTTATTTTAAACGCACAATTATATTTTATTTCCTTTGAGGTCTAATTCTTTTTACTTATGGTAGCATGCATGAATCGGACGATGGGCAAATATTTGGCTAAAGTCGTCTACTAGCCGTTACTCCGAATCGAGCTTTTCCGGTCTCGGAAAGCGCAGCCATAAATTTACCAAAGGTCGGCTAGTTGTCTACAGGGCTTTTTCTATTGGCTGTCATTCCAGCCTCATCTTCCTGGTCCTGATCCAGGACTACGTTAATATTCCCTTCATAGAGCGCCAAACCATGGGAATGTACTACCTTTGGTTTCCCTCTTGGCAATTTCCGGATGCACTAGATCCAGTCATTTATTCGTTTCTTCACCAGGTATGGGTCGTCCCAATTCCGCTGTAGCTTTGGTGATAATCCACGATGTCTTCGCGTATTGTATAGCGAAACCAAACCCCCATCTTATGATCCTCCCTCTTGAGCTCTCACTTCCTACATATTTTTCATCTGGTCACTCAAGAGTTGGCTATTCTTTTGGGTCCGGTCGTGAATATCCTCCTTACTTCTAACTTCTTTAACTTGATGACGTAATTATTTCCAGCTACCTCATGCCCCAGGTCGTACACCTGTCTGTGTATTAAAACTGGTATATAAGACCAACCATTAATTTTATTTTGATACTCTTAAAACCTAGAGTTCATTCATTTGACGATGTCCTTTAGTATTTTAGCGACTATTTCACTCAATGTTATACGAACCAATAAAAATTTATCCTGTGAACGAAATTCTCTCTATTCCGGCGACTATTTTTTGTTTATAAAATTTTCCGAACTTGTTCTACCAATGAAAACGTTCAAATAAGCAACCTACCCTTTATTTCACCGACAATTTTTTTGCTATAGTAACGATCCTACAAAAATAGTATACACAAACTGTACGTTTCATTGAAATAAATGTTAAATATTTTTATTCTTTGTGTTGTTTATTCGCGAAATAGTCATAACGAATAACATATGTGGTAAAATTTTGTCTTGGCAAAATTTTCTTTTTGATTTACTAGTGTTTGTTGCCAATTCATCTCGTGACATTGATCAAAAACCACTCGACTGACGTCTCGTGGTTTTTAGTGACAATGTCACTCGAGAAATTGCTATGCAACAAACGCTCGTAACAATAAGAAAATTTTGCCGACAAAATTTTACCACTTATGGTATTATATATGACTATTAAACTCTCGCCCACGCACTATGCTCTGCTTTTCACTGCACTACACAAGCTGGATTGGTTTGATCCTCTTCAATCTTCGAACAATATGTTGGTTGTCCAATAGCTGAAGAGCTTCTGCGATTTCGTGTAGGTGAACCCTGGCTTGCTGTTTGGCAGCAAATATTTTGATCTTTTCCTTGACCATTGGGATGTTGAGCTCTCGGTGCAAATCGGAGTTACGTATGTACCAAGGAGTGCCACAGGTGTACATCTCAATTCCAAATCAAACGGTAATAATCGTAACTTGCGTCCAAACATCATATAAGCTGGCGACTGTTTGGTTGTTTCTGAACCAATGCGTGATAAGCCATTAGGAACAGATGCAGATATTGATCCCAGTCTCTTTAATAATCGGCTACTATTTTAATCAAAAGAAACAGTACACGTTCACAAATCTAACTTTTCCTTTTATTTTCAGATTAATAAAATACATAACAAAATAATGTTTCAACTTTTTATATAATGCAATAATTTTTTATGAAAAAGCCTCCATTGAGAGGCGAAAGGTTAAAAAAATGAATGTATACATGTTTTATTAAAGGCTGCCAGTCCTCAAAAAAGTAAAATAAACAAAAAATAAATTTATTAACTTTAATCAAATATTCTACCATTGTTTGATTCCTATGTTCTACCATTCCGCCAGACTGCCGATGTATGGGTGTGGTCTGAGGCTTGTAATCTCGTTGAGCCATCGTTCTTGCTTACTAGGACTACCGGTGATGCCCATGGGCTGCTTGATGGCCCAATGATCCCTTGGTATTCCATATGCGGTGATAATTTTCTCGGTTTCTGCTCGCTTTGCTAAATGTAGACATCTCGGTTGGTGTTGGATGGGTCTGGGTTTCATAAGAGCCAACTCCTGAACCTTCCTCAATTCCGTTCCATCAAGACCTTTGCACGATCTAGTAACAATAGTCTCCGAAGGTCATTCATACATTTGGCATCTCGGAAGAATGGTGCAAACTGCTCCACAGGGGTGCTCTAAGTTTCCGGTTCCACATTAACGTTCATCATCTTCACCAATGCTGGTAGTGTTTTGCATACAGAAAGTAAACTAGTTGGTTATATTGGACCATTAGCACATTAGGTTTCCGACTGCGCTCAACTTCTTTCCATAGGCCTCAATGGAAATAATTATGATAGAATTGTGCGTTTAAAATAAATAATCTCAAAGTGTTAAATAAATAAGTTCCTTTAGTGATTAGTCTTCTTGTTTGTTAATTGTAGAGATTTTTCTGTAATTAAATAATTCACACGAAATCCTAGTTTAAATTAAAGAGTTCGTTACAGCAGATACATTTAAAAGAAGCTGTTTGGGTGTGAATAAAATAATTAACTTTATCGCTCTCTTACATGTTTATTATGAAATGTACAATAGCTATTTATGTAACAAGTACATAATGTATGACTTTATAGACAAGCCCAGTTTATGGCCGAGCGAGCGAAGCGAGCAAGGCCTATAAAAAGGGCGAGTCTATAAGGTCCAATTATGTAAGAGTTGCATACAAAGATTTATGTTCGATTCCTAAAATTGGCTAGTTATCAAAAAAAATCAGTTTATAAATTTGACATGTATACTTGAGAGAAGAAAATTTTACATGTAATATACAGTTGCCATACTTTATTTTACTACTATATACTTTATTTTACTACTACCACTTTATTTTACGAGTACAATAATAAGCCAGTTCACTGTCGCAAAACAATACAATAAACAGTACTTTATAATGCAATCGGACATAAAAAAACTTATTTGACGTAAATTATAGACAATTGTTTCCTCTTTATATTAACATATTACTATTTTTTCAATAGTGTGTAATTTTTTTGATAATTATAAAGACAAGGCAGTACTAAGTCGAACTAATTTTTCCTAAATCTTCGTTTTCTGTCTGTCGTGTGAGTTTCTGAGATCCCAACGGTAAATAACTTTACATGCAAATCATTAATTAATTTAAGAAAGTGAATTTAGCATCTATACCAAATCCTGAAGTAAAGGGTGCAAATTGAAACTGACAAACTAACATTATTGTTTCACTGCTATTTGGAACACCTTGGCTTTGGTTTAATAAATGCCTTCCGTTGAATGATATTAAAGGATGCAGGTATCTATCAGTAAAAAGTGTAGTGACAAATGTTACTACTTACTACAACATTAAATACAATATTTGTGTTTTTTTAGTTCCTTACTTCGAGAGACTTTTTTACTAATGTTCGTTTAGGATGTGTAAATTAAGTAGTATCGACGTTTTTCGCAATATCATTTTAAGCAATACTCTTACATACTACATTTTCTTTATCGCATTTTTAATATTTTTCCAAGATGCTTTTTTAAATTAAAGATCCAATATTAATACGTAAGGTATAGTTTGGATAGTAAACATCTCTCTCTGTTTTAAATCTTTTTATATTTTTCGGCGTTTTGTCCACAGATATGTTTCGGCGATTTGACCACTTTCAGCGTTTTGTCCACAGATGACTTGCGGCGTTTTGACCGCGTTCGGCGATTTGTCCAGATAGTCCTTTCGGCGTTTTGACCACTTTCGGCGATTTGTCCATAGATGTGTTTCGATGTTATGTCCACTTTCGGCGATTTGTCCACACATGAGATTCGGCGTTTTGACCGCGTTCGGCAATTTGTCCAGATATTCCTTTCGGCGTTTTGACCAAGATTCGGCGATATGTCCACGGACCGTTTTCGGCGTTTTGACCAAGATTCGGCGTTTTGTCCATTCGGCGTTTTGTCCATTCGGCATTTTGTCCAGTTCCCCCTGCTTTTAGAGCGTAAGTTGCTAGATTAGAGCTCTAGGGCTCTAAAACCTTTTAGAGCCCGCTAGAAAAATAGTTATCCTTGTTTACTCAGTCTCCATAGTAACAATAGTAATTATATACCATTGCACCTACCTACTTGAAGTTTTATCACTGCACCTACCTACTTGAAGTTACACATTTTAAATTACTTTTATTTTAAAATTAAATATTAGTTTAAACTTAGGCCGGACATAAACTAACGTATGCATTTCGGGCTTAATTAGTGTTTAAGAGCCCTTTCTCGTCTTAGCGCTTTCGGCTTTCGCCTCAGGCTCTAACACACCCAATTAAGCCCTTAATACATAATATACTATTACAGTCTAGTATGACTGTAAAAATTTTTTTTTCATACTGTGTCACATTTGTCAGTTTTACGTCAACCTTTTTAGTCCAGAACATTCGATTTTACGGTCTAGTATGCCTGTAAAAAACTTTACCGGACGCAAATACAATCAATCAACTGGACGATGTTTTAGTACGTAATCAGTTACCATGGAAACTCGTTCTTCATAGATGTCCATATTTTGCATTCGGAAATTTATTTTATATAATTTTTTTAAATTAAACCAATATGCCAATAATTGCAGTATGAAATAAAACGCATTATGTCATACGTCCTGGAAATGGTCTTACAGTCTCGTTTCGATTTCCGGACTCGGCTCCTTCGTTGCCTTGTCCGTAACATCTTACTCGACTGTAAAATTCCATTTCCAGGACTTATAACGTAAATTACTATTACCGGACGCAAATACAATCAATCAACTGGACAATGTTTTAGTACGTAATCAGTTACCATGGAAACTCGTTCTTCATAGATGTCCATATTTTGCATTCGGAAATTTATTTTATATATATTTTTTTTAAATTAAACCAATATTCCAATAATTGCAGTATGAAATAAAACGCATTACGTCATACGTCCTGGAAATGGTCTTACAGTCTCGTTTCGATGTTCCGGACTCGGCTCCTTCGTCGCCTTGTCCGTAACATCTTACTCGACTGTAAAATTCTATTTCCAGAACTTATAACGTAATAGTAATTTACGTTATAAGTCCTGGAAATGGAATTTTACAGTCGAGTAAGATGTTACGGACAAGGCGACGAAGGAGCCGAGTTTTATTCCATACTGCAATTATTGGAATATTGGTTTAATTTAAAAAAAATTATATAAAATAAATTTCCGAATGCAAAATATGGACATCTATGAAGAACGAGTTTCCATGGTAACTGACTACGTACTAAAACATTGTCCAGTTGATTGATTGTATTTGCGTCCGGTAAAATTTTTTACAGTCACAAGTAACTGTAATAGTATATTACGTTATAAGTCCGGTAAACCCAAGTTTACAGTAGCGAGTTGAAAACGTTTCGGGACGAGGCGACGAAGGAGCCGAGTCTCGAATGTTGAAACGAGCTACTGTAATGGTTTACCGGAAGTATGACGTAAGGCGTTTTATTTCATACTGCCTCACATTGTTCATTTTTAAAAAAAATGCATTTAAAATTTTCAGTCCGGTAAAATTTTTTACCGGACTCAAATTAGATTTTCAGTCCGGTAAAATTTTTTACCGGACTCAAATTGGATTTTCAGTCCGGTAAAATTTTTTACCGGCCTTGTAACGTAATAATTCATTTACCGGACTCAAATGAGTCCGGTAAATACCCTTTTACCGGACAGTATGAAATAAAATTTCTTACAGGTATACTAGACCGTAAAATCGCATGTTCTGGACTAAAAAGTTTGACGTAAAACTGACAAATGTGACACAGAATGAAATAAATTACTATTATGGTGTACCACACGATGTTCGATCCAAAGGTGCCATAGTATTCACTGTACATTATTCATATTCACTATAAATTATAGATTGTAGACTGCAGACCTTAAACTGTGGACCCATAATTTATAGACATGACCTGTAAACACAGACTGTAATTCATAGATTAGCAATTATACTTTACATTATTATTTTATTATACATTATAGCCTAGATACTGTTACGGTAGCCTAAAGGAAATATAAACTCTTGCTTGTGAATATGGACCATAAGTTGTTAACAACTAGGCAGATCCCTATATTAGATGAAATCTTAAAACTCAAAACAGTTGATATCAAAATGTAGTATGTACTTAGCTTTTATTTAGTGTTTGTGTTTATTTATTTTTTACAGTTTTATACAGTTCCAAAACAAAAAGATATACTATGTACCAGTATTTTTCAACCTTGTCTGCTTTTGTACATCATAAAATTGATAGATAGCAAAATTACGTAAAAACATGAATCTTGTAGCTAAGCACCTTACTGATCAGGAGTTACTTAATAAACCTTTAAGTTGAAATGGTTAACACTTATAAATAGATGGTTAAAATAATTGATTGGCTTTTCATTTTCGTGTATACTTATTCAAACTACCATGAGTTAAAATTTAAAATGACTGACAGACTATAAGTACACGTACACTGCAAACCAGACCCTAAAATGTAGCCTGTACATCGTAGGTTATACACAGTTGATCTCTAGACTTTAGAACTTTAGACGGTAGATTGCAGATCGTCGATCACAGGTTATAAGTATAGACGTAAACTATCGTTCTTAGATTATCGATCATAGACTATTGTCCATAGACACAGACCATAGATCTACTGTAACAATTTTCTTAGTTTTATTATGTTACAAAGAAAGAAGGAATGAAATGAGAAAGTGCATATGATACCGCTCTATAGTAAACATAGTTTTTTGATAACTTTACGTCAAATAACTAGTAAAGTATTTCATGCCGCTGTTGAGAATCAAGTCTGTTTCACTCATGATCCAAAGAATATCTATCTATCGTTATCATTTCTATCGATTCTCATCTCTCTGATAATAATCTTTTCCGCTAGGATTTCTGCACATTTAGATTTCTCAATCGCTGAGATTCAGCTCTAGTGCCCCTGTTGGTCAACTTTTCCTTCTATTGCCATCTTTCAAGTCATCCCTACACTAAGTTATTCTGTCACAGTGCATTAATGTGATAATACTGAACCTGAACGCTTTACGCTTTTAGGAAGCCGTGTTTGCGGAGTCGATCGGTCGTTACTGGCGTTCCATTTAGCGTGAACTGAACAATGCTTGGGAAAACAGCCCCTCCATTAACAATTAGAAGGACGCACTCGTCAGTGCCTATATTAAGAGGTTAATGATATGGTTAATTCCTTTGAGTATCACTAACCTTGAGTTTTAGAAGAAACTGTTGCATATGAACTGACAATACTAGGATGAACTAGAATTTACTTTATTGCCCATGATATGAAGACTATTTCTTATATATCTTATTTCATGAATTACGATGTCATACTATGTTTTGTTCGGTTATCTAAGAGTTATCTTTCTAACTTTATTTTCGGTTGCTTCAAGAGCTCTCAGTTCATCAAAAACTGGAACTTCAAAAATTACCTTCTGGAATTTTCGGGTTTGCAAACGCTCGTTTAAAAACATCTTTTTAAAAAAAGATGTTCATCATTATTTCTTTGAAAGAGATTTCTTTGAAAAACCTGTAGCCGTACGACTCAATAGAGCTTTAAAACCCTTAAGAGGCTTATTTTGTAACTCTCAGTTTACGAAAGACCCTCTTAAAGAAGATGGTACACATCATTTTTTTAATTTTCGAAAAATGTTAACAGTATACATATCAAAGTAACCTTGCTATTGATCTTGCAAAAATAAATTTAAATTAGATCAGACAGGAAATACAAAATATCGTATGAAGGTCTGCATGATCCACGCTGCATTTAGATTTATTTTCAACCACTATAAAAATGTAAGTATAGCAAAATAGACAAACATACAAAAGAAAACAGTGAGCAAAATTGTCAATAAATAGCGTGACTAAAGTAGCTAGATACAAAGTATACTGACAATTACGAAATTCCCATCGAATATTTACTATAGAACTAATTAATCGAATATCTACGTAATTAGCAAGACAATCCGTTTAATAGCCTGCTCGCTTGCTGAATGGAATAGCTAGAAGATGTTAAAATGTTTAGAGAGTTGTGGCTCTTTTGAAGACAACTGCACTATAGTATTTTACAAAATTCAAAGTATGAAGTTATGTAAGGAAGGTTGCTGTTTTAAGAAATGATTTCGAGTAAAACTTTTCTAGTGAAGTTAAAGGTCAGAGAAAACTGAATAATAAGCTGAGTAAAATGTTTATTAATATTCTAATTTCGTAGTTTTCACCTATATATTAAAAATCTATTTGTGGCAGAATTATAAGGAAAATGATTTTGGTAGCCATCGCGCAATATGTGATCTACCCTCAATACTTTGTATCCAACAAAACCTGCAGCATATTGTTCGTTATGTTACGAGGGCATTACTTAATCGTTTAGTCATCAGTGGACACATAACAGGCTAGTTATGTGATAATGATATGGAATGATTTTAGGTCAGTCTCGAACAGAAAGAACTACTGTGTACACGCTTTTAAATGTTATTGCCGATATATTTATTAATAAATTATATTAAACAGTTGGGGTTGTTTATAAATACAAAAATATATTATTTAAATTGTTCAATCGATCAATTTTCGTTTAGCCGGAGCGTTTCTATAGTAATACTCCTTAATCGTCCCTATTCGACACAACCTTATTTAAATTATTGATCAAATTAATTTCTTGGTTACTTATGTGTGTGTTAATTATCACCTAAATTCCTCTTTAAATTTATTTATGTTTCACTTGCATATTATCTGCTGTTTATACCTGTGATACGGACTACATAAACAACTCCATAACAACCAGGGCATTATAAGCGGGCGTTATAATTCATAACGCCCGCTCATGGTTTACTTTACAATAGGAGCCGGCGTTACCTTCAATAGTAATTTGGATCATTAGATCAGAAACTATGTGTTTGCGTGCGAGTATGTTGCAACACAACAAATAACGAGTATTTGTGCGTAGTTTCTGGGCGCGTGATTCTCGAATTCTTTTGTGCTGACAAAGATTTCTTAGCTAAAATTAACCTATATTTTAGATGACATTAGTGCTATTAGGGCTTTTTTGTTTTTATATTGGTAATAACAAAAACATTTGAATTTAAATTGTCATTTATCTGTTTGACTTTTGCAAATTTAGTAAAAGTTGTTACCATCCGATAAACAATAAAAATTCCTAATTTTTGCCATGCTTAGTTTTTGGATCTGCTATATTACAATTACAATTAAAATAACATTGGACGGCGGTACCAAAACTTTATTTTTACATAGTACATAAGTAATTATTATTACAACATAAAAAAACATATACATTACTTGGTAGCATCTTTTCTAACATGGAACTGACAGCTATGAAACGTCCCTGAAAACGAAACAGATCCAACACGAAACTTTTGTGAATTTTTAACGATCTTCGATATATCGTCGATAGTCATCTTAACCATTTCATCCCTTCTCAAAGCACCAAAAACACCCATAACCAAAACTATCTGTAATTATGCATTTACGTAACAATACGCAACATAAATAAATTTTAGCCTTTTACTTTATGTAGAAGATATGTTTCATTAGGCGCATCCTTTATAAACGTCAAAACCTGATCTCCTGTCAAAACCCTAGACTTTTTTGGAATATATCCTTTTGACTTTTGTTTCAGAAATGAAATCAAGCGGCTATAGTGAGAAATGTCAACGTTGTCATTAACAATTAAAGTCGACTAATATGAAATATTTTGTCCACAACGATTTGGGACTATATTTGTCAGCCTGCAACGAAGGAACAAAATAAACAAACATATTGTAGGGAAGTCATTAAGTAGTAAAACACGAAAATAACTTACCAATTACTGAAAGTAGGCCAACATCACCGTCTCGTTTACCATTTTAATCTACTTTTCAACTTCCAGTTAACAAAAATTTGAAATTCTTTCTCATAATTTACTCTAGATTTTGTTGGCAATAAGTTTTCAGTGGCCCTTTTCGGTTTTTACAAAATACCTTCCGGAACATCAAACTTTTGCTCCATCAACGTCACCGAACAAAAGGCATGTATGAAGTATGGCATGTATAGTTAAGTAAACCGGGAAACACTCAGTGGTGCCAACTGCCAACCCTTGCAAAATTTAAATACCTTTTTTACTGCAAAATTTCTGCCGAAAAACAATCTGTCACATTTGTCAATTGCAGTCATGACTTGCTTTGGTTTATTTTTTTAAATAAAAGTTGTGAAATCAGATAAAAATTTTATTTGACATTTATAACAATGACTACGTTCGTTTCAAAAAGTATTGTACAATTCTCTTGCGTGAACAATGTTCCCGCGTTCACGCATATGAAGGCCCTCGCTCCCTTCGGTCGCTCGTGCTTCAAAACTGCGTTCACGCGGGAACATTGTGTTCCCGCACTCGTATCGTAAATAACTATTACGTGTTTATCTAATTTTATTATTATTAGATAAATTAAAACTAATTCTACATAATCTTGTGAAACATAAAATTTTGTATGCACCACGAGCGTTACTAGATGATAATGCCCATCGGGCGACTTTCAGCCCTCGGGCCCTTCAGGTCCTCGGGCTGGAACATCGTCGCCCTCCTTGCATTATCATCATTCTAACGCCCTTGGTACATAAATAACTATTGAATTCAGTTGCATAATTTTTTAATGATTCATTTGCAATCAGGTGTTAATGAATATGTAAGCATTTTTAATTCGTAGCTACATTTAAAAAGGTAATGTCTTTTTAACTTACCTAATAAAATGCTAATTATTTATTATGTAATAATTGCTAATTCCATTAATTGATAAAACGGTTTCTTGACTGAATTATATATGTGCCAGATCCGTTCTATGTTTCTGTAGATTATTTATAGATCAAAAACCAGTTTTATTCAAATTGTTTCATTCTGTGAAATAAAAATAGATGAGATTAGACGCCGCTTTTCCAACTGTTAAACTTATAATAAGAAATACCCGACGATAATATAATTCCCACGAGGAATTACGGAGTTATAAATGCCATTAATGAGAAAAGTAACCGTATATAAACGTAATTGAACTAGCACTATGTAGTTGTTTCAGTAGGTGTATATATCTACTTTCATTCTCTTTTCTTGTGGTACTACGATTTGGGAATATACTGGGTGTTCATTTGTAATATTCCAAACTTTTATTTGCTTCTATTACCTTTTTCCAGTTATTATCTAACCTTAATTGCACTTTTTGACACAGTTTATATTGTTCATTGTTTCTAGCCTGATTTGAATTATGAATTAAATGAAAGAGATATACAAACATAAACACAGAACACTTTTAATGAACGAACAGATTGAGCTTAGTAATTCTCCGTTACTGGAAGTGTTAAGTAATTACTTTATATTATTTTTATCTAATTATTGTATTTACCATAGTGACGTGTTTGTTTATATTTCTATTATTTTTGATTATGGCAGCTTAGTTGTTGAAACAATTGTCAGGAGATATATTAAAATAAACTTGTGAAGCTTCTTACTAGTTGCATTTATTTATTGTACAATTTATATTCTTCAAACTGACTTGATGCTAATATTTTGGAATATTACTAGTGAAAAAATCTTCACAGCGAAATCTAATTTAACTCACTTATTGATAAGTAAATTTTATATGTCCCGTTTTTAAAGGCAGAAACCAACTTTATTGATAAACCAAAAACTAAGTAATACGTAATCTTATTCAAATTATTGCTATGCGCAAATGTGTTTAAGTGCTTTTATCAGTAACTGTAGATCTATGGAAAAGTAACAAGATATGAAGAACATAATAAAATAAATAATAAAAACACATAGGAAAATTACATTTTTTTGGTAAGGTAAAACACACATAAAAGCCTGTAAACAAAGCACATGAACAACATAAATTAAATTAAACAGAAAGTCAACACACAGAAAATATATTTGAATAAGATTAAATAAAATTAATAAAGCATTGATGTATACTTTGCCTGACCTTTCACATTACCAGAAAAAATATAAAAGAGTAGGCAAACACAGAAAAAAAGTCCACAAATAAAATAACAGTGCACAGCAAACTGCACATACTTTAAAAGAAGTATGAAACAATAAAAATAAAGCATATCTTCTTCTCGGATGGAAAGTAAAAAGAGGTGTGTCAATATTATGCTTGTTAAAATGCCTTTCTTATATTCGGCTAACTTTTAGTAGCGTCGTCGTGTAATCTAAACAATCGGTGCCAAGAGGTACGACGAGTTATTTGCAATTCTGATACCCCGCCCAAACAAACAAAAATAAAAGCGGTTAAGGTATACTTTGTCTGGGTTAATAAATTATATAAGGAAAAGCGTAAAGTCATATTTCTCCCATCTAACATGCAATACAAATACACACACTCATAGTTGAGGTGGCGGAATTTCTCAATTAGGAAAATCCCGTCAACCCAAGTGGGACTTGAACCGGTCCTCTCTTATTATATTATCTAAGCTGTTAAAAAAACCAGCGGCGTACGATATGACTACGGATAGGGGTGACAGATTGTATTGTATTGTATAAATGTTAATTATAATTAACATTTCCAAACCACTGAAGTAAATACATACTTGTGTGTGGTATAGGGCGGTATTATGTTTAACGACAACCACGGAAAGATGTTTATGTGGTTATCGAGACCAACTGCTTAATATCCCCATCTGACAGCACGTCGAAGTGTACTGAGGCTTTATCGACGACAAAAATATTCTCGCTGGTTCCTGGGATCGAACTCGAGTCGCCTGAGTAAGAGTTGGACTCTTTACCGTGCGGCCACCCACTTCACATGTCCCTTTTCATTACTGGTTTTACTTCTTTTCTTAATTACAATTAAAAATAGGCGCTATTGAATCCTTCAAGTTTATTTGCTGTTTATCTTATCAGTAATATTACAGGGTGGCGACCACGTGATCTCTGCGTGATCCGGGGTGCATTTTCCATTTTCACCCTCGTGATTTCTGTGACCCAGATTCATTATTTTCTTGTTTGCCCCGAGTTGCCAGGAAATTCGGACAACGTCGCGTTAAAAACACGAACATCGGTCAAGTTCAAGTTTTTTTTAGAAACGATGACATATCAACCTAATAAGCGTTTTTATCATAAACTGCAACTATCATCAAACTAATTATTTTTGTTGTCAAGAGCTTATTCGAAGGAGTTTTCTGATTTAAATAAAATGGATCAATGGTAAAAATTGCACTTATTTAATAAATCGTTCTTCTTACCTAATTTTAACAATTTTTATAAAAAATGTTCAAAATGTCCCAAATTAGATCGCAAACAAGCTTCTAAAACGTCTTCCGAAGTTATTCGTTCGGGAGTCGAACCCCGGTCGCCTGAGTAAGAGTTGAATTTTACCGTGTGGCCTTCCACTGGTAAGTGTTTAAGTTAAAGGTGTTACTGTATATACAAAAATTTAGAAAGATGATTTCGAAGAGAGAAAGAAAATGAATTTCAAAAAAATGATTATAAAAGAGAGAAAAATGAATGAACTAGTCATATCATTAGGGGGCCGCTAACTAAAAGAAAAAACCGTTTAAATTCTAGTAAGCATAAAATAATTAAACTATGAGAAATCGGTTTTTCAGGTTAACTAAAATTATAATGAAAGTAGTCATCGATTATTATTATTATTTCTAATCAGATATAAATAGCTTTACTGTGTTCATATCTCTAGTTGATTGCCAAATTCTAAAGTACCATGATAAATCTCTTAACCAAATCATAAACATCATGATTAGAAAACTAACCATGGCATTATTGGCGCAATTCTCAGGCAATTTTAAAAATAAACAACGGATGACAATAATTAATGTGACCTAAAGAGAAAGCTATCGAATTTTTCGAATTGTTCTTAATATCTTCTTATGCAATCTCATTATTACAACAATGCACATAATCTTTACATGAAAAAAGTCGCAAATTAATTTAGCCACTATTATTATTATTTTTAATAATTATGTTACCGTAAATTACGGGATTTTAAATTAAAAGCATGTTATTCCTCTGCCTCACTGTATATACACGTTGAAGGAAAAAAACTGCACAATGGAATCCACCGGTAAATTTTTAAATAAACGCTCCATTGTTGCATCTTCATTTTTTTCTGTTCGATATTTTAAGCAACAAAAATGTCTAAATTAATTTTTCTTGTATTCCTTCTTCTTTTTGAATAAAATTCGTAATTAATCGCTGTTTGCCTTTCATACCCCGTTATGCATTGACCTCATATAGAAAACATACTCGACAAATTTATTCATTATGCAGATTTCATTCAAAAGGGCTTAAATTATTCAGTGCAGACTGCTGGTAGTTATGGCCTTCATTTTCCTCGATTTCCTACCACTTGTATCAGATATTTTTCTTTATTTCTTTCAAATATATATTAGTATGTATACTACATCCATTTCCGTAATCTTAAAATAGTTTTTTGGAGACGTAAGTTGTTACCTTGAATGCCTCGGCATTGTTTTGCTTGTTGGTATTCCAACAATAAAGAAAGGAAAAAAATGATATTTGTAACAATTGCATCTTAAGAAAATGCGTTGTCATTAAAAATAAAATTGATATCACAAAAGTAGTAGTAGTAGCGGTAAGTGGAACGGAAATACAAAAGCCATGTTTGCACCACGGAAATTAGCAGAGTGGAGCAAAAGATGTAATCGGTTGGTAAAAAAACGATCCAGCTGCCCGAACATCCTGCTTTTGAAACAGCAGCACAGATAAACAACATACAGGTGATAGTTTGAATGTGAAGGATAACTGCTTTATTATTTCCTTATTACTTAATAACTATACACCAAAATACGTAATAACACGCCCGTTACAAAAAGGAAAAATATTCAAAATTTGTTTACTAACGTTGTTAAATGGCCAAGGTTTCTGATTTATAATAGAATGAAATGTATAGAGAGCAAAAGTCGATAAAGGTTCTTTCGATTGACCTTTGACTGTCTAATTTTCTCTTTCCTATTTCCCTATTTGGCTATACATGCAGGACTGTTGTGCTTTCGGGGCGAGGGGGGTTAGGAAGGAAATCGTATATGTGACTTGGAATGAAGAAAGGGACTTTTTTGTTTAAGAAAGGACAAAAACCTGTAAATTGATTTTATCCAACCTTACATCCTTTTCTTCATTCCTAGTCACATATTAATTTATTATAAAAGATTGAAGAGTTCAGTTATTAGATGATAGCATATAAGCAAATAGAAATCAAAGCACTTCCACATAAAATCTCATTCATTCAATCTGAATCAAACCGACTAAACGGATATTGATGTGTTAGGCAGAATTGAGAATTTAAAAATTTAAAGAATTAAAATTTACTAGCAGTTAATATTATCTGCAGAGAGATTTTCTTTGATGATCTGCCTAATCAACTAATAACCTTTTATAGTATCAAGATTAGCGTAGATGGCTCTATTCCTACATATTTTAATTAATGTGGCACTACGTAATAGATTCTCCTTTTATAGGAAGCTATAATAGATCGTAAGAATGATTCATCTAAATTAACTTTTAACATAAAAGTAATAGTAATCATTAACAAATATGAATTGCGACATAATTAGTTATAACTTTTTGATTTTTAATATTTTTTAAATCTACTTATATATTTATAAAACAATTGAAAATTAAATTAAATTAAATTAAAGTAAAATATCGAAAAGTTAAAAAACTCTATTGTTCTTATTATTGTAACAAATAGAGAAATCCCTATATGCGGACGGCAGAACATTCCAGAGCGAAGCGTCATACACCCGCGAGAACCCACTAGAAGATTCGCGGCCCATCTACAATATTCGAGCCTTGTCGCGTGTATGATGTAACGTCACCGAGCTTTCTAGTGCATTCTATATATGCGCCGCGATGGGCCCGGCAGGATTAGTGTTTTAGCCGGCATATCGAAGTGTGATATGTGTAATTAGTAATCAAATATATTAGTGAATAAATAAATGTTTAATAATTGTTAATACATAAATAGTTCTTTTATAATTTACTTTAAGTTTTTAAATACCTAGCATTTAAGTTCATTAAATAGTTTATAACTATAGTGTTTTAATTAGTGTATTTAAATAATATCTCTCTTGTGAATAGACGATTTAAACAGCATTTTTGTTATTATTTTAAAAAGAACGTTACATTATTATTATTTTTATTGTTGAATTTTAGAATATTTTTGTTTAAGAATCTTAAGGTATATCTAAAAATAGAGTATTGATAAATGTTCTGTTAGAAAATAATTTAATGATAAAGAATTATTAAAGTCAAATGATAAGTTTTGCAAATTGAAAGTACAAAAAACTATTTAATTATGTAATCATTACGTAATATATCTTTGATAATTTTTAATCATACACTATTTAGTATTTTAAATAATATTTGATAATTTAAAAATGAATCATTATTTTAAATTTGATAAGCAATCAAGAATTAAACTGTCATTTTCTTTTTCTTTATATATTTAACTAAAATATACAGAAAGCATTTGCAGCTTTAAAATCTGTTTTATTTTAAAATAATTAAATGAGTAATTGAATTTAAAATAAAGTTATAAAATTGTAAATACATATTACGATAAAATCCGACAACCAATATTATGATACTACAATAAATAAAAGTTAAATAATTAAAATTAATGAAGTTTATTGAAAATCTTAAGATGTGTATATTGCAAATTTATTAAAAAAATTATTATCGATTAATTTTCTTAAAATAAGATTTAGTTTTATTAAGAACAGTATTAAGTAAATATTTATTGTAAGATTATTAAAGTTTTGATAAATTATATGAATTTTTAAATATCAAGTGATTAATAAATAATTAAATTATAATTTGCTTGTTTTAAAGCATTATTATTTTGTAATTTATAAAAATTGAGGGCATCTTACATTTCTAGTTAAAAGATAAGGTTTAACTAATAAATGAAATTTAAGACATTCACAAAAGTCTTTAGTATTATTAAAATGGCAAACAATAAAAAATAAATGTGCAAATGCTTATTTTCCAATATTAAGGTCTTAATATGCAATAGTCGTATATTTTTGTTTTAATTATACAGAATTTATTAAAATACAGTGCTTAAGTTTGTTTAAAAGTACTATATTATGAAATCTTGATTTAAATAACTTCATAAATAAATAATCTTCATTTAAGTAAAGTTTTAAGTTATTATATCTTTACTCTTGAATTAATAAACAATAAAAATACAATTATTTAAAATAAATAAGGATTTTGCAAGGAATATTTATTTCGTAATTAGTTAATTGTAAGAAGACGAAAATAACGAACATTATTTGTAAGTTATTTATAAAACGAGAATTTAAATCAAAATGTATTAATAAAATGTAAGTGTCTAAAAATAAATCTTTTTGGCATCGATTGATGATTCTGTCGTGTTATTCATCTAAAAAAAATCAAAAATCATGTTATAGATTTTAGTCATTTCGAAATATAATTTTAACATTTTTTTAAATTTCAGAATATCGAATGAAAATTTCTTGTCGATTGATAAAATTGTTGAATACGCCAAATGCTGGAATTGTAAATTAAAAAATATCTTAACTAAAACTTTGAAAACATGTATTTACAAAATGAGTCAAAAGGCCATCCATTTTATAAGCTGACCTAGGCTTAACTAGATTAACCTAGCCTTGAATTACCTTTCTAAGGCGCTTCTAGCCTAATGAAATTCGTGGAAATTACTGGCTACACCTACGTTGATGTGTAGGTTTTGGACTCATTCTTCATAAATATTGTCATGGCGTGAGTATTCGATAAAGGATGGGTTGATTTCAGCTAAAAAGTTTGAATTGGCTCCCACCTCTGTGTGATGGTGCAATATTTTGGGTAAAAACGTAATTAATGTCCCGATATATTTTTATTTAGATTTTTTGCGTTCCATCTTCAGTGTAGTATTTTCTTCATTCCTTTGATTTCCGAGAGATTTCCATGGCAACCAATCTTTCATAAAAAAACTACTAAATCCCCCCCGCGAAACGATTTATTTGAATTAGGAATGAACTTAAAAAATTCATCAACGTAATTGTTTTTCAGGAATGAGAAGAGACATTTGTCATACAAACATGTTCTTGTCATACAAAATCTCACCTTGTTATTCAAAGGTTTTAGTCAGAATATATTAACTTGTGAAGCAGTATTCATTTTATAGCCACTCTTTATTTGTGGTACTTATTATTTTCTTTAGTAGCAAAATAGTCTAAAACTTTTTATAAATAATTTTGTAATAAGAATTATTTTGCAAACAAATGGAAAATTCATAAATGGTAGTTTATTTAAGGTTAGCAGGTAGAAGGGGAGGGCAGTTTAAAACGGTGTCTCCTAACCTAACATTGTATTTTTCCACTCCATGGCCAGAAACTTAAATTTTCCTCTTGCAAAATAATGAGGAAAATTCTTTTTTTTTCTCTCTAGTGAGGAAAAGTGCAATATAGTGAGAGAAATTAATTTTCGCTATCTAGAGAGGAATAGATTGAAGTTGCACAAGTTCTCGGTAATAAATTGATCGAGAAGCAAATTCTCGCAATTCAATTCGTAATGTATACATTTGTAGAATAAAGTTTGTTTTTAAAGTTCAAGATTAGAAAATTTTATGGTTTAGAGAAATGCTCATCATACCTCGAGCTCCCGAGTGAAGAGAAACGTTTTCTTTTCTAGTTGGACAAATAACTAACATATTGACTTTAAATGCTAATATATATTTCAGCAACGATGTTACCTTTTTCTCGGTTTAACACTGTCTGACTGTAAGACGGTTTATTATCATTAAGGTCCAAGTGTACCCAAAAACGTGTGTTATTTGTTTCATAAATAATATAATAATGTGATCACTTTGGTTTTAAGTTAATAGTCTACGAATGTTAAAAACTTGCTTACCTAACTTGTTTTAGAAAAAAAAATTTTTATTTAAATTATTTCACGTGTTATACGTGGAAAATTAATTTTAGAAAAACTGTACATTCAAAATTAACCAAAATAATACCACTTATATTTCATAGTATTTGAGCTATTTTTCCAGAATTTTAAGAAAATCGTATGTCTAGCGACTAAATTATTGCCAAAAAACCTGCTTTTTGCCAAAAAAAAAACTGCTTTTTTGGCAAAAAGGAGGTAATAGTTTAGTCCCTAGACATACGATTTTCTTAAAATTTTGGGAAAATAGTTCAAATACTATGAAACTTGAGTGGTATCATTTTGATTAATTTTGAATATACAGTTTCTCCAAAATTAATTTTTCACGTATAACATGTGAAATAATTTAATTAAAAAAATTTCTTTCCAAAACAAGTTAGGTAAGCAAGTTTTTAACATCTATTAACTTAAAACCAAAGTTATCACATTATTATATTATTTATTAAACAAACGACACACGTTTTTTGGGTACACTTGGACAAATACAAAGTGTGGTTAGGAGACACCGCTTAAAATATAGTGGTTTGATAGACACAGTCCTTACAATCTTAGTAATTACAATAAAATTAATAATAAGAACGTTCAAATCAATTTTAAAACAAGCAGACCCGAAAAGATTTGGGATGTAAAATCCATCTTATGTCAAAGAAAATATGTCATGTAAAAATTTAAAAATTCCTGTTTGAGCATGATATTTGGATGTTCTGTGGAATGAACGACTCATTTCCCGATTTTATAGTTTTTTACACTCATCTTCTCTTAGCTACTCCAAATAGAACCACCGTAACTGACATAACTTTCAACATCTTCATTAGTACTCAGCAGACTAGGCTTTTAAACCAACCAAAACATTGTTTTGTTTTAACTAGCACGGGCGGGGGAATTACTTTTATACTAGGAATTACCTGCATATTGACCCTTACAGTAATCCAGTTCAGTAACCAGTGATGTATAACGTTAGGAACGCAGTCTATTTTGAAAGTCTTTATTTTTTTAAAGACAACAACAAAGAAGAATCATGAACACTGCATATCTTTATTTTCATATAAAATACTTATCATAGTTTAGGTTGGTTACATAAAAAATTATCATAAATATAATCTGCACCATTAAAACTAACTAGAAAAAATCGAAGATTAATAAAAATTTTTATTATTTCCCTGTTTTATTAGGATCTGGTTCTGCTAGTGCAGCTAACATGGCGACATCCCTTTCGGAAGCAATGCGTCTTTCTTCATCCAATCGGGCGTCTCTCTCTATTTTCCGCTTTCGTTCCTCTTCTCTAATCGCTACTTCACGTTTAGCTAGATAGGCTCTTCTGAATAGTCCATAATAAATCCCAGCTAATAAAAACGCATATCTAAAAAGCTTCAACACAATGTTTGAGGTTAAGTTGACAAATTATTTTGTAACTTAATTAATTAATATTTTACTTTTACCTTTATTGTTGGAGATACTTTCATAGGTGGAGGAATTGGAAGCTTACCCATATTTATTCAATAGTTATAGTCACAATATAACCTTGTAAGAAAAAAATCGATGTTTTGACACTATTTACAATAATGACGTTGATGGTGGGTGTTGGTTTAGTTAGAATTTGTTTGCAATGTTGTCAGATTGGTTTATTTGGGATCTTCATATGTAAAAAGAATGCTACCAACTGAAAATTATAATTAAAAATGTTCTGTAATATATTTATTGATAATTGAGAATTATTCGTTATTATCTTAGGTTATTATGAACATTTACGATAAGAAACAATAGTCATGTCTAAAATTTTGAGATTAGTTTCAATTAACAGATAGATGCGCATCTTAGCGCCGGTACGATCTACGCGCGGGAAATTCAAATTTTATTGTATTTTCTTGTAAAATAGATGACTGCTTTTTGTTACAAATAATTTATTATATTTATTCCAAAAGCTGAGAAGCTTAAGTAATGATGATGTTATTATCAGCGCGATAATAACATCATTCAACTGATTCAGGTTAATTGCGAAAGCTTTTGAATTCAGTCTCGGAGTAATATTAAATACTACTAAAAGTTTCCATTTTCTGAACTTTCAATGTTTGGAAAAACTAATCTACTGGTTTGAAGCTCTGAAATCTAATTTAATCTAATAAAACTCTAAAGTTTAAAACAATTTATTACACTAGCTTGAAATTCTGCAAATTTTACAACTCTTTGTTCTGGAATTACGAAACTCTGATAGTTAAAATTTTAAAACTGTGGACTTATGGAACTGTGGAAAATATTTTGTACATTCAACTTGCGATTTTAAATCTTTGAAACCTTAGAAGTTTAATCAATCAACAGAGCATTGCTTTAATTTTTCCTCATATTTACCCGAATACATAGAGATTATGTAAACCTAACGTTTTCATGATATTTACATATTACCGGCTGACAGAATTATTCAACTAAACTAGAATATCTATTTGTTACTTCATTAATTTACCAAGATCACGCAGAGACAGAATAGAGCATTTAATTGTATTTGGCTTTGTAAAATTGTTTGACAAGAAGATTACATACTAATTGTTTTTTATTTTTGTTTCCGGTAAGTTACTGCAAGAAAACACCCAAACATTTTGTTAATGGTAAGGCAAGTCGACCCGATCATTGACGTATGTATTAAATTTCGAAACACAGCTTGAATGGAGCCGGACATTTGGCCGCGGTCGTCTAGACGCGGTCATTTCGGCGCGGGACACTTCGGAGCCAGGACACTTCAGCGCAGGTACACTTCGGCGCGGACCACTTAGGCGCAGGGACACTTCGGCGCGAGAAATTGTCTAGTATTATTATAATGAGTAAAATCTGTAGGTACTTACAGGTAATAAATACAGTATGATCGATGATGAGAAAAAAAACTCAATATCTGCCAATCACAAAAGCACGTATGTACTGCCAGATTTACTACTAAAACATTAAAATCAAAATTCTGCAAAGAATTTTATTGTCTATAAGAAAATTTTATAAAATCAATTAAATGACAGGAAAATTGACATTAACATTGAATATCGTACTACTGATAAATGGTACGATATAAATAAACGCGTCCTACTTCACGAATTTTGTCTCAGTAGGTAACACTTATAAATGGATACTGCTTAGTGCTTGTAGTCCAGCGCTTACAGACAAAAAGCACTGGAATAACGCAATTTAACCAATCCAAGCGAAATTCTGGCATTAAGAAGGTATATATGTGTGTACATAAAAATAAAAAAGGTTACTCTGATACTAGGGTAGCTTGTCCCAAAAAATTAGGCTAATGGCTCAAAAAAAGTTTTGTTTAAAGATCTCCGAAAGTTTTACTTTAATTTGTTCGGGGGAAAATTTACACCAATTTGCACCAAAGTGTTTTTTTGTCGAAGTGTGTCTGTGCCTAAGTGTCCCGGCACCGAAGTGTGCCTGCGCCGAAGTGTCCTTGCGCCGTACTATCCGGCGTCCAAATGTCCTTGCGCCGAAACGGACGCCCCCAAATGTCCTAGAACGCAGCTTGAAGTATCTTTTTGACTCATCAAAAGTTAATACTTCAGTGACCTAATAGAACTCACTATTGGCTTAATTGACGAGCTACAACTTCTAGCAACAAAAGAAAATCGTAGCTATACAGCTTTAGCCAAGTCTACGTTCTCTGATGATGATTTGGTATTAAAAGTCCACATGTTAGTAAAATTAGTAAAAAACATGTAACGTAATCTGTACGTATACTATAGTATTTCTCTCTGTCTACTGACTCTCTTGGTAGTGATATTTCTCTGATGAGTAAATCATTACTAGGTCACATTTCATAACCTACAGCATTTGCTTGTTTCAAAACCGCTCGTAATTATAACCGAGTTTCCATATTATTTATAACATCCAATCCTGCAGACTATTAACGTCATCGTATCATTGTATCCCGAATTTTCGTGACGTACTATAGACAGCCCTCATTTGGTCGAGGAATTGAAGTGACCTCCCAGGATAGCTTTACTTGGGCTCAGCCGTAACGGGTTTTGGATCTCGGGTACTCAACCCTGGGGGGTCGAGGAAACGACTGACGACACCGTCTTCCATAGGACAGTGGTCAGGGCCCACTAACTGGATAAACCTGATTAGTCTCTTTGTACTAGAATCCAGCCCTGATCTGCCATCATTCATCTCCAAACTCGCGACTGGCCCAGTCATGAAAGAGAGTCGCTTGCAGCCTATGGTATGGAACTTTTTTATAAAGGAAAACGCCCCCTACTGACTGCCCTAGACTTGTGCTACCAAGACCACGTGATGTTTTATCATCAATTGATTTTCCCACTGAAATTCGAGAATTGAAACTTTTCCTGTCTTAGTAGGGTAATGGTTGTCAATATTCCAAAAGTGATGAGAGAAAGAGTTCTTCTATTGCAAACTTTCTTTAAGTTGGAGGTGACTATAGCCGAATCCAACTAAAATCTATCGAAATGGAGCACTAAGACTTAGTAAATAAGAAAGCTTCTTGCGTTTAATTCGAATCAACTCGAAGTAGCAAGAGTGAAAATCTTCAAATGTGATAGGTCTCACTCGCAGAGCTAGTGAAAACTTGTCAGAAAGTGCTGTTGTCTTTTTTTTAGGATGGCAATTTTCGTCCGAATCGGAAGAAAATCGACCTGTAAACATAACAGGAATATTTAACATTTAATGGAATTTATCATCTAACCACTGTAACACATTCGCATACAATACATCTTTCAGCATATGTAATTACAGAACAAACCCTAGCACCACCAATGAATGTCGAAATGAAGAACTTCAACGGATATGTTGTAGTAATAGTGGTATAATATGTACTCAGACATACAACAAAACAAAGTTAATTTGAAATATTTTTTAAGACGTTGGGGAACAAATTTGTCGCAGGACAGATTTAACTCAAAACATCCGCCTTGAGGTTCCAGACTGAACATTCGAAAAGGAAAAGAACTACATTAGACTATCGGAGGGAACCGGTATAATCATATTGCTAGAAGCAGGCCTACATATTGGACAAGTGCTTTAGCCGAGCTTTAGATTTCTTTGTCAGGAAATATGTCTTTAGTAATTACGTGGATATTGTCGTATGCTTTGACCTTGCCTCTGGTCATACGTCATTAATAATCACATACACGCACATCTGCAATTAAAGAACAAAGCAGGCCCTCTCTAAGTAAAGTGAACACTTAATGCCCGGCAGTACGCTAAATACTTTAATTAATCTATAGGTGGTAGACAAAAAGTTAACCAACACCTACCCCACAGTTTATTGATTGCTAATCTATAGTTACCGACTGACTGATTATTCAGGTCTACTCCGCCCTTTTGTTTATTGTTCATTGAGAACGCGTGTGGTTGAGTCACGTCTACTTTCTTCTTCGCCCCATCTCTTCACTTTTTGGTAGGCCAAATTGAATCGTGAACACCTCGTTGTTTGTATCAAATTTGTAATTGTAGATGGCTCTTTGTTGTTTTGTCTAAAATTTACCTATTCTGTTCTCTCTTACGGCGTCAGTTGCTCTAAACCTTTTTTTCTCTTAGTACATACACAAGAGCGCATGGACTTTAAAACTTTCAACGCACACCCTAACAGATCTAAAACTACTTTTGATTCCAAAGGCATATTAGTTACATTCCTAGAGGATTACCTAGTATGTGTCAAGATAATAACATTAAAACATCTATTGCAAAAAATCCTTTTTAAGGGTCTACAGTACGTACGAATTTATGAGCCCTAAAATGCTTTTCGCTCTATGCTTGTTATTCAGTTATTTCTTAAAATTTTCACACCCTACTGGAACCAAAATAAAGAGGAAAGTCCATTCTATCTAAATAGTATTTTTCATGGAAAAAGATTTACAAGAAAAACATAGAAAAATCGATTGATTTTAAAAAGCCTTAGATATTAATCAAGCTTAATTCTGAAAAAATCAAAAACATGCGAGTAGCTTATTAATCGTACCTCACTTTGCTTTTTGTTTCATTTTAATAGATGGAGTAATAAGATCATGAGGAAAATAATTATAAATCAATTTCCTTTGGATTTTTAATTATTATTGGTGTCAAAAGAAGCCACTGCCACTACATCTGCTAAATTTCAAACTTGTTTCCGCCTACTCTAGCGGTATGCGCACGATATTGCTTCGCACGTGGATGTAACGTGGTTTCAGTAATTTTTTTAAATCAAATTATGAAATACTATTTAAATTATTTTATAAACATTTTTTTTTCAAAATTTTAAAACTTTTTTCTGTGGGGGGTGATTGGTACAAATGACTTCACAAAATATAATGTGCAATTACAAATAAATATAATTCATAATGTATCATCACCATAGCGAATGCAGGGCACACTAGATTTGTAATCACAAAACGGAAGTTTTAATTCCAGTTTGGGTAATTTTTATAATAAATAAATACTATGTATATGTTTTATAAATAAACGAGTTTTTTAGAAATATAATATTTATAAAAAGGCATAATTACATAAAATCATCGTACTTCTATAGTCATTGCTTAAACTACGTACATTTATGTTAATTGAAAATAAAACTAAGCGATTGAACATACGATATTAGATAAAATCTAAGATTAGCTGTAATAGTACTGTAGAATGCGGCGCCAGCGCATCAAGCAACTATCGCCTGTGCCTCGATGCGGAAGGTGTTTGCATCTGCAACTCGTGTGTTCTATCTATCCCTGTTCCGGTAATTTCTTTTTATTTGAACTAGTTAGTTTTGAAAAAGTAATTATTTAATTATTTAGATTATATTTGTAAATGTTATTTGTTTTGTTACTATTTTAAAAAAGCTACCGGAGCAGGGATCGATCCTGCTACCGAAGCACATCGAAGCACAGGGAACAGTTGTTAGATATTAGAGCTAATGTTAGATTTTATTTATGCTTTACAATTAAATATTAATATCATTATGTTTAGTTTTACTTTCAATTAACATAAATATACATAGTTTAAACAATGACAATTTTCTGTAATTATTTTTTTATAAATATTATAAAAAATATTTATAAAATATGTTGTTTTTATAAAAAAATTACCCAAACTGCGATTAGAACTTGATATTGGAATTCGAAATCTAGCGCGCCCTGCATTCTGCTATGGCGTTTGTTGTCATACATTTCTTCTTTAATTAATGTCCATTTATCATAATTTTTTTGCATGTTTCTTATTTATTATTAATTACTTTTCAATTATTTTTTATATATTACGTATTACTAATTACAGTAAATTGACTTACCAATTGATTAATATTAATTAATCGACAATTAATATTAATTCATTTATGAATTTCGTTCGTTTAAGTGTTGAAATTCTATAAGAAATGGGGGAAATGAGTAGGATAGAGTTACATGATTCATACTACTCAATATGGGCGTGTAATTTTAGCAAACGAAACCACCCACCTTAAAGAACATTATTTCGAGGTTATGTCCAATACGATGAATGCTCCTGCATACTATAGGCCCTTAAGCTGTGTCCGTCAGTGGTCGTACATACGGTCATCGTTATATTCTGATTGTTAGTGACATGACAATAGCCTGTTTCTAGTCTTTTTAAAAATATTTTTAGGATTAAACCCTTTCACCAAGTCGGTTACAATTTTTGCTTGCTCTGCTCTTCACTGCTGTTATACCAATCTATGCATTAGTCTTAGGCAGTCCGAAAGCTTGTGTCAAACCAGGCACGTTATACGATATAGCATTATTATGTAAAGTATCATCGACGAACTCGTTATTATCCGCAAACTATCAATTTGTCAACAATATATCAACAACCTTAGGGTTTTTGTACGTTTTTGGAAAATCACTACGTCTGCAACAATGTTCACCTACTTTCTGCCATAAAACATCTGGGAACGAGTTCACCCTAACTGAGAATCGAACCTAGAACCTCATGACAATGTCCAACATTCTGCCATCTTTTCCACGTCTATTTTGGCAAAGAAACTCAGAATCCTATATTTTTCTCAAACTGATTCTGAGCAAATCTTGGTGTTATTCTCCTATACGTACGAGTTTCCCGGGTGCAAAAGTTATAGTATTAACATTACTAGCATGGTAAGAGGGTTTTTACTTGCGGACAGAAGGACATGACTGGTGAGTCGTAGACGAGCCTGTCACCTTCTGGAGCCAGTAAAACCAGTTACCTTGCGTGTATTACTGTATTGTTATATATTTTATTTGTTATTCATTTGTAAATAAATGAAAATACCTCAGATACATATTCAAATTTCGATTACAAAAAATTCGCAATAAATTTGTGGTAAGCTTTGGAAACGTTACCATGATTGCATGTTGTTTATTTCACGATTTATTTATTTTCACAATTTTGGTGAAAATGAATGTGCCCGAAGCAATTATTAAGGAAGCCACCAGCGTAGCTTCAAGTTTATTGCCAGAAAAGTCATCTTCAAGATACGAGCGTGAATATATTATTACGGGAAATAACAGTTGTACCATGATTTTTAACGTTTATGATGTAAATAAAACAAAATTTTCTAATGTAAATAATGCTACTAACTTGTAAACCTGACAGTTAACCTGTAAAAATTTTACAAGTTAGTAGCTTGTAAAAAAAAACTTTCTTTATTAATATGGTGTTTTGATAAATTGACGTTTACAAATGAGTAACAAATAAATTTTTTTACTAGTCTTTTGTCTTACTAGACACCCAACCATTAGTTATGCTAGGGATTTGGTTTCAAAAATTATTTTTAACTCCATAGCTATTCCTCTTAAATGAAAATGAACTAATACAGAGTGCGAGTAAAAGGGATCCTCACTCCGCTCGTCACAGCCATTAGAAGTCGAAATCTTCTATTACAGTTGGTGCAAGCAGAATTTTAGAAGTGTGTTCAAATGAGTATGATGGGCGCTAACGTGTTAACATATTGCAAATACGTATTATGAAGTAAAACGTTTTGTATGACCGCCAACGCTAAATGGTAAACAAACCGCACTCTTCACAACTTCCTGAAGACGCCTCGAGTTATAACTCGTGTGTTATACAGAGTGAGTTTGTGGATTCAAGGGCAGCCGTTAGCGGACCCTTTCGTCCTGTAGCATGTCATGAAACTAGGCTGGATTCAGGTGTAGTGGCTGTACTGAACTCTAGCAACAAGAAATAGCCACCTAATAGCCCAAAAGAAAATATTCGAGAATACGCTAGAAATTTGTGTTTCACTCCCATAATTGCAATTATTAGTATTATCTTCATAGAGACAGATATTTCTCGGCGTTCACACTTTTCCAACAATTACGGATACAGATACTGCGTTTGTTGTTCCTTTAGGCAGGTTCTAGATGTTTAACCTGAACTCCTTTAACAGTCATACGAGAGCAGTACATATTTGCTTTAGAGTATATATAGATAGATAACATCCCGAAAACTGCTAACAATCAGTATATGAAAATAAAAGTGACAATTGCTGATTAAAACATGTTGATTCTGAAAAAAAAGAACAACCACATATTTCCTTATAAATAAATAGTCTGTTTGAAATACTGCGTAGAACTCCCCTTCTCTTTTTTTATGTTTTATTCTGAATCATCCAGTATATACTGGGATGGCAACAGTTATATGACGCTAGCTATTGCTTCTTTATTTATCAACATATTTAAATCAAACTGTAGAATGCACTAAATAATTTATGTTTGTGTTTCTCATTACTAATATTATGATCATGTTACAATATGCTATCTTAAAGATTATGTTTCCATGACATCTTGTTGTTTTACAGAATCTGTCTTTTGAATAAATCTGTCTTAAACTGTATGTATTTCTAGTCTTTCTTATTTATCACAACATTGGTTATGGGCCCAGGGCGTTATTAATAGTATTATATAAATGGTACGGTAGTCTGAAGAGTGTATCATTGGAAGAAATGGCTGAATTGAATAGAACTCGATTTCATTTATTTGATGGAAGTAATTTCGATGACTGGCAGTTTAGAATGAAACTTTTATTAGAAGAGAAAGACTTATTATTATGTATCAACTCTGAGAAATACTTATTGAACTTTGAAAAACTGCTAAGAGATTTAAAGAATTCAGGATCAAAACTGGAAGAAAGTGACATAATATGCAGTCTGCTATTGACATTACCAAAAAGTTATGAACCATTACGAGTTGCTTTGGAGACAGTTCAAAATCTTACTCTAGATATGGTCAAACATAGATTATTGGATGAAGATTTGAAGAGAAAAATAAAAGGCACTGACCATACAACAGGTAAACGTAATTCCACAATGTTACAGCTGTGGTGGACCACATAAGCAAAAACTCTGCACTAAGGAAAATGGTTCTACTCGACAACATTATCAGTATTTCAATCAAAACCAGCATTATTATAGTAGAAATGGTGACAGGACAAATAATAATTACTATTCATTAGCGAACAGATATGGTAATTCACAAAATGTATGGAGACAAAGACAAGGAAATGCACGAGCTGAATTTAGTAGAAATGAAGAACCTGAAGGTCAAATTGAAGATAATAATTGTGATGAACAAGAATGTGTAAGTTTTTTGTGTTATAATAAGTGTTATGTTGAAAATATAAAAACATGAAGCATTGGTGACAGCAAAATTCAATAGGCCAATTTCTAGATACGTTGTAATAATGAAAAAGAATTTGTTTCAAGTGAATTGAAAGAGTTTTGTGAAGAAAGAAATATTCAAATAGAGTACGCTGCTAAATATACACTTTGACACAATGGAAAGGCTGAAAGATTAAACCGCACCTTGGTTGAGAAAGGTAAAACAATACTTAGTGAATCAAAATTGCCAAACAGTTTCTGGTCTGAGTCTATTAAAACAGCAACTTACATTCTTAATAGAAGTCCAACCAGAGCATTAAGAGGGAATATCACACCAGCAGAAATTTGGTACGGTACTAAACCAAATATTAAACATCTGAGAATTTTTGGATGTTTAGCATATTTTTACATGTCTAAACAGTTACGATATAAAGTTTATTCAGAAGAAGTAAAATGTATAATGTTGGGGTATTCCACAAATGGATATATATATATTATGGAACATAGAGAAAGGAACTGTAATAACTGCAAAAGATGTAATTTTTTATGAAAGCAGATTTCCTGCAATAGAAGATCGCTTATTTACAGTGATGGAAGAAATAACAGATGAAGCTGAGTATGAGAGCATAGAATCAGAAGAACTAAGATAAGATGAAAAGCAAATTGAAAACCATGAAGATAGCCAAGTTGGAAGTAACGAAGGCCAAAAGACAAAGAATCTGAAGTTGATGTAGTCAATGATGAGAGTCAAGGAGCTGAAGGATGTAATAAGCATGCAGACAAAGACGTGAATACAAGGTATAAAGATGAAGAATGCGAAAATAACTCAACTACAAATGATAAACAGGGAGATGCTGATAAGAATTTAGAAAGCAAGAAAAATTCTACATTCAAGAAAAAGAAAAATAAAGTTGTTCGTGTAAAGAAACAAGGCAAAGAAGACAAAAATGAGAGTGTAATAGAAGATAATGATAAAAGTAAATACGAAGATGATTCTTCTAAGAAGAAACGAAGCAAAGAAGACAAAAATGAGAGTGCAATAGAAGATAATGATAAAAGTAAATACGAAGATGATGCCTGTAAGAAGAAGCTAAGCAAAGAAGACAAAAACGAGAGTATAATAGATGATAATGGTAACAGTAAAAACGAAGATGATGCTTGTAAGAAGAAACGAAACAATGAAGACAAAAATGAGAGAGTACTAGAAGATAATGATAAAAGTAAATACGAAGATAATGCTTCTAAGAAGAAACGAAGCAAAGAAGACAAAAATGAGAGTGTACTAGATGATAATGGTAAAAGTAAAAATGAAAGTGATGCTTGTAAAAAGAAAAGAAACAAAGAAATCGAAGATGAGAGTGTAATAGAAGAGAATGATGGAAGCAGAAATGGAAATGATGGACGTAATGATGAAGGTAAAGGTGGACAAGAAGATGTAAGCAATAAGAGAAATGAAGATGACGAAATATGAATTGGATTTGCTGATTCAAATTGGTCAACAGATATTGATCGAAAATCTACATCTGACTACTTATTTAAAGTATTCGTATCAATAGTGACCTGCACCAGTAGAAAGCAAACCACTGTAGCACTGAAGCCATCTGATTAAAGAATTTGCTAAAGATTCTTGGAATTGAAATAAAGCAACCAATAACCATCTATGAAGACAATTTAGGATGCATATCAATCTCAAAAAACCCTGATAGTAATGAAAAGATTAAACATATCGATATAAAGTATCACTTTCTTAAAGAGAAGATTGCACTTAAGGAAATAAATCTGATACATATTCCAACACATTATTTAGAAATTATTTAGCGAGGAGGGGTGTAGAATGCACTAAATAATTTATGTTTGTGTTTCTCATTACTAATATTATGATCATCTTACAATATGCTATCTTAAAGATTATGTTTCCATGACATCTTGTTGTTGTTTTACAGAATCTGTCTTTTGAATAAATTGTCTTAAACTGTATGTATTTCTAGTCTTTCTTATTTATTACAACACAAACTTTGGTGTTTCATTTATAGTTATAGCTTTATTACCCATTTTTACAGGTATACCAAATTTTCCAAAAACTTCCGATGTCACCGCAAATGACATCAACTTCGAAATCTTAAATGCAAACGTATCACTTATTTTTGCATATTTTGAATCTGCAATAAGCTCTGAATACAGTAATACTTCATTTGTTAACTTTTGCTGCCATGGTAACGAAATTTTTTTTAACTTGGAATCTAGAAGGCTGTAAACCACCCAAAACCATTATTAATCGATTAAGTGTGATAAAAGAAATGTGAAATCGATGCTATACTGTATTTGTCATAGGATATTGAGCTTTTCACAAAAGATGCGTTTTCCCAGAAAATTCTCCTGCGGAAAGCGTAAGCGTAAAAAATACTCTGTTAAAGTCATGAAAAACTTACATAACGTTGGATTTGAAAAAATGAGTATTGGAGTAAAAACCATTATGTTAAATTTTGCGTTGCCGCGGAGACGGCGTAAAACAAAATAGCATCGATTTCAAATTTTTATTGATAATTAACTTCATAGTGTTGTAGACCAATGAGACATTAAAAACAGTGTCACATGCACCAATCGCAAGTTAGAAATGATTTCTTTAACTGAAAAGAATGTATGCTACTTTTCTTGCCGCTACCTCATTGTTTTAGCATTATTTTAGCAACCATTAATATTTAAAAAATCAAATGTCATTTTGACAAATTAAAAATGTCGCGCTTCGGCAACATTCCTGACGCTTCAATTAATGAAAACATTCAAAATTCACTTTTAATTATAATTATAATTGTTCTCATAAATAAAGTTGTTAAAAATTTGACGTATTTAACGCTTCATTCAGTTAATTCTCCAAGATCATTCGTTCTCAACTCTTGTCAGGCAAGATTTTTTTTTTTTTATTCGCATTGATTGCTAAAAGGCAATTAAACTCGATCAAATTCTTGGGAAAAGAACCCTCGCGCTCCGCGCTCGGGTCTTTTCGTCAATTTGATCTCGTTTAATTGCCAAGCAACCAATGCTCATACAAAATAAAAATCTTGCCGACAAGAGTTGAGCACTTATGATCTTACTGTTGACAATTAATCAATTCCTAATGATTTCACATGTTTCGCGCCTTATAGATTCGGAACTATAAAAGTTGTTTCGTTGCCATGGAAGTAAAAGTTAGTAAATGAATGTTGGGTTCTGTATTTCAACTCGTTTTGCACTGAAAGCTCTATTGCTATAGTTACAATTATTTATAGCAATGGATACCATAGAAACCGAGCTCTTCGAACAAACAAATCTGAAATATATAACGCGAAGTGTTATTGAATTCAAAACCATTCTAGACGGGAAAAGTATGCAAAAAAATAAGTGGTGCATCCGATTTAAGATTCTGGAGTTGGTAGCACTTCCGGTGAAACCGGAACGCTTAGAAGAAGTTTAGTGTACCTAAAGAAATGGCGAATGAAATTACAAATAAAATACCAAAAGTTTTGATAAATTACACGATTAAAACCTCACAAAATTACGTGAGGTGTCTTCATCTGACGTATAAATATTTCTAACTGACGTATAATGTGTTCATAGCATGGCAACATCAGTTACTATCTGACATTGTTTCTAAAATTGTCGTAAGCATTTTTGAGAAACCTCCAGATCAAACACATAGTCGTATGTTATGTTACAATAACAATGCTTATATTGTTGTTTACGTTGATACTTACGTATTTATATATGTTGCATGAAGGTAAATGGCTCGTTTTTAGTGCCGCAGACTTGAGAGGACGGGTCACCGCTCTTCGTAGTAACGGTGTTTGCTTCCTCTGCTCTGCGTGTGTTACTTCCAGAGAGTATGATCTACTCGCAATTCTTTTCCTATTTCATTGCTGTTTAGTCCGTACTGTTGTTTTACTTTGTTAAAGTGTTTGTTTTATGCGAGGTTTTCAAACATTCTTGTGCATATTTGGTGAATAATTAGTGTACATTTTTGATGTGTAGCGACTGTAGTTTTTTTTTAACAAATGTTAATGATACCGTAAGTGGTTTACTTCTAATTTACATTTGTTATTTAATTTGAAATATTGCAATTTCATTAAGCAAATTAAGAAATTCCTAATTATATTAAGTTTCTTATATTAAAATCGCCCTAGTTTATCTAAATTAAATTATATAACGATGAGATAAAAATATTGCATAAAGTATGTCATTAATAATAATTAATTAATTTAATTAAATAATTAAATATCATTTTTTTGAAAAAAGAGTATTATTAGTTTTTATTTCTTGGAAATGTCTAATTACATCCTTTTATTGTATCGATAGTCACGATAATGTAATTTCTAAACTTGAACACAATTACTACAGTTATTGTTTTACTTTGGCTCTTACTTTATCTTTCTTCGTTATTAGAAACTAATTGCATATTTATGGTAAGAAAAAGAAGTGGGTGTAGCGCAGTTGAATACGGATATTGGTCAATGCTTGATCTCATCAAATGACTGATATTGAACTGTTACGTGCTTCCAGCTACAGAAAGACCACTTTGAAGATATTTTCTATTATTTCTGACAGTTTATTCTTCTATAAATAAGCGCCGTTGAATCTGCGACATTATAGCTTGTATTGATTCTGCAACATAACCTAACCTAGCTCAAGCTGTTCTATTTTAATTTAACCGGTTGACCGACCTAACCTAATTGAATACTGGATAACCTAACCTAATTCCGTTTACTCAGTCAATGGAGGCTAAGCCACACGAGATGATTGCAGATTAACTAATCAAACAATGCCTGCTATTATAAGCTAAATTACAACTTCCGATTTATAAAAATCAACTTAAAGGTTGGCCATAGAAACAGGGCATTGTGTCTTTATTAAAACCATACAGGTCACTAAAACTGCTAAATTCTAAAATATCTAGCACTAAATGAGAATCTTACCTTGAATTTGAGATTGAAATTTAAAAATTAGTGTAGAAGCATTTAATAAAAAAATCGAAATGTTTTGGAATTTGAATTTCTTAATTATGTTGTACGACCACCACGCTTTTGATAACAAGTCTATATACTGTCTTTAGAGAATTTGTAACATTTAGAAGCATTTAAGGATTGTTATATTTCTTCAGATTTCTGTGCAGTTCTTTGTCGAAGGTCAGTCATATCCTCTACTAAAGAAGAATAATAGGAAATCACATGGTGTTAATTCGCAGGATCGGGGGGGCCAACTCACAGAGGCATATTATGCTTAAAATGCGATTTTCCTAAAAGTATAACAAAAAAATCAAATTTTTCTACGATGTAAGTATTCGAGCATCATTTTGTTACAAATACCCATCAGCCGCTTCATCATCGTAAGTCTCAATAAATAGGATTAGAATATCTTGTCGATATCTTTTAGCATTGAGGAAACCTTTAAAGATTACGGGCCCTAAACTCTTCTCTTACTAATTGTTGGACAAAATCCAATTTCCTGTCGTTGGAGTGAAAGAATGAAGATTTTGGGAACAACCTCGTCAAAAAGACGACTACAAAGTTACTTATGATCGAACTATGGGGAATTCGAACATTCGATAACCATAACATGTGCATGCATAACCATGCATGTATGTGCAAACAGCAGATTTTCAGGATCCTGAAACTTGAAATGATGTTCGTCAGATGTTACCAAAGTACTTTTTGAGAATCCTTTTAACAGCATATTGCTTCGAATCTCCACGAATTTGAAAATCCAGTGTTGGATGTCTTAAAGCAGCGTTTCCCAACCGCCGGTCCACGGACCGGTGCCGGCCCGTCGAAAATCCCTGCCGATCCGCAGAGCAATAACCGTATTTTTCAAAATTTATAACGCATCGGCTCCGTACCTATGTGGTGGGGTTACTACACAGTAAATATCGCAGTTAGTATTCAGTAATAGGTAATAAGGAAGATATCCCATTTTAGAACTTTTAAGCGGGTTTGGCGTGCACGGGTCTAGGCATACTGGAACCGACAGAATTTTCGTCTTGCGGCCTCGATTAACGAGAACGATCAAAATCTGGGTTTAGTGGGGCCGCAAGACTTGCTTAGATCCGGTGCGGATGCAGTTTTTGTGCGTTGATGGCATGTCACGCGGCTTGCTACGAACAGTGCATCTATTGGTTTTTCCGTATTTCTAGCCCTCTCCGCCTGCTTTCGAGAGGAGGTATCTCAGAAACTATAGGAGCCAAAACGACTATCTTGGCGTCAAACGACGGGCAATCTCAAAATGTTTCCTCTTCACATGCCGTGCAAAGCCACAAGAAAAGAAAAGTTGCAGCCGAAAAAACCGAAATTTTTTTATTTGTTTTTCACCCAAGAATCGTGCTAAAGTAATATCGCTTCCACCAGCCTAATGGGACTCCTAAGTGGAAACTTCTGGAGGTCTTATATGATTCGCTCCTGGGTCGTTTTAGTTCATTCTCGTTTTTGACCGCCTCTCCCGAAACCCACTCGCCAGCGTTTTTGGTTCCGCTGCCTGTCGAAAGGGAGCATCTCGTTTTGGGTTTGAACGATGGACAGCCCTACGTGTCTAGTACCCGCTTATGGTCTTCGGCACCTCGCAATCACACACGATTTCACCTCGCCTTGCGATCATTTCTCGGCGTTCATGTGAAGAAAAGAGAAAAACTCCGGTTTCTTGATACCCACGATTTCGGGCCGGTTCCCGTTTTGGTCGTTCGAGGTTTAGTATGCAGGGAAAAATGTTGGGAATCGTTGTCTTAAAGGACAGGACGATTACAATCAAGAAAGAGAAAGGGAAAAAGTAGTAGTATCATTATATCCTGCGACCACAGTCAGCGTGACGACCTAACTGAAAAGGCTCTAGCGTAGGTTAATTTCATATTCTAAATTCTCGATAGGTCGTTAATAATTCAGTAAGGCTACCGTTCGCTTCTTTCACATAATAGGTTTTTAAACTCTGTAAGGTTGGTTTTTCTGGGATTTCTTAAAAAACTATATTCAGATCTTATAACTCCATAGTTTCAATGCCAACGTTTGAAAAGTTCGGTTCTAGAAAAATTATTTTGTAATTATTTTTAAGCTTTAGAAATAACTATTTAGAAACTTGTTTATTAAGGAATTTTCTAACGAGCTTTCTTTAGAAAACTCTGGAAAACTCTAAAAAATGAGATTTTTAAAATGCTTTACTGAAGAAGAGAATCTTTAAAAACACTTTTTTCCTAACTTTTGAGGAAAAAAGCTCATTTCAGAAAAGAAACGCTTATAGAAAAATAACCCTTTTAGAGATTACTAAAAAAGGAGATAGATGTACCAGCACCAATTGAAGATCATTTTTCAAAAGTTTACCTTAAAAGATTCGACTTTAGAAATAACTTCTTGGTGCAGCTTTTAAAAACAAGATTTCAAAAAGTGATCTGGTTGGAATCAAACGTTGCAAACCTTGTTTAGCTTTTTGCAGATTGAACTTTGAGGAAAATGTTTATCAAATGTCGAACCTCCATACTTTTTAAAAAGTAAGTCTATTGGAGAAAAATTAAAGCTCCGATTTTACAGGAAGAACAGATGTTTCGAGAGAAAATCTAGATTCAACATACGAACACGATTTTGTCGATTTGTCCATGAGCCTTTTTAATTGAACCCAGTTGTTTTGAATACATAGATGTGTATAGGTTCTATACACATCGGCTCGTATATAGCGAATATCCAATAGACAATTTGTCATATTAGTCAAAATAAAAGTCACTACATTTATTTTATATAAGTATAGTCCTATTCTAAGACAGTCGATTGAAATAATGTGTATTGACAGTTTGTATAATTGAAGCGGTCTACCAGAGCCAGGTAATTACAGTTGTGGCGTATCAAGTTCATAACCACTGCAGGATTTCTAGCATTTCAGGTTTTCGAAGGAACCTTCTCTGAAATTGTTTCTAGGTTTTCTAGATTTCAAACGTTGAAAGATTTCAAGTATATGGAAGAGCCAAATGTTTCCAAGTTTCGGAGTTCAAATTGTGATGGTTTAAAATTCAGAACTTGTATGTATTGAACGTCGAAAGTTCTAAATTCGAAAGATTTCAGCTTCTATAGTTTCGATTTTCAAAGAAACAAACTTTAGAACACAGTTTTCTCAATTTTCAGTGTCCATCGCTTACTAGTATGGAATTTTCTCAATTCGACACAACCAAGAATTTTAAAGTTGTGGAATTCTTAACTTTTCAGGTATTTAGAAAATTGAAGTGTCAAGCTTACAAAATTTTAGAATTTCTGTTTTTTAGTTTTATAACAAGACTCAGGGTCAATGGTTATTATTGCTAATCTTCGATGAAGTTCACTATGCGAAATTCAAAACTTTCAGTGGGTAAATAACTGAAATTATAGGCGTTTTAATTTTTTGATATGTTATTTTTTCTGTAACTAATGATTTAATCATAATCCATGATAACTTAGTTTCCACCGTTTTTGATGCTTCAAAATATAGTGGCGCCCAACTTACAGTAACTGTTGCATACAGCAATGTTAACATCGTTTAGTATAGAATATAAAATATTCAAGAAAATCACCATTCAATATACAAACAATTCTGAGCAAAAATACTATTTTATGTTACGGATTAAATTTTTAGTTTGGTAAAGGGAAATACATCATTTGAACAATTTTAAATTTCATTTAACATGCGATATATATTTATAGCGTTGTTAATACCCAGTTATTTACACAAATTGATACGTCGATGTTCTTCTACAATAAAAGAGTACAGTTTGTTTTGTACGGTATTTTCTTGGTATTATAAATAATTCAGTCGGACACTCTTCATTCAATTTTACAATAAACCTTCGTCAACAAACACGAATCCGAAAGCACCATGACATTTCAATTATATCGTTTCTTTGAAAAATTTACTGGAAAGCGTGGGCGTTGCAATTAGATTTCTCCTTCTTTCCGTTACCATTAGAAGTAACCTTAAAACACTTTTAACAAATTACGAGGAGCAAATGAAAAATAAGTTGACAAAGCACGTAATTTGGAGCTTACTTAGTTATTTTTCAATATAATCTTTTAAGATACATTTTTTATATTTTGAAATTAGTTATTACAATCTGTAAAAAAATGCTTTTCATCTTGCTGTGTAAAATACTTTTCCACTTCCACGTCTCCTAGTATAGATTTATTTATATATATTTTTTTAAATTTTGCTTTCCTTTCGATTCACCTTGCCTGCCGATGGCTGTTTGAATCTTCTTTGATGTTGGGGACGGTGCTTGTTTCCATTGTATAGACCATTGGTCACTCTCAGGATTGTAATGATGAATCGAAAATTCATCACCAATAACGATTCTGTTAATAACATCTTTGTAACCTTCACACAGATCCAAAAACTGTTGTGAACTTTCAACCCTTCGTTGTCTATGAGTATTCTGTGCACCCAGCCTGCGCTTACTTATGTGATGCCTAATAATGTTCGTAAATTAGGTTCCACACACTTTTTCACCGAATGTCTAACAATCTCCGTTGTCTGATGGTTCAGTGCGAGGATCTTCTTACCACTCTTGATCCCATTTAAACTTCCATAATTCAAAAAGTATGCAATACAATGACCTTAAAATGTATAAATTTACAAGTAATAAAAGACCGTGAATTATTATTTGCGGATATTTTCGTTCTCAGCAGTCAGATATTTAAATCAATTGCGCTTCGTAAATTTCTTCCGTTGTTTTAAATTAAGTATACGTATGTTCTAATTCCGTCAAAAAGTGAAGATTACATTTTAAAAAGCACTTTAGAAAAATAAGGTTAATCTGATGCTTTGTCAAGACGTATATTCGTGATCTGGAAGACCTTGTAAACTCTCTTAATAAAATAACAGCGATATCCTGGAAAAAGCTTTTCTGTGAAATAGTTTCTTGATCGGTGCGGTCAAGTTGTGTAGGTCAGGTCAGGCAAGATTAATTAGAAACAATTCAAAACTGAAACGTGGGATAGGTATAACAAATAAATAGCTTTTCTTTTATTATACGAAAACGGACCGTGCTGATCACGCATATTTGCGTGCTTCAGCTTTTTTACCGTTCCACCGTCTGTGCTTGTGCTGTTGGTTATTAATTTAAAACCTACTATTGTTCACTTATTTAATTGCAACATTTCCCATAATAGACATTCTAGAAAAGGATGCTGGACTTACATTTAGTTCTGAAGTGAAAATCTTGACTGCAATAGCGTAATGTTTGTTTTCCCCAGCCTACGTATAGACATCGTTAAATAAATCCATAATTTTCTTTTCACTTAATCACGTATTTAGCTAATAACTCGGCTAATAATTAATAGAGGAAACAAATTATAATTAGAAAAGAAAGAGCTTCTTATGGCGCCATGTAATTAAATTTATCCTTGCATATATTTAATGTTCAGAAAATATAAGAAAGTTGGTGTGTGTGCTATTTGGAATCGAAAATCGATGTTTTAATTAAACCTCTTATTACGGTTAGAATTTGCGCGTAGTTGGAAACCACATAGCGTTGTGGTTTTGAAAATATTTTGTGGTATGACTTTCAGTTATAAAAAGCATAAATTCTTGGTAAATAAGAAGTGAATCAAATAAATTATCTAACTACATACTCATTGTGTACATTTGTTTCGATGTAGTTCTTTAGTTTCTATACACATCCACATACTAGTATACATTATATACATAATATACATTCTGCTATCGTTATTGCGTCCTGTCATAACACTAACTTGTCTTATACGCTAGAAAGAAAAGAGAGCTTTACAAGTTGCATTGAATTTTCGTTCAAATGCGCATGTCATTATTCTTGAACCTTTTATATATCTATTTTATAAATATTATTTACTCGGGAAACTTGTCTTGATGAAATACGCAGTAATGGCCAAAATGCCTTCCTCTGTCACTATCTCAAATTTGCTGCTTGCTTCTGAATACTGTAATTGCTTATACTTGTAACGATCCCTTTTTCTAGTGTCAGTTTGTTGCAACTCGGAAGAGCTTAAGGGCGTGGTTCTTATTTTGCAAACTTTAGTTCTTATACACGAATTTTCTGAACAATCGCAAGTGACGAGATGAAGGTTGTGGCGCCATTGAGCCCTACCAAAAATGACAAAGCCCAAATTGAGTGTATGTGTTGACAAACACAAGGTAAACACATATGATTCAAATAAAAGCAAACGCAATTTAAACAAGTGCATATAATAAAAAAATATATAAGTAAATATAGTATAATTTAAAGTGATAATATGTGTATAATAAGAGACAAACAATGTCTCACAATAGGCAATCAAACAAGATACGCAAAATAATTTGCTACAACAATATCATGCAAGTGTGACAAATGTATTAATATACAATTATTTAACAAATTGCATAATAAAGCAACACAATCTATCAAACAGTTTCAAGTACCTAGAAATTGCCGATACCAAATACAAAAAAAATACCACTAAAATAAAATACAGTGCATGTGCACCCAGACAAAAGGTAAGGTACACAAAAAATATGCAACCAGCAAAAATGTTTCCCCTATAAATTCACCCTAGTATAAATAAAACTTTCCAAATTTATAAACAAAATATGGGAAGCTAAGATATCTCACCGTGACATAACAATGATACCAAAAATTGGCTGGTCAACACGTGCAGTAATAATTATAAGATACTTGAGGATAACCAAAAGCTTAAGCTATTATTCTCATGAAGTTATGAGCAAACCCATCTACATACTATCAGAATTCAATTAAATAAATAGGCTATTAAAGAAATATTTTTACAATAACAACAAATAATAGTTGAAAAGGATTTAGAGATTAGCAAATACCTTTGATTTACCAAATATTAACATTACTGTCACCGTACAGGTATGTTCCTAAAAAAATACATGTGACATACTCTAAATAATTTGGTACCAAATTATTCCTATCAGTTACAAAAAATCAAGTAAGCAAATAAATTAGCTAAAAAAACATACCTGTAACACAATGCTTGCAAAACTACAGGTAAAAGATAATCGAAGTCCAGATAGATGTAAATGATCAGAAAGCAGCCAACTTGTGGTAAAGCATCGATCTGAACTTATCTGGTAGGTGGATAATTTAAACCGTAGAAAGTTTTACTTAATTCCCAACCCAAAAGACCAGTAGTGAATTTAATACACCAATTATGCCCATAAATTTCTTGTTTCACCAAATATAGAAATTGGAAAATCACCATTCCATTCAAGCGGCCATTTCACCGGTGAAAAGAAAACTATGTGGAGAGTTTTCTTCTGTAATTAACTTCCTGAATAATGGTCCAGATTTAACAAGAGAAATATTGTTCTATTAAATTGCAAGATTTTCTTTAAAAGATTTTCGGAAGGATCTCAAAAGTCTTTTCCATCAAAAATATCTTTCCAAAATGGATCTCTTCTTTAAAAACTGATCCCCAACATTCATTGATAAATTCAGGTAAATCTCATTAAAAATCCGAAAACAAAGGCCTCCAAAAAAACACAGCTAAAAAACCAAAGATATAATTAGTAACCTCAAAGGTTTTTTAACAGAACAAGAAGAATAAACTTACAATATTAAAATCCTGTGTTCACTACAGTTGATTACAAGGAAATAAATGAACACCATAAATCAATTTTTACTTATCACACTCAGAAAAAAAAGTTTAAACAAATTCCAACATTGCATCTGACATCCTAGAGACATCTAAACCAAGAGAAGGTCGATGTGACCTTTAAGCAGAAAGTCAAATGATGCACTCTGCCAAACGCATACACTCTAATCCCTCTATCCTGCACTGGGTGGCGCCAGGATCAAGTCTCTTTCTAAATAACTGCTCTATTTACACATATAGCGATTTATTTATGAATATAAAGTAATGAATCATTTATTTCAAATTTTGCACTACTTGTTTTTTGAAATAAAACAGTTCTAAAAACAAATCTCCTTTACCAATAAAGCCCACTAAATAAACGTTATATACTTTATCTCAATTATGACGAATTTTGGAATATTGATTGTCGTGTTTTATAAAAAAATGGTTAGTCAGATTCATATGACTGTTATTTAAAAAAAGGTATGTGTTTCCAGATTGTCTTTTGTTTGGGTAACAATTTGCTTTTGTTTTGTTATTGCGATATGCTGTCATCTCCTTTTCATCCCCTGGTGATTTCAACTGTTGACATATTGTTAAATTGGCTCTGTGACCATTTCTGAACAATAACTTTCCGAAATTTTCCCTTTACGCAAATTTGATTAAGTTTTTTCAACTAGCTTAAGTTAAGCAATTCCGTCTTATCTGAAATTAGTCTCTATTTTCATAATTATTTACTTATAGGCAAATCGGTTTGTTATCATGCAAGTTCGGCTATTCCTTTGTCTTAAGAGAGCCTATATGTAAATGCACGTGTACCGTAACTGATCGAGAATTTCCAAACTGCGTGAGAACAGGTCAGGTCGAAAATATTTGTTTACTTTTATAATAAGTGTAGTATACACTTGCGCTAACGTGATTCCGTAGCTTAATTAGCCAGAGCGGGGTGACAATAAACCAAAGTCTCTACGGCCCCAGGCTCGATTCCAGCTGGAAGTTAACTTTTTTTATTTTTTACAAAAAATAAAGTTTACATTGACAGTCTTTCTTTTCGAAAATGTTCATATTTCGCATAGGTAATTTAAATAAATTGCATTTTGAAAAGTGTAATTCTGATTCACGATATTAGACACAACTAAAAAACAACAAGATGCCATTTTGCATTAACAACTCTGAATAGTACTTAATTAGCGGAAATTATTAAATTTGTGCACTTCTTATGCAAGTACTACGGAACCTGAGTATTTATCTTATCAAATTAACTTGGCCTATAAAAGACAATAGAGAATGTGAAAAATTTAATAATCAATAAAACTACATGAAATCACATGAACAATAAACAAAACTGTACGACAAAACTACAAAATCATATGAAAAAATAAACAAAGAAATATAATTAACTAACTAAAGTTCTTCAGAAAAACTGCCATGATACTAGATAATACCCAAACCAATGGTGGCTGGAACTTCGCCGACCGGACACAATACCGACTGTAGAGGCTACGTTGACTGGCGATTTTGGACACATTGCCGACCGTGGACACTACGCCGACCACAAAGGTTGGACACTTTGCCGATCGTGGACGCTACGCCGACCGCAAGCGGTGGACACTACGCCAACCTTTAAGAGCCGTTCATAGTTACAATTCTTCTGGGGATGTTAACGTAAGGTCTGAAGCTTAAACTAATCCGTGGATTAATTTTGATTTGATTTCCACAAATATGATCTCTGGGATGTTTTCTAGAATATGACCTTAAGTTAGGTTAGGTTAGTGTCCATGGTCGGTAAACACGTTGCACTTAGAATATCTAATTCTTTTCAATTTCTCGGCAACCGCTCCTGGGGTTTTCTTGTATTTTAAGAAGAACGTTTAACCTATTTTTTACCTCTATTATTCACATCCTCACGATTGTCTTGAATTAAACTATTTTTCTGTATACTCGTAATTGCATTGTGTGCTTACAGCAGATATAGGGCGATTGGGATAAGTTCCAGCATACAAATCCCGAATTTACTGATACTATTTGCCTGAAAATTGCATCATCATGGCATGTGTACAAGTAAAAACAACAATTGTTTATTTAATTAGTGAGATTCATCGGACGGTAGTGTTATTAGGAATTGAAAACAATTATGTTTTTGTTAACAATGTGGCATGTTGGATTAAATCGTTTAATATGAAATTACTCCCATAATAATTCTAAATAACTATAAATTTATAAAGATAAGGAATTTTTGAAAAAAGAATACAGTTTTTTAAAATATTTATTTAATTAACTAAAAGAAACAAAGATTTTAAAATTTAAAAAAATTGGGTAGTTTAGGTACCTGTTTTTAGATGTGCGCGATATTGTTTATCAGAATTACAATTTTTAAATGCAATTTACTAAAACCACGAGATAAATGTTCATTATCAGAGAGAAAGATTGTCATTTTAAAGTGCTTGGTAAAAAATAAAAAAAAGAAGCTATCTTCTAGTTGAAACCAAACTTGGGGCGGTAGCGAATTCTGTTTATTATCACCAAATATTTTAATATTATTGTAACATTCTTTTTAAAATAATAACAAAAGTGCTGTTTAAATCGTCTATTAATAATTAATATTTATTTACAAACACTAATGAATACACTATAAATTAACGCTATGATTATAAACCATTAAAACTATTATTTACAGACTATGAATTTCTAATACAACATTTACTATTTATTTCGTGATACACATTCTATTACTCGCTGTTGACTGATCCTCTTTTATCCGCGAAGTCGATTTTATACCCTCATATAATCATACCAGAAGCCGCTAGAACCTTCTATGTATTTCTCGAAGGCGCTAGATAAACCGCGTCTGGTTTACATTCTTGGTGCGATGCGTCATTCTCTCGAATGCTGTAGAATATTCCATTTGTTGTGTGAAGACGAGGTTCTTTCTTTTTCTCTCTTGTTACACTGCCCACCTCTTCAAGTCTGTTCTGTCCCAGAACAGGTTTTATGCTCTGGTTCCTGTAGAACGGGTCATGACGATATCGACAGTCTTCACCTCGACTACACGTTCCATTACGGTAGAAGTAACAGTCTACACTCTTCGTTGGCCTTAATGCGGGCTGTGGGTCAAAACTGCAGACGAAGATCTTGACGTCCGTACCTCTAAAGACAACTTCCAGCATGTTTCTAACGATTCTCCAATCCAGCTGGTCCCGCCCACAGCCGAGTTTGGGAACTACCAATTTGTTAATTCCCCTGGTAAGCAACTCGATCCTCAAATTCCATAATGCCCTCCACAAGTCGGCGTAACTCGGTTTCTGGTAGTAAAACTGCTTGGTTACCAAGTAGTAAATGGATCGGTCATGATCAGGCAAGCGTAAGGATTTACCAACAGAGGGATTTTGTTCTCGAAGTTCATTCAGCCGTCCAAATTTATTTCTAAACACTACTGCGATCCCCCTGGACATACGGAGATCCTCGGAGACACAGTGGGCAATGGAATAATCACCAGGGACCCGGAAGAGATCTTGTTGCATCTCAGTCGTGACCCGAATCGTGCTTTTCTAGTTCCAGAAAACGCAGCCATAAATTCTCTGAAGGTTGGCTGATCATCTCCAGGCCTTACGGTATTGATAGCCACCTCAGCCTCATCTTCCCAATACGGGACTGCGTCATTATTTCCCTCAAGTGCGCCAGACGATTGGAGTGCACCACCTTTGGTTTCCCTCTTGGCAATTTCTGGATGCGATAAATCAAGTCATTTATTCGTTTCTTCACCTGGTATGGGCCCTCCCAATTTCGCTGTAACTTTGGAGAATAGCCACGACGTCTTTGCGGGTTGTATAACCAGACAAGCTCTCCAGGTTGAAACCCTCCTTCTTGGGCTCTCACATCGTACGTAGCCTTCATCCGGTCACTCGCGATTCGACTATTGTTTCGGGTTCGGTCGTGAATATCCTCCAACTTCTTCTTTAAGTTGATGACATAATCATTCCCGGCTACCTCCTGCTCTATAGGTGGAGACCCAAATTCCAGATCACACGGTAACCGTAACTCGCGTCCAAACATCACAGACGCTGGTGACTGACCGGTTGTTTCGTGGACCGATGCACGATAAGCCATCAGGAACAGATGCAGGTATTGGTCCCAGTCTCGTTGATGATCGGAGACGACCTTGGCCAAATATTTGCCCATTGTCCGATTCATGCGTTCTACCATTCCATCGGACTGCGGATGTAACGGTGTGGTCCGAGTCTTGCGAATGCCCAACAATCGACAGACTTCTCCAAATAGTACAGACTCAAAGTTGCGGCCTTGATCCGAATGCAGCTCCATGGGCACTCCGAAGCGACTGAAAAACTCTTTGACTACTACGTCAGCAACAGTCGCAGCTTCCTGGTTTGGTAGGGCATATGCTTCTGGCCATTTGGTAAAGTAGTCCATTGCCACTAATATGTATTTATTCCCATCGTCGGTTTCGGGAAATGGTCCGGCAATATCTATAGCTATTCTTTCCAGAGGACTACCCACATTGTACTGCCTCATAGGTGCTCTTCGTTTCCCCTAGGGTCCGTTACCAGTGGCACATAGTTCACATTTCCGGCACCACTCCTTCACGTCTTCTTTACAGTTGACCCAATAAAAACGCTCCCTAACTTTCTCCAAAGTCTTTTTCACACCGAAGTGCCCTCCTGAGGCACCGTCATGGAGATGTCGCAATACTGTAGCCACTCGGCTTCTTGGAACCACGAACTGAGACCTAATGGTGGTGCCATCTTCACTCTCCAGTACTCGCTTCAGGAGATCGTCTTCCACCTTCAAGGACTCCCATGGGGCCCAATATGCTTTGAGCGTTCTGTTGAAAGGGCTGACGGCCTCCCAGGCAGGCCTTTCTCCCACGCACTTCCATTCCAGTACCATTTTTAGTTCGGCATCAGCCTTCTGCTGTCGTTGTAATTCTTCCGGCAACCAATTGTCTTTGACGATGGTAGTTCTTAATACTCGGCAAACCCTCTCTTCCGAGCAAGAGCAATGACGGCAATCCGTTGGACAGGGTCTTCTTGAAAGAGCATCGGCATTTCGATGACTAGTACCCGCTCGATGTTCTGTGTCAAAGTCGTATCCTTGTAATCGCTCGATCCACCTTGCGACCTGGCCTTCAGGATTACGGAATTGTAGAAGCCATTTCAACGCTGCATGGTCCGTCCTCAATAAAAACTTCCGTCCGTACAAGTATTTGTAGAAGTGCTCAACGGACTTCACGACGGCCAATAGTTCTTTTCTGGTCACACAATAATTCCTTTCGGCTTTCGACAAAACCTTACTAAAATAGCCGATGACCTTTTCTTGTCCATCCTGTATCTGAGAAAGTACACCCCCAATGGCCAGATTACTTGCATCTGTGTCAAGTATGAATTTCCCTTCTGTCCGTGGATAGCTCAATATTGGTGCTGTTGTCAGGGCACGCTGCAACTGTTGGAAAGCTGTTTCACACTCTCCGCTCCAAACATACTCGCGCCCATCTTCAGTTAACCTTGTCAGAGGTTTCGCTATATTGGCAAACCCAGGAATGAAACGCCTGTAGTAGGTACATAACCCAAGAAAACTACGAACTTGGTGTTTATCTCTCGGTGTTGGCCACTCTTGAACTGCACGAATCTTATCGGGGTCGGCTGCCACTCCATTTTGTGATACGACGTGCCCGAGATATTTCACTACCTTTCTGAATATGTGGCACTTTTTCGGACTCAGTTTCAGATTGGCTCCACGTAGTCTTCGGAACACTTCTTCTAGATTTTTCAAATGTTCGTTGAATGATTTTCCGACTACAATCACATCATCTAGGTATACCAGGCAGGTCTTCCACGACAGCCCTCTCAGGATGGTCTCCATTAGACGCTCAAAGGTAGCCGGAGCGTTACATAGACCGAAAGGCATAACTGTAAACTGCCATAGTCCGGAACCAATAGTGAACGCGGTCTTCTCCCGGTCTTCAGGTTCTATTTCAACTTGCCAATAACCACTCTTCAAGTCCAAAGTCGAAAACCATCGCGAACCAGACAGGGTATCTAACGTGTCGTCGATGCGTGGTAAGGGATAGCTGTCTTTCTTGGTCACGTTATTGAGCTGCCGATAGTCCACACAAAATCTCGTTGACCCGTCCTTCTTACTGACCAGGACCACCGGTGATGCCCATGGACTGCCGGATGGCTCGATGACCCCTTGTTCTTCCATATCGGTAATAATGTTTTCGGCTTCTGCTCGCCTTGATAGGGGTAGACGCCTCGGCTGCTGACGGACAGGCATAGAGTTGCCTGTATTGATTTTATGTTTTACTATATTTGTTCGTCCCTTCTGGCTATCGTCAAGAGCGAAGATATCTTGATATCGGTGAACCAAACCCTGTACCTCTTTCACTTCCGTTCTGTTAAGGTCTTCGCACGAACTAGTAACCATACCCACTAATTTTCCACCATGGTCTTTGGGCGCTGGTTTTGGAACATCAGCCATACACCTGGCTACTCGGAATACTGGCACACACTGTCCCACAAGGGTACTCTTCTTCAATGTCACCGGATCCACATTAACGTTCATAAGCCTCACCGGTACTGTCTTTCCAACCTTGATCAGCGCTTTTCCCACCAGTATGCCACTATGGATCTTCTTATCACAAACAGGCTCCATCATTCGCACACATCCTACCCGAAGATCTCCATCCAAACCTGCCTCGACAACCATCTCGCTTTGACCCGGCAATATCACATCTTCTGTCAGCAAAACCCTTACGACAGGATCTTCTCGTGGGTGCAACGGAAGTTCTTCGTTACCAACCTTCAAAACACCCTCCTTCAAGTCCAATGTAAAACCAAATTTTCTCAGGAGGTCCATTCCCAAGATGAATTCGTCAATGATGTCGGCTACCAGCACCTCATGATCACGTTCTTCACTTCCAATGCCAATCTTCATCTTCACCACTCCGCGTGTTGGTACTACTTCTCCCGTTGCTGTACGGAGTTGAGTAGTTGTCTGTAACAGCTTCATACTTGTTCGTAGAACGTCAGGGCGTATAATTGATTTTGTCACCCCCGTATCAATGAGTAGTGGAACAGTACGATTAGCAATTTTCCCATCTACGAACAAACTGCTGGTACTATTGTTTGATGTTACGGCATGGATGGTGATCTTCGGGGCATCTCCACTCAAAGTCGACGTTCGCCCCCTCTCGTCGACCCCCTTTAGTTTTCCGACGGCTGAACTTGTTTGGGTTTAGGGCAGCGGCGTCGTATGTGCCCTTGTTCACCGCAGTTCCAGCAACGGGGTCCTCGAACTTCTTGAGGATTCTTTTTACGGTTCTCTTCCTTCTGAAGAACTCTCATTAATAATTCTTCTAGACGATCTTTAGAACCTTCATCTTCTTCCACAACGGTCCGAACACGCCCGTGACCTCGGGACGCTTGTTTTGCAGCTTCAAATTCTAAGGCGTGAGCAAGCGCATTATCAGTTGTTCTTGGTCGTGCCAGCCTCAATGATTGTTGTGTTTCCCCGTCTCTTAACCCATCAATGAAGGTCTGCACAGCGAGTTGTCCCAGAAATGAATCGGGTGCCGTAGGGTACGCCAATCGGACAAGCCTCGCAATATCGGCTTCAAACTCCTGAAGGCTTTCTCCATTCTTCTGGACACGGTTCTTCACTTGCGCGTGATAAACTTGCTGAAGATGCGCGTCTCCATATCTCATCTTCAATCTAGAAACTAACAACTGGTAATCATTTTCCTGTCCTGCTGGGATTGTTTGCAGGACGTTCAACGCGTCTCCACGTAAAGCCACAGTTAAAGAAACGGCCTTTTCCTTGCCTGTCCATCCGTTGGCCCCAGCGGCCGCCTCAAATTGTTTGTAGTAGGTGGACCAAGGTATCTTTCCATCGAACGTGGGTGGTTTTACTTTTATCCCTACGGCAGGACCCTTTTCTTCTTTAAATTGTTTCTTTTCTTCATTAAACGGCCACTCAGAAGTTGAGATAAACCGTAGTTGACTCATTCTCTCTTCCAACAGTTTAGTTACGCTATCTTTCTCAGCTGTTGGTGGTAATTGCATTTGGGCCATTTTCTCTTCTACCATCTTTATTACCCTATCCTGTTTTTCCAATTTCATTTCTAATAGTCCTAACGCACTGGAGTTTTCCAACAATTCTTCGAGCATTTTATCTTCCAACGCTTTAACATTTTCCAACAGTTCTCCTTTAAGCCTTCTAGAACTTTCTTCGGACTTTTCTAATAATTCTGCAAACCTTCTAGAATTCTCTTCGTGTTTTTCCAGTACTTTTTCTTCCAATGCTTTAGTATTTTCAAGTAGTTCTTCTTTAAGCATTCTAGTATTTTCAAAAACTTTTTCTTCCAGTGCTTTAGTATTTTCAAGTAATTCTTCTTTAAAAATTTTAGAATTCTCTTCAGACTTTCTAGAATTCTCTTCCATTTTACTTAATAACAAATTAGTATCAATTGCGGGTCCAGGTATTTCGAATAGGAAACTTTCAGGGTCTTCTTGCTGTTCCAAACGCCATTCTCTTAGCCGATTTATTAACACGCTTTTAAGGCCTGTTGTGTCTAAATCTCGTTCTTCAAGTTCGTGTTTTAAATCTATTACTTTGAGATCTTTTAACAATTTCATCCCCATTTTAATTGTTTGTTGAAATTATTTTTAACACTAAAGTTCTATTCTCACAGCACTTTATTTAATTATTACGCGATTTTATTTATTTTAAAGCCCACACCTGACACCACTGTAACATTCTTTTTAAAATAATAACAAAAGTGCTGTTTAAATCGTCTATTAATAATTAATATTTATTTACAAACACTAATGAATACACTATAAATTAACGCTATGATTATAAACCATTAAAACTATTATTTACAGACTATGAATTTCTAATACAACATTTACTATTTATTTGGTGATACACATTCTATTACTCGCTGTTGACTGATCCTCTTTTATCCGCGAAGTCGATTTTATACACTCATATAATCGTACCAGAAGCCGCTAGAACCTACTATGTATTTCTCGAAGGCGCTAGATAAACCGCGTCTGGTTTACATTCTTGGTGCGATGCGTCATTCTCTCGAATGCTGTAGAATATTCCATTTGTTGTGTGAAGACGAGGTTCTTTCATTTTCTCTCTTGTTACATTATTAATACTTGAAAGTTATTTTGAAAACTGGGAGACTAAAGTTGTAAAAATTGTGATGGAAGATTGAATAGTTTACATAAATTGTAAACGTTTGTATATGTTAGCATAACAGTGATAAACCACTGTTTAACAGAAATAGCGCTATTTTTAATTAGATGCAGGTTACCAATCGAAAAAACAGCGTTTAGTAGCACACCTATCTGTGAAAGTGGCGCTTCAAAAATGTCGCTTATTTACATATGGTAAAGTATATGGGGTTTCCGGTATTAATAATGTTAAAGTATTTGTTATCACCCCGCTCTGGCTAATTGAGCGGAATTACGTTAGCGTACGTCTGTATCACACTTATTTTAAAAGTAGGTTGTACTATTACTTGATACGATTTTTCTTTAAAAACGGAACTAAATGTAATTTTTTAAAAACATTGTGCGCGTTCTCTAACCTCTACAGTTGTGTTTTTAAGAATGCCGACCACTATTAAAAGAGAACTAAATAAAGTTTATTTCCTTATTATTTACATGAAAATAAGATACGCGATACCGCGCTAGATTAGTGATGTTAACGACATAACATAACCAAAGATGACGTTTTTCAATCATTGGCAACCACTTAAGTGCACCAACTTAATTAAATAAACACAATTATATTGGCTCACGTGATACGTATATATCCACGGCTTAGCTTAATACATAAATAATAAAATACAATACATACTTTAAAATTTTATCAAAATGACCTAAAAACATGTATTATTATAAAACATAGTAAAGTAAGTACCTATCTATGTTATAAAATATGACCTGAATAATATATGACATAAAAGATTTGCATATTCTACATTATGCAACATCGTAAAAATATTTGATTTGCTTAAAATACTGAAACTTATTGCAGTATTAAAATTATTACTAAAACTATTTTCACTTCGTACTAACTCTAGTATACCACTAAGCAGTGACGTGGTCTGGGGTGGCAAGGGGGGGAAATTGCTCCCCAATGTTGTGACAACTAAAAGAAACATTTTTGCTTTATCATTAGATATTTAAATTAATAAATTAATTAGGAGGGTGGCGCTGCAATTCAGCCGGCAACCGCAAGCACGCGGACGGCATATACGGCGATATACGTAATACCTAAGTGAGAAAATAAAGGACTTTATCTATGTAAAACTAAAAAGTTAAATGTTACGTTTAAATTCACTGTAACGCTCTGTTTATTTGACAAAAAAGAGACCGAGATCAAATGATGTTGTTGTTGCAGGTTCTTGTGAAAATTTCGATGTAAATAAATAAATCATTCGTTTAGATTTGCTTTCTTGAAAGCTTTTCCGAAATTTTGCTTGAAATCGTTTGTCAAACACCATCTATTTGTATTTGCTTTATTTATGTCAATATTTGCTTGTGGTATTTAATATTATAATAGCAACTAGATAGAATTTATCTCTGTTTGTTATTTTGGAGGTTGTAGTTTGTAACGATGAGCATTATTTGTCGGGGGTTTCCTAAAATAATTTTCTTATTTGTTTTGACATAATATAATAAAAAGACATTTGGTAATTGGTAAAGAAGAGTACTAAAAAGTTCATATTCACGAATATTCTTATATTCAAAGAGCAAAGGAATTTCTTTCTTGTATAAAAAAACAGATATCTATTGGTGTTTTCAAGTACTTTTATTGGCCTTTTTATGAATGAAATCATGAATTTTATTCATGAACGAAGTATGTTAAACTTCTGATTTTCTTTTATTAACTATACCCCCATAATTTCTCATTTGAGTGTTAACAATAATTGGCTACCATTACACAATTCCACTTTTCCACCCTCGATACCGTTTTCCCATTTCCAGAATATGCTTACCATGGTTGTCGCTAACATTTCCTAAATTTTCTGGAAAGAAATCTAGATGTGCATAGAAAAATAAGAATTTTTAGTGGCACATTAATGCCTGCTGTCTTAAATGCCCGTATCATGCCGTTTTATTTTCTTGTACCCAAGAAGTTTCACATACCTTTTTCTTTTGTATTTAACTTTTCTGAGAAATGGTTTTTAATTATTAGCCTTTTTTTAAGCCTTTCTTAAGCGCTGACAGCGGTCCTCAAAAGAGATTCTTAAAACTGCACTTCCACCCGCGACTCAGTGGATGGCTAAAATACTGGAACTTCTTGAGAAGTTTTTCCGAACAGATTTAAGCACAACGAGCTGATGACAGAACATAGTATGCGGTGTACCAGGTAGTATTGTGCGTGTGCGTATGTTGCGTTACATTAGAGTTGAGTTTAAAGTTAAAGGGTTGTTGTTGACGATGGTTAGAGATTGCGCTTCTGTAGGCTAAAGGGCTTCGGCTCAGGCTTGTGGGCCATTTTGCAGAAGTACCAAGGCGGGGGGGGGGGGTTAAGTTAAAAAGTGTTTTGGTATCCTTCGTGAGTGTGTGTAAAGTTTTTAGTGATGCCTCTCTGTCTTATTCAACTGTTCTGGTGACGAAGTGCCCTCGCAAGGATTCAAGTCCACGAATCGCCTTGTGAAATATTTTTATCTTCTTTTTGCTACGTTGCTCTACAGACCATGGTGCAATACTGCTGGATCACGTAAAACGGTAGTCCATTACCGGGCGGCTGAAGGTATTGGATGAATGTTCGTGGATGGCATCCTTGCATGCCATTATGAATCATGAACATAATGCTCGAACGATGATATCGAAGCATCGTTTACGTTCAGGGGTCCAACAAAAATGGCATCGGAAAGTTATTCCATGATAAGAGATTATGAGAGCTAGTCGAAGACGGAGGATTGGGTTCAAAATGAATCTATCGGCGTAAAAGCCGAATTGAGTATCCGATAGGAAGTCATGTTCTAACAAGGAACGCAGCCTTTTTTTCTAAAATTTGAAGATAAGTAGTATGAGCTTTACGGCTTTGAGGTCAGATGACGGAGAACTTTTTTGGTAAAGGAATCTTTACCAGGAGCAATGTCTTGCTTGTGATGGAGATGGTCTCCGCTGTATCTTCTAGTTGGATGGGAAGAAGAATCTCCGGGGATGGCGGATCGTCGGATGGGACATGAATGCCAAAGTTTATCTAACGTGGCCCACCTGCGTTAAGGGTAATCACCACGGCTCCCTATGGGGTCAACGAATGAGATACGCTCAATTAGAGCGTCACTTACTTGTGTTAGTTTACACTGGTGGGAGCGAGGTTGCCTATCCACCTTCTTCGCTTTCTACGCTAGTGCCTGAGCTATTTACTTGTTTACCCGTCGGGATCTGTCTCCGAGGAAGTCTCATTATCCCTAGTCTAGCATGTCGACTTTCACTACCCGGCCGAGTCTAAAACCTCAAGTGAGGCTGAGACTTGGATATCCTAGGATTTAGTCATTGCAGCCTACTATAGTAAAGACTTGGTGAGCCCCGACCGAGCCCCGTCCGACTGTATCTAAAAGTATCTACTTTTAGGTAGAAGTACCTAGGATACCGGCCTATACTAACTATCCACAGTATTTTGACTACACCTAGCGAACAATTTCTACCAGCGAACAGTGAAACATCAGGGGGTCACTGCCGGGATAAACCTTGTTGGTATTTCTGGTATTGAAGTACAGCCTTGCTCTGGGACCTTCCCCAAACTAAGGGGCGGAAACACTAAGACCAGTCCTGTCATAGTGTAGGAATACATAACGCCGGCCCCGTTTGGTGGGACAGGAGGAATGCTTATCTGAATGGACAGACATTCCATTCCCCATTCTTTACTGAATCTTATTTAAACATCTATCGCTGAATTGTGGATTATCTGGGATTCGATGCATTTTATCAAAGTCGGTGATTATCCTTATGCTTGATGTGCAACAATTTAGGCTGCATGACCCCGGAGGCCATATCTTACTGATTCGGTGATAAGATTTCCGCGTTTCTTGAAATATCCGTGCCAACGTTTCAGATAACACCGTGAAGGGTTGGAGTTCTGGTGGAAAGTTGGATTTAATGTGGTTGTGGCGTTGGATCCGTTCTTGTGCCACTATTTTCCAAACGAAAATCATGCACTAAAGAATTGTAGCTCAGTCCTTCGAATAAATGGGGAACATTGAAAGTTAAACGGAAAATCGATTCTTCGTTTCCTTTCTGGACATTCTTCTTGCCTGTTTTTCAGTAGCGAACTAACACTTCGTCAAACAACTCTTTTTTAATCATTTCCACCGACCATTGATTCGCTACAGTACGTGTTTCCATGATTCACCATAAACATATTTATTTACATAACCTGCTAGTCTTCAAAAACGTCTATGACACCTAATTTTTATCATAGGCTAATGGAGGCATAATAACCAATTATTTTCGCACAAAGTGGACTATCTTACTCGTAGTTGTTTGAGTTATTTATTGCAACTTTTAGACTTACTCAATTTCTGTTAATAGAGAGTAATTTTTTGACTATCTTTGAAACCTTTTTTGATACTTGATTATAACTTGTCATATTATTTCTCTTTATTTGCCTAGTTTAAATTAATAAAAATATTAGCATCGTTCGTTATTACTCATTACTAACAAATTTTTGTATTTTTATCTATAGATATGTGGTCAGAATTATTTTTTCAAACGCAGACTCTTAGCACTATAGTATCATCACGTTGTCACAGAGTGACGTGGCCTCGCTGTGGTACAGCTTTATTTTTTTCTTCTGAGTATTTTAAAGTACTAGTTTGTTAAACACGTTGTTACTTCCTTCTTGACGATTCTGCTCGACATTCATTGGCTTGGCTTCGATCAATGTTTAGTTCCCCTCACCTCTTCAAAAATCTCTACAAAGATGTCACAGATAGATAGTTGGATTAGTATATCCGATTTGGACTTCATTCTTGTAAACAATTGCAATATATGTTACTATGATTATTATTTGAGTTTTCTTACACTCCATCTTGTATAGGTATTTAACTATTAGATAGCACTTTCCAATACGAAAACAGTTACAAAATACAGAAAGATAAAAAAAAATATAGAAAGCGAAGCTTTCAGTAGCAAAAATCAGTTTCGTACGAGTTACCTACAATAACTTTTTGTACACTATGATGAAAATTACAAAAATCTTCTTTGAAGACGACTAAAATCTTATCTACTGTCGTTGCTATTAAGTGTGGGTTTTCCGTGTGTTTAAAGCGAAATGCAATTTTCCAATGAATTGTGTAGTAAACATGGTGCAGTTTCCGTGACAGAGTTAAAAAACATAACTATTATTAATTAATCATACTAATTATCAATAAATATTGATTAAGAGTTAATAACAAATTAATTGTCTATTAATTAATAATAATTTAAATAATACATAATTAAAATAGTTAATAACCTATTAATTAATGATTGTTATTATTATGTTCAGAGTAACTTAATCTTATTGTAATAAAAATTAATAAAGCACAAAGAATTGGTGTAATTTGAAAAATAAATCACATCACCAACAACCACTTCACCAACTATACTTAAACCAGAAAAGAAATTTACTACAAAGCCAGCTTACGTAGGTGGATTAATGGTTATGTTATCACGTTGACGTCATAATTCAAGAGCCAGGATTGGTCCTCGGCCGAGCACTTCTCGAATAAGAAACTAAAAACGTAGTCCTTGTGGCAATGCACACCCTAATGGGGATGGAATTCCTCCAGATTTAACTAAATTCTAGTTGACTACTGCACATCCACCATCTTGACTTCAAACAGGAAAAGGAAAGTCGGAAATGCACTGGACCGATACATAAATATATGAATTGGTGCAAATGACCCATCATGCGTCAGTGATGAATGTAACTTGCTTATACACGTAATATAAATATTTATATTTTTAAATATCAACGTTTGTGTTTATTCTTAGTCTTTAGTACATCTATTTATTTATTTATTTATTAGAAAAACATTTACATTTAATTCTTCCACTTCATTGTTAGTTGGTCTTTAGGTTATGTATTGTCCGTCATATGCAGCTTGGCCAGCGGAATGCGCAGATAGGGAAAAGATAAAGTACAATCTGTGGTGCAAGTATTTTTAACTCACAAAAAGGGTGGAAATTGGAATTTACTTTAGCGATACAAATATATATTATACCCCAGTGTAAAATTATCAACAACCCAAAAATAAGACTTTTCAAGTAGAAGGATTAGAACTAACGAGTTTTTGTGATAAAATCTTAGCGTGTTTTTTTATATATTTTATACTTTTTCATAGAAGGTACCGATCTGTACTAGACGAGAACGTTAGGTGAAATGAGCTATACCTACCCTAATGTCGCAAATATTATGCGCATCCAAACTTCGCCGGCCAAGCTGAATTTGACAAATTGTATGTCTTTAATAAGAAGATATTCCTTTCGAATTTTTTATATAAGCTGGAAGAATTAAGTGTAAGTACTTTCACAGAAGGCCAAATAACGGGTAGAAAAACAAAAAGAAAACTTTTGTTCAGATTTATTAACATTTATTATGTTTATTCACAGATAAACATGTTTTTCATGAAAAACACTTAAAATCTTCCATTAGTTAAGGATTACGAGTATTTCTATTAGACTGATTATATTAGAAAAATGATTTAGCATATTATGAACTTATTTTATTGAAAGTGATTTATCCACCATCCAACATTTGTTGTTGTCATTAAACGCTCAATTATGTCTAGCTGATTAAACAATATCAAATCTAGACCCTAGCTATTAATTTATTTGCTAGTGGTCTTCCTTTGCGGCAATTAAATAAGGGTTCTTGGTTGTTGTTATAGGACCCTTTGTAAACAGAAATTTGGTAACAATTACGGTTATTGTATCAGTTACTGTCCACGTTCCCAACGACTCTCGACAACAAAAATCTATGTAATTATTATATGTGCACAATATACTAACTTAAGTAAAAAAAGTATTTTATTTGAATAAAATAAGAACAAACGAAAAAAATACTATAAGGGTCTTCAAATAATATACTTAACGGAGATTTTAAAAGAACTCAGTAAGACCAAGAATATTTCTTTATAATATTGGGTAAGATAAGATAAGATTTATAACGTCATTCTTAAAAACAATGTAACACAATTTTCCAACTAAAAATATCCGTAAAAACGAGGAATTACACGTTAGATAATGTAGAAAACTAACGCGTCATCATACGTGTTTGAGAAACAAGGTGATCACTTGTATGCAAATGTATATGTTATCATTAGCTACAAATTACTGTTTTTCTTTTTGCTAATATTAATCTCCCAAAAAACTATCTACTTATTTATAGGTTATATGAATTTCAAAGATAAAGAAATTATATTATCAATGTTAAATTTTTGTAAGTGTGTAAAAACACTTGCAATAGCTATTATGGATAATAAATGGTTTAGAACGTAATGGGGATAAAAGGTTATTTAACTGACAATGAGTGGGACGACATGTGTCATTTACTACGTTTACTTCCAAAAAGTATTATTATAGATTAGTTGGAATTATGAATTTTATATTGTGATGGTATTATTAGTTTTTAATAATGAAAAATACGTCCATTCTGCAGAACATACATTTACGAATAAATGAAGGTTGAAACAATCTGTTAAGATTAAATTAATTGTAACTTTATCTTATCATAATTCCAGTTCAACAATGAAACATAAAAATTATATGTTTTTGTTTTATTAAGGCTGGTATCTTATAGAAAAGGAAGGACCATTACAAAGAATCAGTTAAGATAGAAAAAGAATATTCTAGATATATAGATATATAAGATATAGACATTACTACAATTCTGTAGTTTAAAGTTAAACAAGAAATATTAATTCAATGCAAAAATATCTTTTAACGAAATAAGATAAAATGTCATTTATTTACTGAATTATTAATTATCAAATTATGCATTACCTTTTTGTAGAAACTTTGAGGTTGTACAAGTATTCATGAAATTGATCCCTTCAACATCTGATTCTATTTCATCCATCTATTTCATGCGGAAATGTATATTAATAGATTAATTGTGGGGACTTGGAATAAGTCCTTGGAATAAGGAATTATCTTCTCCTTTTCTATAAGATGTTTGCCTTAAATACGATTCTAAAATGTTTCACCAAAACAAATAACTCAATAGTTTTATTCATAATTATTATTATCCTCCAGAAAAATTCAGCTTTCACTTTTTGAAAACGAAATTAGGATGACCCCTTTTTCTTCCTACGTATAATCTACACAAGAATAAGTTACCTGTGGGTATATGCTATATAATTTCTAGCCTTTGTTACAACAATAAGCCGTAAAAAAACTTCTACAAAACAATATACTGAAATTAACAAACTGTAATGGACATTGCGTGCTTTGTGGTCACTAGTCAGGTCACACGCGAAATGCTGCAAGACCTCGATAATATCAAAGTGGGTTTCAGAAGGTGCCCGTGAGGAAAACGCCATATACTTGTTTAATTTCTACCGTTATGTTAAGGGTTTTCCGTAAAAGGGAATTGTTTCTGCATTGAAACGATGAGTCACGGCCTAAAGGAAAACTCAACTTGTACTCTGAATTTAATTTGCGTTTGCCTAAGCATTTCTTTTCTAAAATAGATTAGATTGTCGTCATCATTGACATTTGAAACAACATGAAAGTATATAAGAATGCTGGAGTTCTATAAGATAACTAGAAGCTCTGGTATACAGATATAAGAAAAACAAGTTGGAAGTATCTGCGAAACCATATCTGTGTATGATAAGGAACGCGCTAGTAAAATAAAGAAGAGTTTATATCGGGCGACGCCTTTGCTCTTCTTAGTTTGTATTAGTGGGAGAATATTCGAGCGTAAGAATATTTTTGTTTATTGTTTCCAGCCTTACTTTGTGGAACTCCATAATCATGAAATAAATAAAGATTATTAAAAGTTTCACAGTTTTATTAAAATACAACCTGACAATATTGTTTCGACAGCTATGCTGTCATTATCAAAGGTAATATAATTATAAACAAACACGTCGCTAAGGTAGATACAGAAATAGGTAACTAGATAAAATAATAATAATAATCAGAATTAAATATCTAATACTTCCAGTAACGGAGAATTACTGAGCTCAAGTTGTTCATTCATTAAAGGTACCCTGAGTTTGTGTTTGTATATCTCAAAGGCTTCTAAAATGTCTAATTTGCGTTTGTTATTACAAAAATGTAGGAATTTAATATTATTTTGAGGAGTCATTGTGTGATTTTGTTCTAAAAGGTGTTTGGCGTAATTCGATTTTTCAGGATGTTTATTTTTGTAATGACGTACTACGTGTTCTTTATATCTTATGTCAAAATTTCGAAGTGTTTGTCCAATATATACCGAACTACAAAAAGAACAATTTAAACGCTAAATGCCCGATTTCATGATATCATGTGTTTTGTCTTTAGCATTAAATAAAAATGAAAAAGTGTTAGTGTTGGTTTTAAATGTTATTTTATAATTGTTGGTTTTTCTTAGTATATGTGCAATTTTTTCTGATATTTTGCCAAAATATGGTATAGATATGTAATTTGTGTCTTCTGTTTGATTGTCAATGGGATATATTCTTTTGATAGCTAACCTATAATCTTTTTGTTTAATTAAAGTGTCAATCATGTTCGGATTGTAATGATTTGCATGTGCTAGTTGTTTAATGGTTGATATCTCTTTGCTAAAATCTGATTTTGTTAGTGGAATAGTTAAAGCTCTGTGTACTAATGATCTGTAGGCTGCTATTTTATGTGTATTATGGTGACAAGATTCATTTGGTATTGTTATGTCTGTTTGTGTTGGTTTTCTGTATATGGAAAATTCAAATAGATTGTCTGCGTTAATCTTGATATTTAAGTCTAGAAAGTTTATAGCCCTGTTTTGTTGTTTCTAGTGTAAATTTTATGTTAGGGTGGATACTGTTAATAAGAATTAAAAATTCATTGATAACCTCAAAATAACTGTCAAAACAAGCTAAAATGTCATCAACATAACGAAACCAGAAGATAATGTGTTTAGAGAGGTTTAATTCAAATATTCGATCTTCAAACTTGCCCATAAATATGTTAGCTAATAGAGGACTTAGAGAATTACCCATAGGTAAACCATCCTTTTGTAAATAAATTATGTTATTAAAAGTGAAATAATTTTGACTTATACAAAGGTCAAATAATTGAATTAACTCTAACCTTTTAACTAATTCTATATTACTATTGATCAAGAAACTATCTAATAAAGGAATACATTCTTGTGGGGGTATTCTGGAGAACATGTTGCAAATATCAAAACTAACAAGTTTTGAATGTGGTGGAAGATGTATGTTTTGCAGCTTATCTACTAATTCTAATGAATTTCTAACAGAGTATTTCGATTTGTAACCTATCGTGTTAATAATCTGGTTCAGTTTTTTGGATAAAATGTGATTAGGTACATTGATGTATGATACAACTGGTCTTATTGGCATATTCTGTTTATGTGTTTTGACTAGTCCATATGGTTTAGGTGGTTGTGGGTTTTTATTAATGATTTGTTGCTTTTCTAATTCTGAAAAGCAGATATTGCAGTTTTCTAAACCTTGTTTTATTTCTTTTTGGAATTTTGTGGTTGGGTTTTTGTTTAAAGTTTCTAAATTTTCTTTATTAATAAATTCATTAACTTTTTGTATGTAAATATCTTTTGAAAGAATTACCAAAGGGTTACCCTTATCTGCTTTAACAGAAATTAGATTGTTCTCTGTGATTTTGTGTTTTATAGATTGAAGAAGTGATATGTTAGATGTGTTGTACATTTTGTCCTGTTTCAAAGACATCTCTTTTAACAAATTCGAAATTTGTTACAAAAATAAACATCCTGAAAAATCTAATTACGCCAAACACCTTTTAGAACAAAATCACACAATGATTCCTCAAAATAATATTAAATTCCTACATTTTTATAATAACAAACGCAAATTAGACATTTTAGAAGCCTTTGAGATATACAAACACAAACTCAGGGTACCTTTAATGAATGAACAACTTGAGCTCAGTAATTTTCCGTTACTGGAAGTATTAGATATTTAATTCTGATTATTATTATTATTTTATCTAGTTACCTATTTTTGTATCTACCTTAGCGACGTGTTTGTTTATAATTATATTACCTTTGATAATGACAGCATAGCTGTCGAAACAATATTGTCAGGTTGTATTTTAATAAAACTGTGAAACTTTTACTAATCTTTATTTATTTCACGTAAGAATATTTATTTTATTTTCAGTCATTATGGCTAAAAATTGTAAGCTGCTTAAAAAGCAAGTGATTACTTGGTCCTAATTTACCAAATAATTTCTGTTAATTCTGGGAAAATTTAATATCATGAAATTCTCTTTCAATTACAAACAACTACACCAATGCTTGGTTTGTAGTTTACTAAACAACTTTAATGCTCGAATATTCCCCCACTAACACAACCTAAGAAGAGCAAAGGCGTGACCCGATATAAACCCTTCTTTATTTTACTAGCGCGTTCTTTATCATACATATGGTTTCGTAGATACTTCCAACTTGTTTTTCTATATCTGTATAATGAATTAATGCAAATATTCACATCGCCATTTATAAAACGTAACCGTTACCATATTAACAAATATATATATAAATAAGGTTTGCCATTAACTTATTATATAACTAACTATATAGGGCCATTCCATCCTTTTAAGCCCGCGCTACGCGCATGTGTTTATTAGTCTATGTGTCATGTCAAACTCCGAATGTTTGAATGACAAATTAAAGTTTATATCCGTCATATATTACATATATGACTGCTATGTTTATTTTGATTCCTAGTAGTCTTGGCTGTTATGAAAAGTCTAAACGTTTTGAAAAGCTTATCTGCCGGATTCAAGAAGTTTCTGAAACTTGGTGCATTTAAATTAACAAATGTATGGCCAGGTTTTACTAATGATATGACAGACTGTCTCTGACTATTGACTAAATGACTTACTTTGTTGAAAGCTTAGCTCACGAGACAACCATTCCATATTGACTTAACTGAATTACCATAGTAACCGATACTATATTATCAAATATATATATATATATATATATATATATATATATATATATATATATATATAAATAAGGTTTGCCATTACCCCATTATAAAACTAACTATATAGGGCCATTCCATCCTTTTAAGCCTGCGCTACGAGCATGTGTTTATTAGTCTATGTGTCATGTCAAACTGCGAATGTTTGAATGACAAATTAAAGTTTATATCCGTCATATATTACATATATGACTGCTGTGTTTATTTTGGTTCCTAGTAGTCTTGGCTATTATGAAAAGTCTAAACGTTTTGAAAAGCTTATCTGACGGATTCAAGAAGTTTCCGAAACTTGGTGCATTTAAATTAACAAATGTATGGCCAGGTTTTACTAATGATAAGACTGTGTCTGACTGTTGACTAAATGACTTTCTTTGTTGGAAGCTTAACTCACGAGACAACCATTCCATATTGACTTAACTGAATTACCATACCAACAAAAATCGGTTCAAACGACTGTCAAAATAATTCTATCACTTTCTGATGGCATTAGGATAAATAGTTTAATTATTATTAAAATCTCGAACAAAACCTGACGTCTTTCTTTTTTGAAGATTAACCTGCGATGAACTCGTCGTTGTTGATATTATGTTGTTTTTAATTTAGGCTAAAGGCCTTGTTTTTACCTTGTTTACTTCTTTTTTATACGACACGACGGCTGTTTTTGTCTTAAAAGCAATAGCTTTGTTTGCTTAAATGCATTTATAAGTATAAAATTAAATAGGATTAACTAATAATTCTTTTTAGTTTCCAAACTTTTAGGTTAGTATTTTTTCCAAACAAAAAGTTCAGACTTTAATTAATTCAAGTCTGGGTTTTTGTAAGTATTGTAGATTTTTCATCTTTGTGCTAATGATTTATGTAAAATGTGGGAATTAATCCAGACATGCTTTTTAAACAATAATATCCAAACATAAACGAAAACAAACCAATAAAGTTTTAGTACTCTTTATCTTGTTTAATAAAAAGAAATTAAGGTAACAACGAACCGCATTAACTTATCAGTACAGATGATTTATAGCAACTTCTTTATCAAAACTTCCTAGTCTCATGTGTAGCAAAGTCTTTGTTTGCTCTCCGACTTTATTGTTGTCATGTTCAGCGTTAAAGTCACATCATGGCGTTCCCTGCACCGGTGCTTTTTGATTTGCACATTTATTATTTTGATCCTGTGGCCACAGAACAACCAAGGTAGACTTCTTTAAATTTTTTTAATACTTAACGTAATTGAAATTTAGATCTTTAGTAATTTCTCTTTTTTTCTTTGTTACAGACCATGTGAAAGATCAAGACAACACGATATGCCAGAGGCTGAAAGTCCTTTGGGACATTGGCCCCATAGCCTCAGCTCTATGCTCGCCTGTCTTGGATGTACCGTGGGACTCTTCAACATATCACGTTTTGCCACCTTAACAATTCATTTCGGTGCAAACTTTATTTTCCAATTTTTTCTACTATCCATAGTCATCGGCCTACCACTATTTACACTTCAGTTATGTCTTGGGCAACAATTGGGATCTGGAGTTATAGATATGTGGAGGATATCGCCTCTCTTTCAAGGAGTTGGAGTTGCTCTACTTGCATCACAAGCTTTTATCGGACTGTACAGTATTATGGGAGTGTCGTGGATGTTTGTTTATTTTCGTGATTCGTTCATTACGAAATTGGATAGATATCGTTGGGCAGAACCGTTTCTCTATTATAGGGATGGTAAGTACACGATATAACGCGTCTACCTTACACTAATCTGTTAAGTTCTATTTAGCTTTAAACGCAGTTTAACTGTGGAATACGATTGTTTTAACAGTTTTATCCATCAGAACTAAGCTCTAACTAAATTTAATAGAACTTGTCTGATTAGGTATCAAACGAGGCAAAAATTTAATCACAAATGCTTTTAGATAGCCGAAATTACATAGTTCTTGTGTTTCAGATGTAAAACCACCAGAAAATGGCACGTTCAAACTATCTGAAACTGTTCCTGACTATTTTAGTGGTGTTGTTTTACAAAGGCATCATTTAGCAACCGGGAATCATTCGAGTACGATAAAATTCCAGTTGGCCTTCAATTTGGCTGTTGTATGGATGATCGTCTTTGTGTCCCTGAGCAAAGGATTACGCTCATATGGAAAAGTGATTTACGTCTTTACCCTCTTGCCGGTTTTTGGCATGTTCGTAGTTTGTGCTAAAATACTTAGTTTGATACCTCCTGATTTTGTATATGTTGTTTTCCCAGAAACTTCATGGAATGAGTTCTTTCTTAACTCTCGGGTAAGTAAAACTTAATTATATATTAATAAAACGAATGAACTAATTGATTTAACTTCATTAAAGCAGAGTTGGATTGCCGCTAGCCAAGAAGTTTTCTTGACATGGGGATTATTGGGAGCAGCAGCCATGCAGATAGCATCACATAATAAACATAAACACTTACTACAACGAGATTCTAGTCTAATTGCTGTTATAACTTTTGCAATATTATTGTTATCAGCATTTCTAGCCAATACGTGTGTTCAAATATTGCGTTCCAATGGATATAACTATTTACCAAGCTCTTTCGGTAAGTTGAGAAAATTCCACTTTAAATTATTTTCAATAAAATGATGCAATTTTCAGAAAAGATTAGTTCTTATTCGTTTCTTCGATTATCACGAGATGCATTACCACCAAATTTAGCAACTGTACCTGTACGATATATGTCGCATCAGTCTTTTATTGTTGGGGAGCGTGTTAGCAGACCTGGAGTTGATTTCACGACAGAAAGTGGATTTCAGGTAGAAATGTTATAGAGCTAAATTGATCATACTATTATTAATGAATATATTTTTTATTAGGCTTTACGACTGGCTACTGAATTGGTTCCAGCAACATTCGCAGTGATGGGTTCTGAAGAGATATCTCCATTTTGGGCGGTTTTGTTTTATTTTATTCTAATTCTGTTTGGAATTGCTCAGCAACTAGCAATCTGGCATTGTGTAATTACCGGGATAATGGCAATAAAAGCAAAAGTTTTGAAATCTTGGGAAACAACAATAACATTCTTCAGTTGTGCTTGTGGGTTCTTACTTGGCCTTCCTATGGCTACTGAGGTAAGTACTATTATGATTGATATTAATGAAAAGAGTGAAATTCAAATAGCAAACTGAGTAAATTGGAGATTTCAATTATAAGTTTTCGAATCACATAAGAAATGCTTGTTGAATGCTTTTACTTTTCTTATTTTGTGTGGAGAGGTGAGTTCTGGTTATTCATTCAAGCCAGTCAACAAATAGATGAATAGTCTAAGAAAGATTTCCAATACAATACACGGATCTGTTGCGGACAATTCGACTTGACGTTCGTATTTGTCTGTTTATCATAAGTCCTCTAAGATGATTTATGGTCTATGATGTTTTGTCTGCTAAAATTCATCCACTTTATACCTTAAAAACGCAACTACCTTTTTTGTGTTATATACTTATGTTGTAATTATCCGTCGCGGTTTATCCGACCGTGTTCATACTAATCAGCTCCCAATATGAAGTACCACGCAGAGTATTTACCAAATTTACGCTCATCGCCAATGAAACTGTTGATGAATTATATCGCGTTCCGTTTTATGCTACCTAGGCAACAATCGTAAATAACCTTTTGGAAAAAGCGTACATTTGTAAGATTGTTGGGATGTTATCTCTAACACGTTTATGTGAGGTGTTTATAGACGTATAGCAATAGCGTCACGTAGAGGTTGACTACGTATCTTTTAGGAAGTCTGCATAATACACTGCGGCGTGTGCATTGTATCGTTCTGTTGGTACAATCTGACAACAAAAACGTAAGTTATTACGATATGATACGAGATAGCGTATGTACGTATTGCCGATAATCTGCCATTTGCTTTTGGATTTTAATACATTAAAATGTAAATTCGATAAACGGAGAGTACTGTAATCATTTACTGCAAATAATCGATCGAGTATTTTTCATCAATTTTTTTGACACTAGTGCTAATTAATTGTTATTGACAATGAGGCGCATAATTAACGATCTTCCATTACAATATACAAATGCGTGCGGATAATCGTTGCTAGTTATTAAAAAGTATGTCTTCAATACAAGACCTATCATAAACGAGTAAAAAATTCGCGACGGATTGTCCGTCCTATTCTTTCGGTATGAACCCTCCCATTTATATTGTAGAGCTACAATTTGACAAATCGGTGGATAATCTGTCATAGATTATCAACTGCAGATTATCCGCTAAAGATCAATTGTTTATTTTATATTGTTATTATGACTGTTGAAAACTAACGGATATTCTGCGGTAATGTTCGGATATTTTGCGATGATGTTCAATACACGGTAAACTCGATTAAATGGGCACAAAATCGACGAGATTGTCAGAATTCAACCATTTGCGTTATACCTGTTGGATATAAAATTAACGAGTAAAAGGGATGGATATTTTGCGGTAACTATTTAATATAAAGTAAGATCAGAGCTAGAACACTTGTTCGCTTGTTTGAAAAAACTGAAAATCCGCACGGTCTTATTAGGAACGGATAATCTACTAAAGTTCACGTCACGATATTCGTTAATCCGCGAAGTTATTCCAATTACTAAATATATAAAAACAAATCCGCTGCGGAAAAAACTATCGTAAACTGAACATCTGTTTGTCACTATACATGGCAGGTTTTCCACAATATATTAACCATCTGTTAACTACCTAATTTAATATAAGGAATATGCCTATATGCTGAGGAACTGACTAGTAACTTCATTACAGACACAAAGTAACTGTAATAGTGATCATATCTAACATAAAAGTAATCCTACAGAGATACATATTAACAGGCAAATATGTTCCAAAGGTTGCTAGCCGCGGATTATACGCTCGCAACTTGTTTTTTCAGGAAAGATAATTTAAATTGGAGAGCTTCTAAGAAGGATTGTACATAAACAATCATTGTCAGATTCAGCTTGACTTGACAGCTTTTTCAGAACGAGCTGTTTAAACATCAAAGTTTTTTAGGAACGATTGTGATTATTTTAGAAACTAGGGTTTTAAACTAACATTTTTAGAAAATGTGACTGTAAAAGTGTCAAGATCCTTTTTTACAAAGCTTAATTTGTGGTTGGTTGACTTAAATAAACTAAAGTTAAACCTTTTCACTTTAGGTAGATTAGATTGGGATAAACTAGCTTGAGTTCCTTAGATTGAATTAAGTTAGTTTAGCTGGTATCTTATCAAGTTATTTTATTCAGTTAAGTTATTAATGCTAAATTATTTATAATAAAATTTACCCTTTTTTTTTAGTTTGGCATCTATATGGTCTATTTCATGGATTTCACAATTGGTGGAGTATGGTGGTTAATACTAATAATCTTATTAGAAATCGTTGCAGTCTTTATGGTGAGAGGACGTCCTTACAGTGGAGATGCACTTGTAAATGCTCTGTTTATGTCACCGACACGTCCATGCATTCTTAGTTGGGCTCCAGCTTTATTATCATTTACTTGGAATGTTATATTGCCAGTTGGCTTGATGGTATGTCCAACAAATTTAATTTTCTTAACGTTGGCTGAAATGACTGCTTTATTTTCATAATATAGGTTTGGTGTGTTGCATTCTTTAAAAATGGAAACTTTAGAGAATTATTTGTCTGGCATCATGCCCCCAGCTTGGAATATTGGCCAATGTGGGCAAGACAGATTGGATCTATGTTGCAACTCTTACCTGTTCTCTGTGTACCTCTAGTGGCTGTTATTCAGAGTTACAGATATTTAAATAATGGACCACCTGATATACTAGATGTAAGTCTAAATTTGTATTAATTAACTCAACTAATAAATATTTAATCTGTTTCGTTTTGTGCTGCATACGATAAGGATTTGGATGTTGAATCTTATTATGTCAGTAATTTAAGATTTCTTCTATAAGTTTTGTCTTCTAATAGTATTTATTTTCTAGAGAGTACAATTACTGTACCGTCCTCCCATAGGAGAACATATGGAAGATCTACCAGTGCAAGAAAGTGGGACAGCCAATAATAACAACAATAACAATAACAACGATGCACCTCCTGCATCAGTTACAACAGAAGATCCACCCCCAAAATATACCCCTCCACCATCATATACTACTGCAACAGGTGCACGAATTGCAAAGTTTCTCAGACAAAGCATAAGAAGAAGCATGAGAAGAATTGCAAATGCTTTAGGTGAAGGAGGTTCAAGGCAACGTACCAGTATACAAACTCCGCAAATGCAGCTACCACCTCCTGATTACAGTGTGGTTTTGGATGAAATGAACCAACTACCACTTACTAGTGAACAGTTATCATCTGTGAATGTGATTAATGTTCAAAGTGACTCAAATCAAACTACTTTTGGTCGTGAACTTGCTGCACACAGTAGAGGTAATTCTACTGGACTTACCATTGCTGATGTTGCTAGCATTTTGAGAAATAGCTTCAGAAGAAGTCGTATAAGAGCAGCAAATACATTAAGAAGAAATACTGCAGTTACAACGGACAGTAATAATCATTCTTCGTTAAGTGCTGAGAACTTGGTAGATTCAGCAGCTCCAATTGGTGAAACTTCCTTAGTTCTAGAAAATCTATCAAATCACGATCGAGAAGTTAAGCCTTCAAATAATAATCTTTCGTCTGTGATATAAGTTCATGTTAATTTATTTAGTAGAGTAGTATTTTTTGTTATTTACTTAAGCCGTACCAAGTTATAAGACTAAAAATATGAGCTTAAAGATGCCTTACATTGAGGTACTGCATAAATAGTTTGTTATTTTTGATGATCTCGAATTTACAGACAAAAGTATGGATTGTATTTACTCTTGTAGTTGCAGTTGTTATACAAAAAGAAAAAATGATTTTGTGCAAGTTCTTCAATGTATGTATATCCAAATCATAATAATTTTCTAAGCTTTTCGATTATTTGTATTAAACATACTTTTTGTAATAAGTAGAAATACAATTTCAAGAACTGATTTCATTAAATCATGTACAATTATATCTACATTGTATAAAAAATGTACCTAACTTATAAACTTAAAAAATATACCACTGGAGGTTGTGTTTCTTTTTATGTTAATTATCCATGTAAGTTTCTGTCAATAGCAACATTTATGATATCATTTCCTAAGAAGTAATCTGTTGCTACGATATTCACATTCGAGAGCCATTCGTCTCTGAACCATTTGGTAACTCTCCGATTTACATTGTCTGCTAATGTTCTTAAGTTATTTGTCAAAAACATTACATCTAGTGTTTGTGGAGTTAATTCTGCCATGAGGGCCCACATTGGATTAAGAACTGTTTTATGATCTCTTATAGTTAAATCTAGAAAATCTTTCAAATCTTCCACATTGCGTTTGTTTCCCCAAAATTGTTGTATAGGATTCCATAACCATACGTAATCTGAAATAACAGTTATTAAATTAATTATAATTTCATATAAATGTATTTTTGAGGACATAACCACAATTGATAGGTCTGAATTACTACTTCAGACTATTGTATAAATTGTCTGTTAATTCAACAAAGAGTGAATGCTAATTTTTTTGATAAAATATGGGTTTTTAGCTTTAGTGTAAAATCTTGTGTCCTGTCATAAGTCAGGATTGCCTTTCCCTTCACATTTAATTAAACGCAGGTATCTAAATAAATTCATGATATAGCAAACAAAAAGATGTTTGACTTTCACATTTTCTTCTCAAGTGTCTATGGTTTTCAAGTTTTGTCTCTGAGCCTCTGAATTTACATTATTTTAAGAAAGAATATATCATAGATTGTGTATACAACATTAGAATCTTGTAGATCAAAGTATGAACTAAATTTTAACAAAAGAATTATTAAAATTTGCTCGATAAAAATAACTAAATAAACATAAAATCTGTAGCAATAAGTATAAATATTTTTTCTTTCTTAAAACTAAAATATCTCTTTATAATAATTTGAAAGTACTGAGTAGTTCACAGATAAACAAATTTAATTGATAAAAGTTTATTTATAACAACAATAATCATGTTACAGTTTCGGTTACCATTATTATCATTTTTAAGCAGTTTTGGTGGACAATAGTTCAGTTACTCTGAAAGGGATGGCGCTGTAGCATATTTTTTACTATATTTTAGTATTATTATTAAATTTAATTCACAGCAGTGGCTATTAATCTTCGAATAGGTACACATTAAAATTTTTAAATTGGTTTACATTTAAACATATGCATTACCATAACTAACTAGCTTACAAAGATAACTTTAAGCTAAGCCTATCTGTAAATCAATTATGTGATGCAAAACATAATAATATCTAGTATTTTTCTTTTCATAAATTCTAACTAAATATGTAAAAATTATAGCGATCGGCCTTGTAATTTATTCTAAAATTGAGGCGATACCGACGTTTTAATATGAATTCTGTAATATTTATACAAAATTATTATTATTATTACAAATCATTGTACTTTCCGACGCGAGGGCCACCTATGGTTTTGTAGTATAAATAGTGTAGTATCTTAAAAGTCTGAAATTGAACTAAATGAATTAAATGTTTTGTACCAGTAGCGACGCCAACGGCAATTTTTCCGGAGTTTCTCAATTTCCAACCCACGACCTTCTGGATTCGACGTTTGACGTCTCGTCAAACGTAGGCGTCGAATCGAGAGGTCGTGTTCCAACCTTACGATTGAAATTTCTTACGCGTCAAGGATTATGATTTTCCAGTTTCATGGTTTCAATTTTATGGCATCTTGGAAATAGTTCAATATGATATGCTAATCAGTGGCACAATTATTGTTGAGTAGGAGTGTGCAAAGTGAAGGTAGGCCCCAAAGGCTCCATTGTTGATTTTTGATTTTCATAGTGTAGGTATGTGACTAAACAAAACATGAATTTGATTTCATATTTTGTTTCCTTTGTTAACACTGCGGAAAGCATTTAGTTGGACCAATTAAATTTTATTTAACTCGACTAAATATTTAGTTAAATCAAATAAAATTTAGTTTTGCTAACTAAATGTTTCATTGAGGGGTTGAGTTAAATAAAATTTAGTTTGTCCAACTAAATGCTTTTCTCAGTGAAGAGATAATCTGTTTTTTAATTTTAGGCAATAACAAAAAAGTGAAATATTCTCTTGTTTTATGGTCGGGGTGTATTTCTTCGTATTTCTTTAACAATGGCGTTTAGGTTTTAACCAAAACATACACAGACTCAATTAAGGCAAACAAAAGAAGACAAAAAAAGAGAAGATTAAGATCAGTCGAATATTACAAGATACAATCTAAATTGATGAAATGCAATAATTGCATGCTTATGTCAACTGTAAGGGGATGCATTCGCTGCAAGGAAAATGCGCTTGAAAATGGAGAAAAGTGGAGAAAACATATACATTATTCTTCACAAATCATTTGTAAATGTAGTTTTACACTTTGGTAGTTTAGTAAGAAAGACAGTAGAAGAAAGACAACGATACTACAATAATTGTTGCGGCATTTAGTTTGTCGCAATTTTATCTGTTGAAACCGTTGAAACTCTTGACAAACGCTTTTTTAAAAAATACATGAAAAATATATGGCTGCCTTATTTAAACCAAAAGTAACAAAAATAAATTAGTTTCGAACTACCACACATAGGTGTGATAACATAAAAAAATTATCTTGTTCTGAGGTGATCGAGCAACCAGTACTGGACCACTTGGAAAATTTTTAGGTTTTTCGAGTTTCTTTGCATTTCCCGATCTGTGCATCAATTTATATGTCAATTTTAATAGCAGTTACTATGAAAAAATGTAGCGTAAATTCTTTAATAGAATACTACTAGAAAATATTTCTAAGAATTAGTTCATCCTTTTTAAATTTCCACGAATTCATTTTAATAGTAGTTTTTATGTAAATATGTAGGTTAAATTCTTTCGTAGAATACTACTAGAAAATATTTCTAAGAATTAGTTCACCCTTTTTAGATTTCCACGAATTCATTTTAATAGTAGTTTTTATGTAAAAATGTAGGTTAAGTTCTTTCGTAGAATACTACTAGAAAATATTTCTAAGAATTAGTTGACCCTTTTTAAATTTCCACGAATTCATTTTAATAGTAGTCTTTATGTAAAAATGTAGGTTAGATTCTTTCGTAGAAGACTACTATAAAATAGTTTCAAAAATTATGTCCCACTTTTTAAATTCCAGGAATTCATTTTAATAGTATTGAACCATTCCATACGAAATCGTTTAAAAAAAATTTTTTGTTGCTCCACTATGTTAGATTTTGCTCAAACGTTGTGAGACTCTTCTTTAGGGTTCCAAAGAAGGAAATCCACCATCATTTAATTTTCGCATGAGGCAGTTCCCGCCTGCCCTAATTAAAGCATTTAAAAATTGTCATTTTTATGCTTTAATATTTTTAGCTGTAAAAGCTTTCTATGAAAGATTTCCACACGTTCAAGATGGCATTTCAAAGCTAAAAGATAGTAAGTAGTCTTTGTGCAAAGAATATAAATTCACACAATCAATACCCCCGAAAAATAACACGGTGCTGAAAATACGTGTATTTTACTGATTTTTCGTGATTTTTAACTGACTCCCAGTGTCTCGACTGTTAAATGCAAACTGCTAATATAGCTCAGAAATCAAGTGCACATATCGTGGAAGAAATATAACCTACATTGATTAGTTCGGCTTACTCTTTATAAAAACAATCTACTTGAAAGCTTGAAATTTAAAAAAAATGCATTTTAAGCTATAATATGAATGTGTTGGCTACGAGATAAAAATTATCTAAGTAATTAGTATATATGTTACGGCTAAAATGGAAACTCGGTTGGTTTGCAAACTAACCAGCTAATTTACAAAACAGCCAAATGCGCCGCTATTTTGAATGAATTCCCCTTTTCTAACAAAATAGCGGACGGCCAGCCGCTGGTTTCCAAATTAGTTGAGTAGTATGCAAACTACGTATTAGTTTTTGTTAAAATGGAGATTTATATCAGGTTTAGAAAATAGCAGTTAGTTTATAAACTAATTGGCTGGTTTACAAAATTTATTTTAGTTCTTGTTAATGTTGGGATTTTATTTAAGTAGGTATGTAATTTCATTTATAAACTTTATTTCAAAAACATTAATAATGAATACAATCTTATTCTTAAACATTTACTTATTAGCGCAGTCCTGGCTATGATGACATTTACTGTTGCATGTCAGTCCAGAGCTGACACATTTGCATTTTTTATTGACACACCTTTTGGTACATTGGCACCTAATGTAACCTTGAGTATTTCCAGAAACTGAAGTACATCCAACTGCAGACCTAAGTGTTATTTCTATGTCTTTCACGTCTTCTACTGCTAAATTCTTCCTTGTGAGCCATTTTCCAACTTTTGCAACATAATAACCATACACAACCGCCAAAACAATGTGGAACAAAAACATACCCTAACCTCACTCTCTGTCGATTTGTTAGTTTGTAAAATAACCAACAAACTTGCTATTTTGTTCACTAAATTAATGCAGTAATCTTATTAACCAACATTGCGGACGGCTATTATACAAACTAGCCGACATAACTTGGTTAATATAATTACAAAAGCGTTAAATCTCCATTTTAACAAGAACTAATACATAGTTTGCATACCATCCAGCTGGTTTGGAAACCAGCGGTTGGCCGTCCGCTATTTTGTTAAAAAGAGCGAATTCCTTCAAAATAGCGGCGCATTTGGCTATTTTGTAAATTAGCTGGTTAGTTTGCAAACCCATCAAGTTTCCATTTTAGCTGTAACATATATACTACAGTAAGTATATGTACTACTAAATAAGTTGTATATAGTACATATATGGCAAACTAACGTACCCATTTCGGGCTTAATTATTGTTTTAGAGCCCTTTATCGTCTTAGTGCCTCCGGCTTTCGCCTCAGGCGCTAAGTTACTTTGTGGGCTACAAACCGCTCAATTAAGCCCTTAGTACATAATATACTATTATGTATCAAGAATTTTTGTTAAGCTTCCTGTTTACAATCGTTTGGGTTTGCTAAATCATACTTGAAAATAATTAACACCAGTCAACCATGGATTCTTTGCATTATGTTTGATGCAATGTTTCTAGAACAGTGATTCCCAAACTTTTAAACTCAAGGGTCCATAGAAATTAAAAAAAATCAGCGGACCCACTTAAAACTATAAATTTAATAGCTTCTCTCAAATTGTGAAAATGCTCTAAAAATAATTTTTAAATATGATTGTAGCTTAATTAATTGATTTGGTATTAATTTGATAAAGACTTTACAATAACTTCTAATATGAAAAAACAGAATTTAACAAAAATATTATTAGTTATAACATAATTGTTGTGTTGTTCGCAAACCCCCCTACAACTTGTTACGAACTCCAACGCTTGTCCGCAGACCGCAGTTTGGACACCAGTGGTCTAGGGTATCACGCTAAATCCAAACTCGAGGCTATATATAAGCGTGTTCGTAGAGATGGGAAATTTTTTATTATTGGTTTTTCGGAAAAAAATCGCTCTTTAAAAAAAAGTTCTGCTTCACTTAAAACCTGAAATGCTGCCATTAAAATTAACCTAGCGTATACAGGGTGATTAAAAAAAATAGTGGGTTGATTTTAATGTTTACTTTTTTTTCAATATTTAATATTTCCAGTACAGTGACTTCAAATTTTTACCTACTAAAATTTTTCTTGATTTATGCAGTTTTGTGATGGGTTCTAACGATTCGGTAAATGGTCCCACAACGATATCTTTATGCTACAAAATGATCTAAAATGAACATCTTATGATCTTCACCTTTCTTCAGATAAAGGCGAGTTTTAGGCATCGTCAATGAAGTTATATGATTTAAAGATTTAATATTTTTGTTATTATAATTACATTGAATTCCTTATACAGGTCGTACAGTATTGTTTTGTTTACAATTACATGTTTATATTTCTCATTGTAGCTTGTTTATCTCAAACTAGGGTTTTATGATTTTCCCATACGTTGATCTTCCTAAATACCACTTAGGTTTCCAGAGCCTCTCCTGTGTTTGTGTGTGGTGGGGTAGTCATATCACAGTATAATAACAACCAGTGGTGCACTCTCGCAAATATGTTCTGCCGCCACGTGCGACCTTGTATTCGCAGACTGTTTGGGCCGTCAAGGTTAATTTTAATGGCAGCATTTGAGGTTTAAGTAAAGCAAAACTTTAAAATTGAGAAAGTGGTTTTGTGTCACAATTTAATAAAGATATGCGGTGCTTTACTGCTTTATAATAGATACTACTAGAAATACCCAATAGTTTTAACGTTTTAGCGAAGCCCGCAAATGTAAGACAATTTATGCCATTTAATAAAGTGCTGAAGATAAATGAGTAGTGCACTGATAATTAGATGGAGAATAATTGAAGGGTATGAGGAAAAACCAAGGAATGTCACACTACTTTGATTAGAGATACATATTTTGATTGCTGTTGACAACGGCATTATTTTAAAGGTAATAAATATAACATCGTAAAAATGCTTGACATGGATTATAGGCATGTTCTATTCGCGTGGTAATTTGTACACTAAGTAGTCACTAATAAGTGTACATGGTTATGGTTTTGAACAATATTTGCACGATTAATTTTATCTTTCCACACTATACAGGGTGGTCCAGACCACCCGTACACCCCTTTTAAAATGCGGTGGATTAGAAATTTTTAACAAGACGATGGGTGATCTTACTAATGTTAATGTGCTCTTTCGAATGACCCCAAAATGGAAACCCTTGATTCCCCCTTGTAGGGGGCTAGGGGGGCAACTTTGAAAATTCAAATGGGAACCCCTAAATATTATCGTATATTTAGATTCTATTCGTCAAAATATGAATAATTTGTTTAAAACATTTTTTTATCTTGGCAACAGGTGGCGCTGTAATCGAAAAAACCGACTTTTTGCATTTTTCGCCGTCTCTGGCATAGTTACAGGTGCAAATAACAGTTTTCCATATTTTTTACTATTTTTTACTAAATAGTGATGAAAAAACTTTGCTAATGTGTACTTTCATGAGAAAAAATCTTACGTTACAATGAAAAACGCAAATTCTCTACCTAAGGTGTTTTCAACAAACGGATTTTTTTTCTAACGTTGTACGTGATAAACAATATTTTTTTGCCTTAAATGTTGTTAGAATTTGTGTTCCATTCTAACAACATTTTCCAAGATTCTACTGGGGAAGATGGTTTTACTTCAAAACATGTCAAGTCACGATGCATTACGAAAAAATCTGCCGACGAGAATTTCACTTTGTAATTCACTATGAAATTTCGGTGGTTATCTTTCTTTTAGCGTATAGCAATTAGCAATGAATGATGAAATATGGGTATTTCATCTACTCAGGCCATAAAGTAAGAATAATTTAAATGAATAAAATTGTGAAATAAAAATTATTTATTTGAACAGTTGATTTTCAACAATTACATACTATTTAAATAGACTTGCGAAGTAAAGAATTATAGCAAGTTATTTTCTGTTAAAATTAAATATTAAATTAGTACGATTTAAATATTATTTTGCCTTTAATTATATATTTAATTATTAATCATATGCAGAGCAGATTACAATTTAGAATGTTTTATCGATCATTTTTATTAGTTAGAAAAGTAAACATTAATTACATATGCTTAAAATAAATTTCAGATAAAGATTAAAAAGATTAAGCAATATCTAAATAAGTAGACGTTAAGGTTAAAAAACGATCTAAAAATTTCATAAAAAAATTGTTGTCACGTACAACGCAAGAAAAAAATCTGTTTGTCAAAAACACCTTAGGGAGAGAATTTCCGTTTTTCCTCGTAACGTAAAGTTTTTTCTCATGAAAGCACACATTAGCAAAGCTTTTTCATCACTATTTAGTAAAAAATATGAAAAGTCATATTTTGATGAGTAGAATCTTAATATGCAATAAAATCTAGGGATTCCCATTTGAATTTTTAAAGTTGCCCCCCTTAACCCCCTACAAGGGGGGTCAGGGGGATTTCTCTTTGCCGTCATTCGATGTAGCACATGGACATTAGTAAGATCACCCATCGTCTTGTTAAAAATTCTGGACCACCCTGTATAACGCTTTTGTTCTTTTTCTTTTCTAGAGAAATTATGAAAAGACACTGATGGATTTCTTTTAAATGTTACTACACCCAACAACGCAACAGTTAAACATTTTAACAATAAGTTATGCTAAAAACGTAAACTATTATTATAGTGCAAGGGTAAGTCAATATTAATAATAAAACGTAAAAAAATGCTGCGCTGTAAATAACGTGTGGACACAGATTAACCTTTACAGATGCGAAGGCTTTTGGCGGTTCCTTTGATCTTAAAGTAGCTAAATTTCATGACATTGCGCCATTTAAAAGGTAGTATTACGCGGGGATTTCAAATCACGAGAAAATGGTTGGTAAAATTCAAAATAAAATTGTTTACAATAGTTGTTTATTTTTATAAATAAATATAATAAATAGTATTAAAAGTATACTTGCATGATATATTATGAAATTACTTGAGAAATAAAGTGATTTAGCATTTCGCTACTTTATAAGTATGCAAATGAAATCGTTTCGTGAAGCACAATTAATTGAAAAATTTGCAAAAACGTTGGGCATATAATAACTAATAGAAATTGTAAAACAGTATACATGGCAAATACCACGGTAAGAACTTACTACTAAATTGCATACAGGCAAAATAACCTAAATCGAAGATGGTATTCTTTAATGTGGATTTTTAAACAATTTTTAAGGATTAACATATTAAGGTCTATAAAATAAAAAATAATAAGTTATAAATAAAATAAACAATTTACCAAAATCGAAAACTTTTTATTTACATTATAATAAATTATTCTATGTGGATACTTTATTGTACAAATCAATCAGTAAGTGCGGAAAGGTAACATTATGTCCATAATATCAACGTCAAAACAAATATTAATGCAAAAATATATAAAGTATTAACAAAATAATTCAAAATACCCGAACGCAACAAAAACACTCGTGCAAAATATAAACAAGCAGAAGTGAGGTTAATTAAAATACCCCTAAACAATGGCGGATTCACGCATGCTCCTAGAAATTTGAATTGGCGGGAACAGGCGAGCTTCGCATCTGTAAAGTACATATAATCTGTGGTGTGGATCCATAGTCGAGTCGGTATGACGTCACACACTAAACTTGCTATTCTTTAGGAGCCGATATCTACTAAACTACTATCACTAGACAAGTGCGGTTTTCATTTTCATTCTTGGAATTTTTCTTTTCAAATTATAATAAAAAAGATTTTTGCACTACACCCCCTTTAAGCCTGGCATTTAAAATAAATTTCGAGTTGATTACGACAAGTTGAATAACTACTAGTAATACGAATAAATACAAAATAATGTTGCAATAAGGAATTTCATTTTCAACTTATTTTTCAATATTTATCTGGGCCAATATAGGAGCGCAGGTAACGATCTTCGATCATTTTAGTAAACTATTCAGTCTATAGAATCATTTTCATTAAAAAAAATCTTAAATAATTTTTTTTAATGTAATTTTTAACTTTTTAATACAAATTCATTTATTGTGTAGAACAAAAAAGTGTTATAATTAAAAGTCAATAATAAATGTAAGTTTTGGAAAACAATTTTCTTAATTAGTACGAGGATTGCTCGATATATATTGCGAATTGGCAACCCTGCTTTTGCTAGGTACAATCTGACAATTGCAGCATAAAGTTTGACATTTTTGACGGCATACGTACTAAAAACGTTTTGTCATACGGACGCTATTTGTTTTGTATACATTGAGTTGAAAATTTCCTCTCGGCGAAAAAATGGAATTAACTCGTGAACATTTTCGTGCTAATTTTCTACGACTTCCGACGTGGATTATCACAACAACAGTGCGTCGATCAACTTACTTTAACTTTTGGTGAATAAAGCCCCACACAGAGCAACTGTATATCGTTGTTCAATGAATTTAATCGTGGTCGTAGTCTCTGGCAGGTGAATCTAACGAAGGTCGTCCAAAATCGGTTGTGGTGCCAGCAAACGTCGATGCCGTCCGCGAACAGATAAATCAAGATTGTTATATGACATCGTGAAATTCAGGCATCCTTAGGCGTTAGTATGACTAACATACATTCGATATTGCATGAACATTTAGCCGTGAAAAAGCTGTGTGCACGTTGGATTCCACATAAGTTAACAGTCGCTCAAAACAAGGCTCGTGTCGATTGGGCGAAAGAAATGCTCGAGAAATACAACCACGGTGCTTCAAAAACCGTTTATAACATCGTCACAGGTGACGAATCTTGGATTTATGCGTATGAGCCAGAAAGTAGACAGCAGTCGACTGTATGGGTCTTCCAAGATGAGCCAAACCCAACAAAAGTCGTTCGCGTTCGAAGCACTTCGAAACAAATGATAGCCTGGTTTTTTTAGAGGATCGCAGAACGGTCAATTCAGAATGGTACACAACCATTTTCTTACCAGAAGTCATCCGAGAAATAAGAAAAAACAACGTCCGACGCCAGATCATTCGCCACCTTGACAATGCGAGCTCACACACATCGACGATAACAACTGCTTTTTCGAGCACTCAAAACGTCGAATTGATGGGTCATCCGCCCTACAGTCCTGATTTGGCACCTAACGATTTCTTTTTGTTCCCACACGTGAAAAACAAATTGCGTGGACAACGGTTTTCGACGCCGGAAGAGGCGGTTGATGCATTCAAAACCCATGTGTCGGAGATACCTGATTCTCTATGGAAAAAATGCTACGAAATTTAGTTTCAACATATACAAAAGTGTATTGATCATCAGGGAGAATATTTTGAAAAACAATAAAAAAGTTTCCAACACTAAATATTTGTTTTTGTTAGTTTTTCGCAATACATATCAAGCTACCCTCGTACCAAGGATATGCGTCCTCATTTGTGCTCGTGAACAAAGATTTTCTATCCCGCCTTCTACAAAACTTGCGGTTACGAGCTTTAACCGAAAAGCCTACATTTGTATTGAGAAACTTTCATTCATGGTCCTCGAATGTTGAAATGAATTCGTGGAAGTTTAAAAAGAGGGAAATAATTCTTGGAACAATTTCTTTTTCTGTTAAAAGGATTAATTAATAAATAGTAGTAGTATTCTTTGAAAAATCTCTACCTAAGCACATTTTTGTTTACAAACCTTCATTCTTGTCCTCGAATATTAAAATGAATTTGTGGAAATTTAAAAAGGGGGAAATAATTTCTGGAAGAATTTATTTTCTTGACGATCACTATGGAATTTGTAAATTCTGAAATTAATTTTGATAATAAAAACTGAATATTCTAACTCTTGTTTTAAAATAAATATTCTAAAACACTACCCTACTTATGTGTTTTGCATGTATTTCATTCCATCACTAGATATGGAATGAATATTCTGTAACAGTATAATAAAAAAACGGTTAGCTTTGATTTTATTGTTTACATTAAATGTCATACTTTTTAAGGTTATTGTGCTTGTTTTCGAATTGTAAATACTGCTAAATTTAAATTTTCTTGTGGTCTTAGAGAAAGCACGGTCTGTTACTCGGTTGGAATCGAGATTCGATGCTCGTGATTCCTCACACAATATACTATTCTGTTAAAAGGATTAATTATTAAATAGTAGTAGTAGTCCCGTTTTACATGAATGCTGACCGTCAGCGCGCTGACGGTACGCCTGGCGTTTTGCTTTCACATGGTCAGGATGAAAATGGATATCAAAGCTGATGCATTAACCACTATTGTCATATCTGCTGATTACATATAGCAGATTGCAAATTTTATTACCTTTTCCTTCTTTTCTGATATTTGTCTGTTTGAAAAAAGCAGATACTAAATCATAATTCCAGAAAACCCAAACCCCACCATTGTTTTCTGTTGTCACTAGCTCACTACTTATAAAAATATTTAAATTAATTTTAAAGAAATACACTTGCAACCCCTAATAACGACGCCATTGGGTTTAAAGGTGTCATTATTCTTTCTATACACCGGAGGGTGTATATCTGCAAACTGACAACATTGTTTTTCAGCGTGCTGATTCGGCATACGTGTGAAAAGGTGCATTTTTCCAATGGCCCGTCAGCACAATGACCTTACGGGAGGCTCACGGGCCACGCATGTGGCCGCGCCTACCAAATACCCGTGCTGACCGTCAGCGCGTATTCGAAGAGTTCAATTTAAAATTGCAGTCCTCCCATTGCGCTGATCATCAGCATGCTGACGGTCAGCGTCCATGTGAAACGGCGTATTTTTTGAAAGAATTTCTACCTACATTTTTATTTGCAAACCTTCATTCATTGTCCTTAAATATTAAAATGAAGTCATGGAAATTTAAAAAGGGGGAAATAATTCTTGGAACAATTTCTTTTCTTGTTAAAAGGTGTAACTATTTTATAGTAGTAGTATTCTATTGACATTTTTTTTCATTAGGTAAATTAAGGCTTAAGGCATCAACACATCTAGAACGATAGTCTGAGAACGCTCTCAGACTTTCCACAACCTACCAACTAGAATTCTAGAGAACTTCCAGCACCCGATACTGTATTTAATAACATCGATTAATTAGTGTATTTAATAAAAGCTATCGTGGTAACTCCGTACATTACGTTTATATTTTTATTACTTCATAATTTTTATCAGAAACGTGTCGTTGAGTTTTTATGTGTCTTACATGTTTTCAATACAATTATTATTATTTATGTAAAAGTAAGTATGATGTAATAAAATAGTAATATTTTATTACATCTAATGATAAGAATGTAATGATAAGAACATTGATTTAAAACTAAAACATGGTATCACACAGTTCATTTTGCTCTTAGGTTTGATAGTCCGGTTGTAATTTGACATTTAATATCAGTCAATAATAATAATGTACGCAATGTGTACGAGCGTGATAGCGCATGCGCAGTGGCGTGCGGTCCATGGAAGCAATGGAAGCAAAGCTTGCCTTGAGAATTTATTAAAAATAAAAACAATGCTAACAAAAATACTTTTGTAAAATTATGGTTATCGTTTATTTAAATTGAAATATTTATCAAATTAAAGCTCAATATCAACTCTGTATAGAAAAAAGTATAATTATTTAGAATACTATTTTAAATTAGGCTCATTAAACTTGCACGGAAAGGTAATACCGATTCAAATGTGATACATACACTTGATATAAGCACTGCTTACAAATGCTCTTCTCTTAACCTTGGCGTGAAACAGCGAGCGTGGGGTGTTATAGTAGACGGATGCTGTTAACATTGTTTGGTCGTTATTTTTATTGTCCTTTGTTCCCAAATGTTTATTTATTATAATTTGGTTATTTGTTCGATTTAGTGTTACTTAAGTAATGTAAATCTGCGAATGAGACTGTATTTTGTCGCATTTTATTATTTTAATTTATAAGTTGGATTTTTTTAAAGACAAATAGTTCTATTTAGTTTGCCTGTATCCAAATTTAAAATTGCATTATCGTCACGACTGCAAATTCAACTGCTTCGGTGAAAGGTTCGAGTACCTTCGATATAGCCGAATCGGGACGATTTTTTGTTCAGTTTGTAAATTATAAATAAGGAATTTTTCGCATACAGTTTTGGAGAGAAATTACAAATTATTAAGAAAGGCAGATCAAAACCAGATCTTTCAAATTTAACAACAAAGATTAAAACCTGTACCGGTATTTTGCTAAGAAAGACCGGAAAATTGATACGTAGTAGTAGTTTTTTTTTAAATAAAGAATGAGAGTCAACAAATTCCATAAATATAAAGTGTAAAAGTGCTTCTTTGAAAAACTCTTAAGCTTAATAATTATAACACTGTTTTTTATTGTACCTAGCAGGGGCGGATCCAGAGATGTATTTTGAGGGGGAAATCTTTGGAAAAATAATTGTTTTAATAAATAATAATTAAACAAACATTATTTGTTTCTATTCTATGTAAACTTATTTCTAAATTGGGGGGGGGGGATTATTCCCTCCCCGTTAATCCGCGCCTGTACCTAGGTGTATTATAATTAAAATCGTGGTTGCTTCCCTTGCCTAAATTCTCACTGCACGCCACTGCGCATGCGTCATATCGGGACTGCTACCACTGTCTCGTATGCACGCCACATTGCTGCATTACAATATGTTTATATTTCCATATAACTTGCCTTGAGATATCTCCTTGTTCCCATAACAAATAATGAGATTTTTATTTCGACTCCAAACCTCATTTAGAGATGGCCCTTTTTCAGATTGGATTCCAAGAGAGAGGAATGCTAAATCCTCTAATTCTTCATTCAACAGTGCTACTAAATTTTCATGCATACTTGCTGTAAATTTCGACGGATAGGGAAATCTATGGAAATCTAATATTATTATTTCTTTAGGTGCTAATTCTGAAAACTTTCTAATTTGTCTTAAGACTGGAACCAGTTTAGAGATACGTACGACGTCGTGATTTATGAAAAATCTGAAAAGGAATCTTTGATTTATCAACATTAAATACAAACATAATTATTTACCCTTCATCTTTATAATAACCCACTCGAAGGTCTAAATAACGTATTCCAAAGACTAATTGCGTCCAGACATTTTGGTCTTGATTCATATAGTAATTCTGTAAAAAACCTGCAGTTTGCGAACTTCCTGAATTATGTGTTCCAGGCAAAAACAGAGAATCTATCCTTTGCATTCCGAGCCTTTTGCTAGAAAAATTGTAAGTAAATTGTTTAAGATTAGAAATTTATTTTTCAAGATCTGCTTGATTAACTATAATGGTCAATGTCAAATACTTTTTCTGTTACCTGTTATCACTCATCCATGTAGGACTAATTTTAAGGCATTGTATATCCAGGGTAATATTATTTCTGAAGGAAGCAATCCAGTAAGGAAGACAATGTTGACCCGGATCAGCTTTCGTTAAATTTTCATGGTATTCCCAATTCCCAGGCAAACGTATCTTATCAAATTTCATTTTAGTTCGATAGTAGCCATCTGGATAGTCCCTGGTTAGTATTACAACTCTTGGTAAGATTTCTTCCTTAAATGGGAGGGGTATAAGAAAGGCTGTGGTTTTTATAGGATCTGATTAAAACGAGGAAAGGAAGTTTCTTACATTTCGATCTAACGGATTTCTATCGTACAAAGCTATTTTGTCAGGACTCAAGTCATCTTGGTGATGGCATCGCGTTACCCAGTTTAGTTCGAGGTAGGTTTCTTCTAACGATGAGACTGTCAGATGCACTTTCCCGCATGTTCCTAGTTCTGAAAAGATACTCGTGAGTTAAATTCATAAATTAATTTCAAGTTATCTAATAATTGGGACTAGAAAAGGAACGCTACTTTAATTATCATAATGTTTCAGAAGCAGCATTGTTTTTGAACATATTAAATTTTTTTTTAACATTTTTAGTCTTTATAACTTTGTTACGCTTACTTCAAACATCAACAGGGAATTCCTATAATAACAATTTTTGGTAGTTGATTTCTAACTCGCATTGCTTTTGCAACAGAATCAGAAAGCTTACATTTTAAAACTAAATCCTTCTGTTGAAAATGCGAATACAACTGTTAATATTAAATAATACTATTTGATTAATAATAATAATAATAATTAATCAGTAAGATTTCTTTCCTATGTGTCGTTCGCAGGATAGGAATTCTGGATACCGATTGCGACAAAGGTCATAGATTTTAAATACGAATAGCAATTCGAAAGTCGAAAATTAATTATGATTTGAATACAACAGGTAGGTGCTCTGTTAATATTAAATACTAATATTTGATTAACAATAAGTAATTGGTACGATTGTGATACGTGTGATTTGAAGTATAGTGACTTTTAGGATTGTGACCACGGTCACAGATTTTAAACATGAATTGTAATCACCTAAGGATTTTGGTTTCGATCTAGGGTTTTACATATGCGATCAAAAAACCAAACCGGACTTGAAACTAGAGTTTCAAGTTTTGAATAAAACATTATGAATTATGGTGTATTGACTATATATTGGGTAAGTTAGGCATTGTAACACTTTTTGCTCCAAAAGCTCTATTGTCATAGTTACAATTATTTGCAATAATGGATACTATGGAAACCGTGCTCTTCGAGTTAAATAGATCTGAATGCCGAACTTACCCATTGAAGGGTACGTTGATTCCGGTTGAGTCAATCAAGATCTGGCTCACATAGTTACGTTTAGGAGCAGTTATAACTGAAAGGATGTTGTTACAAGTAGAAAGATTGTAATATTACCTGCAGAAAGACCAATCGTCGAGTAACTAATGACTATTTATCATAACCCATAGGAAGGAATAATGATAGGTAAATATATGGAAATCGGTCTTAGCTATTTACAATGATAAACATTTATTTGAGAAATGAGAAATAGTACGATGAAGCATGTGTTAAAGAGATCTTGTTCTAAATTTTGATTTTTAATTGATTAATATTACAAGTGTTTATTAATTTTTAATTTACTTTATACATAATCGCAGTTAAATAGTGAGGATTACATAGAACAGTTATTAGTTAGTGAAGACATAAGGAAGTAATCTCTTGTAATAATACAAGACGTTATTTAATAATGTCGTTTCTGTTTATTTTTGAATCTTATTATTTGTTTGATTCCCGAAGAGTAAAAGCATGCGGCGGACTGCATTCTGCGAAATAACAACAATCTGCGCATTGTGCTGATCTGTTATTACTATTACTCTTATTCTGCCTAATTAACTTTTAATTTTTATTTATTGTTAACAAATAATTTGAATTTAAATTTTACACATCCAATTTAAAATTTACACCATTCAAAAATAATGTGTTTCTGTAATGTTTTCTGTTTTCAAGATTTTTTTAGTATCAAATTTAATTTTATGAAAATCTTTTTTCAGACATTAGAAGCGGTGGAATCTAAAAATTGATCACAAAAATTATTTTCGTGTTGATTGAGTTTGCACTGCAATTTCTGAGAGGTCTGGCCACCATAATAAAGATCACAATCGTTACAAGAAATTTTGTAAACTAATTTAGATTGTTGAACATTCCAAATCAAAATTCTTAGAGTTGAAAGGATTAATTAACAAGGTCATCATTATCAATAACATTTTATACTATTTATTGGTTTAAAAATAAATATTAATGAATATAAAACATAAAAAAATATTTTTTAAATATTAATAAAATATCAATTTCTTAAAACAAAAATTAAAGTAACAGTTTTCTGTTTTACATTACATATTAATAATAAACTCTTTGCAGCCTATCATGTTTACCTGTGTTGTGATAGTTATTTTGTGATGAAACAATCTTCATAAGCAAGAAGATACTAACTACACCTTTGCTCTTGAGCCACATTATTATTAATTACTTTAGATTTATGCAATTGTATCATTAAAATTGAGCTGACTAACTGATTAAAGCATGTTACAGTAAATGATATGTAAGAACTCTATGCCAAGTTATTACGTTCCGACCTGGGTTAACTTTGATGGCCTCTGGAGTTCTAACGCTTATTTTTAGAAAAATAAGTCCTATCTTACTATTGTACGGGAGGTCAAAAGTTATCTCTGACATTACTTCCATGTAGATATTACGAAAATAAGTGTGCAATGATAATGTGTTAATCAATATATGGCCGGTTTCACAAAGCTTGATTAAGTTCTGATTAGCTTAATCGTGATTAAATTCAAAATCCAGAAATTTCATTGGCTGAGATTTAAGAGACCTGAGATTTTATCCTATTATATTTCTAGATTTTAAATTTAATCATGATTAAGTTAATTAAAACTTAATCAAGCTTTGTGAAACCGGCCAATAGTGTGATAAATGTATACTATTGTATTTGCTAATTTTAAAATTTTACTGTAATGCTTATGAACATCTTGTTTACTAGCTAGAAATAAAAAAATACAAAAATTACGGGTTCTTATAGCCTTATTATGCTTGCCTTTTCAAAAGGTTGTGTCGAGCCGCCTGAAAATTGTGTATCATTGCTATGCTTGTATCATATCACATCAGTTATTATACTACATGATATATATTGTGATACTCAAAACCACTGGTTTTAGTACCAAGTACAAGCAAACCAGAAACCAAACCTAAAAGCAACAAAGTATAATTTTCAAACTGTTTAGCACTTACGTTTTAGAAAATCAGTTAAGTTAAATCACCTTTAAAGAACTACCACAACTCCTGTCCAAAGAAGTAGAAGGAATCGATTAATGTTCCAGCATAACATCTTGAACATGCTCCATTGTCACCCAATGATCCATTGCCTGGTGAAACTATGCATGAAACAATAAATCATTATTCTAACGATGTCATAGTCAGTTGTAGCAAGTAATATTAATATACCAAAATTTAATCAAATATTACAATGTGTGTTTAGTAGTCTAGTTTATTACATACTTATGAATTTACAAACAGTAACGCCAATGCTTTGTGAATGCTTCCTGCTTCCTCCATTTATCTACACTCATGGTCGGCTTTAGCCCTATAGGCGTCCTTGTGCAGATTGACTCGATGCGCCCTTTAAAAAAAAAGAGGGGTGTAAGAGAAAATCTATTTCTTTACGAATATATTTTTATTAAGAACTGCGTTAACAATAAAAAGTATGAAAAATAAGAAATTCAGAATATGTCGAAAATAAATTAATTTCATTTGAAACTAGCCTTCAGCGCGTTCTGATCGACGAAATCTTGAATTAAATCTTCAATGTCCAAGGATACCTCTGAGTCATTTTCTATGGAGAGAATTGCCAAATCGTTCAGTCTGTCTTGTAGCATCGTGGTTCGCAATTATGTTTTTGTCAATTTCAGTTTTGAAAAACCCTAGTCTGCACTGGCTACTGTGACAGGAATTGTCAATAAAATTCTTAAAGTAATCCAGACATTGAGTTATTCTCACCTACCAATGAAAACGTTTAGACGCAAGATGCAATACGAGACAATAAACATATTATTTGAAAGACGAGCCTATGAATAGCATGATGGACGCTGTGATTCCGTGAAATAATTTGTTCTATCCTCCACCACAAGCTACTAGTTCAATTTCGTTTTCCTGAGAATCACATTAAAATATTGACGCCTATCCTTATCCAACGCACTTGCGCCATTGGAGCCCTTGTGCGGGAGCGTTCTAGTCCAATTGGATTTTTCATTTATTTATGTCCCTATGTGTTTATGTATTTTATTTTATGTCTTATGTGTTTCAACAACTGCATTTTAAATTAATAATAAATCTTGTTATGCATCATTAATGGGAAGACATTTTCTTTTAGAATTAATAATCTACCTAGATTATATCTACTAGATATAATCTAAGTTATATCTACCTTTATTTTATCTTGTTGGTCTTTTCATTTCGTAAATAAAGAAGTCTAACATTTTTATGAAAATAATGATAGTAATTAATTGTTCTCTATGTTATACTAAAGAGAAAACCTTTAAATTATCAAAGAGTGTAGACAGTGGAATCGTTATCCAAATTTTAAAACGTACAGTTCTAGTTCTTACAAAACATCTCTATGCATTTTAATGTGACTAAAAATTTAAGTAGTTAAACAATTTTCTCAAGTTTTACTAATGATAATAATGAAGACGATAAATGAACGATAATGTCTATCTATCACGTTGAAGAAATAATAACTAACTTTATGAATGTATTTCGAGGATGCAATAGCACAACTATCTACCTACTCGATGATTTTCAGGTTGAAGGTTGAATATAAATTAAGAAGTTTTTGGCGATCGAAAAGGGTCAGTCCTTTCAAAATTTATTAATATTTGTGTAAAATGATCATTTTGACCTTCCCTAAATAGCGCTGGAATAGAAATTCATATGAAAATTATGTGCCTTTCTTTCTTTCTTTTTTCATGCCATAATTAATAATTCCAAAGTGATACTTAATGGCATATAATAATTATGTGCCCGCGGTATATCTTTGGCACGTTAAAATTAGTACGTAGAAAATACATCCTTTTCATGTCTTCGTCATTACCATAACCTTTATGTAGAAAGCACTAAATATTTGTTTTGTTTACAAAATCTGTGTTTTGAAAAAGTCTGTCTTGAACTGATGTATTTCTAGTCTTTCTTGATTATTACAACAGTTCGCATGCTTTTGATGACTATGTGAATAATTGAACAACACATTTAATTTATAAATTCCCTACACATAGTGTCACAGACAAAACGTTTAGTCTCATTTTTAGTGCTATGGAAAGAGGTAACAAATTTATACTTCTCGTAATTTAAGACGAATGCTTAAAAATGAAACTTAAAAATTTTAAATTTGATCAATTCTAGAGCTCCAGTTCAGAATTTTTATTTATATTAACTATAACCCAAACAGTGACAATTCAGAAGTAGAACGTCCATTTACTGTTAGTATTGTTACATGTTTGTTGCCTGTGTTTATTAATAATTATTTAAATTATTGTAAGATCAATCAATCATTAATTATCTTAATTATTTCGGTGCGCTTCCCGAGCGAAGTGTAATACCTTTTTCATAACGTTTTTTGTGCAAGTTGTTCTTGCTTTTTACTAAGTGGAAATAAAAGACACGTTCTCTTTTCGACTACCAGTTGTTACAGTTTTTTTTAAATTAATATTTAAGTATTGTAAATATATTTTTGTTAAATAAATTAATTTGCACTAATATTATTTGCACATTATTTGGAAATGGAATCTATGCTTAGATCTTCAAGGATAGATGGCATAAGTGGCATGTAATAACCACGGCCTACTAGATTCATATAAGCTTCGCTTATAAGCGAAGCTTATATGAATCTAGTAGGCCGTGTTATTACCACGGCCTACTAGATTAATGTAAGCTTCGCTTATATACGGCCGTCTCATTTCCAGTTTTTTCATTGTTGAAATTAGGATCCAAAAATTACAGATTCGTACGTTAAGTAGCGCCAACAAAGATGGTTTGTAGTCAGACTGCAGTCATTATTTTTTAGGTTATACGTCATGTCAGTAATTGTCATTTCCTATTGTGTAATAAATACTTCATTAATTTATTGCTATTTGTACATACAGATTTGGATAATGTACATAAATATGCCAAAAATATGTTACAGTAGGAACTAGGAAACTAAAATATCCTACATAGTATAATAAAATTTAGAAAATTATACTAAGTTAACGCAATGTTTACTAATGCCCCAATTCTTAGACTAGAAACACTTAATAACTACATAATAGCCACAGTATAAGTAAGTATAATTTCATGTTTCGAAAATTACAAATGCTCTTTTGTAAGCACTTGAATTACCACAGCATCACACATCATATGATGTAAACACATAATGTCAATGCACGATCTACGAACTGAAGCTATGATTAGAAGTAGGTATTCATGGAATGATGAATTCTCATTGTGGCAGTCATTACTAAAAATAAATATTTTTTAGGCATAAGAGCGGATGAAATCTACTTGAGCTTTAAGACCAATCATTTCAGTAAAATAAATATAAAACTGACAAAATTTGTCTCATAAGGCATTACCTTTATATAGAACTTGGTTTATATGATGTAAATCAAAACCGATATCGGAGAAAGTATTTAGAAATTTTGAAGGTCGGTTAAGAATCTAGAATAACGATAATTAAATAACGATTTTCGTGTCATGTCTTAACAGATTTTATGCACAGATGCATTATAATTAGACTATTATTGCAAGACTCATCTAAACATAAACGTCTTTTTATGGCCCAAGGGCCTCTTTATGGTCAGAAGGGCAATAACGAAACGTCAATTAAATGTCAGAAGTTTTTTGTAGAACTTGATTGGTTCTTAATATAATTTGTAAACTTCTCACCAATGAAAATAAGCTGAAATTAAATATTTTGGAATAGTAACTATAGTAACGTACTTCGTATAAGCATATAAATATACGCACAGCGGCTTGATGCACCTACGTACTCATTTAATTATATTTTAACACAATAATAGATTTTACATAAAAACTTAATCTGTGCATAAAATAGTGTATGTATAGCGGGCATAACTTGCTTTTTAAGGCCCTACAGCCTTTTCCTAGCCCTCGGCTGACGCTTCGGGCTTGAAATAACGTTTCTGGCCATAAAAGCTTCATTATGCCCTTAATACATAAATAACTATTATAGTAAGAAGGTAGAGGAAGTGTTCCAGGAAGAAGATGGAGTTTAAAACTTTTCTGAACTAACTGAATGCATGATCTAAACGGTATAGAATCAAGTCAATACTATTAAACTTTTACACACATTAAAAACAGACGTATACAGGCTTTTGAATTGTGGTGCTATAGAAAAATGCTAAGGCGAGTTGGATTGACCGAATATCGAGCAATGAAATACTAGAAAAAGTACAAGAAGAACGATAGTTAATGAAGAAGACCATGAGAAGCAGAGATAGATTAATATGACATACTTTAAGAATTTGGGTATTATCTAAAAATAATAATAGAAAACATGATCGAAGGAAAGAACACCCTAGCTAGACCTAGACTGCAATTTATACTCCAAATAAAAGAAGACAGGCTGCCCAGCTATAGAGAATTTACTATAGAGAAAAGACTGACAGCATACCGGAAAAAAACACCACAAAAATAGGTGTATTTGTAAAGCGGTTGTTAAAGTATGTTGTTTAGTTTTAATGTAACATTTTTTAATAGTTTACCAATTTTATTTGGGGACTGGCAGCCTTTTTTATAAAAATAAGACATCGAAAGAACAATAAATAAAATTTTAATGTAACGTTTTGTAAAGTAATATAATGTACCTATTGTTTTTAATGCATAATCTAATAATATTTGATCGTTGTTAATAAATTTCGTATTAGTAATTACTGTTAATATTCGATTAAACATTCTTTAATCGGAGGCAGTTTGACACAATTGACATAAAGTATAACCTAAAAATTAACGACTGAGCTCTGACTTCAAATATCTTTATTGTAAATTACCGCCAGTGAGCGCCATTTAACGTACGAATCTGTAATCATTTTCAACAATGAAAAAACTGGAAATGAGACGGCCGTATATAAGCGAAGCTTATATGAATCTAGTAGGCCGTGATAATATACTACGTATCACGACCTCTACGTATATAGAATGCAAACTGAATACAATCAAAATTTTATGAGCTTAGCACCAAAAATACAGATGGCATCTGCAATGCGGTCTACCCACGGCATACTAGATGCATATAAGCTTCGCTTATATTAATCTAGTAGGCCGTGGGTCTACCATGACCATCTCCATTAATAAAGCCAAGACCCGATGCAACTGGCCATGGACCTACTAGACCTACAGCTTGTCCTATAACTTAGTGACAAACCGTATCAATGCTGTTTACATACAAATATCTGTACAGTGTAATTGAAATGAAAGGTTAAAAGGCTTGCGTATTGTTGATTGCATTTGAAATGATTATTTTAATTTGCTTTTGCAATATAGTACGCATATTACATTTTAATTTAATAGCACTGTATAATATAATCACGTGGGCTGTATCCTATAAATTAAGTTTTTTGTTTTAAAATTGAAACTGACATTTATCAAAAAATGAAATACTCCAAAACATAATTGTGCCGTTTTAAGTTTTCGCTACAAAATTTATTTGCCATCGATTTTTAAATTCTACAAAGGACCTGACGACATTCTTTAAATGGAAGAACTTTTGTCAACACTCTTACATTGAAAAACTAATTGAGAAGAAAATTAACAATTACCGTATTTGTGATAGGTATAACTAGCACCGGAAAATTAGTTAATAGTGCCTGTTCTAAAGGTAAGGTATTTAATGCTGATAACTTGTAAAGCAGACCGAGTAAATGTTTCGTCGAATTTCTTTAAATAAATTAATTACAATTTTATTATTGTAGCGCAGGAAGAATTTAGAGATGTTATAAAGTATTGCTGGAAAGCCATACATCAATTTCGAAGACCATGTTCCGAGGATACAATTTCAAATTTTAAGACAGGCCAACCAAAAACAAAACAGTGTCCAAAAGCAAAAAAAGTTATATCAGAAAGTTAACAAGTTAAAACAAACAATCAATAGACAATTTATTATACGTTTTGTAAAAAACTCAGGTACATTTTCTTGTAGTCATAAAGCTAGTTTAAAAGATAGCATTGTTTGCAAGATAGTTGGTTTAAACAACAATAATAAGGCAAATGTAGTAGAAATTGTAAATACAATCTGAACTATTTAACCAATCAAGAAAAATGTAGGTATATTTGTTACGATGTAAGAATAAATTAATTTAAATAATTACTTGGATTTCTTTCTAAGTCAAAAGGAAAAAATAATTTAACTTCTTAAAGATGAAACCGTACAGGTAAAATGCATTTAAGATACTTAGCCCCAAAAATACAGATGGCGCACGAATTATTCATCGAACAATGCTTGGAGTTTGCATTCTATATACGTAGTATATTATTATATTATCTATGTACGGATCTGTAATTTTTGGATCGTAATTTCAACAATGAAAAAACTGGAAATGAGACGGCCGTATATAAGCGAAGCTTATATGAATCTAGTAGGCCGTGGTAATAAATATAGCCCCTCTATTTCATATAGTAGCGACATCGTGGAGCAAACCAGGCACAAACTATAATAAAGAAAAAATCACCACATGCATATTGTTTCGTCATTTTAACAAAAATTTGTTTAAAAATTACAATTTCGTAGTCGTATATTAAATTAATATGATCGTTTTTACATAACATGAATGTCCGTTATTAAATTCATGTTAAATAAAATTGTGAATGTTTTTGTGCATGACTATTATTAAACCTAAGATTTAGTGTAAAACGAAATGTCAAATCTGGTAACTTCCAATGTCACCAACATACTTTTGCTCCAGCGATGAGATCAATAGCTGTCGCTACTATTTGAAAATAAAGGGGCTATAGTAATAATAATACATCCTTTTCTAATCATCTTTGCGTATCACTTTAGCATGTAAAAGTAATGTAAAAAAGACGGACATTTTCTCTGTATGGTATGCGAAAGTGACATTTTTCTACGTACCTTTTTTTTCTTGAAATTCTGAGGATGTTGCGAAATTTACTTAATTTTCATGTAATATCGCTACTTGGGACAAATTTCTATCAAAAAAAGTTTTACAACTAATTACCACTAAGGAAAGAATTTCCAAACAGAGTACTGGATAAACCTGTATGTGTATGTAATCTTATTACAATTCACTTCTGTGAAAGGATCTATTTCTTTTGTACCTTTCAAACAAAATGTTCTTACAAGTTTTATTTTGGAATAACTAAGTATAGATTTTTGGTATTTTATAATCAACAACTCGCAGACCAGGCGAACCTTCTGACATAAAATAATTAAGGTAACTTTAACAAGTTTTTACAACTACCTTATATTATTATGTACAAGTATATTGGTATTTTGACAAAAACAGTTGGAAAATTGTATAGAACAAAGAGGTTATTTTGAATTGGTATGCTTTTGTAAATGGTTATTTGTACACATGTATATTGTTTTGAGTTTGTAATATCGTGTTTTTGCCTATTAGGATGTAGGAAATAATAATAATTATAATAATAATTTCAGGATATAAACAACAAAAATCACAGGTAACAAGTAAAATTTCATCCAATATAAACGGTTCCCTTTTTGTAGATATCAGTATAGTACCTCTCAACCAACCCGTGCTCTAGAAATTATCCCCATCAATATTATTAGAAATCAAAATCGAAATCAAAACCTAGTATCAGAAACGAATAATAATAAAACGCATAGTGGATTTACTGCGATCGCTTCCTCCCCTGATGAAAATGCCGTCAAACCTCCGTCTGGACAGCATACCACTCCTCAAAGGAATACTCCCGGCCAGACTGCTACACCTGCAAGAAGAATTAAATGGAGCAGAGAAATGAATGCTAATGTTATTTGCACTTACCTGCTTATAAATGAATGCCACGACGATCCTTTACCAGGATGGAGATAGAAACTCTATACAGAGTTCTCTAAAACCTGCCCGAAATAAATGTGACTGAACAAAACCTAGCTGATCGCAGAAATGTAATATATAGAAAGAAACACCTTACACAAATTGAAATAGATAAGATTAGAAGAGATGTAGGTAACAAAGGTAACATATTACGCAATGTCAACCAAGAAGCAGAAAAACTCAAGAAGTAGCATTTGTAACAACGTTAGAAGATGACAATACTGAGCAACCGGATCGAATGGTATTTCGCCAAGTATGAAGAACACTTCAACCTGTTTCGGGATTCCAACCCGCTTACTAGACCAGCAATTCCCAAACTAATTCTCAATCGTAAAACTAATCTCTACATCCACGGAATACATGAAGTTGTCGCAACCAAGCTGAACCAGATCAACAACATAGACGAAATCCATACAGTTCTGTATGCAGCTGCCGGTGCGGTAATTTATTTGCACAAGGTCAAAGATTATATAAAAAAACTCCGGGTGGTAATAGAAAGATACCACCAAGACAACCAGTTGGCGAACACGCCTGGAACGAAAAATTGAACTTTTTAGAACGCAACTCTATATTATTCGCAAACACCTGGACAACAATCCAAGTATAAAAGTAAAAACAAAATTACAATATATTCTACGAAAAGCTAAACTAGACCGCTGTGTCCCTCACCTCACCATAAAGCTCATCGTATACCAAGAAGAGATTAAGCAGAAACTTAAGACCACTGCCGCCCGTCTGCGTCGCTACAGTACAGTGCTTGGTGTCTGGAGGGTGAACACGCGTGTGATTAGCATCCCGAAAGGTGCCGCGAACCCGAGTAGAGTTGTTAATCATTCGGCCACTCTTCAGCCGTCAACCGTTCTCGGTCAGTTTGTGTAGTGTTAACCGGTGAGTCAATAAAACCTAGTTCCAGGAGGCAACCCCTGTCCTTATTTTCCAACTGTCCGGTTCCTAGTCCGGGTGGTGGGCCGGGCTGGCTTCCGATGTATTCCAGGTTCCCTAGTGCTGTTAGAGCGGCAGCCTAGGGTCGTCAAACCTCCACCAGGGGGGCGCCTTCCTTCTTTCCATAACAGTCGCTAACACGAAAAGGTAACTTCTGCGGGTTTTGTGTGTGACTAGTTGAGCTACCTGTTAGCGACTGATAATCCTTATACCTTGAGTCCCATCCTGGGTGTCCTCCAAATTCCATTTGTCAGGGGCTATTTGAATAGAACGACAGTGGAAGCGACTCACTGCTTAGTGCTACACAATGAACCCCCGAAAGCCATATTTCGGGGGTGATTCTGACAAGAGCTGTTTTTTTGTGATCTACCAACAACCATTATTCAACTAATTCCATATACAACGCGGACTTCAAAGCAACATCTACAACTACTACTTTTAACAATCACTTCTACATTTCAACTACAACAACCAACTTCAACTTATCTCATTATTATCTACGCCAACTGCTACCATCATCTGAAATAGTAATTACCATCAACCATTACCATTAACTACAACAACATTATACAACGATTCCAACAACGACTTTCCAACGTTATCGCCCATGTTAACATATTCCACATGTTGGTATGGCCGATAACAAACAAAGAAGAGCCATGAAAGTGAAATTATCGAAGAGTACAAGTACGGAGCGATTGTGGTAATCATTACCAACATTATTATTAATGCTGCTAATAATAACCACAAAGGTCATTTGCCGTTGCCGGGCTAGTTATTATTAAATTTATTTAATAATAATTGGTTTGCCAACGGCTGGCTGAAGAGGCTAAGGCCTATAATAGCCTCACCCCACGAAGCGGGGTGATAAAATAACGTTGAGTTGCTTGCTGCTTGCTTGCGTCGCTACAACAAAGCTACAAAACGTAAACAACAAAACTTCCAGTTTTTAAATGACCAGAAAGTCTTCTATCGCAATCTGGAATCTAGCAGTCACAGCAGTAGTATGAGCAAAACTCCAATCAACTCAGAATAATTCAGGGCGTATTGGGAAGAAATCTGGTCAAACCCAGCTAAATCTAACGACAACTCTGCTTGGTTATCTAGATTAGAAGAAACCACAAGTACTATACCGAATATGACAGACGTGACTCTCACAACAAGTGACATCAAGACATGTATAGTTAAAACCCTCAACTGGAAAGCGCCCGGTCCGGATCGTCTTCATAACTTTTGGCTTAAGCAATTTCCATGTCTCTACCCCCTAATTGCCGAAAGTTTCAATAACCTACTCAAACATCCCAATGAATTTTCCAAATTGCTTGCACAAGGCACTACCTACCTTATCTTTAAGAAAGGAAATGACGCTGACCCACAGAATTACAGGCCGATTGCCTGTTTATCAGTTATGTACAAGCTGTTCACGTCGCTTATACAGCAAAAGATCTACGAACATTGTCAGTCAAACAATATCATAAACTTAGAGCAAAAAGGTTGCATTAAAGGTTCGTTGGGATGCAAAGAACAACTTACCATAGACGCTGTTGTCATTAAACAAGCAAAGATCAAACGGCGGAATCTAAGCATGTGCTACATAGATTATAGAAAGATGTTCGACTCAGTTCCTCACCGAACTACAGATTCTCAACGCTACACCACAAAACCTTAATATCCGTAGAGGAATATATCAGGGTGATACACTTAGCCCGCTCTGGTTCTGTCTAGCGTTAAACCCGCTCTTCCATTTACTAAACCAAACCAACTTAGGGTACAAACTTGAAAGTAAAAATTATTCTCTACGACTCAGTCATTTATTATTTATGGATGATATAAAACCATACGCTGAAAATCATGATCACCTGAAAACCCTCAACAGAACAGTCAAAACTTTCAGTGACGACATCTGTATGTCGTTTGGACTGGAAAAGTGTTCCGAAATACACTTACAACGTGGCAAACACGCCATGCTGCCACCATGTCGTAAAACCTTCCAACAATTACTGACAATTACAATGAATGAAACTTATTCAACAGAGCATACGTATCGCCCACACAAAATTGAAGGCTGAATTCAGAGACAAATACAAGACTAGACTCACTAAGATACTAAATTTAAAATTAAATTAAAACCTTGTAAATGCTATCAATACTTATGCTGTGCCTGTTCCAATATATTCATTTGGCATACTGAAATACTCAGATACTGATCTCTCTCAATTAGATAGACTTACTAGAACCACACTCACAAAATTTAGAGCTCATCATCCAAAAAGCGCCACCGAAAGGATATACCTGCCAAGAAACCAGGGAGGGCGAGGATTGACAAATATCTACAAGTTATGTCGAACGCAAGAGATAAACATGCGTCTGTATTTCCACAACTCCACAAATCCTCTGCTGCAGATTGTAGTTCAGGCTGATAATAACTACACGCCTTTAAATCTACTCCGACGGGAACAAACAATTACACAAGGGGACAACTCCCAACAATGTTGGCGAGAAAAAACGCTACACGGGAAATATCCCAATCTCATTGACAATCCTGCAATTGATAAAGATTCCGCCCTCTTATGGCTAAAACAGGGATACCTGCACCCTGAAACAGAGGGGTACATCACACCTATTCAAGATCGGATTATACGAACAAGAAACTACGATAAATACATCTTGAAAAATCGTGATTCTATAGACAGATGTAGAATATGCAACCAACCTGGAGAGACGATAGAACATATCACAGCAGGATGTCCATCTTTATCCAATACGGCGTACCTTGGCAGACATAATGAGGTGGCAAAAATAATACACCGTCAACTTGCTCTACAACACAAACTAATAACGAATCCACTCCAATTTTACAAATATAATCCTAGTCCACTTTTGGAATCCAAAGATGTTCTCCTATACTGGGACCGACCAATGGCCACTATAGATATCGTTTGCCCTCTAACAACCAACATTCAGAAAACCGGAGTAGAAAAAGTTCTTAAATATCAAAATTTCGCGATAGACCTCCAACATACCTGGCAACTAAAAAAAACTCAAACAGTACCATTTGTAATCTCGGCCACTGAGGTAGTAACAAAAAAGTTTCTTAAAAACATAGAGCTTCTACAACTACCAAAATACATCTTCAGTACAATGCAAAAAGCAGTAATCCTACAAACTTTCCATATCATGGGCAAGTTTCTAATCATTAAATAAAAAAAGATAAAAATCTTCTCTATTTATAGAAAGCCAGTGTAAAGCTGAAAAAAGTGAAAAGAAAGTCGAAATAATAATTATCATTGTTGTTAAGATAATAAAATACGTAATTTTTATCGTTGTGGAACACACACTAACTACACACGTGCATTCAACTATTCAGAGGAAATGAAAAAACTTAAAGTTTCATTGTAATTTACAGCTGTCATTAAAATTAGTTGCACAATTGTTACGGATGTCAATGTATTTGAAGTGTTACTTTAATAATTGAACATATACACAGGAAATTTGGAGTTTCTTTGTTATTAAATATAGGTTCTTAAAGAATAAGATATTTTTCAGTAATAGCATTGATAAAAAGCCTCTAGCTGATTTCTCGAGGGGGAATTTTTTTGTTTGAATCAGGAAATCAGTCATTAATCTTATAGACCGAGAACTGGTAACCAAAAGGTGTAACAATTTTGTAAAGGGTAATATTTGTACTTTAATATAAAGGCTAATAATTGTAATCTCGAGAAGTTAACCCTCCGAATAACAGTCGTACTTTGTCTGGCATACAAGTGAATCTATTTAGTAGAGCAGTATGTTTTGATAGTTAAATACTTCGGCCATACCAAGCCATAACACTAAGAATATATGAGCTTAAAAATGCCTTACAGTGAGGCACACTTTTTTATTATAGAATTTGATGATATCGTGTCCACTGAAAGCAAGAAGGGTTGTATTTACTCTTATAGTAACAGTGAATAGGAATAAATCTAAAGAAATGATTTTATTAAATCATGTACAATTATATCTACATTGTATAAAAAATGTACCTAAGTTATAAACTTAAAAAACAAATATTCCACAGGAGGTAGTGTTTGTTTTTACGTTAATTATCCATGTAAATTCCTGTCGATAGCAACATTTATGATATCATTTCCTAAGAAGTAATCTGTTGCTACAATATTCACATTCGAGAGCCATTCGTCTCTGAACCATTTGGTAACCTGCCGATTTACATTGTCTGCTAATTTTCTTAAGTTATTCGTCCGAAATATTACATCTAGTGTTTGTGGAGTTAATTCTGCCATGAGGGCCCACATTGGATTAAGAATTGTTTTATGATCTCTTATGGCTGAGTCTAGAAAACTTTTCAAGTCTCCTACATTACGTTTGTTTCCCCAAAATTGTTGTATGGGATTCCATAGCCACTCGTAATCTGGAATATAATTTAGATTTATTGCAATTTCATATATTTTTTAATTAATAGTATATAAATTCTACAGTAAAACAGACTAGATAGAATAGATGTTAAACTGAAAAACAAATGGGCAGATGGCAGAGAAGTAGTTTTATTATGAGTAATAGTAATACAATCGGGAGTAAAGGAAAACTGACAGAGGTAAGATCCAAATTCTTATCTAACGTGTCCCACCTGCGTTGAGCTTATGACCACGGTCCCCCTTTAGGGGAATATGAATTCAATTACTCTCAATCAGCGTGTCACTTACTTTTGTACCCTATACTTTGTATTTTTGTACACTGGCAGAGACATGATTCCTAAAGTGTTTTACGTGGAGCACCTGTCGTTAGACTATCAGAAGCGTCCCTACAGTCGGTCAGCCGGGCGTATGCCCGGGGCCCCTAGAGCTTGTGGGGCCCCGCAACGAGCTACCTTATTTTAATCAACAAAATATATATATATATATATATATATATATATATATATATATATATATATATATATATATATATATATACAGTGTGTTTTTTGTAAACGATAATATAGGAAATCCAATGGAATTTTATCATTTTTCTGGTAAGTTTGTACCCTTGCAAATGTAAGTAGAAATTTTGGTATCAATCGAAAGAAGAATTCATTGTACGTCAAAAAAATATTAAACTTTATGAAGAAAACCAAAATAGATTTAGAAAAAGACTTAAAAAGCTTATGGATTTATTGCTTTTTGTAATAAGCTATTAAAAAAAAGCTGGAAGCTAAACGCCGATTGGTGTAGCGGTTAACGCTTCAGATTTCTAATCAAAAATCGCGAGTTCAAACCCCAGCATCGTATACTTTTTTTTTAATTGTATTGCTTACTAATTATTATTTTTAGTACTTTATTATAATGATTATTAGTTTTATGTCCTTTTTCATTTGCCTTTTTGATGGATAGTTAAAATTGTACAAAAAATAACGGTAAAGCCCCGTAGCAAAAATATCTAACAATAAAAAAAATTAATGATCGTTGTAATAAAGTTCTAAAAATAATAATTAGTAAGCAATACAATTAAAAAAAAAAAGTATAAGATAATGGGGTTTAAACTCGCGATTCTTGATTAGGAATCTGAAGCGTTAACTTCTACACCAATCGGCGTTCAGCTTCCAGCTTTTTTTTAATAACTTATTACCAAAAGCAATAAATCAATAAGCTTTTTAAGTCTTTTTCTAAATCGATTTTGGTTTTCTTCATAAAGTTTAATATTTTTTTGACGTAAAATGAATTCTTCTTTCGATTGATACCAAGATTTCTAATTACATTTGCAAGGGTACAAACTTACGAGGAAAATGATAAAATTCCATTGGATTTCCTATATTATCGTTTACAAAAAAACACACTGTATATATCTTATGCGTGAATAAAATAGACTGAGAGACCGCCATTTGATGCTTCTTATAAACAAAGCTAAAGCCTACTTTTAAAATGAAGCGCACCAAATTTCCAAAATAAAAAGGATTCTAACATTTCTCGAGACTACGGGTAAACGGAGCAGACCACACGGCGTTCACCCATAAAACTAGCTGTCGTCTACCTGGAACCTGGATACGGGCCATGGAAACATTACACGGCAACGGATGATGCAGTCAGGTCAAATGTGTGGTAGAGAAAGTACGGTTAACGAATTCTCAACGGTTACCCATCACCGAGCAGAGAGAGCTCTGGTAACATGAGGACCGGTGTGGTTAGATTTTATTATCGTCTGGGACAAGGTCTCTTATTGGTGTTAATCTCACCCGCTGTTTGACTGAATCTTAAGGAGGAGAATTGAAGTTAGGTTTATCCCGGATGGAAGAGGTAAATTCCTGCCTATGGGAAACTGCAAACTGCCACCAGGTAACTGTGCTCAGGATGCTATTCGGACCACCCGATAACTCAGACTGCAGACTGAGTACTGTGATCTGAAGCAGCTCTAAAGCCATTACTCTTAAGGAGTGTTGAAGCGAATACACACTCTCACACTCAAGACAACTTCACCTCATGTAGGTACATACCGGGAGTCTAGAACGTGTAGACTTAAGAACGAAGCTCTGTCGAGGGCTCACCAAGCCCATAATTTGGTAGATCGGGGTGGCAAAACCATTTAAAAACCAAGTCCTGTCGCAATTGAGGTTGGATTCGATCGGTCAGTGGCTCCTAACAGCAAGGGACAGCAGGTTAGGGGAATAGTCCGAAACTAGACGAGGTGAAGTCTCCTTGGTCGTATGATACGTCCCTCGTGCCTCCCTGGAGATGGAACCAACGGGTGAGCACGTTTATCGCTCCGGTACTAGCCTGGAGAGCTAGTAGAGTATGGATAGTATCTCGCTCCCACCAGTGAGTTACTGGTAGCATTGTGAAGTGTAGGTAATGCGCGCTAATTGAGCGTAATCTCAATTCATGTCTCAGGATGTCTAAAAGGCGGGAAGGAACTCCCTAAAGTTCATAAATTAGTCATGTACATTTACCTAGAAATACAATATTACGGCCTATTGTATAGTTAAAAGGTAATAAGCTATAAGTTGCTGTAGTGAAGGACTAAATGATCCTTTTCGCAGGCATAAGCCTTACTTCTCGAGACTTCAAGACTTTTTACAAAAACAGTCGAGGTGCGTCATAGCATTTTGTTAACGGAAGTTGGTGCATTGTTCTAAATCTTCTATTACAGCTACCCCTCATTACGAGGTTTCTAGTTGTATTAGTTACACCCTTTATATTTATTTATTTATTCACTTTCTTATTTACTGGGGGCCCCACTCCATATTCGTGCCCGGGGCCTCAAAATCCAAAGGACGGCGCTGTTAGACTTAATCTCTACGTTCCTTCCAAGAGAAAGTAATTCAGATACGCTCAATCAGCGCGCATATGCTTGGCACATGCTGCCAGTTGTTCACTGGTTGGAGCGAGGTTGCCTATCCTAGCAGCTCTACTAGCTCTCCAGGTTAGTACCGGTACACTTAATACGTGCTCACCTGCCGGAACCCTCCCGCCCTCTTTCATACGAGGTCAAGTTCCTCGTCCAGCATTAGGACTATTCCCTAACCTAGGCTCGGTCTAGGTTAGAGAGACGGATACTTAGCTCCATAAAAGACCCTGACGTCAGGTAAGAATCAAACCACCCACACCGGACCCTCTTGTTAGCTAGGTGCTCTATGAGCTTCCTCTGGAACATTTTAGAGGTATCGTTGATATACACTTGCGTGTAATTCTACCACACATTTCCTTCTGATTGCGTCATCCGTTACCCAGACAGGCCTGGGATTGGGTAGACAACAACTAGTTCTAAGGGTGAACACCGTGTGATCTGCTCACAAGCTAGTCTCGTATTCTAGTGCTCCTTGACACCTCTAACGACTGCCCACCCTCCGTCTTTTGAGCTAGTCTCGGATACTAGTGGAGTCCGACACCTCAAGCGACTGCTTGTCCGTTGACCCTGTGAACTGGCAGAGACAGTAATATTCGTAGCGAATACCAATGCGAAATGAAATTTTCTTGCACCTACAATTTTGAAATCTTGTTTTGACAATATCGGTGTCCCACCACATACAGCAAAAAAGACACTGTCCTGTTACTGATTAATACTTTTCTCAAAGTGTTCGTACATATCGTATGTTGAGTCTAAGAAGATGCGTGTGTATGGTATGGACTAAACTTTCCTACTGCACCATGTAAGAATACCGGAATTCATCATTAAAATTACTGTGTCGTAACTTCGGGCTTAGGCATTAGAGGATTCTAATGTAGGACTGTAACTCTAAAATTCTTTGATTTTCGAAAATTCAGAAATCCACACTTCAAAGAGTTAGAAATCAGTAGGTTTAGAATTTCATAATTTAGTATTGTCAGTTTTCAATTTTAAAGTATCAAAATCTGCACCTTCTTACACCTAGGGAGTAACACACTAAAAACTCTTTAGTTTTAGAATTCTATATATTGTAAACTTCAATGAATGGAAGTTTAAATTTTTTAATCGGGTAGAAGTAATGTTCCAAGACGATTCTGTAGCAATTCTTTTAAAGGTCTAGAGTGGAATGTAAGATTTATGTTACTTGATGCTGAAGTTAGGCTCAAACGTGAAGCCTGAAGTAATTCGTCTGAATTGTACAAAAACTGTAAGGTGCAGTGGAAAAGTGAGGTAAGTACGAAAGTAAGATTTATATTGCTTTCGGACTGGGTTAAACTTAGTTTCAAGAGTGAAAGCTGAACTATACCTTTGGAATTCTAGGAAACAAAAGGAATCTGTTTTAAGGCAAAGTTACTGCAAGTACTATCTTTAAACAATACAAAGATAATATTTATTTTTATTCTTTCAAGCATTGAGCTTGAGTTAAGTCGCTGTGGTTAAATACATTAGGACAATTGCAGATGAGGTTAATATTCTAAGACAAAAAGTTCTCGCGCAAGATGAGTGGCTTGCAAGGACCATAAGTTAATAAGAAATACATTACAGCTTACCTCTAGAAATCTCCTTGCTTCCATAACAAATAATAATACTTTTATTTCGACCCCAGATCTCATTTAAAGTTGGTCCTCTTCCAGATTGAATCCCAGTAGAGTGCAGTGCTAAATCTCCTAATTCTTCACTCACTAAGGCTATTAGTTTTTCATGCATGCTAGCTGTAAATCTCGATGGATAGGGAAAACGATGGAAATCTAATATAATTACTTCTTTAGGTGCCAATTCTGAAAACTTTCTAACTTGTCTTAAAACTGGAATCAGTTTAGAGATACGAACGACGTCGTGATTTATGAAAAATCTGAAAAGGAACGTTTTGTTTATTAATATTACTTATACTAAACAGGTTTTATTATTATTTACCCATCATTTTCATAATAACCCACTCGAAAATCTAAATAACGTATTCCGAAAACTAATTGCGTCCAGACGTTTCGGTCTTGATTCATAACGTAATTTTGTAAGAAAGCCACGGTTTGCGAACTTCCTGAATTATGTGTTCCGGGAATAAAAAGTGAACCTATCCTTTGTATTCCCAGCCTTTCGCTGAAAATATAAAATATGAAATATTATTAACAAGTTAATGTTTTGCTTTCAAAGTGTGTTTGATTAACTGTAACGTACAATGTTAAATACCTTTCCTGTTACCTATTATCACTCATCCATGTAGGACTAATTTTAAGGCATTGTGTATCCAGGATAATATTATTTCTAAAGGAAGCAATCCAGTACGGAAAACAATGCTGACCAGGATCAGCTCTCATTAAGTTTTCATGGTATTCCCAGTTTCCGGGTAACCAGGGCTCACCAAATTTCACTTTAGTTCGATAGTAGCCTTCAGGGTATTTCCTGGCCGATATTACAACTCTAGGTGGAATTTCTTCCTTAAATGGATATATGAAGAGCTTGTGATTTTTATAGGATTTGATTAAAAATAGGAAAGAAAGTTTCTTACATTTCGGTCTAACGGGTTTCTATCGTATAATGCGATTTCATCAGGTCTCATGTCATCAGGGTGATCGCATCGCGTTACCCAGTTTAGTTCGAGGTAAGTTCCTTCTAGAGACGAGACTGTCAGATGCACTTTCCCGCATGTTCCTAGTTCTGAAAAGATATTCAAAAGTTAAATTCAAGAACTTGTTTCAATTTCTTTTTAATCTATTTAATAATTAAGCTATTTAAAAAAACGCTGTCTTTAATTCATTATTTTTCGGAAACAACATATTATAGGGATTTCTGAATACCGATTGTAGAAGATAATAGATGTTAAAAATTTCAATCGAAGATTTTGGCTTTGGAGAAGGAACTGAAAAATTGAAACAAGACAAGTAAAAATTCCAATTTCTAGTTTTTGTGAAAACATTCAGGTTTATGGCCACACCGAGTTATGGTAGTGAATTTCGATTTGACCAGGGTTTGACTAACATAATCACCATAGGAATAGATGTTAACTAAACGAAAGTTGTTGTAAAGAAAATAAATGTATTAACATCTGCACGAAGCGCAATTGCTATACAAAGGAGAGTAATTAAATATTTAAGAATTTGTCAAATCATTACATAAGTTTACACTTCCTATTTTACATTTTGATTATTTTATTGATTAATATTTTAAGTGTTTATTAATTTAGAATTGATTTTATTCCTTACAGTAATTAAATAGTGAGAATAAGAAACTGACTTGCTAGTCAGTGAAAATATAAGTAAATTGTCATGTGATAATACAAGACATTATTTAATAATGTAGTTTTCGTTTTTTATTACTATTTCGACTTATTTCGACATTTCGAACTTATTACACCTGTAACAGAAATAATTCATTCTGAACCTAAATCCACAATGTCAATCAAATCACGTTAATTAAAACAATACGTTATAAAAATTAATTTTGAAACAAGAAGGGCTAATATTGCGTCTATAGAATCTATACGACAACAAAGATCAGGAGATAATTCAACAGAAAGGGCAGTTACTACTGAAGGACCTATTACAGATCAACCGTTGTCACAAATATAATCAATTCTTTTCAAAGTCCAACCCTACGTCTGGTAATTAACACCTAAGCTACTTGAGAAGCTGGCAATGTCTATAATAAAATAGAAGGCTAACAGGGCAATGGTTAACCCATTAACAATGGCGAATTAGTATATTACATCCTGAAATATTAAAATAAATTCGTGGAAATTTAAAAAAGGTGAATAATTCTTGGAACTATTTTATAGTAGTATTCTTTGAAAGAATTTAACCCACATTTTTACTTACTAACCTTCATTCATTGTCCTCGAATATTAAAATGAATTCGTGGAAATTTAAAAAGGTGGAAGTAATTCTTGGACACTCTTTTTCTATTAAAAAGTTTAACTATTTTATAGTATTAGCAAGGGCGTACCCAGCGAGGGTCAGGGGGGCAACTGCGCCCCACCTAGAAGAAAAAAAAAGAGAATAAAGCCCTTTTCAAATTGATGCGTGTGTGTGGCGGGACGAGATGCGAAACAGTACGCATTTTTTAGTGACTAATAAAAACAGTTTTGTAACAGTTTTGAGTTTTATTTTGTATAAGAAATCGTAAGAAACCTCTAACAACCAAAAATTGTTCTATAGGAAACTTCAACCAGACAATATAAGCTTTAGCGAAGGGCTAATTCAACCTGAAGCTGTAACTAATTCCTGGAGTTCAATTTAGGAAGAAATTAAAGAAATATAACGACAGATCCAAATAGCTGAAGAATGAAAAAGACAGATTTAGAAATTACCCTACTATGGTAGCAGTAAATATAGCAAAACAGGATGTACAAGACGCTATACGTAAGTAACACTTGTAACTGGCAGAAGGGGAATTTCCCAAGGAGATTCGCTAAGCGTCTTCTGGTTCTGTACATACCTGAATCCCTTTAGTAACATCGTTAAAAGAAAGAATAAAAGAGTATAAGATAAAGTATAAATCCGAATCAGTGACAGATGAAATCATCATAAATCATCTTCTAGACACGGATGGCTTAAAGCTTTATGCTAGCTCCACAGAACAGTTACATGGCGTACTCCAAAAATAAGGAATTCACTGCAGATATATCTATCGAATTCGGTATTGATAAGTGTAAGACTATACAGTTGCAGAAAGGTAAATTGGTCTCGGACCATGAAAAACTACCAGATTTAACTAAAGAACCAAGTTATAAATACCTAGGTTTCAAACAACTGAAAGGAATGAGACACTCCGAATTAAAGAAATCGCTAACAACAAGTTTCCAAAACAGGTTGAATAAAATATGTACTTAGATAAATCTCTCTTGAATACTAATAATATAGTCAGAGCCATTAATACTTTTGCCATGCCCATCTTTACATACTCGTTTGGAATAATATCCTGGGGCAATACAAACATCGGAGGATTAGGAATCAATACATATCAGATTGTAACACAATACTCAGATACAGAACCTTCGACAATACTTCCACAATAGAAAGGAAATTCCTATATGTCATGCTATATGTGAAGCTGGCAAAGACTACACACCACTTAAGCTATCCTCTGCTAAACACTAACTAAATGCCACCAGACTTGGCTAGCGCATCTCTCATGGCAATTGGGAAAAAAAATCTTAATAAAGTTTTTTGATTAGAGGAAGTGAGAATTTTTAGTAATTTTGACCGGCGTTTTTAGAAAAGTATGTATAAGATTATAACGCGCTAAAAGATTAAAGTTAAATAACTGCCAGCTTTGAAATCTTAAATCCACACAAACATGATGAGATCACATTTCTTTGTGTATTTTTGCGGCCGTGCTAGTTCAAACCCACCATTTTCAAGCGCCCGCTTGGGTTACACTGTATTATTGCAGATAAAATTGCTTCGCTTCGTTGACATTGTTGTTTTATGCTGAACTAAAATGCAGAGCAAGATGACGAATTGTAATTTATACAAAACATAAACGTGACCTTACATACCTGGTATTGTAAGATTACCGAAATTGTACATTTGGCATTTTTGTTAATTAACTTTTCCATAGAAAGTAAAACGTGATGAAAAAAGCGTTAGTTTATTAAATCCGTATCACATTAATATCAGTTTTATTAATTGCATGCGGAGTTTTAAAGAGGTACGTATTCACCATTAATATAAGGAATGAGTCATCGCAAATCACGTGCTTGAGCACGTGATCAAGCAACGGTAGTGCAGCATTCAGTTAAAGTTTTTTGGTTAGAGAAAGTAAAGATTTTTAGTAATTTTGACCGACGGTTTTAGAAAAGTACTATTCCGGCAGGAAAATTCCGCACGAATTTTTACCCTTTGTGCTTGCGGTCTCACATCTGGTGGAAGGTTTTACTTATGTCAAATTATTATCTTTCTTTTAATGTCATGTCATAAAATACAATTGAATAAAATAACCAATTTTTAAATCAAAATGATGTATCTTGGTATGTACTCTTTTTCACAATAAACCTTTTTTATATTAATAATAAAATCAACTAATATTATTTTATTTTCATTGCAATATAGTTATTTTTGACGCGCCTATATATTTTGTCAAAGTTGTGTCATGTCATAAAAAGTATTTCCTACTCACCTAAAATTTAACAAAAATCAGCCTACTTGATAAAAATATAATATAATATAATTAATAACTGTTAGTGCCAGTTGAAATTTGAGAGCTAATAATAGATATTTAACGGTTTAGAACACGAGCGAGGTACGAGTGAGTGTTTTAAAAGACGCGAGTTTTTACACGTGTATCTTGCAACGTTTTCTCTACGATCATAACGCTTTACTAGAGTATTCATTGTATTTGATATATATTTTTTAATTTTTGACTTATGTCATGTGTATATATTAGCCTGTTTTGATTTATACTTGCTAAGTTGTTTAGCAAACAGTTTGTAAAGTATTCATAAAACATTTGTCATACATAAATAAAAATGTCGCGCGAGTTAACATTCCTGTATGCAGTCAGTCATATAAGACGATGTATCAACTATATTATGCTCATTTACATAATTTATTCTCATTTAAATAATGTATGCGAACGTACTTAGAAACCTTATCTTAATCGTATTCTGTATTTGCATAATGTATGCAAGGTACTGAGAATCGTATTTTGCATAATATTATGGTAAGTCGACTTAATATATTCTAAGTAAGCGCATTTTATGACCATAGGATGGTATATAAACACCGGATCTCGATGAGATCCTTCAGTTCAGGTTACGACGACATTCTGGCTTTAGAAACTAGCAACCAGGGGTGCCGTTTACCTAAGTCAGGACTTACCATAAGAAAGTCGTAGAAACTAGTACCCAGGGGTACCCGTTTACCTAGGCCTTTCTGAACATTACTGATTTAAGTTGAAACTGTATAGTGTTAAGTTATTATGCAAGAGCATATTGTATAGTACCAACGAATAAATACTTATTGTTCTCAACGGTAAATTGTGTATATTTTTGTAACTTGGACTCCGTCTTTTGTGTCTTTAAAATAAAGTATTGTTTTTAAAAACGTTTTTCCATGCCAAGAAGCTAATTCGCGCAATAAAAATTTTATAACTCTAGTTCAATAAACTTGTTTAAACGAAAATCAGTGTAAAAAGTAGTCACTTTTTGTATGAACGTTGATAAACAAAATAATTTGTCAATACAGCAGTGTTTGGTTATGCTGTATAGAACTATAAAGTCAAGGTCTAATGATAGCTTTAAAATAAATCTGATTTATAAAAGAATTTTGTCTGATTTTTTAAGATAACATTTGATTTATGTAAGTTAATTAAATAAAGGGAATTTTTATTAGTGTAGGCGGTTTTAAATTTAATTTAAAAAACTTAAGAACCATTTGACTTGATAGGGAAATTACATTTACGAATTTTAATATCTGCGATGCGATGCGGGGAGGCCCTGGACTATGACATGACGCCTTGTTTTGACTACATTAATTAAACATTTTATTAATGAAAACTCCAAGTTTTTAATGTACGAAGAATTTTAGGTCGTTGTTTCCATTGTTTATATTTTTACAAAGACTTGACCTACACCAATATACTATTTTTAATTATATCGTTTTACCATCTGACTGACTGACCTCATAAAATTGTATTGTAAAACTATCAGATTTCAGGCTGCAAGATCAGCAACGTAAACATAAACCGTCGTTTACTTTATTTATTGTGAAGATCATAACAAACCATACTGTATGCGCTAAAAACATTATACCCTTCTGTATTTGCATCTTCTCGAAAACTACCCTTCTGAGAAAAAAATATTGGGATTTTTTGATTGTCTTATCGATATTTAACTACTTGCCGCGTTTGATGTCCTTGTTATAATACACCTTGTAACAAAAGAAGCTATAGATAACGATAAATGCAGACAGTACAATCAAGTTCCCGAAACCATTGAACACGGTATTGGTTCCTGTAAATCGCTGGTCAAGACAATTGGAAACTCGCAATATTATTGCCATCGGGTTGTTTACATTGAATTTAATCAGAAGTCTCACATTGGAGCAACTTGTTATCGCTTCTACAAAAACGTTGCCGGTTGCGTTAACGTTTCTGGCCGGCGATATGCCCTGCATGTCGAAAGCCGATTTTATCGTGTCAATGTAGATGTAGAGCAATACTTGCATTATTATTATAAATAGAGAGTGGGATTTTTATACAACAGACATGACGATTCAGCATTTGTTAGAAACATAAAGACATATGTGTATAACAAGCTGTTATTTATGCTATTAGCATATTAGGAATACTTGTAAATTATTAGTTTTTTATTATTTACTGGAATTATTAGGTAGTTTTATGATTGTGGACGAAATATAAGTCAAGGTTATGAGGTCAGTGGCTGATGATAAAAAGAAAAAGATTTATTATTGTTATTGGAAGTTGTTAGAAATTTTTGCGTACAACGCTGACGCAATTGGATTATTCTTTATCTAGCACTTAATAAGTTCGATGGTTGTTATTACAACTTATATTGTTTATAAATAATCTGATAATAAACTCGAAGTTTCGCTAATTTCTTCGTTGTTATTAAATTTATGTTCCTGAAATGCCACTAAATTAAAATCGCATATCCAGAGTTGTTAGAGGATGACATGATTGTTTGAGATTGCTACACAAACTAAAAGGAATCAGTTGCTGCAGTGTGAGTGGTGGTCAAAATAATATTGTCTGTTGCATATTGTCAGTTTCTAGTTTCTAGTTGCGTACTGCCTTAGTGTGAGAGCTTACTAATGTAGCTAAAACCATCCATCACCAGATAGCAATCGACAAACAGCTACTAAACCTGCCTACTCCTTATTATAAATATATACCAACTAAAGTCCTAGAAAATAGACAATACAAACTCTACTGGACAGTAAACCGTCCATATTTATTGTTTTACGATAAGAGGAAACGAGAAATCAGAAGTAGAACTAATTGATGAACTAACCTACCTACATATACAAAAAAGAAACAAATATGCTGATTTGGCCATTGAAATTAAATAGATATGGAACCTTGAAAAGTCACCATTAGACCAATTACAATATCCGCCACAGGAATAGAGCCACAACGATTAAAAATATTGTATCATATATTTTTGGAATTCAGTGGCGCTCTACAAGTACCTACATCCGTTTCATTGCACTTTTTACTAACCTGGTAAACATACTGGCATGCTTTGAAAGTTAGTACAGATAAACTGCACATTTGGTATTAAAATCAGGGAATTAGCACATGCAGATAAGAATCAAACGTAAAATGTTATAAATATCTGTTTTTATACTTATACCTATACTTATACTTATACCAGGGTATTAAAAAATATGGTTTTATACATAGGCACAATACAGGCCCAACTTTTTAAATAATAATTTTCTTCATGTTCAACAATTAAACATATATTAGCAATAATAATACTTGTGACGCATTATTATTCATTACTGATGACGTAAGTACTTTAAAGTACATGACCTTACTTTGTTGTACACTGTTGTCCAAAATAAAGAGTTATAAATAAAATTCAGGAAATTACGTAGGATGTACATAAATAATTGTCAATTTAAATAAAGGCAGCGTGATTCACTAATGTTAAGTGTAAAATTAATGTTTTCGTATTATGATGAATTTGTGAAGAATTACCAACTGTGAAGGTTTCCTTCCACTAATTGCAATGAAATGACAACGCGTTATTAACATTTTATTTGCACCTTCATGGACTTCTGATTTTTAGAAGAATTACTGAATTCGTGGACCTTTTTAACTTTTTCATGCTAGAATCAAGAAAAAAGACTGATGATGTTAAAAGGTGTCGTATTTCTAAAAGGAAAGTAAGACACCTTTACCTGACTGATAATTTAGGAGTACATAGAAGAAAAATTTAATAAATAATCTTGTTTGAAAAACCTTGAATAGGTGTTTTTGAATAGAGAAGGATATAAGAGTTTTTGGTAAATATTTGAACGGAAGGTATTTAAGACCTTAATTACCTTGGTCGATATACACAACCATTCGAGATAAGTTTTTTTTTCTATTTTAACGGATGTGATAGAGAAGAGTTTACTTCGAACTTTAATAAAATCATAGCACCTTTACCACAATAGTTAGATGCATAAGTGTAAAAATATGAAGTACAGTGCATTGCAAATCTGGAACCACATACTAAGAATACAAATCCCAAAACCGTCAAAGACGTTCCACTAGTGATTGTTGGCAAACAAATCCAGAAATAAAATAATGCACGTTCTAAAGTATATGTATAAGCTCGATGCCGGTCCGGTAATAATCAATAAACCGACCCAAGAGTTAGCACATTGCAAAGCTCTCAAACCTACTAAATAGCATTCATAATCTTAAACTGAAATAAAAGCACCAAAATGGTTAATATTTTTGAAATTCCTGCTGAAAATTGTTTGAGCCCGAAAAGACTGTTTGCATGAAATGTAACACCTGTGTAACACATGTTTCATGTTACTGTGCATGATTTTATTTTTGCTACTTAAGCGACATCTACTAATTATTTTCGGAATTTCCCAAATTTATTTTATGACAATCCAACTCGAAAATCTTTAACCAATCAAATTACAGAATTTTTCAAATTGGGGTCAACGAAATTAGTTTATAGTGAAAAAAACACTAATGGTTTGCTCGATGTATTGTTAAGCCGAATTCAACTCGTGGTATAATCTTTTCTTTCGAAATTTGTCATTTAAGACATTCGTAGCTTTTGCTTTTGGGAAATTACACTCGTCTCCTTCGTCGACTCGTGTAATTTTCGTTGCAAAAGCTACTCATTTCTGAAATGAGAAATTTTGTCGGAAAAAATTAGACCACTTGTTAAATTATATATGAAAAAAGTAATAGCTGACCAGGTGACGTTAAAATTTAATATCTTTCAATTTTGGCACTTAGCTTTTTTTTGCATGGGTGATGCAAGTTCGTTTCGTTTTTCGTTTCTACATTTTCGAATAGCGATCTCAAAAGCAATTCTAACTAAATATAGGAACATGGTCTGTGACCCGACGTTTTGGACTTATTGACTGTTATCTTCAGTAAATGGTCAATATTTAACTTACGCTGATAAAGTTGCTAAATAATCAATTTCTAGAACACTTGTTTGCGCCAAAAATATTCTAATGCTACTATCTATTTTGTAATTTAGGTGTACAATATTAACATTAAAAGAAAAAGTTACCCGGTGTTGCAGAATTTAGAAAATTATAGATAATAATAATAATAATAATAATATTTAATAATAATAATAATTTACATCACAGATATTCTTATTTTTTTTAAACGGAACACCTTATATATTATTTAATGTGTGAGAAGTAAGTAAATGTAATAAAAAATTGTAGATTGCGTTAACAGAACATCTTTTATAAAAAATTCTTTTCGTAAAACTTATAGTTTCGAGATAAGGTATACATACGTCCATAATAAACGAGCTATTCTGTACAAAATATGCATTACATTTTGACAGATATGGATTTTACACTGAATAATATACATATAACCTAAGGATATAACCTAAGTTCCTTAAAGAGCAACATATTTAAACACAATTTCCTGCGTGCACTCGATGGATTATTACGGTGAACATAGAAAGTGTACAGTCTCATACAAGGAAGGAAACTGACAGCGAGATCTGGTGATACGGAACCGGTGAAAGAATTCTCTCTTTGAAATGTTAAAGGCTCAGTACACCTCTCTGTGCTATTAGCACGTTATGCAGTCGGTCCCAGCAACCACGCAGACACCTACCTACCTGTGGTTTTCGTTAAGGATAACACTTCGCAAAATACCACACACAAATACGTATACCAAACTTCTATGGTTAAATAATGTCAGTTATAATTAACATTAATATTAATATTGCTAAGTCGGCAGTACGGTAAAGTGGTTATAGTGAATTTATATCGCTTACATAGTTAAATCGAGTTTGCGTCGGTCAGGACTCGGATGGGTAAACCACGAGCGCAGTGAAGTAGCCAATTCAACTTATTGTGAAAATCTGTAAATCTGTTCCTCTCTTCCGTTGTAAATAACGGACCGGAAAATCTAGCAGACAAAATCTTTAAGCAGTTTAAGGTGATTACGAAGAGATTTCAATACTACCTCCTTTTGCTTTCCATTGCTGCTAATACTTTCTTTTACTTTCATCACCGAGGGCTTGGATAACTTTTAATGTACCTGTACCTACTATTCTTTAATTAAATAAACCAAATAATTCCATGGAATATAAATCAACAATGCGTGCCACTGGCCCGAAAATGAATATATTATTGCTAATTATTTTTCTGTCAGGCTGATTTATTTCTGGTTACTTTGTAAAATCGAATAATGTTTACATACGCTTGTAAGAATTTAAAATTTTAATATCTAGCTAAAAAAATGCTGTTAGCGATTACCGGATGGTTTTGTTATCACAAGCTTATCTTAATTGGAAGAATCAGCAATCTGTTATCTTTAATGTAAACTGTCACCAGATTTAAATAAGCTCGTTTACATTTAAAACACATTTTTGAATCTCTAGATAAGGGGGTTCTGTTTAGAAATGATTTAGGGGCTCGTTTTAATATAATAGAGGGATGGTAAACTTTAGAATTTTGTATAGTCGATTTCATGAGCATCGCCCATATAAATAAAATAAATAAATAAAGCTTACCTGCTGTTTCCATTGTTAGTAACATGCTGCCGTCAACGTCAAAGGTATTTAAAATTACAGTAGAAAAAGGACGTATTCAGGTGAATTCTTGTCCAGGTTATACTTAAGTTGTTGGAAAATAAAACATTTTGAAATAAGTTTAAAATATTGTTTATTCCACTTATATGTCCTCTTCGGAAGAATCACTTTCTAAATTGATTATTATTTTATTTACATTAATTTCACAGTGCGACAAATTTCAACTTTTGGTTCATGACATGGGATTTCTCTTCAGGAATGGAAAGATTAGGTGCCAAATAGCAATTCCCCAACGGCATTTTGCTAGGTTAGTTAAAATAAGAGAGTTTTTTAATTTTAAAGTTTGAGAACTATAAGGGTATCGGATTGGCTTGAAAAATTCGGAAAATTACCTAAAAATATAGTTTTCGAGGTGTTCTTGGGCTTGTTTGAAAGAAAATTGAAAGTAGATACAAAAACGAACATATGTGAAATCCTTGAAACACCAAGGGTCGTTTTAAAATGCATTTAAAGAGCTAATTTGGAAGGGGAATGGGGTAGCGAGGTGGCAGAGGGCGTTCCTATTTCATAAAAGCTTTTCTCCAATTGTCCCCTATTATACCGCAAAATGCCGGACTGAGAGTAATGTTTCTTCGTAGAAAAATGAGTTTTTGAATTAAATTCAGAAGTATGAATCCATGTTCTTTATTTTGTTTTAATTTTGTTCAGCAAATACAATGTTAACTTTACCTCTACTGATCTATTTGCTTCCTTTTGGGCTCTGGTTTCTCATTTTCGCTCTCCTCCCTGATTTGTATGTCTGAGCTGGATGCGTGGACACCATCTTCGCTGTCAATGTTTTCATTCTTGTCTTCGTTCCTTTTTTCTTCGCTATCCTCAGCGTCTCTCTTTAGCCACCAACACAAATCCCCTAACATGGCATTAAATTTTTTGCCTCTGTACCGAATTCCCATAGGCATTGCAACCTAATGGAATCGCTCTCCATGTTCATCAGACTCTGAAGCTAACTGCTTCTCAAAGTAGCCAAGGTGACTATTAAGGAAATGTATTTTGAGAGACATTGATATCTTCAATTTCTCAAATGCCTGTAACATATCAGCTATCAAGTCACGGTAATTTTCTGCCCGATGCTTCCCCAAGAAATGAAGAATCATGGCCTTAATGGCATTCCAAACAATCGACTGGTCCACATTCAGGTATTTGTCAAAATCCGAATTTTTCATAAGCTTGCGAATATCACGAAACTTGCATCTTTATAAGTATAAATTTATGCATTTTGAAACTGTAAGGTGAGTAATATCTTTCCGTACACCACTGTAAAATGTCGAATTCAAAACAGTGAAATTGATACCTTCTTGTGACATCATCATTTCTTGCACCGTTATCAAGAAATTGGGATTGGACAGTCAGTTTTATGCACCCTTTCATTTTAGCTAATAGTAGCGTAATGATTGTGTTGGGCAACCAGACGTTTATAATGCTTCGTACTTTTATCTTGTACATTTTTCACCATTTTTGACTTTCATACTGTGTTCATGCTGCACATTACACAGACATGTTTGAGCTTGCAGTACGACATGCAATATAAAAAATAAAAAAACATTGAAGATAAAAAATGAATGCTGAAATCTAAATAATAATTTGTTTGTTGTTAAGAGAAATTAAAACAAATAAAAAAATGAATTTATTCCCCTTCAATACAAAAAATCATTTTGCTAAAGAAGAAATATTGCTATCAGGCTGAAATTTTGCACTATAATAGAAAACACTAAAAAAAGTTTCTGTGAACTAAAACGCCTTCTGCCCCTCTCTACCCCATCCCCTTTTCAAATTAGCGCTTTAAATGCTTTTTAAAACGACCCCTGGTGATGCAAGAATTTCACTTATGTTTGTTTTTGTCTATCTTTTTTCTATATCTACTTTCAATTTCCTTTCAAACAAGCCCAAAAACACCTCGAAAACTATATTTTTAGGTAATTTTCCAAATTTTTCAAGCCAATCCGATACCCTGATAGTTCTCAATCTTTAAAATTGAAAAACTCTCTTATTTTAACTAACCTAGCAAAATGCCGATGGGGAATTGCTATTTGGAACCTAATCTTGCCATTCCTGAAGAGAAATCCCATGTCGAGAAAAGTGTGTCGCACAGTGTTTTAGAACTAAAATAATTTTCTATTTTGATAGCATGGTTTACACAGCTATTGCAGACATCGGGATTAATTTCTTTAACACTATTACGTATTAAATCTACTACCCCAGCACTTAATTTAGGTTGAGTGTTCTGACGTCTGATTTTTGATTTTAATGTCGACCATACATATTCAATAGGATTTAAGATACAGTACTATGGTGGTAGACGAAGCACCTCAAAACGTCCACAAAGCCTTTTTTAACAACGTCATGGGAATCATACCAGGTTTCATCTAAATAAACGGTCTTTTTTCTCTGTCCTCTGAAGTTTTCAATTTTCTCCAAATATTCGTCCCGCATGTCGATTAATCTGGGAGATTCCATGATTGCCAATCGTCGGTTTATTGTTTTAAAGGCAAATCTCAGTTTTTTAATAGCCTGTACAATGTGCTTCTGCTGTAAGGAAACTCAATGTAGTTGTCGTGAAGAGCTTTTAATAATGCATCAATAGTTGGAATCTCATTGACCGCATACATGTCGTAAATTTTCTGACATATTAATTTTTCTATACCATCATCTATTTTGGAAAATTTTTTGCGGCTCGGCCTTTCCTTCGAAATCCCCCTGTTTCTTATAAGCCGTTTTACACGATCATGGCCCACCTGTCGAAATCATTTCATTAAAGCAGAGTTAGATTATGTAGGTTAATTATGATACCTACCCCAGATAATTCCGATGTTCTTGTAAGGAGTCCTCTTCGATTTTTACTTTCTTTTAATAGTCTCTTATATATGTTTATTATAACTTTTTGAGTTTGTTCAGTTAGTACTTCACTTGACGCAATTAATTCACAGTCACTAATTTCATTTTCACTTTCACTGTTTTCCGTTAACTCACTCTCAGTATCAATCAGTGGCGTAACTACCGCCCCCGCAGAGCCTGCGACGCGGGGGGGCGCAAAGTCCCAAGGGCGCTGCTTTCATGAAATTTTACTTCGTTGAGAATAGAAGTTTTAAAACAAGCATTGGAGGTAAAAAAACATTCTATAGAAACAATACAAGGCAATTATGGATATACAGCGTGGCGCACTAAATGTCACCCAATTTAATTTTGTTCTTAAAGCTATAGTATTGGGCTATCACCTTCCAAATTGTGGGCGCAAGTTATTCAGTTCCTGAGAATTACGCCAGGTGGAGTTGGAAGTCACATGCATTTGACATTGGCACAGTAGTTTGTGTTAATGGTGGACAAAGGAGAGGTTTACCATTGCACAGAAGACAAAAGTTGTACTACTGTTCACGGAAACAAAGAGGGTTACAGTGACTCAGAGACGTTTACGTGATCACTTTGGTACATGACAGGCTCCCAGCGCACAGGCAATACGCAGATTGTCTCGCAAATTTGAAGGCGGTCTGTTTTGGAGAATAAGCAGCCATGTAATGCTACTGTTAGTCGAGGAAGAGTTTGTATTACACAATGAATGGCGTTGTAAACAAACAAAACATTCAATACTGGGGAACGGAACACCCGCGAATAATCCACATGAAAGAAAGTTAGATGGATAAAGCAATTGTGTGTGGGTGGCAATGTCCAGTCATGGAATCACCGGCCATCTTATCATCTTTTTCTCCCCAAATTCATGGCAAGAGGTCTACCAATGCAAACATTGTGGTTTATGCAGGATGGAACGCGCTCCCACACTGCGAATGTTGTGCTTGATTTCTCACAGGAAACTTTTGGCTTTCGTATAATGTCACACAGATTTTCTGGCCGTCCTGAAGGTGGCCGAACGTGGCCGCCCCATAACCCGGACATCAACTCACGTGGTTTTTCCTTTGGGTTTAAAAAAAAGGTGTACCACAGGAATCCCGAAAACGTAGTGTAATGCGATGCAATGTAAGGGTGCGTCTTGAAGATGTGAGGCGATGCGGTGTGGATATGGAACATGTTATTCTTTATGAATAATTTACTATGCTGTTGTGATTACTTTGTTATCAATTCTGTACCAATCTCTTCCAAAATAAATATGTAATTTAAAAAACAAATCGTACGTCACTCTTTACATTGCTCAAAACAAATAGGAGACTATTTATTTATCTGCTTTGAGGACGACGCTAAGTATAACTAATACTTTTCCGTCGTGATCAGCGACAACAGATTGAAAAATTCTCGGAGAAATATATTTTATAGGGGAAATAGCAAAAACAATGGATTTTGATAGTTTAATTCACCAGTCTGCGTTAAAGCTCGACTTAAATACAATCGCGGAATTAATAGTAATTACAACCAATATCCGAAGCGACATCTATACAATGTTAATCACGTTTATCGGTAAACAGAGGTCAAATTTTTTAAATAGGGGAAGCCCACTCAACTAACAACAGGGCAAGGACGAAGATATGAAAAGGATGTATTTTTCACGTGTTTAACGTGTAAGATATACCACTGGGCACGTAATTATTGCATGCCACTGAGCATCACTTTGGAATACTACTTGTAACAGGTAAAAACAATGGAAGGCACGTAATTTTCATATGAATTTCTATTCCAGCGCTGCATGGGATATAAGCAAATGAAAAGATAATGTATTAGGGGGGCGCAAACGTAAGTTTCGCAGGGCCGCGCAATCTTACGTAGTTACGCCGCTGGTATCAATATTCATAACCATATCGACAACATCAGTATTATATAACACCAGAAAAAGTTTACTTCTGTTAATTCTAGGAATTTTATTTAAGCTCTCAATAATGGTTTTAAGGTATTACAGTTTTCGGAAAAACCTAATAATTACATCCTGTTCTTCAACGTTCTTTTTCCAATTATTTCAATTTCTATGAATGTCTGAAAGACTCAGTTATAAACAATAATAAAAAATAATCAATTTAGAAAATGATTAATTTGAAAACAACATATAAAGTGCATCAAACAGCATATCTTAAACTTATTTCAAAATGTTTTATTTTCCAACAACTTAAGTATAACCTGGACAAGAATTCACCTGAATACGTCCTTTTTCTACTGTAATTTTAAATACCTTTGACGTTGATGGCAGCATGTTACTCACAATGGAAACAGCAGGTAAGCTTATAACACTTATTATCCTATTGTGCAGAGATATGGGCGATGCTCATGAAATCGACTAGAAATGTTTTAACAATAAGTTTATTGTATTTGTGTACGTATAAGGAATTGACGTACTACTATCGGGTTTAGTTTATTCGAAATTAAGCAGTTCATTATGCAATAGAAAGTCATTTAAAAGGATAACGATGTAGAATCTCCGGGAGAAAATGCTTATGTTGGGGTAGATGCCTTTTCCATGTTAGTTTAAATTGAAGAAGAGTGACATTAAAATTAAAAAGATAAAATACGTTTCGGAGTAACTGGTAGTTACCTCGTTCCTTTTTATAATCTTTTACAGTAGAGAAAGATTCAAACGAGATTGGAAATGATTTAGACTTTTGTGTAAAGCATTTCCCACTTTTGTATGTGTTAACTAATTTTCCTCTTGATAAAAACTTAAATGAGCAAGGCTTTTGATATTTTAAAATTCTTATTTAATTTTAAAAATATGTATGTTACTATTAGGTACATAAAACAATTTCAAGTATGTAAACAATTTAATAAGTCAAATCGCACTAATTTAGAACGAAATAAAATGCTTTTAATATTTATGCTGTGTAATATTCGTGTTTCATAATCGTAGCAAATTGTGTGACAACCAGTGGCGGCGTCCTTGTGCTGCAGAATAATCAAAGATAATCTGGTGATGCAAATGAATCACCTGGTATATTGAGCAATTATTTGCAGATCTCATCATTAATTTATTTTAAATGAACATTCTTTGTTGAATCATGTTAAAGTCAACATAATTGTTGTTATGTTGGATTCATAATTATAATTTATAAATTAATGATTTATCGAAGTCAACCCCATTGTTAACGTAATTAAAATAAAAATCAAAAACAAAACTAATTAAAAAATTAAATAAGTAACGCTAATTACAAATGAATATACATTACTACAAAATAGGGCTACTACATTCGAATTATCGAATTACGTTACAATTTTCTGATTTCCGATATTACAAAATTCAAAGAAAACGAAAAGAAAGTTTTTAGATATTTTCGTATATATTAGATTGTAAGTTAAACAGTGATGAGAGATATACAGATGAGCTGTATGTAAGTTTTTTCTATTTGAATTAGCTTTGGAATAATTTAGAACACAACATTGCCATATCTGGCAACATTGCTTAAAAAGAATCGCATTCCACAACTGCAGCCCCTATCCTTGTTTCCGAATTCAAATAGTTTATTGTAAACAAACCGCTTTGTTGATTTTATAGCACACTTGTTGAATGAGGCAGCCCTTGTTTTGCTGTGCAAGGAAATTAAGCACGTTTGATTGCTTTTTATTATAAAAAGTTGATGATCTGTCTTCTGTAATTTTAGTGAAAATTACCGATTCTTTTACCAATTTAGTTTCGTTATTTGTGGTTTGTTGAGTAAACAACAAACGGGGCATATATTCAACTTGTCGCCGGAATTATGAACTGTCTTGTGTAGTCTGTAAATTTTATCCTAGTAACAGAAACAAAATATTTACACAAATGACTAATGAGAGTTAGCTATGTGCCAAAATCCAGAACGGCATATTTTATATACAAGCACAGAATACGAAAGAAAGATTTGCTAAGTTTGCGTTAAGGGGATGTTTGATACAAATAGCGTTTTTGGTTAGTGGAATCAAGTAATTCTTCAAGTTCTAGTAAATTTATTAGCATCGCCGATTAAACCTCGGCGTAATTTTGTTACAGCCGAATGGTTTTTACGCTTTTTTAAATAAAATTCAACTAATCAAAATCGCCTTTTAACCTACCTTATTTATTAGGAAATCAAATGTTCTCTTTAAAAATAAGATGTTTTAATTCTAAAGCTGTTATAAGGCCTTGAATTTGTTTTCAGATAAACAAACTGCAACATGAGAGAGAAGGGCATGTGTTTTATTTACGAATTTATTCAAGATGAAGTCTCATTCTTAGTAATAACAGCACAGACAACTCGTGTTTTATGGACAAACTATTTCAAGTTCAACAAACTACAATCCTCAGCATTATGCGAAATAAGGTGAATGGCGAGCAGATGTCGACATTTTTTAATTAAGTAAACTGAATTTTGAAATGCAAAAAGAATCCGATTTTACGATTGATCATACGAAAACTGAGATGCATCTCCTTACAAAGCCCCATAATTAAACTACTGTTATTAATGTGACAAAATGATGTTAAAGTTTCTAACTTTATGCTAAATTTTATATATTAGTCCATTAAATACTCTTGAAATATAAAGATTCAAATATAAATTATGTGATGTAAGATATTCAATAAATATTTTTTTATATTAAAGAAACACTCAATATTTAAAATACATCTAACAAATATTTATTAAACATGGTATTATTAAATTATTAAACTGGGGTTGTTTCGTTTAGCCGATATACATTCAACCAGCCAATTTAATAAATAAATATTTAACTGGTTTGATTTTTTGTAAGATTGCAAGTAAACATAAAATTTTCTAAACATTACAATTAAATTTTGCACTAACATTCTACATAACTAATTCAAAGTTTCATAAACATTGTACTTAATATATTTTTAATTACTATTTTGATTAATCTACAACTATTATTATTATTAACCTTAATTAAAATATTAACCTATTAATTGAAAATATTAATTAAAATATTAACATATTTTAAATCTTAACAATGTTATATGTTATTAATGTACATATAATGTATTTTCTCATGTCAGTGATCTAATTTTTAAATGACAAAGCAACTTTAGTCTTAACTTTATTAATTAATTACTTAGTTATTTATTAATTATGTTAGGTAATTATGTTTTACAATGGTTCACCGTGTTTCTAAAAATCCCCGTACTATTAAAGAAAATTCATATGATATGCTGCCTTTTCCCTTTTCACTATTAATTAGTTTTGGTTTTTAGTTTTTCCACTATTAAGTCTTGTAATGTTAATAAAACTAAATAGTGTTATTTTAGTTACTTTAAATGAATTATGTAGTTTATGATATTTATATTACTAATATTCATATAGGTTTTTGTTAGTGATGGGTTCTCGACACTACCCGCGTGTCACGACACTTGAGAGTCGAAACCATTATGACGTCAGAAGTGTCGACTCTTCATGATACTTTAACGACACTTCGCCTTTACATCATGCACGTGTTAGTGTAAATGTAATCCAATTGAAACGAGAAGCAGTCAAGATTCATAGCTACATAAATCATAAGCAAACTATGGATTAAAAAACAATTATATGAGTAAATTCTGTTATGGTTATATATTTATGCATTATAGTACATTAAAAGACATTAAATTATTTATAAAAGCAAATACATATTATGAAACAGAAATTTAAAAGAAAAGAAACAAATTCTATAAATAACTTGTAATGAATAGACTTGATTCGTTGGATTTATTATAAATGTAATTTCGCTGACGACGTTGGTCTTTAGAGAACGTGTTTTTGTTAAGATTGAAGATGATACATACTTTTATTTTGTGTTTTCAGCAAAATAAATTGAATTAATTAAAATTAATGATCATTGTATTTATTATAAATACATTATAAGGTATAAATATAAGAAGCTGAAATAATAATTAGGTACATGAGGAACTTATTCAACTTCAATTATTGATTTTAATTTATTTTGCGGAAAACCCAAGATAAAATTATCACCGTCAATATTATACTAATACAAAAGAAAAAATCCACAACAAAATATGTTTATATGTACGTCTCATTCAATGCTTGTTGGTCAGTTCAAATCTGCCTTTAATTTCTTTGTAAGAATGATCAAACAACTTCGAATTACACTCTAGTAAGAGCGATACTGTTCGACACGAAGTGTCGCGACACTTCAAGTGTCACTACCACGAACAGTATCACGACACTCGACACCCAAGCTCCCATCACTAGTTTTTGTTGATGTTACAGTTATTTTTAACAGGTTTTCTTTTAAATTTAATTGCTCAATTAAATGTTTCGGTCATATAGTATATAGTACAATTAGGTTATTTTTATTTCAATTATTTATTAACTGTATCCATATCTTATTTATTTTTGGCATACTTTATTTTCTGTCTTATAATTATTATTAATTATTTGTTATTAATATTTTGGATAGATTATTATTATTATTGAAATAGATTTGGCAGGTTGGTATTTAATTTATAATACATATTTTAGTAATCCAAGAAATATATATACGTTGATTCTCTATATTCTTTCTTTCTTGGCGTGACTCTATTGGGGTTTCGAACCCAGGGGGTTCGAACCCTGGCTGGGACGTTATTTTTTGCTTTTTTTATTTACGTTTTTAATGGTTTCTAAAATATTCTAAAGTCATTTTTAAATGTTTCCTAAAGTTTTTTGGTACTGTATAAACAAAACTTTATACCCGCGTAGCAGGTATTACAACCTAGTTCATAATATGTACTATAATTATTTAAATTCTAATTATTATAATGTCTATATGCATTAACTATTTTTTTGTATTATTATTGAAACACGTTCTATTTTTCAGACAGCTTTCAGTTGTCTCGGTTCAGACGTATTATTCGTCTATATAATATAAAAGGGAAAGATTGTCTGTCTGTCTGTCTGTATATATGTATGTATGCGATTTTCTCCGCAACCACTGGACCGATTTGGATGAAATTGGTATCATTGGAAAGGTCTTGGCCCAGAATAGAAAATAAGACCAAATTGGACTCTGATCGGCCATCGTGGTCCGAAATAACAGCGAAAAACCCATATATGGAAGTTAAAAATGGGTACTGAGATTGATGTGACAAGAAAATAATTTCAATAAAGCGCAGCAAAGCGCGCCGGGTATTTGCTAGTATTATATATGTATTGTACATTTCCTGTAAGTGGCACTTAGTTTTGTTGGAAATAAATAATTAAATTAAATTAAATAGTGTTTTGATTGATACTTTGATTGCTATTTAATTTACAATTTTTCCCATTTGTTTAATCTATTTCTTTATAAATAGTTGATATTATATAAACGTTTAGTTTAGAGTTTATTATTCTTTATTGAAAGACTTCGTGGTTTTGATTGGTCCAGTTCGATGCTGGAGGTTTTGTAGCAGTTTAGATTAATTCAGATTGGTAATTAAAAAGTTCTTTGTGTTTCCTCTTTGTTATTGATTGTTGACTAACAACTATAACTTATTCCGTAGAATTTTTGCTTAGGAGATTTTGAATTAAAAATTTACATGTTTAATCCTTTTTGTAAGTTAATCTTATTATTTTAATTTGTTTGCTTATTTTCAGTTTTATTCTAATTATTATGAACAGTTCTCTATCTAGAAATACTAAAACTAAATTTAGGGATTTTTACAGATTTCTTATTAATGAAATTATAACTATTACTATAACTACAATTACATGCATTTTAGGTTAATAAATAATAAACGGGATTTAATTCATGTCGCCTATATACAAACATGACATAAGTATCTGCACAGATTAGATGTAAAGATATAGAAAAAGTACATTCTCTAGTATTTTGAATATAATTGCCTTCAAGAAGAATTAGAAATTTTCTTAACAGATATTTTAAATTAATATTGCCAAAAACAACAGTTAATCAATAAATTCTTTTAAAACGTGACATAAACTAAAAAATAAAAAAAATTAATAATAAAAACTAGAAGGCCACGTAAAATTAATGGTATAGGTGTTCGCTTAATCTTATATTGTTTTTAGTATTAATTTAAAATATTGATTGCATATGTAGTATAGGATTCTGAACCTCTAAAGGAAGAATACAGAAGTTTCTAGCTGAAAATAATTTGCTTAAGAAATTAAAGTAACTTTACACACTGAGAAAAAGACTTTCTTATAGTTAACAAACGTGCTAGTTTGAGCTCAATTTGTTTAAATATACTATGCCATATTTAAATTAACACACGTTCTGTAAGATTTAAAAAGCGCAATTTATACAGCCAAAGAAATAATTAGTTTAAACAAGATTTTGTTGGATTTACAATAGTATAATACATTTGAACTATTTGTTCTTTAGAAGTACTCTTATTCTAAATGTTAAATAATTAACGTGAATTTTGTACAAAGCCTGGTTTACAGAAACTGTGTATTTATTGACAGTTAATGCAATATTTTTTATTAATTACTGTGCTTCCTCATTTGGCCATAATGAGATTTGTTACTCATCAAATTACTTACAGTAATAGTTAATACATTTTAATGTTCTACGTAAAAATACATTTTTTAACATTTAAACACATATAATTAACGTAACTTATTAACAGAGTATTAGTTACTTAACGTTATGTGTTTATAAAAAAAGTAAATTATCTGTTATTAAATATTTGTTAACAGTTATATTATGTATTATAAAGTGCAAACTTGCAAGAATAGCTTGACGGTTGCTGGCGTCCATTCCTTTGGATGTTTTACACGTGTCCACTGCTTGGGGTATACACAATCCTTTGGGCAGGTTTATTTAATAATAAGTGGTGAATTGTGATTGTGAATGACATTAATTTAGGTGCGTTACTGTGTAATAGGGAGAAGAAGTGCATACGTCATACCGTGCCTGACGTCATAATTCTTTCCTCGCAACGCGCATGTTCGCATCGCTCTACTTCGCTGTAAACCGTTTGTTTGACAGTTTTGACACTGTTGACAGTTGGAAGAGAAAACGTGACGCTACTTTGTGAGGTTAAAATAATAGATAGGTACTATCACAAATAAAATATTGAAACAACAATGGGTGAAAGCCATTGGGTAAGTGTTTTTATAGCTTGTAAACATCCTTTTTAACACTATCAATAATCAGAAATGAAAATATAATGTGCCTTATTGAAGTACATGCGCGTTGCGAGGAAAGAATTATGACGTCAGGCACGGTATGACGTATGCACTTCTTCTCCCTAATATTTGTAGCTTTGAGAGTGCAATAAAAATTAAATTTCTCCTAAAACTGTTTGTGTTTTTCTGACCGAGGTCATAACCACATAATATATACAGTTTTAGTAAAATTTATCTTTGAATTTTTATGTGTGAGCCAAGGAACAAACAAGGAAAAACAGCGAATGGTAATTCATCTGAGAAAGATAGAGATCATTCCATACTTGTCAAGGTTTACATGTCAGAACTCAGAATGACATATGTCAATAGTTTTTGTCTAGCAAAAACGTTTCTATGGCAAGTATGCGATAAGCATCTATCTTTCTCAGATATTTGCTCTATTTGCTGCTATTTTTCCTTTGTTCGCACATGAAAATTTAACCCAAGTTTCACCAGCAGTACATATGGGTATAATTACCAAGTAATATAGTAACTATTAATTGATCATGAATTTATTGTTAAGTAAATACACTAACTATTACTTTATAAAGATTTACCTCACAAACTGCTATAGTAACTACTACTATGTGGTTATTTAGCAGATAAGCTACTGGAATAAGTATTACTATATCTTTATTTTGCCAATAAATAATTGTAGTAACTAATATTATACACTTACTTTGCATGTAAATTAATTTAATTAGAATAAATTCACTAAAATAAATGCTAAGGAACATATTGATTAGTAGGTAACGTGGTGTATTAACATTAAATAGATTGTTTAACAGTTAACCAATATTGTATAAATATTATAAACTAATTTTATGTCTACAATAGAACTATTTTTATCCCAAACTAATTTGTTTAAATATAGTTTTGTACATTATAATAGATAACTTACTACATTTACATCTAAAAAATCATTCTTTATTATTTAATTATCTATATTTATAATTTTCAAACTAATAATAAGTTCCTTGTCATTAAATATTTGTTCCGCCGTATCCAAAATAACAATTTATTTGCGGTAATCGTTTTGTATTAATTGCAAATAAATCTTTTTCTCAGTGCACACAGTCATTTTATCGGTTAGTAGAAAAGCTATCGAAATTATCATTTCAAGGTTTGTCGAAGCAAGCTTAAGGCTCTTGCCGAAAAAAATCAGTATTTTCAAAATTCAAGAAAAATTTATAAGTATATGTATGCATCTAGTTTTGGTGGTGGTGAACCAAGCTTTAGCTAGTCGTTATAAGTATAAAATATAAGACAACATATATTTATTTTCGTATTTCCAACGAAACGTATTATATTCAAATCAAAATCACGGCCGTAACTTGTTTTCATAACATATTCTTTTAAATGGTTGCCTAATGGTTTTTCCAATAAACATCACCTTCGCTATTTTAAATAATTATAACAAGTTAAGGTGGTAAGGATTATCATATTATTTGTCTAAAACTAAATATTAATACCTACGAATTATTTAATGTTGGATTATTTGCAAAAAATTAGTCACCAGAATTCTTACTTACGTATGTTAACAATTTTAAATATTAATACTTTAACGGGTAAAAGTCATTAACACCAATATTCTGAGACGCAATTTAGTAATATAGCTTGAAAACACAAGGGCTAATGACCAAGTTCTCAGCATCCTAATTGAAAAAATGTATTTCAATTGCTTTGTTTTTCAGACTTTCTATGGACATTAATTGAAATATTGCATATTGCAGGATTAATTGAAAGCCAAGAAAAACAATCGATCCATCCAAACGTATGTCGGTTAGAAAGAAAAACGAATGGTTTTTTTCGTTTGTAAACATGAATCATGATCATTAAAAGTCTGACAAATTAAGAATTCTTAGCAAATGAGAAATACAGAAACGTTTTAGCAATTCAAGGATTGTTACAAGTATAATAAAAAACCGTGTGATTAAATGATTATTATTGCTGTTTAAAGTATAAAGTACATGTTACTACGCGTGTTTTAAATTATTTTCATATTATTTACAAACATATTATATTTTATGACGTTTTGTATGTTATACCGTAATTGTTTAAAAAACAAATAAACACATTAGACTTTGAGTTATAACTTATATAAAAAATACTTATAGGAATTTTTAGAATATCATTTTTAAATATAAATTCAATAATTAAAATAAAATGATTAATTGTAAAGAAGAAATGTCCGTTAAAGCAATAAAATCAAATTTTATAATATTTTGACTATAATAGACTTCTTGCAGCCCTATGATGCTTACCTATGTTGTGATAGTTATTTTGGGATGAAACTACCTGCATAAGCAAGAAGATACCAAACACACCTTCATTCTTAAGCCACATTATTACTTTAGTCTAAACTATATTACTAAATTTGTGCTAACTGATTAAAGCATGTTACCGCACTACAAATTATTCAAACTAAACCAAAGCGTAGTAGCAGCACACCTCTTTGTTGGTGGTGTTACGCTCTGGCAATCATTTTCAACTATAACTTCGCTATGTTAATGAAGGAATAAAATGTAAATTAACAATAAGAGACCGACACTGTCGGACACGGTACGTGATTTGACGTCACGTGTGTCGTTGTCTTCTTCTCTTCTAAATAAACATGAAGAGGCTGCTGCTGTTGTGTTGTGGTGGCAATATAAAGATGATATTAAAACTGATACTATACTAGACTTGAAAATAGGTTATGCCGGAGTAGTAAGTAGGTAGTACTTACCGTTAACAATAATGCTCTGTTATGATTTCATCATTGCTTATGCATGTAAATAGTTTATTTACATAATATTTATTTATTTTGAATTATTAATGGAACTACTTTGTTTCAATATTTAATTAAATACATCAGCAAAAAATTAACCTACCAAATGTTCGTATCATCAACTTAATTGTTCTTTTTATTAAGTTAAGACTACATAATAAGATTGGTTATATCTGACATAATCCGAAGCTTAAGTTTAATTTTTACCCTGTACTCAGAGTTGTGATAAAATATGAAGCTGGGCATAAGATATTTTTCCAAAAATTCCTCAAAATTTAATTTCATACTTTATTTGGCACTGATTTCATTCCAAATAACTACTTTGTAATCTTCCTTTGTTAAGCTAGTGCAATTGATATCTGTTCGAATATTCATTCTGATTAAATTTTATTTTTTGTGCTGCTATATTATTCTGGTATTTGCCTTCTTTCCATTTAGACTGTGTTGTGTACAGGGTCATTCATTATATTTTTACCACCCATTTATCTTTGTTACTATTAATGATTTTCATATAAAAGTTTCATATAAAAGTTGTTCGGTTATGCTTATATTTTTTAAAACGTTGGATGGAAATGGAACACCCTATATATTATTACATTTTCGAATAGCCCTCTTTACCCTGATTCTAAATATATATATAATGTTACATAAGTCTACTATTAATACTTTTTAATGATAATATTTTGTAAAAACTTTATAATGAGTCAGTCGTATTTAAGTATTTTGGGAAATAATAAATAAAATTTCGGATTTTTAATTTTATATCCTTCTTCAGTGAAATTAACTAAATTATAATTTTTAATCTGCAATATACGTAATATAATATTTATAGTGAATTAGAAAAACTAGGTTATGTGAGAGAATTTTCACTTGCATTTTGCAATGTTTTTGAGTGAAATTAAAATAAATATAAATTATTAAGTGGTGGAATTCAGCACACCACTAGTATTCTGTTATTCCATCTTAATTGATTTTTTTTAATAATATATTTAAATCTTGAAATAATTCAATTCAATATATATTGTGTTAAAACAATTTATTGTTCTCTTACATACTTTACGATATTTTACAATTATTTGTAGCAAAATCAATTTCTAAATTTCATACCCCCCTCTAAATCGAAATTATTCAGTATCCTTCACCAATTGTCAACAGAGTCGGTAATTTGATCTGTATGCACATTATTATTGGTCTTTTCGTTCCCAATAAATGAAATATGATGACAATTGAATACGAGCGAGACAGATTAAGGAAAAAGTTACTTGACAGCATCGTAATAAGGCTCACGGAAAACCAAAGCTCCACGTATTACAAAAAGCTGATCTAACCTAACAATCAGCACACAATTTTATTATTAATAAATGACTTATTGATGGTTGAGATTAAAAAAAGATATTACATATTGCAGTGATATGGTGTATACCTTAACAAAACAAATTACAACACAACAGCATACCACTACAATATTTTATTAATAGATTTTTGCCCCGTCACTAGCTCCAACTTTAGTTTCAGTAAAGCACTCGACAAATATCTCTGAAATTTAGAATACAATAACCGTACCTTACCAATTTCTACTATCAATGGGTCCACCTTTAATCGTAACACCTGAGCTGGGAAAATTGCAACAAACTGAAAATCACAAATTATTTCCACACAAGGAAGAAAAATGAACAATAAATAAAAATTAACAATATATAGGAAGAAACAGAAATTTTTATTTCATTTAAACACAAATAAAAAATAAACAATTGACAAAAACTACTAATCAGCCTTTTAATATTTTTTTTATAGGTTATGTTAATATTTGGGATTTCTACTTCAATTTTTGTACCTTAAAACTAAACTACTTATAACAACAATTTAAATAAAAATTAATGTAGTCGAATTTTCTCAATTCTTTTTTTAATATATAATAGAAATAGTTTAAATTGTCTCGATAGTTAAGTCTTGTTATATTTTTTTTATAATTTTAATAAAATTTGTCCGAAATGATCTTTTTATTTTATTTTAACTTATTTTACGTTAATGGCCAGTATAAATTTAAATCCACTTACAATTCTCGGTCGCACACTAGGCACTTCTTCAGATTTGAAAATTCTGCTTGGTAACCACAACCAAACTCTTGACTGTTGGTGAGATTTTTAAAATGCAAGTCTGCAAATTCTTCTTCAAATGTATTTCAAAATAATAAGTTCCATAAGTGTTGAAATTATCCAAATCAATTCTATGATTTATAATTTTCTTGACATAATGACAAACAGGTAAGCCATATCCATTTATATGCATGAATTTCAATTATTCAAAATTTGTAACCTCACTTTATCTTTCCAATTTATTATCATGCTTGTTTTTTTTAGGTTATAAAATATGAGAACAACACGTCCTCCTTCCAATACGTTTTAGAGATTACTAATTGTTTTTCACAATACAAATTGCATTAAAACATATAGAAAAACAATAAAATAACATAATCAAGTATTCCTTGGACCAAAATCTGACATTTCAAATTATTTTTAAATAAAATATTATTTTCATTAAATTTTAGATTTGAACACATAAAAAGAATCCCCAACACTACCTTACACTAATAAAATAACATTTTTATTTCTAAAACCCAACAATAACTCACAATTTTGAGTCGAACAAACAACTATTCACGCTTGACAAAAATTGTAATAAATTCCATTTAAATCTGTCCAACCACCAATTTAACCCATTAATCTTTACATAATCTGATTATCTACCTTTTCCCAATCATTTGACATTCATAATAAACACTTACAATACAAAATTAACTAAAAAAGAAATATATTCTCGGCACAGGTGTATGGACATATTTAAATTGAATCGGCTGACAAAACAACTATATAGAACAACAAAAACTTTATGCAACTTCCACAGCCAAGATGTTATCCAACGAAATTCCACAATAACATCATGAACCTAAATTAATTGGTGGCTTGACAAGCCAATACCATGTATCGTAGAAGAAAAAATAATCACCCTATGAAAATTAAGCAAGGTAAGTCTCTTTTATAGATGCTAACTAACTCATAATAGCCCGTTTTATTTTATTCTAGGTGCAATTTACCAAGTTTGAGCCATTGACGGTTCCTTAAGGAAAACGCTTCAACGTACCAACCGTTGTATTATAATCTACAATTATCAAATCATACACCACCTACATAGTATCCTTTTGTTAAAATATAAAACTTCTTATGCATGTTAACATAATGTGAATAAATTATTCTTCTAAAGAAACCCATTTTGAAAATTATTTACAAAAATTGAGGTTATGTAATGAATAGATCGGATTGTTAAATAATCTTGCATGAAATGTAACTTTAACAAGAAATTATTACAAAAAGAATGTATTTAACTTAATTCCTGCATATAGCTAGCTTCAACCATACTTCTGATACTATTAAATAAACCTTTTAACAAAGATTCAATAAGAACGCCTGAAAGATAGGCAACCCAAATTACCTATTTAACATTTCTACCTTCAAATATCACAGCAATATACAGCTTAAATATATGTAAACACCATTACACTACATACACTTACACTGCGTACAAGCAGGTCACCCTGCCACTGCCACTGACGGGTAGTGCCCGGACGGGAAACTTGCACACAACAATACACACACTGCCACGCATCTAAAAAGTCTTTAAGAATGATTTGGAAATATAATCGAGATAAACGTTCCCAAAATTTGAGACTAATAAATATTTGCGCTTGTCAAGTCATAAGTAATTGAAAGGGTAGCGAGAGCCCTAAATTTGAATTTAGAGATGTAGTTTTTCTATCCAGATCTTGATAATTGAGTGTGGTTTAACAACTGTTAAACGTGACAACATAGTGTGTCGATGTGACCAATACATAAAAATATACAGCATACCCACTGGTTTTCCACACTTTAAAGTGTATAATATCGCACACAACAGTCACAAAACACGATCAGTTCGCCGAGACTTGCCGTACGTCATCGTATTGCATGCTGCTAATAACGATGACCGTATATCACAACATAACTGTTATTCCCGCCCACTGCAGTGCTGTCGATTGGCGGATAAGGCAGGAATCGCACTGCTCAATTACGTCGATCGTCCGAGACATACCAACATTTCGAACACATATAACTGCATGTGCAATGTAACACCATAAACCATGCTCGATCGTCCAGTTTGAAGTCGAAACTGGTTGGAATTTTGGCTGGCTGCTGTCGACGATCACATGCGCGTTATTACTTTGCATTTCCAAACTAGGCATAGATGTTAAAAATATTGCGATTGTGTTTTTCTGCAGTTACTATAGCTCACGATGAAATTTGGTTTCACAAGCTACACTATAGCATTGATGAGTAAGGAATACAATACAAAAAATTCTCCTTGTTGTTCTCGTTTTAAATACATTTTTCGAACCCAACCCATATCTCTTTCTTCTCTTCTTAATCTCCTTCAAGTCATATAATTAACAATTCAATTTTCGGAATCGCTAGCATCACTGATCAACTTATCAAAATTTTATTAGAAAACTAATAAAAGTGAGGTTATGAAGGAAAAACCACCTAAGGTCGGTCTAGAGTTCCTAAATATGAACTAAGCTCGGTACTATTAAGAGTTAAGTCACGCATGTCAAATTTTCCTAGTGGCATTTCATATTTTAAAACTATCTATTAGAAGGTTGGTAATCACGAAAATTGGTTTAATAAATTAAACTGTCAATATGACAACTATATAAATCTGAAATTGGGTACAGTTAATACTTTATTAAAAGCTGTCGTAAATTATTAGATATAAAATTGATATACATATTGTCATGATTTTTGACATCTTATAGAAAGCAAGCGCCCACAATTAGAATTTTACCAACAAGATGTTAGATGGTTGCATAACCGCAAGGAGAAAAATATTTAATTTTAAATTTTTTTATGAAGCCAAATAAAAGGTTTTAATTTAATAAGTATGCACCCAAAACACACTAGGCAGTACAAAGATAAATTTTAAAGTTGATTTTTCTTACAATCTTGGTAATTTTTTATTGTGCAGGTGACGATGTGATATCGTTACCTATTTATGCAAGAAAAAATAAGACTAAAACAGACAAGGTGCTTGGTAGTGGTGATTTATGCAGGTATTTGCTACTTTACCTGCTTTATTAATGTAAAGAAATTATGTTTCAAGTTAACGAGATAGTGAAATCGTTAATCTTCTTATTTAGCTGGATTATATATACAGCTTGTGGCTAAAATGTTTCATTGCTGTGTTGTCAAGCAGTTTCTTGGACACAATTCTGCAGCAACTGTAAATGCTAGGGTTGTTTGTTGTAGAAGATATGATTGAAATAAAATGTATATTCCTGTGTTTTGCCATGGCAATCTTAAATAATGTAGTTTAGCTATTATTTTCTTGGTTTTGATAGCTAAAAATATGTAAATAATGTTTAATAGGATATAAGGTTGGATTTTGCCAAGATAGGAAAATGTAACTGGGCAGTTTTAAGTAATTAAATTAATTTTACTTTTTTGATAGTTGTAAAAAAGTGATTTGGTTGACTTTCTATAGTGGCCTTATTTTATTATCTTAATAAAAGTGTTATATATTATTGAAAAGGGAGTTTTTTTGCTATCTAATTATTGAATTTGTTTAAAGAATAATTAATAGTTATAAACAATTATGTGATTATGTAGTATTTAGTTCTAAATGTTCTTCTGTTTTCCATCAAAAATATCACTAAAGTTCGCTTTTGTTTTAGAAAAGGATATCAAAAGAGCGACCAATTAAGCAACAAACTCTCTGTTATTTTAGATCTTGCAAACAGTGCACATATGTTCAGAGCAAAAATTTTAAAAATTTAAGGTTATGTTCTTCTAAATGGGTTAACAAAGAATGGCAAAAGTCCAATCAATCACCTACGAGAATTTTTGGATCTAACAATCTACATAAAGATTTGCTAAAGCCATAATAAAGTGTCTTCAAATAAGAGAGTGAGTAAAAGTATTACAGGCTGTAAGACAATAATAACACTGTGTTGTGTCTAAGATATGACACAAGCTACCAGGCCAATCGCCCAACCAAATACTACAAATACTTTGTTGGTTTAATTGCCAAAACTACAAAAGTTCTCATTAAGAATGAAAATTATGCACCTCTAATTACTCATCACCGTTTAAATCTTCTAATCGATAAATCAGCTAAGACTTGCAGCACTACTATCCAACAATGAACCAAGCGTTTGTTACTACAAAGGGTGCACGGGTTTTTGTCTTATCGAAAAGCAGAAAAAATATGTCGGCTCCGGTCTAAAGGAAACTTAGTTTACGATAGCGGGCAGAACGTATCTTGACAACCCTTGATTTTAATAAGATCATTCAAAAATTAACGTACAAATTTCGGAAGAATTCGCATAGAGCTGAAAATTGGTAAAGTCCTTAAATACACCATTATAAATGAAATTTCAAAAGTCCCCATCGATCCTAAATAATCGCATAATGTACAAACTTTGTATGAACTATTTCTACGATAACACCGTTTAAGAGATATTTGCGAAAAACCGGTTTTGTTGACCTTTGACCTTGAATAACATTTTTAACAGAAGTAGGATCGATGGGGACTTTTGGCATTTCATTTATAATGGTGTATTTAAGGTCTGTACTAATTTTCAGCACTATGAGAATTTTTTCGAAGTTTGACTGGGCTATTACTTTCTCATATGAACAATTAAACTTATCTTTTTAATGTATTCCAACAAGTTAGACGACGCAGATTTAAAATTTCAGTTTCACTAAGAAGGAAGAAATCTTAATTTTGCAACAATATTCGAAGTGAATTTAAAAGAGAAATATGAAACAATGAAATGATGCCTATAATAATATACCATCATAATATTAAGAAGTGCACCTTCATAATAAAAGAATTTTGATAAATTTTAAACATTGTAATTTTACAATCAAAACACTTATATGCATTGAAAGGGGTAAAATATTCTATGCAATTTTGTTAGCGCAAAGAAAAAAATCACTACAAATTACTACCTACATTTAAAATGTTTAAAAAAAGTAATTGTAAAAATTAGCACTGTACAAAGGTAATAGGACATAGTCAAAGGACAAATTATATTAGTCACACAAAGGGTTTCTAGTAGTGATGTGACTTGGGTGTCGTGATGCTATTCGTGGTCGTCACACTTCAAGTGTCACGACACTTGAGTGTCGAATAGTATAGCTCTTACTAGCGCATGCTTGATGTAAATGCGAAGTGTCGTTCAAGTATCGTGAAGAGTCGACACTTCACACGGCAAATTGTTTCGACTTTCAAGTGTTGCGACACTCGGGTAGTATCAAGATCCCATCACTGGTTTTTAGGACGTTGATGTTATTCCTGAACACAAGGAGATCTAGCTGAAAACATTTCACGTCTCTATTCCATTTATCCCGATTCCATACTAAGCAGAGTATATTAATAGCCTTAAATTTGCTAAGACAGTGGATTGCAATTGTCATCAGAATATGTTGAGAGAAGTTTTAAACAGAAATGTTGTTTCGTAATGATACATTTAATAAAACAAAATAAATATTATATTGATGACGAATATATTCGATATACAAAGGGAGCATACAAGAGTATCGGTAAGACCTATATGTATATGTACACACAGACTTTGTCACAACTGTAAAAACTAGCTACAAACTTATGAATTAAACACAAAAGAGTCTGATCCTTGTTTTCCGCTCAAACTTCGCACCTTTCGTCTCAAACTTCGTCGCTTCCTCCGAGCGTCAGAAACTCTAGGAGCTTCGCTTCTATTTGGAAGTTTTCTTTCATTAGCTTCGATAGATATGGCAACAATGTCGGAACTTTCAAAAAAATCAACTGCAACAATATTCACTTCTTCATACCATTTTTCAAATCTTAGCCAGCGATTTAAAAGTGGGTTAAACTGATCAAGCACATCATACAAATTGTCTGTAACAACAGACACACTTGATTCTAAGGTTGGTTCGGCCATTAATACACACATTAGATTATCTGGATGATTATGTTTATTCATCGTGCTTCCTAAATATGTATATAATTGAGTAAAATCACGTTTGTTGCCCCATTTTCGAGGAATGTTAGGCCAGACCCATTCATTTTCTAAAGTATATGCCAAAAAATTATAAATAATAACAAAATAGATCCTAAAATGGGATTAGTAGTTGAGCTTCTTACCTTTGAGAACGTTTTTGTAATTGTAACTGATAATAACCCTTTTTCCCCTATTCCATATTTCTTCTAACGTTAAGTGGGGTCTAACTAATTTTCCATTTTTAAAAATATAATTGTATTCCAGAATTAGGCTTCCAAACTTTTTTTTAATTAATGAAATTAAGTCTGCGTGGCATTTTGTTTCATTACAAGTAAACCATCCACGAATCCAATTGAACCATCCAGAACGTTGCAGTCGATACGTCGTACTATCCCAAAATTTTCCAATATTTAATTTATTGAAGTGAAATTGGTGGAAATTTAGTATAACAATTTCTTTTTCCGTTGAGTTTAAAAACTCTGCTACACTGTCTAGCTCATTTTCTAAATTGGTAAGAAAAACAATATCGTGGTTTATCTGGAATCTACGATAAATAAAATGCTGTTAAACAATTTAAAGGTTTAATTTTGTAATAAATAATATTATATTACAGGCTCATTCCAACAAAAGAGAAACAAAAATCGCTTATAACTGCAAAGTAAAAATTAATTTTTTCGTTTATAGATTTCCAAATATTTCAAGTTTTATTACCCACACCGTCCGCCAACGTTATCGTTTGTATAGGATACCATAAAAAAAATTCCGGAAAAATCTTAATTAAATTTATTGTCGACGTTTGACTGTAAAGTTTCTTCTGTAGCTTGGTTATGTTTTGAAACTATGCCCACTTTTAGGGCGGCAAATTTAGCAACCCAATACACACACAATATCCAAATCCGAAAATCAATATGTAATAAATTAATATGATTGACACGCTCTTACACAGGCGATGGCCAGAACCGTTGACTGGAATTTCTCGTCGACTGTAAAGGCTCAGTATACTTCGCAGTGCTGTCGGATAGGCACGTTAAGAAGTCGGGCCCGGTAACCACTCAAAACACCTAATGGTGTTGGGTTGTGGTTGTCGTTAAGAATAACACTTTGCCATATACCAGGCACAAGTAACTTGATATGTTAATTGGGTTTTTGTTAATTAGATATATGTTTGATATTATTAATTACATGCACTTTCAACATTTCTTCACTATAACATGCACTTCCAATCTAGTAATATTTCTTGGTTCCAGAAATTCTGAAACTAAATTAATGGCTGATCCAAACACTTACTCCGCTTTTACGATAATAAAGGTGAAAATGAAGCAAAACAACGAAAAATATCTTTAGAGCAAGATAAAGTTAGCAAGAACAAGTTAGGAGAGAAAAGCAAAAGAGATTAACACAAAAAATCAACCAATCAATTTAAAAATATTAATTTAAACATTTAAAATAAGACAGGCCTTTCGAGCGTGACGCAAGATTTTTAAAAATACTTCACTGCTTTTGGGTAAGATTTAAAAAAAATAATAAAATTCACGAGTATGTTTTAAGCCAAGCCCTTGTTATTTTTTTTCTTGTTGGTCACATTTTAAGTCATCTTTTTAATATCTGAGTCCATGGATATAAAGACCATTTTAAAACACGTTTCCAATAACATCGTGTTTTAAAAGTAAATAATTATTTTAAAACACGTTGCCAATAGCATCGTGTTTTAGAAGTAAATGATAATTATTAGAATAATACCTTCATTTTTTATTAATTTTCAAAACAAACAATTCAATTTATCATTTAGGTAGCATTTTTATCACTTATCATTTATGTGAAAGTGAAATTCACATTTATGAAAATATTGACCTCTGTCATAATTATTGCTTGATGATGAAGCGTTGCTTGCAGAAAACTTGCTAATATTACTGGCAGACGTAGAAGATGAACTGACGTTACTTGCAGAGAACTCGGTAACATTGGCAGAACTGGAAGATGAAATGATTTTGTTATAATATTATTTATTGTTATATTGACTCACCTTGTAGTAGTTGTAGACGTAGTTTCCCCAAACACCTTTCTGGCAATTTTGATACGTTCTTCTACGCAATCTTCGATGTATCCTTCTGCGACCATTGAAGAACGCCAGCCGCCATGTCGCTTCAGTGTAACTAAGTCTCCACCTCCTGAGGCCAACAATGTTGCCGAGCTTCTTCGAAAACAGTGCCCCGTGTAATCTTTAGGATTCTCTAATTTCAGATAATGTGCAATTTTAGATGGAAGTTGACCGAAAGTGTTGATTCCCACAGGTTGTCTAGTGCACTTTCCATTATTATACGACAAGAAGAACCGATCGTGAGGTGTGTTCACAGGACGTAAAGATGTATATTTTCGGTATACGCCCAAAGGGTTAATCACAAATCCTTCTCCAATAATAGTAAACTTTCTGTCTACATGCGTCTTGGTATCTCGAAGTGTTACAATGAGAACTTCACCGGTATCTTGGATATCATTTACAGTAAGGTCGCATAGCTCCTTGCGTCGACATGCTCCAGCAATGCCAAAAATTAGAGCAATCTATAAAACAAGGAAACTTTGTTACTGACTTATTATGTATTTTAGCAATCATTAACGTAAATACCTTCACAAATAAATATGTGTCGTCTGCAGCTTCTACTAAAAACTTTTCAATCTGTTCACGAGATAACACCTTTGATTTTTTCACTTGATGCCCTACATTTATTTGTTTGAGGTAAGGAATGACACTACCAAACTTCTCAATACACAGATTTTCCTTCACTTTTAAAAAAGACTTCAGCATCGAATAATGGGGCCACAATGATCCAGGTGACAACGTTGTTAACTAAAAATCAAATAAATTGAATACAAACGATGTGAATTTATCGCAGACTTACCTTCTCGTCTAAATAAGCAAGAATCACCTCTTCTGTTACTGAAGAAACTTTGTTTTTTTCTCGCCATTGGCAGAAACTTGCATAAACCTTCTCATACGCAGCTTTAGATTTCACAGGCAATAATTTTTCCCGCACTAATTTCCCTTTTTCTAAAATATTTTCAGGAACTTCCATTTCGTTTGACTTTTCCATTTTTGTTTAATGAATAAACAAAAAACATTCCCATAGCGACTCATGCTCAACGTAGTTGACCAACAAGAAAAGTTTTGAATAACACTCTTGCGAAAACGCTTAAAGTATTTCGGTTGTATATATGCAACTCGACTTCGTCTCGTTGCATAACAACAACCTCAAACTTTAAGCTTGTGTTTTCGCACTTGTATTATTAATAACTATAAATTTAATCCCTTACTGTTTAATAATTTGTTATTCACCTTGATTTTAATCGATTTTCAGAAGAAATCCCAATCATGTTCACTGCTTTATCAGTGAAGGATAATGACATGCCGTCAGTGTGTTTTACTAAATATGTATTCTGAAACACTTTTGAGCAAGAAGAGCAATTTTCGAATAGCCTTGCAAAACATTTTAGAAGTTTTTAAACGACATAAGCTTTAGTAAATAAAAAAAATAAAACCGATCAAAGTTTTAACATTTCATTTGAATAACCACATTTTATCTTACTGATATCAGTATTACTTAAAGTATACAACGAGATCTTTGAGAAGGGATTTACAAGATAAGCTCTAGGTAAATTATATTCTTAATATAAACCAGTGGCTGAAACTGTTATTTTCAAACAGTAATGCAATATTATTACTGGTAAGAAATAATGCATTATTTTTTCCATCACTTTTAGCCAACTTTTTTCTAATTACATAATTCAACTGAGAAGTTATTAATATTTTTTAATTGCTGCAGTATAGTGTACGATAACAGTCAAACAAGGATCTTTGGATGTGGATAATTTCTCTATTCCTGGGACTCGAGAATATTTTTGGAGAGGTCTCGAGAATTTTTTTTCGAGAGAGTAACGAGAATTTTTAGAAACCCTAGTACTAATTTTACATATCATAGAGTAACATAGGAACCAACAAAAATTCATACTGCATGACGGTTGGTCAGTATCGGAAACGGCGATTGCATTTACCTAAAAAAATGTCTAAGGGACGTTTTCAGCATATGTTGCATAACCACGTTGTTACTTAATGGTATATTAATAAAGATAACAAATAAGGACATAACTGAAATTTGAGAAATTTTGAATATAGAGTATTTTAAGAATACAAAATGAGTTATGAATATTATACATGAAAACAAAATTCAACAATTTGTTTGTCGATTAGTTTCGAGCATCCAGATTCATCTAATTATTTTCAATATTATGATTGTTTGTGCCATTCCTGTTCGATTAATATTAATTCTTTGTTGATTATTCATTTATATAAACATTTAACATAATGTCATGGTTATTGATTTTTCATTTCTACATAAAAAATTCATTCTCCTTATCAATCATCATTTTTAAATATAACACTACCTTAAATTACTAGTAGAGATTGTTGAAAATGATAATGCTGGTTTAATTTCAACAGTGTATTAAATGCAATGATCCATTCTGTTGGAACAAACCTATTTTTAACGTACCTGCCATTAGCCCAGCCTATACGTAAATCAAAAAATCGTATTCCATGAATCAGCTGCATTCGTAAATTATAATTCTGATTCACTAACCATTGAGCAACCACTTTAATGGATTTATATGCACCAGAATTGTGTGTTCCTGGAATCATCATAGACCCAATTTCTAATTTACCAAACCTGAAAGGAATGAAAATGTAGAAAAATTTATTCTTTAATAGTTACTGTGGTACTGTGCAAGTTATTGTGGTTGCATAAAATGTCGACTTAACTATCGCTACTACCCTTGTAACAACTCTTTTTTGTTACTCTACTGAAATTACTTTACTGAAAATACTTAACATGCGCGATGGACGTCACGGTAACCTTAATAAAATTCAGTATCTGAATACTTACTGCAAAGCTCATAAAGACGATACTTACTGTAATGCTCCGACTTTTAAGATTCTTAATATCAAATTATAATTCAGGTGTAGGTCTGATTTTCATAGCTTACGAATTGTAAAGAAAAATAAGAGGTAATAGACACAATAAGAAATATATGGGCGCCATCTGTTTGCAAGTCCTTAAACCTAGTATTCGCAAACAGTAAGAAATACTGGCATTAAATTCAATAAATAGTCATGTTTAGTTACGTTAGTATTAAAGTAATTAAAATACTTTAAAGACTTTCGCAAGTGAACGGTTCAATATTATCACAGCAATAATTATTTTAAGTTCTTATTTATTCGTAGACAAGATGATAAATTGTTTCAAATAAAAAAAAATCATAAGAACAATGTTAATGAATTTCTTATAAAGGTCTTTAGTGAGAAGAATAATTGTATAACTAACAAGCAGCTTTTATAATAATAGTTCTAATAAAATCTAACATCAAACTTACTTATATTAAACAGTATGTTCGTTACTCCTGTATAAATCGATACAGTACTACAGTATTAAAATACACCAAAATTTACTTTCACAAAAAAAGGCCTTATTATGTACCTACTTAACATAAAAAAATGCTTCACATTATAAACTTGAACAACATGGAATACTGGTAAAGATGCTGCAATAATTAACGGAAAGTTTATAATTGATGTTACGAAAATTATTATTTCTGTAACAATTTGGCATTAACCCGCGATATTAAAACTCCTAAACTGCAATAATCTCAATATGACACTTGTTAATTACAAGTTTTAGTTTTTTGGACTAATTTTCATTATTAAAAAGTTATGTTGTTTCAACGTAATAATTTTATAAGGCTGACACAAATTCTGTACGTCCACTATTTAATTATTTAAACAAAAACCCAAAAATTAAAGATTCTTAACACTAAGATTTCGAATGCTATAACTTTCCTTCTTACATTGGTAACTAATAACACTTTAAATTACTCATAAGTTAGTTAACCAACACGACAAACGTTAAAATTCAATACGAAATTGAATTTCTTTCACAAATTTCCAACGAACGGGAAACTGGATTAGTTGAGTTAATTTTATTAACACAGATTAAGCGGTAAAATGAAGCAAGTAAGCTTCCTATACTGTAAACAGAACTAAACACAAAACGGTATTATCACACTTAATTCGTACTTTTCAAACTATAACTTTTTTCATACATGAAAACTGTAATATTTAGGGCACGAACTAACATAAAACTTCACCGGGGGCTTCTCCGAGATGAAGCTCCAGGTCGGCGCGGGAAACCGCTCTCCGCCCGCCCAGTTACTTATACCTCTTTGTTGATTCTATTAGACTCTCTACTCGACTGGCTGAAATTAAGAGAGCAACCCTATGCTGAGCTTGAATTTAAAAGAGGGAATTTAAATCAACCTATCCGAACGAAGTTAATATTTCTTAAGCCAATCAGAAAAATAACCACGTAAAAATCTTCTAGAATATTTGGCTTAAATTCGCGGGACATTATCGCCTAAAATCTGCGTCTTAGAGAGTAACTCGATATTTTGCAGGTGGCCACATGATACTTTTTTATGCGTGTGCACTTAAAAAAATGTATTCATCCAGGTTAAAATGACACGTACAGGAAGAACATTATAACTCATGTCTAGACACCTTTCTGGGATAAAGTCGTAATTTAATAGTTCTATTTAACAAAGCTCCGATGGCGTTATATGCGGTACCAGTACATGTTCTAAATGGGTTCTAATACTGATTTCTTAAACTAGAAGTTGATTCAATTGCTATGGCAAGAAGCTTGTCCGGATTATTGACTGTTAAAGGAGACAGAACCCGTTAATTGGTTCTAGCTCCATTATTATGAATTTACACCTATTGTACTTAAATACGTCTCTATTTAAAATCACATTGATGTCGCTTTACATACTTAAAACTTAATACGTAGTTCCATTTAAAAAAGTCCTGATGGCGTCATGTGTGGTACCAGTTCATGTTCTAAATGTGTTCTAATATTGATTTCTTAAACTAGAAGTCGATATAGTATAACAAAGTTCTTTGAATTCAATTGCTATGGCAATAAGCTCGTCCAAATTATAAACTGTTAAACGGGGCAGAATCCGTTAATTGATTCTAGCTCCGTTATTATGCATTTTCGACCTGATGTACTTTGATATGTTTCTATTTAAAATTACATTTGATATCAATTTACATACTTAAAACATAATCGTTTCATTTAACGTAGTCCCGATGGCTTCATGTGTGGTACCAGTACATGTTTCCAAAATGATTTGTAATACTGATTTCGTAAAGTAGAAAAATTCAAGTTTTTAATTACATTGCTATAGTCAGAAGCTTGCGCGAGTGATCGAGTGTAGACTGTTAAACAGGACTCTCTGTATATCATGTAAGTTATCTTGAATTTTGAGTTTTGCATAATTAATTACTTAGCAACTTTAACTATTCTTATCAATCCTTTCGCTTTACAATCATAATGCAAATTTTACATATCATGTAACACTCTCAATCTCCGTCTAATTAGACCATTGATCAAATTTTGATAATAATTAAACGCTGAACGAGAGGTGATGGATGGGGTTAAATTAATTTATTAACCTACTTAAACACACTTACTTTTCCATCCACCTTGGATATATTTGAAGGCAGTTACTGTCAACTTCCACATTATCTCTGTATGAAGATACATAGTAGAGATAACACATTTTTCCTTTATCATCTACTCTGTATTTATTTTCGATATAGTCCTTGAGATTTTGGAGCGGACGAAAATCTTGTTCTGTTTCAAAACTGCTTTTTTTATACAGAATTGGATTAAAACTGACTACTTCTTGGGTTTTCTAAAACAAGACATTAACATTTTGCACAAAGTACGCTGAACTATTTTTATACACAATTCAGAGAACTACATATTGATATGTTTTATATAAGCTGTATAATTAATTAGGAAAGACCCACGTTCGGGCAACAAATATATTATGATGAAATAAATAAAGATTATTAAAAGTTTCACAGTTTTATTAAAATATACCTGACAATATTGTTTCGACAGCTATGCTGTCATTATCGAAGGTAATATAATTATAAACAAACACGTCGCTAAGGTAGATACAAAATAGGTAACTAGATAAAATAATAATAATAATAATAAAAATTAATAATAAAAATCATAATTAAACATCTAATACTTCAAGTAACGGAGAATTACTGAGCTCAAGTTGTTCATTCATTAAAGGTACCCTGAGTTTGTGTTTGTATATCTCAAAGGCTTCTAAAATGTCTAATTTGCGTTTGTTATTACAAAAATGTAGGAATTTAATATTATTTTGAGGAGTCATTGTGCGATTTTGTTCTAAAAGGTGTTTGGCGTAATTCGATTTTTCAGGATGTTTATTTTTGTAATGACGTACGTGTTCTTTATATCTTATGAACACACTTACAAAAAGAACAATTTAAACGGTAAATGCCCGATTTCATGATATCATGTGTTCTGTCTTTAGCATTAAATAAAAATGAAAAAGTGTTAGTGTTGGTTTTAAATGTTATTTTATAATTGTTGGTTGTTCTTAGTATATGTGCAATTTTTTCTGATATTTTGCCAAAATATGGTATAGATATGTAATTTGTGTCTTCTGTTTGATTGTCAATGGGATATATTGAACAACTTGAGCTCAGTAATTCTCCGTTACTTGAAGTATTAGATGTTTAATTATGATTTTTATTATTAATTTTTATTATTATTATTATTATTTTATCTAGTTACCTATTTTGTATCTACCTTAGCGACGTGTTTGTTTATAATTATATTACCTTTGATAATGACAGCATAGCTGTCGAAACAATATTGTCAGGTATATTTTAATAAAACTGTGAAACTTTTAATAATCTTTATTTATTTCATGATTATGGAGTTCCACAAAATAAGGCTGGAAACAATAAACAAAAATATATTATGTTTTATAGGGGGTCACATTTAAATAAATAATAAAACAGACAACGTCGGTGGCACTGTGATGATATATACAAAATATAAACCACCTACCTTTACTTTTAAAAGAATTTTTGCTTCGGCTAGGTACAATCATAGTGAAATTTCAAAAACTACACCACACTGAGACTTTCAGGAGGGTCGCACAAAAAAGATATAAACCATATTTTCTTTAAATTGAAATCACTTAAATTTATTTAAAATTGAACACAAACAACAAACAAAAGAATTAAAAAAATAAATTAAAGAAAATTAATTTTGAATACCATGAACAAATGAAAAATTAGTCCTAGGATAGTTTAATGCCTATTATCCAAGGAATAATATTTCTGGCATCAGCATAATCTTAGTACTAAATTTATTTAAAATTAAATAAATTTCTAAATAAAAAATAATGTCTAAAATAACAGACAGTTTGTTACTAAATTGGTCGCTCTTTTTATACCCTTTTAAAAACAAAAGAGGGCTTTAGTGATATTTTTGGTGGAAATCAAAACTGTTCGAACTAAATACAACATAACCACATAATTGTTTATAACTATTAACTATTCTTTAAATAATCCGAATAAATGGATAGACAAAAAAATCCCTTTTCAACGATATGTGACACATCTATTGACATAAAAAAATAAGGTCACTAGAGAAAGTCAACCACAACACATTCCCTATACAACTATGAGATAGCTAAATTTAACTTAATTTCTTAAGATTACCTATAGTGTATTCAAGATAACGAACAACTAAACAAATGAACACTTCTGATGTTTCTATGGTTATATAAAGACGTTATTACACTAAAAAATATAAATATTTTATTCCATGATTTGCAACCTGCTTTATCGGCATGTTAATTCATGCCGATAAAGCAGGTTATATCTTGAATTATTAAAAAAAAGCCCACAACAAAAATTTATTATCTTTCTAGAATTAATCAGATTCTGAAAAGTCACTTATAATTAGAAACATTTATACGAATAATTCAACAATTATATGGAAATTAACAAACGAAACTAAAATGACATATAATTTTTAAATATAGTAATTTTTATCTGGCACTTAGTCTCCCTCCTTTTGAATACGTATCCATCCTTCAGGAAGCTTCCGTATTCCTCAAGAACAATAGTTTTTGATTCTCGAACAGCTTCAGCGACTTAACATTAGAGTAAAACTTTTGTCCCTCTAAAAAATTCTTTAGGTTGCGAACACGTGGAAATCTGAGTGAGCAAGGTCTGGACTATAGGGCGGATAAGGAAGAACAGTCCACTTTAATTTTTTAATTTCCCGTTGTTATTCGTATATTTTGAATTGCTTGCTCAAATAAAATTTTTACATTTAAAACATACATTTTCTTGAACAACCTCTTGTTCGATTTGTGTCCATATTAACTCGATTGGATTAAGTTCACAATGATAAGGCAGTAGCCGCAAAACGGTTATCTCTTTACCCTTCGCCATCTCAATAGCATACGTATTGTATTTGTTTCGAGACCTTTTCGCAAATCAAATCCAATAATCTTCAATAGTATTTAAAATGTTTATCTAAAATTGGATAAATCTTTGTCGGCATTAACATCACGTAATATTTTGTCTATTATTGTAGGCATTTCGTTTTTAAAAAAGTACTGATGAACAATTTTATGAATAGATGAATTGAATGAATTTTATGAACTTGAGTCAACCAAATCAATAAACTTTTCTCACTCTATTCTTTTTCGGCGGCGAAAGGTTGCCTGTTTTTTATATATGTATTCTTTGACGACTTTATACACTGTTCCCCATGAAATACCTGCAAAAAGCTATGTATATGTATGTTTTATAAAATAATGCTAAAAAACCTCTTACCTGCCACATCTGCTGTTTGTTTTGCTATAGCTTTTAATTGTATTTTTGTATTGTTTCTTAATAATGTCGTTTAAATATGTTAAGAATCATATTTTTCTTATTTTTTGTTAAAGAACTTTTATGTTCCATTATTTCGTTTGCAATAATTAACCCGGATAAATCTGTCAATAAGCAATTTTGACATTAGGGGAAAAATTGTTGAGTATAAAACTGACTCATTCATGGCCTATGAGATTATGTTAGTTTTGTTTATTTTGAGTTGTTCGTTATTTTGAATACAGTATAGATACATCTTCCTATCTTGATAAAATCCAACCTTACATCCTAATTAACATTATTTACATATTTTTAGATATCAAAACCATGAAAATAATTAACATTATTTTAGATTGCTGTGGCAAACCGCAGACAGTTGCTTTTTATTACGATGATATCTGCTACAAAAAACAACTCCAACATCCAAAATTGTTTCAAACTTGTGTTTAAGAAACTGCTTGACAAAAGAGCAATAAAACATTTTAGCCACAAGCTATATATTCTAACTAAAGAAGAAAATGTAACGATTTCACTATCTCGTTAACTTGGAACATAATTTCTTTATATTAATAAATCAGGCAAGGTAGCAGCATATACTTGCATACATCATCGCTACCATGCATCTTGTCTGTTTTAGGTCAAAACTTGCCTTGAAATGGTCTCGACTTTATTTTAGTTACATATTTAGGTAACGATTTCACATCGTTAGCTGAACAATGAAAATTGCCAAGATTGAAAAAAAAATCAACTTTAAAAATTATCCTTTTACTGCCTAGTGTGTTCTAAAGTGCATAGTTATTAAATTAAAATGTTTTCTTTAGCTTCATAAAAAAACTTAAAATTAAAAATTTTGTCCTTGAGGTTATGCAACTTATGTAACATCTTTTCTATATGTGCTTGTTTTCTATAGCATGTCAAATATCATGAAAATATGTACTATTGAATTCATTTTTTTTGTGTAAAGGCATAGGATAAACTAATAAAAAATAGCCTCATATTAGTCTTGCTGTCCTAGATCATTATGAAACCAATAGTACATACAGAATTTACTGTAATTACTAGGTATAGGATTTCAATGCGTTTGCATGTTTTTTTTGCTTATAGCAAACATATGCAGAGTTATATTTCTACATGTTTAAGCCACATATGAATCACATATGTCAATTTGAAAGTGCATATAAATGCATATTTAGGTGTTTTTTATAAATGCATGCATATTTTAGTATTTTTGAACGAGTGTGCATTTTTTACCACTTTTTGGGCGTTTTACATGCTTTAATTATGAGTTTTCTAATATTTTTTTAAATAATTTTAGCATTTTAGACAACCAACCAAGGGCGGCTTAGTTGAGTCTAGGGGAAACTCATAATTTAAGCTTATTGTTAAATACTAGGCTTTAAAATATTTTACTGCTTTAACCATCTGTGTACTTCTTAATATTTTCTAAGAAAGAAAAAGTTTCAACTAAAATTTAAATACTTACATCCTGCGGTATTGTGATAAATAGGTATTAGGAAATTCCAAAGACCCTTTGACAACTTCCCGTTCATAGAAAAATTTGCCTGCACTTTTGTTTATTAATCTTGTAATCTTTCAATTAAGACAGTTCAGAAATTGCAAACTGCATTTCAGTTTCAAATTTTAGAGTGTAAAGATGGGTAAAGAAAAACGGTCTGTGTCTGTTACACTTCGAAGTTATGTTAAGGAATTCAGTGTTCTTACAACTGACGATAAGGTGTTGTATTGTACAGTGTGCGACGATAAAGTGACTGCAACGAAACGCTTTCAAGTTACACAACATCTGAACACGGTTCGACATCAAAAGTGTGTTGCCCTGAAATCAAAAAACAAACATTGTTACCGGGGTACCTTAATAATTCGCTCGGTGAGTCCAGCAAATCGATCGAATTTAATAAAAAACTATGTAGTGCATCAGTGGCTGCAGATATCCCGTTAAGTAAAATTAATCACTCAGCATTTCGTAATTTTCTGGCAGAAATTTCAAAAATGCCAATACCCGACGAGTCTACACTCAGGAAAAATTATTTACCTCGTTTATACGAAGAGACCATAAAATCAATTAGAAAACATGTAGCGAATAACTACATATGGGTTTCCATTGACGAATCTACTGACACTACTGGAAGGTGCGTAGAAACTTCATTTCCTTCGTTTTGTTAGTAAAATTTAACTAATTCAAGACATCAGAGCAATTTACGGATGTTTTATTTTCTATTTTGTTAGTTACATATTTAATCACAACAATATTTTTGCTTGATTAAAATATAGTTTTTTTTAAATAACTGTTTTGCGCTAATTGTTTGTAACCGACTAATTATGTAGTTCGATAAAATAAAAATCAAATTTTTGTTTTCAGATACGTGGCTAACGTTATAATTGGCGTTTTAAATTCGGAGAACAATCCCAAATCCTATCTATTAACAATGGACGTTTTTAAGAGCACCAATCATTGGCAAAATTGTTTAATGATTCGATGGCTATTTTGTGGCCGGACGGCATACAGTACAACAAAGTACTCCTGTTCGTCACCGACGCGGCACCGTACATGATCAAGGCTGGAGCAGGCTTACAAGTTCTGTACGAAAAAATGATCCACTTAACTTGTCTTGCCCATGCAATGCATAGAGTTGCGGAAAAAGTGCGGGTTTAGGTTTACTGAGATTATATACCTTATAATATAGCTATAGAATTTTTCTAAATTTTATTCTTTAAGTTTTATTTAATAATTTTCTAGTTTCTAGACATAATGTAGTTTTGAACAGATTTTAGCCTTTTTCGTTATATCTACTACCTTGTAAACTGTTTCTACATATGTGTTCTTATTGTTTATGCATCATATAGATATTCGTCGCCATATTTAAACGTTATTTTACAATATATCATACATTTTCAATAGCTTCGAAATACGCAGATATGTAATAATATACTATATACTTTTGTAGGATATTCATCGTATATGTAGTAAACTCGTATGATTAATAATAATCTGTAACCATTTTCGATACCTTCGAAATATAAGTCTATAACATATGTTTGTAATACGTCTTTATAACTTTGAAACACAGGGTAGTTACCTCTTGCAATATCTACAGTTATGAGAACCCTGAAGACTTAACCTGGAGATCAGATAAATATTTTACTTTTTATTGAAACGATAACTTTGCATACTAATATATGAAAATAATATAATGTATATCGCCTGATAAATAAAATTAAAATTATTCTTATTCTTTTACCATGAAATGTGTTTTGAAAAAACACCATGAAACGTTATGTATATTAATGCAGGAGTTCTGTTAACGCATTCGTTATTTAGAGATTCACTTATAACTACACTATCTATTTAGCTGATTGAATAAAAATTTCGTTATTTTTAAAATTCCTAACAAGGGTTCAAGGTTCTTTATCTGTTTTAGAATATTCAAAGACAATATATGTATAAATTATCGTGAGACTCCTGCTCTATATAAAACGCCATATATAAAATTAGAGATAAAAATTTATCCTGTGTATTAGTGAAAACTCAGATATTCACGGAAATATAACAGTCGGTACATATGACGATACTAATCAGTCTGACGCGGAATATATATTTTATATTATACAATCGGAGAGAAAAATAGGTACAATCGGATTATGTTCATACCAGGCTCACCATGATTATTATAAACATCTTAACAGAATAAAAAGGGCGATATGAATATAACTTATAGGATTTAATCAAACTAGAAAAATATCGATATATATCCTGCGTTGAGAAAATAATTATACTATGCAACCATCAATACGCTACATACGATTACGAGCCTAAGTATAAACATGAAGTTATACTTTAAGCGCTGACGAATACTATGCATATTTCGAATAGAGTATGCGGAAAACAGCATCAGTGAGGGATATAGGAACCTACAGACCGTATCAAACAAGATCCAACGAGTTGAGACAAGCAGAAATCGGTTAGTAGGAGAACCGTTGTATTAAATGTTTAGGTATAGGGGAAATGTAAACGTTTTAGTGATTCCTCCCTTCCTCTTTAGACGGTAATAAATAACAGAAGCAGCAGACCTACTTATTTAGTCACGTTTTATCTGTGTTGCTGTTTATTCATAGTTAAAATGTCATTCTACAAAGCTGAGCGCATAACATCAGGCTCACGACTGACCAACAACGCGAACGGAATCAAAGTCGTCTATACGACGTCGAAATAAATCGAACTTATCTTAATAATGTTTACTTTTATATAAAATTAAGCTACACTCAATCCAAATCTAATTTTTGAAAAGGCTGCTTCTTAAAGACTCGTCACAATACGGTAAGACGGCATGGACTCAAAGATTATGATTGAGTCCAGTAACATCAGGCGCACGACTGACCACCAACTTGTAACGAAAACGGAATCAAAAGCCTACAGAATAACGTTCGGCAAGCGACGTCGTATAGACGATTCCGTTCCGTACGGATTTAAAACGCCTAGGATCGACTGATATTACGGGCCTCTTGTAGTAATAATATTTGTATATAGTTTTCGAAATAATTTTTTCTTTATATAGTTTAATAATTGTATATTTTTCACCGTGTATTTATATTAATCGTGTGTAATAGATGTAATAGTTTAAACAATACATGTATATAGTTTTCAATTTGTTATATCTTTTACATGTTTCACTGTGTTATCAATTATTTTGTAATGTTATAACATGTATTATATTATTCGTAAATAATAGATGTAATATGATTTATTTCTTGTCTTTTTATTTCTGTAATTTAGGGTAAAAATAAAAAGCAAATATTTTATACAAGAACTTTTATTGAAAGAAGAAAATACATTTCATATTTATATATAATACTAAATTATATCTAGAAGAAAATACATTTCATACTGATATATAATACTAAATTATATCTAAAATAATACATAAGTATACTAATAATAATAGTATAAAGGAGCTAGTGAGTTAGTAGATCTTCCTTCTTTATCCAGGACTTTTCATTTAAACCAAGCCATTTTACGTAAATGTCACCATTGCTGCGGCGTTTAAGTATCTTTTCAACTAGGTATATATCAGGTTGATTGGTTTTCTGCAACTCGAACTCGTAGAAAGCACCTCGAACGGGAACTCCGTGTAGATCTTCCAACAAGTATGTGATAGGTTTTGTAAATTGAACTTTAACTACTTTGAATAATTCTGTTGACCAGTTAGGTGTATATCCCTTGGAAAAGGTTCCTTTGAATTTGCTTATACGTACGATGTCATTCAAATCCAACCTACGTTTACTGATAGTTTTTACATTAGTGTTATACATCGACAGCTGTGTCGTAGGTTTAACAGATGCAGGAGGCATACCTATTGTTCTGTTTTATATTATTATAGCTATCAACTACTCGTTGTAATATATCGACCCATTTAAATTTCCCTCTGTAGCTAAACTCTTTATACAGCTTTTGCTTAATTGTACGAATAATTCGTTTGACTATTGAAGCCTTAATCACGGAATACGTAGAGTAATGATTTATGTTGTATTCATTCATTAACTTTTTAAAATGTTTATTATAAAACTCTTTCCCGAGATCAGACTGTAAATTTTTAGGTATGGCCGAACCCTTAAAGATACTGCGGACCTGCTTTGTCACCTCTTCTCCGGTCTTAGTTTTCAATGGACGTACATACAAGTATTTCGAATAACAGTTTATCATCAGTATGTAACGATAACCCTTATTTACTTTAGCGCAGGGAATAAACTCCGCTAAATCTATTTGAAACAAATCATCATAAGCCTTTATTATAGTACTACGTCTTTGAAAATTTTTTCTAGCAGATCTATGTATTTCATCGACAACGGTTTGTTTTGCGTTCATCTCTGTTAATAACTACAGTTACTCAAATTATAAGCTATGTAAGACTGAACTATTAAATAGAATGTAAAGTAATATATCCTACGACTATTGCGGGGTTCTTTGAGTAATTAACAAATTTTGTAGGTCTACGAGCTGTGATCTATCAAAATTTCTAGACCTGGAATCTGCTTTAGCAAGAAGCCATAATGTTGCCTTAGACAGTTTTATACAAAGCGAGGTCAGAGTTTTAATACTATCCCGTAGCGCGTCATGACTGAAGTTAGATATCTCGCTATCCATATACTATTTTGTAACAGCATCCTCTGCATCAACGGGGTCCGTTAAATTGATTAATCTTCGTTTCTTACAATCAATAGTTTTATTTTCTAGTATTAAAGCATGTTTCTTTGTTACGAGATCTGAATCATTAATAGCGTGGCCTGCGTTTGTAATTCTTTTGTTTTCTAAATCGAAATTCTGATCTTCTGTTAGCTTAAATCCTACCCTGGGAGGACTTAGAACTGTTACAGCATCTCCAACTATTGAACGTCCGAACAAATCTATAGTAGCATTCATACTGCGAATGATAATGGTAACGAACTGACTACTTACAACCGTGATGAAATCTTTTATTCTATAATACCTTCTTCTTTTAACTCGGAAATAATTGAAATTATTTCGTTTTCATTGAAACGAAGTCGGTCGACAAGTTTTTTAGCTTTATTCCAGTAGACGTATTCGACTTTGTAGTCGCTTAATTTTTTTAAATTTGACGATGATGATGATAGTCTAATGCCTAAACCTTTGATTCTGGGTAAGTTCGGTTTAATTATATAATCATACTTCCAATGTTTAACAGCTGTTAGTTTACCGTGTGGTCTATAGGATTTCTTATGCGCATTAGTAAGGTCTATTATCTGCATATAATTATTGATATCATCTTGCAATGGTGTAGACTCTAATTCTATAAACGTGAGTAAGTCAAACAGACCGGGTGTTGCTTCGAAAACGTTGTTTTTAATTATGATGTTTGTATCACGCATAGTCACAGGGGAAGATGCAAATGTCCACGCGTGTCGATCAATTTTATATCTAATACCGAATTTAGTTCTATCTATATTTTTGTTTCCGACAGCGTTAGCTATTAACATACCGTAATGAATAGGGAGATCCTGAGTTTTATTAGATTCTTCTTCTTCTTCCTTAACTGTATCTGAAGAGGATGATGCTGCTTGTTTTTTAACTTTCAACAGGGGAATGTAACTAGCAGTAGTAGTAGTAGTAGCAGCAGATGGTTGTGTTTTAATTTTCAATAGGGGAACGTTTACTGATTTAGCAATACTTTCCAAAGGAGATATAACCTGTTTATGAGTATCATGATAAATACGTTCTACTTCTGCTCTATCACGACGAAAGTATGCAAATTTTCTACGTATAGCCTTGCGCGCGTTTATTATTTTACGTTTTAAACTTAAATTATATGAGTTCGACATGCTGTTAACTCTAGGAGAGAACTAAACGATTCGAGTCTAATTATAAACTTATATATGTATCAAAACCTTTCCGATATCTACCGTTGTTTATGGAACAATCTTTATTAATAACTAGGAAATCATACGGATCCTTCCAACACATACGACAAATGTTTTTGAAGTCCTCATAGCTAACATCTCCTACAACATGATCCCTATACACATGCTTTAAGTTTAATTCGTCCTGTTTGAAAAGAATAATCAAGTTTGCGTTATCCCTTATCAAATGTTTCGGTATCTTTGCATATGTCTGACCTAAATAAAACGAGTCAACACCCTGTAACGAAGTTACTTATTACGGGGTATAATTATTTATTTGTATATGTATTTACTATTGAAATAACTGCCATGCAAGTTTTGCCGCGTGACCTCGCTCTTCTGCGAGAAGAGCAAGTCTCGCGTCCCCACCCGTCCTTTCCCTCTCAGCCGTTGGCACTCGCTAGCGCAACGCGCAGCCCCGCCTAGTATGGAGGGTATATAAGTTGGCTCAGCGGACATTTAAATCAGTCTCTGCCGTTACATTTAAGAGAACAATCCGAACCAGAAAACCGAATACCGAACCGACCGACCAGAATCGCTTAAGGTGAGCATTATAATATTTATAATACACTACCGAGTATAACCGAACCTAACCAAACATTACCGAATACAATTGTACCGAACAACACCGAATACAATCATACCGAACACACCGAACCTTACCGAATACAATCATACCGAACACACCGAACACCACCGAATACAACCGTACTGAACATAACCGAACATTACCGAATACAACCGTACCGAACATTACCGAATACAATCATACCGAACACACCGAACATTACCAAATACAACCCTACCGAACATACCGAACACTACCGAACCGACGCCGCAATAACAAGTAATAGTGTATAGTGCCTCACCCTGCTTGCATATAGTTGCACCGTAACCGTTTCCAACCCTTTTCCTGCAACCCATATCAGTGCTTAAGGTGTTAGTTTGGCTTGGCATAATAATTTGGCTTGGCATGGTAATCTGGCTATTTATATGTAGCACAATATATTGTGAATAATAAACTAAAGGTTTGCTGAAGTGGTGTTTTATTGAATAGTAGTCATAATAACCCGTAAGTGTGAGCCGTTTCAAACCTGGACGAAGAGCCCTGGACACCGAGTCTTCACTGAAGCTGCCCTGGGTCCCGCCGCTGACGAGTGTACTCTCGGTAAAAAGTACTGGCGCTCGAGACCGGACCGAATCAACAATACATTCTCCGACCGAAGGGCGTCGCAATTTTGGCGCCCGAGCAGGGACCTAAAAATTGGCCGAATCAAAAACACAAACCGATACCGTGGTCAAAACAACCAGTTAAACCAAGCAGTCAAACCATTTCAATATGACAGAATCGGAGCTAGAGTTTTCCGAAGGGGAACCCGAGGGTCAAGAAGAGGCAACCGGGACCGAAACCATCGACATTCGGACTAGTTGGATTTACCGACTCAAGAAAGCTAACTTGATCAAAGAAGCCGCTAAGTTTGGATTATCGACAGAGGGTTCCGTTGACGATCTAAGAAAACGCTTAAGTAGTTACCTTAAAGAAGGGCATAAAAACCCACAAGATAACTACCAGCTACCTTGGGAACCCGAAATTACCGCCAGCATCCATAATATACCATTTACCCGGACATCAACCGTAACCGATCCGTATACCGAATTTTTGGCGCTTCCAACAGTGAGGCAATTAGAATCCAAGACGTTGCCAGGCTTTTCTACAGCTACCAATTACACCTCAGCTTTAATATATACTGTAGCCAGTACAAGTGCATATACCACTGTTACCAACAGTTTTCCGAGACATTTAACGTCAACCAGTTTAACTCAAGGGCCTTGGTACAATACCAAATTTCGCCCGGTATCTTCCAGTTTTGCGGGAACCCAGCCTGGTCCATCCGTTATACCGACTGTGAGCCACCCTTCTTCGTTACCGACAACCGCTCCGCCAGTTCCGGCTGTAACACCGCTACAATATCCGATCAATTTTCGTGCGGCAGAATGGAATCTTTGTTTTAACGGTAAATCCGATCCGATTGCTTTTTTGGAAAGACTAGAAGAAATAAGATTACGGTACAATATTACCGAGGACCAACTCTTGCCAGTTTTGCCAGAGCTATTAACCGACATAGCATTATACTGGTACAGAAACAACCGACAACATTGGAGCAAATGGACAGAATTTTTAAGGGATTTTCAAGACTTCTTCCTACCCGCCGATTATCGAATAAATCTGGAAGCTGAAATTAACCGAAGGGTACAACATGAAAACGAATCCGCTATGAACTACATTACCGCATTACAAACCCTTATACGTCGACACGGAAACATGACAGCAGCGCAGGAATTATATTGGTTGTATCACAATCTCCGACCGGAATACCGATTGTACCTAAGACGATCAGATTTTAATTCTATTTCTGAATTAATAAAAGCCGTCAAGGAGTATGAGAGTATAGATCAGGAAATGCGACCAAGAAATTATCTAAATATTGATAATAGCAATATAGCCTTTAAGAATAGAGAGGGAGGATTGCAAGTACCCCATCAAATGGCTAATACAAGGCCTCGAACAACCCCAGCTACAGCCGACCTCTCTGGAGCAACTACAAACGCAACCAGAGCAACGAAGGAGAACACTCAAGGACCGCAGTGTTGGCGATGTGGTCAAACCGGGCATTTTCGCACAGAATGCAGGAATAAGCCGGTAATTTTCTGCTCCCGGTGCGGAAAGAAAGGAATAATGTCTAGGGAATGTACCTGTAACCGATCGGAAAACTACAGAAGAGCGGCCCAGTCCGGAGGTCCGAGACGCTCTTAAATACGACTGCCTCCGAAATTACCGAAAATAGACCGTTCGTTCCAGTGAGTATCGAGGGACATATTTACAATGCCCTTATTGATACCGGTTCAGCTATTTCATTCATAGGATCTGCAGTAATAGACCAGTTGAATGATCCCGTCCAAATTGCTACGTGCCGTACCGCTATGGTGATTGATGGTTCGTCCGTCCGCATTTCTAGGGCTTATACCGTGTCTATAATGATAAACATGGAAAAGAGAACGCATTGCTTTAATTATATTCCGTCAATGAGGTACGATGTGCTGCTAGGAATGGATTTTCTCAGTAATATAGATATGCATATAAATCTGAAAACCGGAAACGTATTTTTGGGAAACTATTTACTAAACCCAAAACGGCGTGTAAGAGCTAATATAGTGACAAACGATTGTGCCGCAATCGCGGTTATCTCGCCCGATCAAGAAGAGAGACTCGAAAATTTTTTAGCTACAGAGTTATTTGCTTTTGAAGGAATTACCGGCGCCACCCAAGAAATTAGCCATGAAATTCGACTGGCTAACACTCGCCCAATTAAACAGCGCTACCGACCTTTGAATCCTAGAATGCAATCGATAGTCAATGAGGAAGTCAATAAAATGCTGGCGGAAGGTATTATAGAACCATCAACCAGTTCGTGGAGCTCACCGATAGTAATAGCTTTGAAGAAAGACGGGAACCCACGATTTTGTATAGATTTTAGAAAAGTCAATGAAGTCAGTCTAAAAGATGCTTATCCGCTTCCGCATGTAAATGGCATTTTGGATAAACTACGGACCGCTAAGTACATTTCGAGCATTGATTTAAAGCAGGGCTATTGGCAGATACCACTTACGGAAGAAAGCAAGCCTATTACCGCTTTTACGGTTGCCGGACGCGGTTTGTTCCAGTTTCGAGTGATGCCGTTTGGGTTACACTCTGCCCCGGCCACTTTTCAACGTCTCCTAGACCGGATTATTGGGCCAGACATGGAGCCGAAAGCTTTCGCTTATTTAGACGATATTATCGTCTTGGGAGAGACGTTCGAAGAACACTTGGGAAATTTGCGGGAAGTGTTTTGTCGATTAAGAGCCGCCAATCTCCGACCAAACCCCGAAAAATGTCAATTTGGCAAAACTTCATTGACATATCTGGGCCACGTAATTAGTAATGGAGGAATTCAAACGGATCCGGCTAAAGTAGAGGCCATCCGTAGCCTTCCGGAGCCCGGAAATATCCGTAGTCTCCGACGGTTCTTGGGAATTTGCTCGTGGTATCGACGGTTTGTACCGAACTTCTCGGACCTAGTCGGCCCGTTAACCAAGCTCCTACGTAAGAATCAGAAATGGGTATGGGCCGTTGAACAAACAGAAGCGTTTAATAAACTTAAGACGCGTTTGACTGAAGCTCCTATACTTGCATGCCCGAATTTTGACAAACAATTTGTTTTGCAAACCGATGCATCCAATTATGGCTTAGGGATTGCATTAACCCAGAACATTGACAATGAAGACCGGGTTATAGCTTATGCAAGTCGAACTCTACTCCCCGCAGAAAGAAATTATTCCGTTACCGAGAAGGAGTGCTTAGCTATTGTTTGGGGTATAGAGAAAATGAGACCCTACTTGGAAGGATATCATTTCTTAGTTGTTACCGATCACCAATCGCTAAAATGGCTACACTCTATAAAGAACCCGTCAGGGAGAATAGCTCGTTGGAGTATCTTCTTACAACAATACAATTTTGAAATAAAATACCGCAAAGGGACGCTCAATAAGATTGCCGAAACTCTTTCGCGGGAACCGCTACCCCACGACCTGCAAGGCTTGCAGGTATGTGCCGCCGCCGATACCGAATGTTCATGGTATAGCCGTAAGAAGATGGAGGTAGAAAATAATCCGAACAATTTCCCTGACTACTGTATCCGAGAAGGTAGTCTATTCCGGCATTTCTTCGATAATAGCCTAAAAGATGATGATCTGTCCGAACCGTGGAAGTTGTGTGTACCCACACCTCTTCGTGGGAGAGTATTAGAAGAAAGACACAACTTACCTACCGCTGGTCATCTAGGAATATCGAAAACAATATCACGTATTGCCAGTAGATATTATTGGCCCGGGATGTTCCGTGATGTCACAAAATATGTAAGGGGTTGTATATCATGTCAGAAGTTTAAAACCCTACAACAACAGACTTCGGGGAAAATGCAGCCGACTAAAAATCGCCAGCCTTGGGCCGTTGTGAGTACGGATCTCGTGGGACCGTTGCCGCGATCTCGAAAGGGGAACTGCTACATGGTGGTATTCCAAGATAGGTTTACGAAGTGGGTTCAATGTCGCGCCATACGAAAGGCTACGGCACATAATGTAACACAGGCCTTATACGAGGAAGTGATAACTCGTTTTGGAACTCCATTAACCGTTATTACAGATAATGGCACACAGTACGATAGTAAAATTTTTGGAACATTACTACGTGACTTCGGCATAAGTCACCGATTTACTCCTCCGTATACCCCGCAAGCCAATCCGGTGGAGAGAGCTAATCGAACTCTCAAAACAATGATAGCACAATTTTGCGAAACCGATCACAGAAAATGGGATCATTTCCTTCCTGACCTGATGTTAGCTATAAATTCAGCACAGCAAGAAAGTACCGGTTTCACTCCAGCATTTTTAAATTTTGGACGTGAATTAATATTGCCAAATTCTCTCTTCCATGAGACCGTGGCACTTCCGGAAGGGGATTTGGAACCGTCCTCGAAGGACATACAAGACCGACAGTCTAGATTACGGCGATTAAGGGAACTGTTGTCAGTTGTCCGTTTAAAACTGTCACACTCTTTTGCCAAGCAAAGCCATCATTATAATCTCCGTCGAAGAGACTGGAAGCCGAGGTTAGGTGACAAAGTCATGAAACGAAATCACCATCTGTCCTGTGCCGCCGAAGGATTTGCCGCCAAGCTAGCACCCAAGTATTCGGGTCCTGCCTACCCATGCTAAAGTATTCTCTAATTTTTCCTGTTTGTCATAAATAATATCGTCGAAAATGAATACTGAATTAGTTTTGATGTTGCTAGGACTGATTACGTCATCGTTTCCACTAAACTCTTAATAACCGATGTTTTTAATACGTTTCATAACTTCCCTTAAGAATTCGTATTTCGGTTGAAATAAGGATTTGGCATACAGGTAGATGTTTTCAAATTTTAATCCTTTTTCACTAATCAGTAGACCTAACATAACATTAGTTTTACCGCAGGAAGAAGGACCGCTTATAATTGCTCGACAAGACGTAGGTAATAAGTAAGGTTTTCTATCATTGTCAGATTGTAGAGATACATCGTTGTCTAAATTAAATATTTTTAGCGTTTTATTTTGTTTAACAGTTTTCATTATGGTATGCGTACGTGTTTAGTCACTGTTTCAGTGAACGGGTTATATTCTATCAAGGAGTCGTGTAGGATCAAACAGTATGCCTTAGTTGTATTAGTAAATGCAGCGGAAGATTCAAGTTCAAATCTAATATCGACAGTGGAATCCTTAAAACTCTCTACCTGTCTTGAACAATCAATTACAAAAACAGGGTATGTTTCAAATTTTGAATAATCGATTAAACAACTATCAGTCGATCCTCTACCTATATCATAGTAACTCTCGCGAAAACGTGTATAATCTAAATAGGCACGAATGTAATCCTTACTACTGAAATCGAGATTTAACCGTTGCTTTTTTTAACTTGCGAATTTAAATACAACTTAATATCGACTAGGTTCTAATAAGTAAATGCAGTAGGGTTACCGGTTCTTATACCCAAATGACGCTCGTCTTGTAAAACTACAAGGACCCAACGCGGTTTTTCCAATTCATTTGAATTCTTTATACGCCAAACCTGATTTTTAGTAGTTCCAAGCTACGGTAGTTCGTGTAATTCCCAACGCCTAAATGGAAGGATAATAGAAGAATTATCTCTCAAACTTTCAACTAAGTTCAACTTGCTTTCGTCCGATAATAGTATATGAGTATAACCTCCCAAGACAGTCTATCAATCTTGATTTCTACATCAGTACCTGCATCTCCGGCGGCGCTTTTATAGCAATTAAAATCATTCTTAGAACGTATCAAAACTAACTGACAACTCATATGAGGAATAACTTTCTTGTAATCATCTGCAAACCCGAAGATATACTTTAAAGGAATTCTACACGTGAAATTGAACACGTTATTCCCCGCATTATGTAACAGGCCATTTCCGTTAGCGAGTTCGATTCCCTATGCACTACTGGATAAAGCCCGATCCTCGGCACCGTGTAAAACGAGACCTTTTATAGTACTTGTAATACCCGGATGTTGACACACATCGATGATTTGATTCGTACCTAATATTAGTTGAATTTCGTCAAACAGAAAGTAGGCAAAATTGTTTACCCGTAGGAATTCTACGTTGACTTTTCGAGTCATAGTACCTTTAACAAAAATGTAGCTATCGTACAAAGCTAAAACATTATCCGAATTTTGTATGGTGATTCTAATGATGTCTGAATGATTCACGTTTAACGTAAACGGTAAATAGGTATAGAAGTCCTCTTTTATTATATCTGTATCGACACGAGATTTTTGAAATATATTTAATTTATCATCAGCAAAGATGCTTTCTGTGTTAATATGCAATTTACTTCTTTTCGACATGTTGATGTTGTACTTTAAAACCTAGAGATTCAAGAAACAACCGATTCTCTTTAGATAACTTTATACGTAAGAGGTCCGCACTAGTCGGTGTACGAAGACGAATGACCCTCGAATGATGCGAGGTGCGGTTTTTATAGTTAAAGTTTATTCCCATTTTTTACGTTTAAGTTCTAGTCTTATACTTGTGAAGGTATCTTCAGAAAAATTTACCAGTTGTCCACTCGAGTCTACTAATCGAATGGTAATATTATCAATTTCACTGACAGTGACAGGAAAGTAAATCACGTGTGTTGGTTCCTTCTCAATCAGGTATCCAGGTGGTATGCAGAGACTAAATTCAAAGATTGTATGATACGGTTGATTATTTCTATACGCGCCCCCTGTAATATTCGTGTCTACAAAGATGTTCGGGGTAGAGAGTATATCGACAATTCGATCTGATACGTGTCTGATACCGGGTATTAATAATATACGATTGTTAAATCCTAATAGAGAGCCTATACTGTTCGGTTTGCTAAAATCTATAACGGCTGAGGCAGATTCAATCTCACACTTTCCTGTATTAGTGTTAGCCTTGATTTGTAGTAGTAAATCTCCTTCTTCAGGATCGCTCGTATTAGTTTGATTCTTTATATAGTTAGCGATTTCTGACAATTCGTAACTACCGGTTGTGATAGTCATCTCTTGATCTGCCTAATAAAATTTTTTTTCCCTGGAAATATATTCCGTATCGTATGACTTGTATATAGACCAACTAATCCTATGGAATATCTGTATTGCTCACGATCTAGTTGTATATTCGGATAAATACTACCGGTAGAGAGGATATTTCCATTACCGTACACGGTGATACTTGTTCGAATTATACATACACTTCTCTTTTATACAAAAATCTCAGGCACAAGTGTCCACAGTTGTCTGTATTGAACTTTTGTTCTCGAGCAACATTATAGTATACACTACAACGAGGACCGAAATATTTCACAAGTTCAGCCGGTGGTCTTAGGTCCCCGAAGGGGTCAAAATACAAAACAATATTTTGATCCTTTCTATAAGATACCCAATGCGTACCGGGTCCTCTAGCATCATCGAGATTAACAATAGCTTTTTCAAATCGTAAAGGTTTATTTGGTAGACTTGTTCTCATATAGACACCTCTGAAAAAGGGTATGTCTTTAGCATGCTTTATTAGATCTAGGTTTGTAAGTGGTCTCCGAGGCAAGTTATTCAGTTTTTTGACCTGTACGGTTTCAGATACAATGATGTACCGCCTGCTTTATAAGGTTTCAGGTAAAGAGCGTTTCCGCTCTTTCTATCTATTGCGATAGCTTCCATACTTTTATTATGTCGTTTAGTTTCTTCTAGCTGTCTCTTATTACTATTAGCAGTGTTAACAGCTTTTGCTACGCCCGAAGCGCCCCCTATAATTGCTCCGAGAGCCGAGAGGCCAGCAAAAATTGGTATGAGAGGTAAAATACCCCCTGTAGTCGTAGGTACCGGAATAATTAGAGGTACTTTAACGTGTTTTCTACCTCCTACGTTTTTAATGATTCTTCTAGCGGCGTTCAACGCATAGTGTATTAAATCATTCCCCGTGAGGGTCTTACTTGCTCGATTTACCGTACTTACAAGCTTCTTTAAAATACCTCCTTTAAAAGTGACAATTTTCTTTGTATTTGTAATCTTCTTTGTCTTTCTCCTACTAGTCTTCCTATTCACACCCATTCCTAACTTTCGTTTAACCTTCATTATACCGGTTACAAGCAGAGCTGAAGCCTTTTCCCCTAACTTAGAGTCTTTAGCTTTAACACGTCTCCAGGCAGCTTCTTCTAAAACACGATCTGCCTTATGTCTACTATCCAAGTCTGAACTTTGAGCGTACGAGATATCGTGCTGCATACACGCCTGATCCAAGGGGTTTATGCCTTTATTTCCTCTTTCTAACCTTTTAGATAATTTAGTACCGGGTCCGCAATATTGGTACGAAGGCAGGTGTAGTTCGATCGGGAGCTTGTTAATGAGTTTGTTAACAACACTGTTATCCTGGTGAGTCAACATCACGTACTGAGATAAGAGATCAGGTGCATCTCTATTTATACTCTGCGAAAACTTACTGTCTCATACTATTGCTAGCGGTAGTAAAACACAAATAATTTTTATACGTTTATTCTTTATTAAATACATTTGTAATAGACAATCGTGAAAATTTCTTATATAATTTATTCAATACACAATATGATTTTATTTCATTTCATAATACATATAAAGCGTTTATATAATTTTCTAACCTATTTCTATATTCAATCATTCTCAGCTTCTTATGGTACATCTGTTGATGTCTCGTGAATTGCTGACCATGACATTGCCGGTGCTTGCTGATTGGGTTGCAACTGACCGTGTACGACATTGATAAATTTTGATGGATAAAGTTTTATTATCTCTAATAAAATGAGCGAGTTCAATCCACCACGATCTTTTAAATTTAACGTCGAGTAGTTACCGCACGACAATTCGGCTGAGAATAAAATAGATTCGTCTGACACGTTCTTCTGACGTCTCACTCCTTAAGCGGTGTTCTCTACACTTGCGTAGTAGAAGTACGAGAAATTAAGGTGACGTAATACACGATCATGCTGGTTAATAAGCGGTGCTAGATGCATGATCCTTTGAAATTCGTGATCTTTTACCGTTATCTTCCGCTGGTCATAACATATCATCACCGTGTTGCTGTAAAAAACACTGTGATTAAACTCTATGTAAAAATCTGTACATAGATGGAATTTCAGCTTTTTATCGTTCCATATTTTCGTGGAAAAGTAGTCTTTGAACATTGCTTCGACTCGGACATCATACAATTCGGACCATATATTTTCTGTCAACATGATTTCACCATGCTCACATACGTTGTTGATACATTCCAATTTAACAGTCACGTCAAATTCATTAGGTTGTTCAGGCGGGATAATTCCTACTAGGATATCATGTAAATGAATAAAGTCTTCTCTTGGTCTCGTGACAAATAGAGGGTATTGTATAGATCCTAACAACTGCATGTGTTTACCCGGATAGACGGTAATCAACGACGATGCTGGTGTTGCTGCATTATCTGTACTTTGTACCTGTAAGTTTGATGCATCGTCTGCATAGTATGGTTCGTTCGGACCTAAACAAGAAATAATTATTCAGTAACATTCAAAGGATTTCGTTCTTTTAAAACATACCTATTTCTTCATGCAACACTTCGTAGTCCTGACCCGGGAAATAACCGCTTGGTTCCGGAATTGATAAGTTTGCAGATTGATCCGGTTCATCATGATGTTGATCTAAAATGAAATAAATTATTCAAATGTATACACACGCAAACCGTTTTCTTTCTTACCCATTTCAACACTACTTGTAAACATGTCTTCATAGCGATGATAATAATAATCAGGACTGCCTAAACTCATCATGGTACTGTTACACGATCAACTGTTGCACTCTAATGACTGATAGCTTTACACTGAAATACGTTTTATAGCGATTTCGCACATGCGCATGAATACATACCTAAATCAAGTTAAGTCGTAACGAGCTGACCTGTAGTTAATCCTTATAGAATAAATTCTGGGAACTGAGGTAAAATCAATAACGAGAAATGACATGTTTCTACATGTTAAATTGTTTTCGCAGAATTAAATGATGACGTATAGATCTATATTTAAATATCATTTAGGAATGGCAACATAAGATTTATTTTGAAATAAATTTATGAGAGAGAGATGAGAGATGAGAGATGAGAGATGAGAGATGAGAGATGAGAGATGAGAGATGAGAGATGAGAGATGAGAGATGAGAGATGAGAGATGAGAGATGAGAGATGAGAGATGAGAGATGAGAGATGAGAGATGAGAGATGAGAGATGAGAGATGAGAGATGAGAGATGAGAGATGAGAGATGAGAGATGAGAGATGAGAGATGAGAGATGAGAGATGAGAGATGAGAGATGAGAGATGAGAGATGAGAGATGAGAGATGAGAGATGAGAGATGAGAGATGAGAGATGAGAGATGAGAGATGAGAGATGAGAGATGAGAGATGAGAGATGAGAGATGAGAGATGAGAGATGAGAGATGAGAGATGAGAGATGAGAGATGAGAGATGAGAGATGAGAGATGAGAGAGAGAGAGAGAGAGAGAGAGAGAGAGAGAGAGAGAGAGAGAGAGAGAGAGAGAGAGAGAGAGAGAGAGAGAGAGAGAGAGAGAGAGATTAGATATGACAGATGACAGATGACAGATGACAAATGAGAGATGACAGATGACAAATGAGAGAGGAGAGATGACAAATGAGAGAGGAGAGAGGTTAGATGACAAATGAGATATGAGATATGTAAATGAGAGATGAGATATGCAAACGATACCGTAAATTAATTTAATTCGCGTATGCATGTGAGAGATGATATATGTAAATGAGAGATGAGATATGCAAATGATATCGTAAATTAATTTAATTTAATTAAATTAGATCAATTAATTTAATTCGCGCATTTAATTAGATCACGCCTCATTTGAATATTAATTAGATCGCGGGTCATTTGCATAAAAGGAGAGGGGCTGGACTCAAGCGTGACGATTCCTACTAAAGGGTTTGGCTATAAAACAAAAATTTAAATCCGTTATAGACACAAATCCTGGTTTTCACTTAATTAAACACATATTTAGGATTAATAGGCATATGTTTACTTTTGAAAATTTAAAAATGTACGTCATTGTGAACTGCAACGCTCTATGTTTAGAAAATATAATCAATTAAATTATTGCATAGGATGTCTAATTAAAATAATTTCTGTAAATAAAATGTAAATAACGCTAAACAGGTGTTTTTTTAATAATGAAAGTGCATATATTTATTAAAAATTTCTAATAAACGCATATTTCATGATTTTTAAGTGTATATTTAAGTGCATATTTCATGTTTTTATAGTGCATGCATATTTCAGCATTTTTAGGTGCATACAAATCATATACCTAGTAATTACTAAATATTCTTAATGGTATATCATGATCGTACTTTCTGGACGAATTAATTTCGATATTACTAGAAAGGCAGTTATAGTACAGTCGTGTCATTCGGGAAAGGGAGGTTAAATGATGTATATGTACTTTTGTTTGGAGATTTACAACATTGTAAACTAGCTTTAGGAGCTCCTGTAACTTTAAGAGGTTGCATTTCCAAGACCTTAGAATTCTGTGCTATTATGAATACAAATGTTTGACATGTTACACTGTTACAGCGTTATTCCGCTACATTGTTACACTGTTGCACTGTGCAATGTTACACTTTTACACTGTTACACTATTATATTGCTACACTGTAACACTATTATACTGTTACATTGTTACATGTACAAAGTGACACTGTTTCGCTGATACACTATTACACTGTTGCCATAGGCGCCCGCAGAAATTTGTCCAGGGGGGCAAGCCTAGAATGAACGGCATGCTAGGGTGGGAAGCCTAGAATAAATGACATGTTAGGGGGGGGCAAGCCAAGAAAAAACGGCATATTATACAAAATTTTCAATAAAATTCAAATTGTTCAACTTCCAGGGGGCACCCCCTTTCGGGCGCCTATGACTGTTGCTCTGCTACATAGCGTCTACAGTTACAATGTTACACTGTAGCCGTGTCACGTTGCTAGAATATCATTCGATTACACTATTAGTGTGGTGCTCTATAACTGGGTTACTCTGACTATTATATGGGAGAGTCTGCTCGTTCACCCTCAGTTTTAGAAGCTTACTTACGTGTGAAGCTACCTGTTATTTTATTTACGTATTTCATATTTATTTGGGAATAATCTCAATTTTATTTGTGAAGAACTCTACTTACTTGATTTGAGATTTCATATAAAACTATTCGATCTGGATAATCCTGGCAAGTGAAATTCCAATTTATAATTATGTTTTTATTTTTTGCACTGGATGTTAAAAATAGTGGTCCACATGTTTCAACTGGAACAATTTTAAGATATAAATCTTGAAAACGGCTAATAATAAGGTTATAAATATTTGATAGTATAGCTCAGAATCGCTGGTGAAATGAATAGATAAAAATAAAAAAAGCATACCTCTAACATTAAGTGAATTTTATTATTCAGTCTTTATTAGCAAAACTAGGCTGTGACAAATTTTGGAACAAAGAAAGGGCTAAATATTGCATTGAGGTACGTAAGCAGCTTAAAGGAGACTGAGGTATAAATAGGTTTAAGAAAAGGTTGCTATGATAGGTTGATACTTAAAAACTTACTTAAAAGAAGTCAACTACGTTAAAGTTTATTAAAAACAAAAACAGCACTAGAAAGTTACAATATATTTCACTAAATAATTCAGGAGACCTTCTAAGAGAGAATCGACTGTATGCATTCTCAGTTATTGATGGTTTTGGTCTTTCAACACTCGATATATGAACTATCGACCACTGAGACGAAAAGAAGGGAAAAGGCAGAAGTGTTAATGTTTCATTGTGAAAGTTTACTAAGATGTGCTTTCTTATGAAGAAGCTTGAAAAAGCTAATCATTTAAATTTTTTATTAAAAACTATTCGGAATAGTGTACAGGAGATGTCAAGATTTGAAAAAAAAAAAAATTAGTATGTCCAGTGTTTAAGAAATATATAAGCTATGGTTTTCTCGGATACCTTATAATGATCGTAGGCATGCACAATTAGGGCTCGTTAACTTGCCCGCTCTCCCAGTTGATAATTTTCCGCCAAAACCTAGCAGTAGTGTCCTCCAACCTAGCATCCTCTAGACCCAAATTCTTAAACTAGAATCATTACCGTACCAAAACTACGTAATGGTGAAATAATCGGAAGAGACCAGGTTAATGCCAGCCCTCACCTTTTTGTTCTATCGCTTTCAAAATCCAGCACTACGTATTAGGATGGCCGTTATTTTGCAAAAGTTCAAGTCCCCCCGCTAGATCTCTTTAAAATGCCAAAAAAAAGCTGTGCAAAATTTCAGTCGATTCAACAACATAAGTACTATACAATATTTCACTTTAAAACATAGAAAGATAAAAAAGTTACGCTACAAAATTTCGAGCAATGCTCCAAACCCATGTTAAATCCCATTAAAATCTTTAACCTCTCGGTGGCACAGGTTAATATTGACCAAATGGGCTGAAATTTTGCACAGCTCGTTTTTTTGATATTTTAAAGAGATCTAGATGGGGGCGCCTAAAAAATCTTTTTTGCAAAATAACGGCCACTCTACTACATATTCAATACTAGCAACAGGCGCGGCTCGCCGGGTGAGGCAGGTGAGGCTGAGCCTCACCTAAACGAAACCAAATAATTACTAAATAAAATCTATATATTTTACCGACAATTATTTTGTTATTACTATGTTAATAAATTTATTCTATCAATACATTTTTAGATTAAAATTATTGAAGTTAATATACATAAGCATATTTTATAATAAAATGTATTTATATGCGCATACCCAACGCAGCGCGATAAACAGAATGGTTGAGGCTCAACATTTCAAGTTTCAGTTACGTTTATCTGTGCTATAGGCAGAACTGAGGCTGAGATTTCACAGCTTCGTGAATAAATGAATAACTCGTATCATATGTTATTTTTTCGAACGGAGGGTTCGAATACTACCGAAGACGATTTCTTTCGTGTTTCAAAATCGTATTTTAACGTGATTAACTTGTGTGTTGTATAAGGTGCTTTTATAAAAGGTATTCACGGGAACATTTAGGTATATAGGTGAAAAAGTCAGGGATTTTAATTAAGCAGCTAGTAACAAATTTTTGTTTTAGATGCAAGGAAATGATTCACAATAAGATCGCGTGATGAGCTTACTAGAAACACCATTTTTAAGGCATAATGAAATAGAATAGCAACACATGTTAAAGCAACGTCCGACGCCAAATATCGATGTTATGTCTGCTGACAAATTACAAAATGGCTCTGTAGCAGTAATTACTGAGAACTATTAAAAATGCATGGTTAAAACAGTACAGGTTATAATGATTAAAAACATTTTCCAGAAGCATAAAAAATATAACGATTCAAAAGAACGTATTAAAAAATTTCTAGTTATAGAAGCTTTGCAAGAACACGTATATTTAAATACAATTTTATACAATTAGAATGTAAAAAGAATCGGCAACTTATTTGTTATTTAATTGACGTTACAATTTTATTAGGCAGTCAGAAATTGCCATTTCGGGGCTTTCGACTACTTTAGATAATCGTGGTAATTTTGAATAAATATTTGAGCGCTTGATTAAGCTCAATGTAGAAATTAGCGACCATGCTGAAAACGTTTAAAACAATTTTACTGGTCAGTCAAAAAACTAATTTCTTGTTGCGATAATTATTTAAGAGAATCTATTGACAGTGAAATTAATAATGCAAATTATTTTGCAATAATTGCTGATGATACAACAGACGTTAGTGAAAAATCACAATGCCCCATTACTGTCAGGTTTGTATATAATGGAAATTTAAAAGAACGATTTTTAGGATATTTTGACGTAAGTGCTGATAGAACTGCAAATGCATTATTTGATCTAATAGCTAACGTTTTATAACCCTTTAATTTTAAACAAAAATTAGTTACTCAATGTTACGATGATGCTAGAGTTATGGCCAGAAAGTTAAACTGCCTGAAATTGGATCTGGTGCACCTTTAGGATTGTTTACGTATTGCACCGCCCACAGATTAAATTGGGTTTTGCAGCAATTTTTTTCGAGCCTGATTTTCCTAGGAAGCCACGAGCCGTCACTGACTAGCACCGATGTTAGAAAGCCAACACTACAATAGGGGTACTACTTACAATATATATTGTGTATGCCTTGAGATGTAGCAAAACCTTACACCAGAGTGAAAGACTACAATGCTAGGTTTTGAACGCTTTAGATCTCAGAGGTCTCCAAACTTTTTAACCTAAGGGCCATACTGACTCCTCTACTAAGTCCCATGGGCCAAGACCTACCTAGCTCATCATACCAACATACTGTAGTTTTGAATTACGCGCAAAATTTTCGTAATGGGACTAATAGTCTGCGAGTGAGATATCTATGGCGCAGGGTGCAGGAGTGGACTCCGCTCTGTTCGTAATTTCGGTTGGTACTTACGGGCAAATATCAAGGACATTTCCTTGCGGCGGAGATAGCCAATGCGCGTCCTGTTCGTTACGTATTGTTACGACTACTTACGACCATGCTAAATGTCTAGTAGTAACATCTTGCGGAGAGTAAAGTAGTTAAGTGCAATGGCAAAGCTGCTAGAGATCGTTGAATTAAACTCTGACCAAGGCAGCCATTTTATATCACAAAACGTGGCGCCAAATTTGAAAAGCACACAAATATTGGTACGCCTGTGAACAGTATTTGACTTCATTAAAAAAACACGAAATAGTGGGTTGTGTATATAAAACGTCATTTAGCATTAAAATTAAGACGTCAAAATCAAAATATTATATCAAAAATATTGTGATATAAAATGGCGGGCACCGTGGCAATGCATTGGCCAGACTCTAATTGAAGGATCTCTAAAAGCTACTAGAGTCACTGCATCTAGTCACCTAGGCCAGCTGGTCAATCAGAGTAACGCAAACCCCCGCCATATTGGGGCAGAGAAGGGTGACTTTTAATAATGAACAAATTAAAGCCACGTTTTACGTGTTTGACATATTAGAGGTTTGATCTTTCAGAATAAGAAAAACCTTTTAAAGTAAAAGTGGATTTGATTAAATTCAATACAGAACAAATAATGAACAATCTCGTGCTTCGTTTGCCCCAATATGGCGGCGGTTTGCGGTACTCTGGTCGACCAGCGGTCCTAGGTAACTAGATGCAGTGACTCTAAAAGCTACAGTAGTACAGCGCCATCTTGTGGGGAGCGGCGGGCTTATACAAAAAACGTCAATTATGCTTGGTTAGTCGTATAGCCACTCTATTTCAAATAGTAGCGACATCGTGAAGCAAACCTGATACAAACTTTAATAAACAAAAAATTACTACACGCATGGTGTTGCGGAAATTTAATAAAAAGTTGTTCAAAAACTAGAATTACGGAGGTATATGTTATATTAATATGGTCGTTTTTACGGAAGTTCATTATCATATTAATGTTAAATTATGAATATTGTTGTGCATGATTATTATTAAACCTAAGATTTATTGTAAGACAGAATGTCAAATCTGGTAACATTCAATGTCGCCAACATCGTTCTGATGCTTTTGCTCCAGCGGCGAGATCAATCGTTGTCACTACTTTTTGAAAATAAAGGGCCTATAGTTAGTCGTAGAGTCACTGCATCTAGTCACCTAGGCCAGCTGGTTGATCAGAGTAACGCAAACTGCCGTCATATTGGGGCGGAGAAGGGTGATTTTTAATAATGAACAAATTTAAACCACGTTTTACGTGTTTGACATATTAGAGGTTTGATCTTTCAGAATAAGAAAAACTTTTTAAAGTAAACGTGGATTTGATTAAATTCAATACAGAACAAATAATGAACAATTTCGTGCTTCGTTTGCCCCAATATGACGGCGGTTTGCGGTACTCTGGTCGACCAGCTGGCCTAGGTAACTAGATGCAGTGACTCTAGTTAGTCGAAGTATACAACGCCATCTTGTAGAGTAATAGTCATAGTGCATCTCATGTGTATCAGATATAGTTAATAATCACTAATTGTAAATTTTATAAGGTAATCAATATAAACTACGGCGGGCCGGACGCTGGGCATGTCCGGATTGGTGGTGCTCGCGGGCCGGTGTTGGCCCGCGGGCCGTTGTTTGGAGACACCTGCTTTAGATGGTAGTGGCCGAGACTAAATTAACTTACCTTTCTCTTCTGATTTGATCACTAAATATCTTGCTAATGGTACTACTGTCGGCTTTAGAACTCAGGTACAGGCTAGTACTACCTTCAAGCTCAACCCTTATTGTTGTGATATTCTTAGTGCTAGATTTTGAAAACGATAGAACAACTGGCTAAAGTGGTTTTTTCCGATTTTACTGCTGATCACTAATCACTCACTAATTGTATTATGCTGGACTTGGAATTTAAATGTTAACCAGTGCTAGCTTCAAACATTTTATTCATCTATTTACAATATACAGAAGCTCACCGGAGGCTGAGCTTCCAACTTCTTCAGCTTCAGCTTCAGCTTCTAACTGTCAAACTTCCAATTCTTATATTTCCACCCTTAGGGAGTTAGATAGTGTTAGCTAGTGATAGCTATAGAATATCTAGTGTTAGATTTGAAAACCATAGAACAAAATGGCGAGGCTGGAGTTAACCTGGTCTCTTATGATTTTACCCTCAAGTAATCAGAGAAAACTAACATCCCACGTAATCCTCGAACGGTAATGGTGCTAGCTTTAAGATTTGGGTGCTAGACGGTGCTAGGTAACAGTACGCTAGGCTAGCTTGCACGATTATTTTTCATACAATATTTAGAATATGCATTTTAAATTATTTATGCTGGATTCGGTATTTCAACTCTTTTTGCTCTGAAAGCTCTATTGCTATAGTTACAATATTTACAGCAATGGATGCCATAGAAACCAAGCTCTTCGAGTAAACAAATCTGAAATACCGAACGCAGCTTTAAACTTTCTTTGCAGTGCGCCAATTGATAATCACAAGACCTTACCTGTAGATACTCTAGAAGTACCAATAATTACTTTTAAGATTATTAAAAGTGCACGAAATTCTATATTATTCATTGTTGTCAAAACTAGAGTTGCTGTCGTTTTCGTTTCAGTATCGGTATGGAATAACAGTGCTTATTTATTACAATTGTTAATTATGTATATTTTCAGTAATGAGAAGCGTGCTTTGGAAATATGCTTTTTATTGTTCATAAAAAAGGAAGTGTTTTTTACAAATTAAATTCAAAATTTATTGTGAATGTTAAAATTATAACGCGTGTAAAAATCTCTGGAAATGTGGTTCTGATATGAACAAAAATTACTAAATTACTAAACTGAATCAATCTACGAGAGGGCCTTTTTATATTCGCGGAATGGGGGGGATACTGAGGGGCGGGGCTTGGCAAACCAATCGTAACGTCTAGCTTTATGTCTTATTACTATAAATACCGAACTGGATTATTATTGAATTAGTGGTATTTGAGTTATTGTCATTTACACAAGTCAGAACGTGAAGAAATTTTCAATATGAGTAAAGTTGAACATCGTGCCGTTATAAAGTTCTTGACAAAACAAGGAAAACCAGTGCAAACCATTATAGAAGAGATGTTAGCGGTTTACCAGGACTCTTGTCCTGGAGAAACCATGATATAAGTGGCATAACCTGTTTAAACAAGGCAGAGAATCACTGGAAGACGATCCGCGCCCTGGACGTCCAATCGAGATGACCACGACAGAACTTTTAATCTTGGAAGATGCCCGTTTGAGAAAGAAACAACTTGCAGAAATGGTTGGAGTACCAGATACAACCATTTTTAAAGTCCTGCACGCTCATCTCGGTATGACAAAGGTCTGTGCAAGATGGATCCCGAGAATGCCAATGCCATCTCAAAAACACGAACGGCATGTTCATGGGCGTTTTTGAGGCTCTGCAGTGATGACCAAGATCGTTGGTTCACCAGTATGAACCTGAATCCAAACAAGATTCAATGTAGTGGCATAAAAAGGTACACTCCCGCCAAAGGAGTTTAAAGTGCAACAGTCAGCTTGAAAGCTCATGGCGACCATATTTTGGGACACTGAAGGAATCCTGCTCATGGGCTACATGGAAAAGGGTGTCTCTATAACGGAAGAATATTATGCCACACTTCTAGTAGATTATGGGACTCCATCAGAGAAAAGAGAAGAGGAAAACTTATCAAAGGTGTGCTGCTTTTGCACGACAACGCGACCGTTCATCGAAGTCGAGTTGCACAAGCTGCCCTGCACGAGGTAGGCCTCTAGGAATTAAATCATCCACCTTACAGTCCAGACCTGGCCCTGGCGATTACTATTTGTTCCCGAATATGAAGAAAGAACTTCGAGAAAAAAGATTTCGTCCTATGATGAAATTATTTTTTTCACTGTTACGTATAAATAGATTAATTACTAAACCGGAGAAATGTATTAGAGTTAAGGAAGAATAATATTGAAAAAGAAAAATGATTCTCTGTTTTTATTTACTTTCCTTCCCCCCCCCCCATTCCGCGAATATAAAAACGCACCCTCGTACATGATGAGGTCTTTCACTCGGGATTTGCGATATAAGCTTAATTAAAGTACTAAAATTAAAATAATACAGCATGTGATACAACAGGTGATAGATGAAATGGAAGAATAGTTCTAAATTGCTTAAAAATCTTGAAAACTCAAAACTCCAGGAATGTGTTATATGCAGATGTTTTAGGAAATCCGGAATTTGATGGTATTAAAGTTGCATTTTTTTAAACTACAATCTTTGATGTTTTAGAATGTGACAGATTCAGTTTTAAAATTCCTAAGATTTCTACTTGCTGAAATTCATTATCTAAAGTTTCTGGAATTTAAAACTTCAGTTGGCGAAGTTCTAGAAGTTTGAGTTAATAGAGTTTGAGAACTTAGCGTGTGCCCGCAGAGGCGGGTGTGCGATGGTGGTTTAGAGACGATTTACAACAATCCCAAGAAGAAAACTGTTCTTAATTTGGCATTTAAAGAGGCAATGGTATGGTAGTCTGTTTGAGTTTAATTTGATAATTTTAATTGCCAAAGTTTAATATTTTTTAATCCTCCGTGTCCATTCTGTTCGATTGACGTAACTACTCCTCAATGATTAAAGTCACGTGACTATTGGCTGCACACTCGCCAGGTCGTAATCTGCGCTTCTGTCTGGAAAAGCTGTTGTGATAGACTTAGCTGCTGGTAGGTATAACAAGAAAGAACATACTACCAGTGTTAGTCGCAAAGTCGAAGAAGTGATCGGGAAAGGTATCAACGGGTGGGATTTTAATGAGCGCCTTTCCGATATATTTTGAGGCTAAGGAGGTATAAAGTGATCTATGTTACGCAAGAAAGGTTTCAGTGATTCACAGAATATGAATTTGGTGGTGGCGTACAAGATTTTTCATTAGAGATAGTTTACGGCTATTGCCTTGAACGTTTACTGCCGCAATACGTACATCCATAAAGAATCAGGAAGTGCAGGAGGAAAATTTAACGGATACGTTTTAATCAAGCCATGAGGAGAGTTGGTGGTGGTTTTCGACTTTGGAAGGGAATACATTGCCTAAACCTGTGATTATAAATCTAGGAAATTTTTGTGCCGGTTATCTGCGAGTTTGTTAGGTAGTTTTAGTGAAGCGGTGGCCTTGGTATGCCGCGGTTGGTGCATTTTGGTTGTGTGGCGGTTAGGCATCTGGAGGTGTGGCGATGGTCTCCGCACAGGACTCTACGAACCTGGAAAGAATAGTGAAACATTCAGAGTTCCTAGGTAAGGAGCAGATCCAACGATTTCTTGCAACTAGTAAGCGTTGGACCAAATGCACTACACACGGGAAAAGGTAACTTTTTGTTTTCGGAGCGCCCCTTCGCTGTTTTAAATGGAAATCTCTATGTCTTACCATAAAGATGTTGTTGATCTGGAGACAGGTTAGTTTCTTTGTTGTTGCGGTTTGGATTCATGAGGATGGGGGTCCGTCATGAGTAACTAGTCGCTGGAAGAGGTGATCGTCCTGGGGTGACGATCTTCTAAGGACAGACTTTAAACTCTTCTAAACTTACAAATATAAAGAACGGTTTCTATTGGTCGGGAAATTTAAAGACGCGTTTTGATTGACTAAATTCAAATCCGCCATTAAAATCCAAAATTAACATTTTTAACTATGAAACAGTAATTAACTAAAATAAACCCTTTGTTATGGCTAATCTGAAAGCCAATTATCATGTGAAAAGATGTCAGTGACAAATCCAACAGATGATTGACAGCTGACGTCATGGAATTCGTAAAAAAGTAGTTATGAAATGACCTTGAAGGCTTTGGTTCTATTCTTCGTATAATTAACTTCTAGTATTATGGGCATCAAATATTTAGAAGTTATTAGCACAATACAAGTACAATTTAATAAACTACAAATTAAATATTTTAAGTTTTACAAATTAATGATATTAATTTGTTTAATGTGGTGGATTTTACGTTAATTAACACTAATGAATCACAGAAGCTAGTTAGATATAAAGCACTCTATTTAGTATAATTTTTAATGGATGGAAAGTCTTTTTTTAAGTAGAAGAAAGCGTTTAGGCAAACCAAGTTTAAGGAAGAAGTGTAATGTTGAATGAAAGTTAAACTGCTCAACATATTTTATTATCATTATATTATTTATAGCAAGAAAGTGATTTTAACAAACCATGTTACTGCAGTAAGATTAGTGTTAAAAAGGGATGTCGTCCGAGTTGTTCGCTGTTCAACCTTAAAAATAATACTATATATTTTTCACTACTTACATTAAAAATGGATCCGAAATTAAGCAAGAGTAATGTAAAATCTGCAACTAATTGAAGAGAAATCGAGTTTTTGCTGATATTTAGCTGAAATTATCACAAACATCTTTATCAAAAATTCAAAATAACTATCTGGCCGATTTTTACTTTTATTAGGGTAGGTACCACCAATTTCACTTGAAACTGGTAGTGAAATTGGTGGTGAACCAAAAGCTGACATTAAAAATTATATTTAATTTTTAGTTTAAATTTAGAGCTTTCATTTATAAGGAATGCTTCTCATCATAGAAACTAAAAATCAAAGTTTTGCTTTCTTCTATATAATTGTAGTTGAGTTCTTAGTTTAACTGAATCAAATAAATACTAAATAATACTTAGGTATAAATATTTGTATTAAACAGTAGGCGAATCTTGGTGTTTACCAGGCATGGCCAACTAAAATCCGTTACAATCATCTTTTTTCTCTTTCTAATTACTATACGGTAATTATTACCGTTATCCTTAGCCGTTTTCGGTATTTTAGATCTACTTACTCGAAGAGCTCGGTTTCCATAGTATCCATTATTGTAAATAATTGTAATTATAATAATAGAGCTTTCAGAGTTCGAACGCAGCACTTATTGACAAGTTTTGTTTTAATTTTCTGGCAAGTAAGCGATATGCTTCAAATTTGAAAGTTAAGATCACTAATTCTGTCTTAATTCATTCTATTAATAATAACTTTTTTAAAAAGTGGATAAATACTTATTTGTGTATTAGTGCGCGAAATGCTACTTTGGTGGTCAAGAATGAAAGTCTTTTGACGAGGCGTAGCGAGGCGAGTCAAAATCTCATTCGAGGCCACCAAAGTCATTTCGAGCACGAATTGCACACAACGTTTTTTCTACAGCGTTATTGAAATAAGCGAAAAAGTAGAAAAAAAAATCATAAAAAATAACACAAGGAAATTTTTATTTTAGCGCAAAGTGGATAGTTTCGTTGATGGTGATAAACAAAACCAATGTGACATTTGGATACGGATATTAATGAAAAAAATGTCATCATTTTTGACAGCTGTAAAACAAATTTAAAAAAGTATTTTGACATTGGCATTTTTGGTGTTTGTTTTAAAAACTTCATATTTTCAAAGATGGATAGTGACGGATACGGATACATAAACATGGCTAACTAAAATCATTGCTTTCAAGACGACAGTAACAGTAATTATTTTTGTGTACGTTTAACCTACGCCATCTGTCTTTGAAATTATAAAATTTTTAAACATTAAAACTGTTAAAATTTTATTTAGAAAATCTTTAACCAATTTTTAAATAAATTATTAATAGAAAATATCGCTTACTTGCTAGAAAATTAGAACTTCTTTTTCCGTAACGAGAACTGGCAACTTGGTAGCTGGTTACAGAAATCGTTACCTACTTGCAGATGCAGGTCTCTGTTCCAAATCAATCAATCACTCTTGGTATCGCTCAGGTTTATAAAGAAATTAATAAATAATATATTCTCAAGAAAAAATGAAATTTGTGGTTATGTTAGGTTTATATGGTTACAGTCAAGTATAAAACTTCCGTTTTGGCACCCGATCGCGACCATAGGGTAATCGTAATGGTTAACGCCAAAAACTCGCCTACTGTTAACCTCGTTTTCGAAATTTTGGTTAACATCACGCTATTCCGTACTTCCATCTTTTGAATCTTTCTTCATTAGCTTTGACAGATATGTCAATAATGTCAGTACTTTCGAAAAAATCAACTGCAACAATATTCACATCTTTATACCATTTCTCAAATCTTAACCAGCGATTCAACAGAGGATTAAACTGGTCAGCTATGCTAAAAATATTGTCTCTCGAATTATACCAAACTAACTTCAGCGTTGGTTGGGCCATTAAAACACATAACGGACTGTACGGATGTTTATGAACATTTGTCACACTGCTTAGATATTTATACAACGGTTTAAGATTACGTTCGTTTTTCGATTTACGTTGAATGTCAGGCCACAACCATTGAAATTCTAAAAATAAAAGATGTTTATTTGAAAAGGTAAATAAAATCTTGAATAATGTTACTTTTGCGAGTGTTTTTATCATTATAACTAATAATTATTCTCTTCTTTCTGTTCCACATGGCATTCAATGTTAGATTGAGTCTGAGCAAACCTCCCCCGCCAATTCTGTGATTGTATTGCAAAATCATGTTTTTAAATTTTTTCTGGATTAATAACACTAACTTTTCGTGACATTCTGCTTCCTTGCAGTTTAACCATCCAGAAGATGGGGGCCAATTCAGCCATTCCCAATCCCAAATCCCAAGGTCCCAATATAAGCTAGTACTAACATTCCAGTAAAATTCGTGGAAACATAATATAACAATTTCTTTTTCGGTCTCGCTTAAAAAGCGAACTACTTTATCTAGTTCTTCTTCTAAGTCGACAAGAAAGATCATATTATTATTTATCTGAAATCTATAATAAATTAATTAAAACGAGTCAATTTCTTCTTTTTTAGATATTGTTTGTTTAACGGGAAATAAGGAAATATAATATTTCAGGGATGAATATCATTTACTCATACACATAATATATTTTGTATTGATTTTTAGGTATTACTGAACACTATAAAATCACTGCTAATCACTAACTTACAATGTATTTTTGACTAATGTGGACAAATAACTAAGTGATACTCAAACAAGCTCAATGTAGCAGCTAAAGCTTAACATTCAGAACCGTAGTTTGTTTACTTGTTGTACGACTGGCTTATTTTAATGCATTGCAAAGATCTACTCAGTTACCTGCCCATTGCCCAACCAACACTTATATCAAAAAAGCGTATTCCATGGACCAGCTGAATCCATATATCGAAATTCTGATTCAACAACAAATGTGAAAATTTTGCTACACGGTTTTTATATGCACCAGAATTATGTGTTCCTGGGATCATCATAGAACCAATTTTCAGTTGCCCAAATCTGTAAAAGTTACACATAAATTAATTTCAAATTAAGTCATACCTTAGACGACTAGCAATTTATACTAACTTAAAGTAATTAAATCACTACGTTACGACTTTATGGGTTGGTTGCATAAAGTATTGTTAACTAAATACATCAGTACTTTGATGCGTTATCAACTCATGTACTTGGCTAGTTAATCAGTATGTGTTTCAAGCAACTTTTTCTGTTGATGAATATACGAGGCGCGTCCGGAATCTAAAGATATAAACATCGCATCTAGTCTGATAAAAAATATACTTTACATCTGGGTTGTTTAAACTAACTTTGACCTTGACCTTTCTGCTTTTTGGTACAAGAGTAGGTGTTGAAGATAGAACTGGTAGTAAGTGTTTAGAATGGTAGCACTGATCCAAAATTCTGTCAAATTTAAGGTTCGTTCTGTGATAAGTTTTCCAAACGCAAAAAGTGGTCCTCCCCCCCTTGAAAAGAGTATCCTAGCCAAATTATTGCTGTTTATGGTGTCATTATGAATCGGCAAAAGTAGGTAAAATGATACCATGAATTTTCAAAAAGCAAAATATATTCAAAAAATATTATGACGACCTTTTTTTAAAAAAGTAGAAGAATGAGTTTGGCGGTAAGAGCATTGCATAAAATGGTTTCTAAAGTGTCGAAGGGTATAATTCGTCAATGCTTGACGGCAAACTGACGCTACATAAACCTGTACGCGCGCTGGATGCCCGAAATGTTAACGGACGATCGGAGGATTCCAAATCTCATTCTGCTCTCAAGTTTCTCAAGCATCTTACGATCTTGTAAACGCATATTTTTTAAATCCCTAATGCCTTTCTATCTTTATATTCCGGATACGTCTCGTACTTAACAGTTTAATTGGTTAATTAGGAAATAATTTGAAGCTTACTTCTCCATCCACCTCGGTTGTATTTTAAGACAGCTTTTGTCTATTGCTGTCTTATTTCTAAATGAAATCACAATATATAGATTGCAATAGATATCCCTTGTTCCTTCTTTATTAAATATTCCCATGGTATCCTCATCCATGTGCTTGTAACTGGGAACGTTTTGCGACGGATGAAAGTCGTAATTAGTTCTCAACATGTTCGTCTTGTATTTGGCTGGATTAAAACTGTATATTTTTTTCGGTTCCTAAAATATATTGATATCGTCGGTTATATCCACATCAGAAACACGAATCACTAAAATGTACCGTTTCCAGATGAGTATTTAAACAATTTATTTAATATTTAGAAGTGACGTCGTTATTTCATTGATTGATTCAGTATCTTCCTTATAGTACTTGCTTGTGCTATTGTCTTACGCGGTACTGTAATCTGTAGTGACATCTTTGAGAATAAATCTCAAGTTTTGCATTTACAATCAAAATAATGTAGCACAGAATACTTTATGAACACATAATTCTTTTGAGTGTACTTTACCTTAAAATATGTTCGATGAGTTATAATTACGAACACATTTAAAAATGTTGTATGTACGCGATTAGTACTTGTTTGTACCAGATTAGTACCTGTTTGTGCCAGATTAGTACTTGTTTGTACTAGATTAGTACTTGTTTGTACCAGATTAGTACTTGTTTGTACCAGATTAATACTTGTTTGTATCAATTCTGTTATGGTACTTTAGCGAGTACTTTAGATTCTTAGGGGATACATTGGAGAGTATGCATCTATATACTTCTAGATTGCCGTGTTATTGTTCTAGAAACTTAGCATTTTCAAAGATTTTATTCGTGTGTACTCAGTTGGCACTTCGTTGATTAAAACATGTTTTGATTATTTATTACCTTAATGGACATTGATAGATAGTTTTAAGAAATAAATCTGAAAGTAAATATCACATATTTCGAGCTTGTAGCGCTGTACTAAAAAGGTTGCATTTTTGAAGATGTATTGTACAGTACTACGGGGGACTCAACTGAGGAGACGAATCGGCAATGGGCGTTCCAAACATTTGCGTACCCAATGGCCTGTATTTTAAAAAATTTTCGTTAGAGGGCGCTTCGGTCCTTGACAACGCTCAGACCACGCTGGCCATTGTTGACAGTTCGCTGGAGTGCCATATGGGTCGCAATGTTTCATAAAAATTAGCCAGATTTGCGATAAAATTTGCGATAAATCGCATAATCTGTCAACACTGTCAGCGTTGTCCAGAATCGTAGCGCCATCTAGAGGTAACGTTCAAACTTGAATTAACGTTCAAGGTCGGGGACGCTTTATTTGACTCGTTTCGTCTCCTCAGTTGAGTCCCCCGTATACAGTACCTTTAAGTTTCTTAGCAGACAACCAGGTTTTTATCTACCATGAGACTACTGTAGGCTTCTACACACAATTCAATTCCTGCATTTACCTACAGATTGCAACAGTGTAGTTCTGGGGTAGAGCATTTTTGCAGAGAAAATATTGCAAGCCGGTACCCGATTCTTACGCGTTGTTTATGTGCTAATTTATATTATTAAAATGGAAAGTGCGATTTTTATAAAATACAATTGATAAAAATATACGTCAAATTGTTGTTCTATAGTTATCATAATATAGGATTTTTATTAATATTGCACGCCGGTACCCACTTGGTTATACCGATTATGTGTTGGTGATTACAATAGACAACGAAATATTTACAAAATACATGCATCTATTTTTGGATTGCGATGGTATAGTTTTAAAAATATAGGATCCTTAAAAATGTTGCACTTCGATACCCAATCATTTATGCTTGTACCAACTATGTGTTGATGTATAATTGTTGTGTTCTATTTACTTGTCACAAGTGAGTTGGTATTGAGATAACTTCTTCCCCCCTTGCCCCAACTGAGCTTGTGCTTGTTATTTAGCTTACTTCAAAAAATGAAGTGAAAATTTTTTTGAGGTTATTATGTCATATGTAAACAAATGTTTGATCATAGAAAGTATATGTAAATATATAGTTTATTGAAAATTAATTTAAGCTACAGCAGTTATCATAGTATATTGCAGGGAAGTAATATAAAATAATATTTTTCATCATCCTTGTGAAAAACACAAACGATTACAAATTTGTGGTTATGTTGTGTGTTTCTGCTTGTTTACATAAACCTGTTTCTACGTTCTTTTTACTTTTCAATGGCCTTAGTTAATCTCACTTTGTCTTAGCTTAGTACATCTTAGTACTAAGATGATCTGTGGTAAAAAGAATACACCTATTGTAATATATATATATATATATATATATATATATATATATATATATATATATATATATATATAAATATATATATATATACGTGCTTATCTATCTTTTTCAACTCCGACAGCCTATCAGGCGCCCGCGACTCCGGCCTTAAATATACAGATACGGACAAACTAGTTATTGCCATTGCTTTATACAGCTTTGTTGATGATGAGCACGTCGAGAGGGGAATTTTTTTTTTGTAAATTCTTTATACTTAGAGTGAACAAATTACCGTACCATTTCGCCTCTGAATCTTTAACATGCGCTTTTAACTCCTATTTGTATATTTTATATATGACAACCAGTTGCGTTCGCCTCCAGCGGCGTTGCTATTATTTCGGAGTCGAAAATGTATTATTTGTATCTCTTAGATATTATAACCATATTACTAAAACACGCACGGTTCTTCTGTCCTTGTTGTTTAACAGCTTCGCTGAGTACCTCTGTTATAAATAGTATTATTTGCATTGTTGTCTATAAGTCGTCTGCTTACTAATGATAATATTTAATTTAATAGAGATATGCCATATTTTAGAAGGACGGTTGATTATATTTGTATCGTTGGCGTGTAATATTATATCATTTTATCACGTACTTTCATGTATTTAGAGTTAAATGAATTGGTTAAAAGACTTAATTTAATTAATTTAATTTAAAAAGCTTAAGTTTTTGTTAGAAGTTAACTTTTTATTTATTCAGTTAGGGAAGTACATTTATTTATTCTTCAAAAATGACTACTTTAAGCATAAAGGACTAATTTTCCATTAATTTAAAATATTTAATTTAGCAAGTGCAGCATACAAGTTGTAAAATCGCTTCACGCACGATACAGTTTTATGTGCATTTTATTTCAAACCCTAATACTATCTCCCCTAATTATTTTACAGTAAAAATATTCGGGAGTGTTATAAAGAAAAGAAATATATATGAATCGAATGATACCTTTGGTTACTGCAAAAATAGCTAAGCCTTGGAAACATTGGAACGATCAGAAATCAATTATACCTTGAAAATATTAGAATGGTTTAATCCAGAAAAATACTGTAGCTATCCCGATCGGGTCTTCATGAGGTCTTAATCAAGCTTCCCTAAGTAACTTATCCTTGAAATAAATTGGGGCTGACGTAATCGAGTACTCATAGGAACTTGATCGGGCTTTCCTAATTAGGGCTATCCTCAAATACACCTTATGAGATTTCTAGACTAAGTCGGGTAAATTTCCAATGTCGAGTTGTTTTGAAAATAAAAATCTTTTATGTTTCACTTACATATTATTCTTTGTTTATACCTGTGATACGAACTATATAAACAACTGTATAACAACCAGGGCATTATAAACGAGCGTTATAGTCTATAGCGCCCGCTCGTTGTATCGTATACTTTGCAATCGGGTCCGGCGTTCTATTCATAGTAATTTGTTTGTAATAGTCAATGTTTGCGTACGAGTGTGTTGCAACACAACAAATAACGAGTATTTGCAACGTAGTTTCTGGGCGCGTGATCCGCGAATTCTTTTGTGCCGAATTCTGCAGAAATTTCTTAAATAAAATTAACTTGTTCTTTAGATGACATGAGTGCTATACGGACTTTTTTTGTTTTCATGTTGGTAACAACAAAACATTTGAATTTAAATTGTCATATCTCTGTTTGACTTTTGTAGATTTAGTAAAAGTTGTTACCATCCGACAAACAAAAAAAATCCCTAGCTTTATAAATTACTAGGAGTCTAGCTCCTACGCTTAGTTAGTAGATTTAGTGCTAGAACAGGGTTGGTTCCGACCTCCCCTTGATTGTACTTGTTTTGGAGGACATATACGTCCTCACAATATGTATCAATATGTCAACATGTGTGTTAACCTTTTGTACTCTCTTTATTGTCTTTAGTATATAGTTGTTTTTTACAACTTGTGTTTAATTTCTCTCTACCTCTGACTACGTCCTCCAGTCACGAAAACCCCACGTGACAATCTCCTAAATTAAACAAAATATCGATTTCAGCAAAAACACGTCAATTTATTTTTCGATGGGGACATTTAAATACAGAATTTCCAAAATTTTGCATCTCACACCCTTATCCCCACTCCACCAACTTTTTGACCGGGGGAGCCATTGTGACAGATCATTTTAAAGGGAATGAAAAAGGCGAGGGGTCTCTCACTCCCAGAAATTATGTACACCTATTGCCGCTTTACGGCAATAACTGTCTTTATTCCCGTATTCTCAGTTGTTATTCCCGTATTGCCGTTTTTATTCCTTTATTCTTGTCTGTATTGCTGTATTCCCGTCTCGATTTCCGTATTTATTGCCGTATTTATTTCTGTATTGCTGCATTAATTTTCCTATTGCCATGTTTATTTACGTATTCCATGCATGATTTTAGCAGTGGGTGTATTTGAATGAAAGGTGTTTATTATTGGTTTTTTTGATAATTTTACAAAAGGTCGTAGCTCCACTAAGAAAAATGTAAACAAAATTCCTCACAAATAAAAAATGATCTGTAAAAAAGTAGTTTTTTATTCAATCATCTTATATGTACATCACATTTTTAAGTGCTGTTAAAGTAACTGCGAACCGAATACGTGAAACGAAGAACATATATATCAGATAGATCGCCTCTAAGAAATACAAAAAAAGCCACATTGAGATAAATAACAAAAATTTATTTGAAAAGTGAGAATCCCAATGCACGGCAGTAAATAAAATTCAAAAAGAATTCCAGAACTCCAGTAAAATTTACAGGACTATAAAATATAAATTCCGAATCTACTTTCTGAATGTTGTTTTCCTTGGGCTGTATGAAGTTTTCCAAATCTTCTTTCAAGAATTTTTCTTTATCAATATCCAAAATTCGTCCAATGTACCATCGGGTGTCGTAAAACATTACATAATATTTTTCTAATTTCAGCTTTATCTTTCATTTTTTTTCTTGCATGTTTCCTTCCTCTAAGTCTGATTTTTCTGATTCAAAAAATTCTGATTCTGATGAAACTGAAATTACTTCAAGAGATTCGCTTGATTTCGGTGTAAGTGAACAATCGGTCTCGAGCGTATAGAAATGCATCGGTTACAAATAACTCTTTTAAAAATATAAATAATTAAAAACTCGCAAAACTAAAAATACCTGGCAAATCTACATCATAAAACTTTTAACTTGGAATTGCGCAGATCGGCCCAGTAGAACTCTCAAACGAAGCGTAACAAAAATAAGCCTTGTGTTTTAAATAGGTATAAAGTATTTTAAATTCATGGTATAAAAATCTAAAGAAAATAGAATATCAAAGCGGTCTTGGAGAACTCGTAAAGGAGAGCTATGGCGGCATGCAAGGGTTTGTCTATACATCAGATCAATTCGAATATTAAACACTCGATGATGGATGATGAAAGACTAGACTCCAAGGGCTGCAGCCACCGACATGCCCTAGCTATTCCTAGCTTTTGTAATTAATTTATTGTAGCACTTTTAAATACTGCCCGCGTTTAAATACAGAAATTATGAGAATCTAGAGATCTTGTTTAACAAATTTCTTGAACACGTTTATTAGTATTTCAAAAACATGACTGATGAAAAATATGTGTTTGAAATTGGCAGTCAAATATTTCGTTACTGTACATTTTTATGCAAGTTGAAACTGTTACTTCAAACCAAAATTGTTTAGTTACAAGAATTATTAATAAACAAGTAGATGTTTATAGCATTTTGTTGCAAATACTATTTTATACATACGTTTATTGCAGTTTTTATAGTTATGTTCGTAGTGAACTAACCTAAAAATTAAATATTGTCGTTTTAAATTTTCTATAACTTCACAATTTCAGAAAATAATTATTCTTATTCTCTTATCATTCATGTGGTAATCTTAGTACTATTTTATCTATTTTGAATTGATTTTTGTTTACTATTATAACCACTAAAATATAAAATTACAACTGCTAGAAACAGCTACAGCTCATATAGGCGACTTCAACACCTAGATGCTAGTGATAGAAATGGTTTGTCTATTAAGCGCAATTCCAAAGGTTTACACGCTGGGAACTAACAAGAGGCCGCTGCAAGTGGATGGCTTTTCTCGAAATAATTTATTTAATTTTTGGATTTAAAAATTAAAAAATATAAAAAATACTAATGCACACAGTGGAAGCTTCACTGTAAAATAAGAATCACGTAAATCGGCCCAGTAGAACTCTCAAACGAACTGGAACAAAAAACAGCCTTGTGTTTTAAATCGACTGCAGTCCTTACAGTCTAGCCATAGCCATCATTGAGTGTTTAATATTCGTATTGTTCTGATGTATAGACAAACCCTTGCATGCCGCCATAGTTCTCCTATACGAGTTCTACAAGACCGATTTGCTAATTGTTTTGCATAAACTTTGACACGAAAATAATAATAAGAGTTGAAAGATTAATTATTATTTTCGTGAAAGTTATCACATTTGGTCCTCCAAATTTCAAAAAATACTAATTTTAAATACCACATATGGGGTATTGCTGAACTCAAAAAAATATATACTTTTCATTTCTAGCAAGAAAATAAGGGGGTTCCATTTAAAATCATCGGCCGTGATACAGTAGCAAACTAGAAAATTAAAATTGATGTCCATAAAATTCGCAGGAAAGAAAATAAAATTCACGTGGTAATACAGAAAATATGAATATTATTCTATACTTTATTTACACACTGTATAGTATAAAGAAATCCTTTATTCAATTAGCCTTTTAAGGGTAAGTGTCATATCACGATTCTTAGAAACGGTGAATGATTTTTATTATTATCATTATTTTTCCGCGCACACTACAACATATACTCACTTCTTCAGAAGACCACCTAGATTTTTAAACGCGTTTGAGATAAAACGCGTAATGGAAATCGAGAAGAATGGAGCGTGTTATTCCTATTGCCGAGTTTATTTCTCAGTATTGCCACGTATTCCCCATTGATTGCCGCGTATTTTCTATTTATTGTCGCTCATTCCTGCGTATTCCCGTTTATTTCTGTTTATTGCCTCTTATTCCTTTGTATTCCCGTTTATTTCCCATATTGCCCAATATTGCTCATTATTTCCGACTCATATCAATTTATTCCCGAGAAACTGTACACCTATTGCCGAGAGTGAGAGACCCCTCGGAAAAAGGAATCTTTGGAGCAAAATAATTGAAATCGGCCCATGGATTGCTGAGATACAGAGATAAGTCTTTTAACAACCCATTTTCAATATGATTTAAATTATTTCACATACAAACGTCTCACACGTTTCACATACAGACTGGTGCCAAATTGTGGCAGTTCAGTCATTTACTTACAGACAACTCAAGTATATTATTTTAAAAACTGATCTTGTTATTGAGATACCATCTTTTAGAGCCCCATCCTTCTGAAAATGTAACTGATCATCATTGACCATCATGTTTCCTCATGTTCCATTCATGTTTCATGTTCATGAAGTTGATTTTTTAATTCTTCAGTTATCAGTTATTAGTGGATCCTTTGTTAAACAAAGTAGGTCAATAATGACATTACCTAGAATTCCCTAGAGATCCCCCAGCTCGAGAGTCCATTGGGAACCTTTGAGAGTTATTGGAGAGACGAATTCGATAACACTACATAACATTCTAAGCTGCTATAAAAGAAGTGTTGGATGAAGAATGGAATAAAATCACAGCCGGAGAAAACCTAAATTAGTTTTAAATATAAAAAAACGTTAGAAGTAATTAAACAAAAAGGATATTCTACAAAATCCTGAAATTTAATTTTATACTTTCTTTCAACATTTATTTAGCATAATTTTCTACTCAGACTCAGACTTTTTTGTTATTTATAAGTTTAGTTAGGTTTTGTTTTTTTTTAATATATAATAATTAAAGTTTTAGTACCTCTAGAGTCATTCGTGAAATAATTTTCAATATTATTATAATTTCATTGATTATAAATTATCTGAATCTCTTGCAAGTGCAACTGATATACAAGAATTTTTTCGAGTTGTTATTGTACCAAAGTAGATTTACTAAATTACAATGGAGAAGATGGTTATATGTTTATGTAATGAGCAAAACGTGTTATTCCAATTATTAACGTTTTTAATAATAAATATTTCACTTTTTTCTCAAGTTGCTTTTTATTAAAAATGTTAAATTTCGAATATAAATATGAAATCTTTAGTCAAAAATGTAATTATTCCCTAAAACCATTTCTCACAATTAAAATGTTATTATGGACAATACGATGGGGGCCTCGAATATGGTAAATCTGTGCCTGGATATTATACAATAAATTATTAAAGAAACGTTTTAGTATGATCAGCCTTCATACATTGTTTCTGCTAATATGATTAATTGATTAATATGAACAAAAAACGCAAGTTAAATGCTCGGAGACATGTATACTTAAATAAATACTTATCGTACTCTGTCAACTCCTATTAGTATATATTGTATGTAGTTATCAGTTGTGTATGCCTCCAATAACGTTGTCTTCTCATAAGAGTCCATAAGGAATGATGCGTATACCATATGTATGTATGTAAGTAGATGGATTGAGTGAAACCAAATAATTAATAACATCTTAAATAGTAAATATTGTGTTACTTTATTTATTCATTGTAGTTTTAATTGAAAGATACCATTAAATTTCTATAATAGCTTAATTTTTTCACAACGAAATTTTGTTATTCTTGCTTACATATAATGTGGGTTATTTACAAATTAAAGGTTTGTCAGTAAAAACATTCATTCTTAATCTTTGGAAGTGATAATGGTTTATGTAACAGCGTTTTATTAAGACAGTATGCCCCCAAGAATGGCACTTTTTATCGTTAGAAAATAATATAATTATGATAATTATAAATAATAAAAATAATTAAAAAGACGTAGAAAGTTAAATTATTCACATAATAGCATTTTATTGGATACAACAATCGTTGATTCGGCGATGGCCAGTAATAATAGGGTGATACGTCGTACTGCTGAGTTTGTATTGTTCTTCTTAAAATTATGAAGTCATCGTAAAATACTGCGCCTCTCTAGTTTTGACAGTATCACTTTACAAACTGTTGCTAAAACAAACAATTTGTGACAAAGCATTCTCAAATCGTGCTAAAATGTTTATGATTGTTTGGATTTAATCATAAAATGCAGAAGAAAACGTCTAATATAGCCTAATTACGCTTACAATTTTAATAGACATAAATATTAAACTTTATTTCATAACGAACAAAACTTTTCTGACAATGAGGTATTTAAAATGATTTTCTAAATTCATTCCTATACTATAATAAACAAACGAGCAGGACGCGCGAGGGCATTTGCATTGCAAAAGTATTTTGATTATTTTTAAAATACGTTTAAAGTGCCAAGGAAGAAATAAAAAATAATATCATATAATTTTTTTATAAGTAAATACGTAAATAGGCAGTCAATTGAAATAATTTCAGAGAATTTGTGTATTTATTAGACATCTAATTAGATTTTAATAATGTATACCGATAATGGATATACGAATAAACGGGGTTATTTCATAATAATTAAGAATTTTGCTAATTTTTGAAACAAGCTTTTGGTCGGTCTACATTCCTCAGAAATTTAAACAGGTGTTTTTGAAATGTGATTATAAATTTATGTGTAAAACTATGTTTTAATATTTACATAAATTACCCAAATCATACATAATGCAAGTAACCAATTGTAAAGCTTTTAGTAACAAAATTTTAGTTTCATTTTAATTTGTTGATCTTATGAAAAATCTATTTTTTAATAAATTTGAAAGCCCATGGCCAAGTGTATACAATAGAACAACTTCTTGAAGATGCACATAGGTAGGTTTCGCCTCTACGCTGTGTTGCCGCTAATATGAACAAAAAATGCATGTTAAATGTAGGGAGGTGTATAATGCTGTAACTTAAGTTAAGACGTATCTCGTATACAGCGAAGGCGCCGCCTAGAGTATAACACGATGTACTAAAATGTATCTATGACTGGGTGAATCGGTATTTTTCGACTCCGACCTAAAATTTGGGAAACGGCATAATAAATGATTTCCAACATTTTAAACTACATATACACGGGGATTCGTTTTCGCCTCCGTTTTTTCCACTTCGCCTCCAAAATCGGAGGCGATCGCTATGAACAGACATATATTCGGAGGCGTATCAGTGCTTTCTGCATGTATATATATATATATATATATATATATATATATATATATATATATATATATATATATATATATATATATATATATATGTAGACTGTCAGTCTACATCGTGTAACCACGCGAAGCAGAAGGAAGTTAGAAGTGACCTGAAGATGGCAAGTGTGATCTTGCCGAAACGTCGTCAACCATTGTCTGGTTCCTCTAGGAGCCGAATAGTGAATACGCGGAGTGAAACCCGGAAAAGTAGTGAAGTATCATATAATATCCGCGGAAATTTAAAATGTAACATATATATATATATATATATATATATATATATATATATATATATATATATATATATATATATATATATATATATATATATATATATATATATTTACATCAGTCTAACAAATGGACGTCCGTACATTACGCATTTACCATCAGTTGGACGTCCGTATACCGGACGTCCGATTGTATCACCTGTTCTTTGAATTTTTTTGGGATTACTAAAGCATCCTCTATCGTTTGGTGAAAATTTGTTTTAGACGTCAAATGACCGATTTTTACTGGAGATTGTGTATACCGTAGTTCAAGCGAATTCCACTAGATGCGCTAAATTCGACAAATATATACAGCTAAGTATATTGCAAACGGAAGGATCTACGTGTATAAGACGTCCGTGTCCATCACGAGACCTACATTCTTGCTGGCAACATCGCTTTTGTATATTTCAAGATTACTTTGATATTATTCGTGCATTTGACGTCTCTTTGTTTTGGTAACAGGATACGGCTGACCTGATTGTTAACACATGTTTTGAAATATTTATTTTGCCGTTAAACGTAGTAGGAAATGGTAGAAAGTAATATTGCAATAGAAACGTAAATTTTATCTAAATACAATAAATACCTAAACAACAAATTTAGATTTAATTTTTGTTTTTGGGTTTTCGTATTCAAATATTTTATAGAAGAATAATTATCATAAATCCTGAAGCCAACAGCTTTTCGATTTTCAAGCCATACAGCTTAATTATTTCTTGCATTGGTATTACTTACTTTTTAGTCTGAAGTTTAATTAACAATATGTTGCTACACGAAAGCAAAAGATTATTATATGCATGTGTATTGTGAATAACTACACGGTTATACACAATATATTAAATATGAAATAATATGAAAACAATGTTTTGCCAGAATTTCAATCAGGGTTTCGTAAACATTATCGTTGTAAAACTAATTTATCAAAAAAAATAATTTTTTTTAATGTTTTAGATAAAAATAAATCCGTGCTTCTTATTCTTTTAGATTTTACAGAAATGTTTGACGCTATTAACCATAATATAATACTATCGATATTGCGCTTCATTGGTTTTGGTGCATCATCTATATCTTTAATCGGCAACTAAGTATATTAAATATTTTAATAAGATAAAGTCTTAAACAAAGATTACAAATGGTTCACTTATTCAATGAATCGTTGAGTGTAAATCAGTTCGTGTAAACGTTCAAATCAATTACAAGTAAATTAAGGTGTGCCGCAGGGCTCATTTCTCAACCAATTTTATTTAACGTTTATGCAAGTACTAATTTTATTTTTCTAATTATTGTTTATATACAGATGCTACACAACTTGTTCCAACTTTGGACATAGGCCTCTCCATTCTCGTCAATTGTTTATGTTTGTTGCTGCTTCTTTCTAATGTAACCCAGCCGCCTTTTTCAAATCTTTTTATCTTTTTCTGCGTTGCGTTGTGTTCTGTTCCATTTTAATCTTGCGATGTTTTATTAGCTCTAGTTAGTGTCCAGGTTTGGCAGCTGTATCTAACGATCGGAAATATAAATACATTGGTTGAACACTACCTTTAAATGTTGTGGCATTTTAAGGTTTCTGAAAATCAATTTTAGTTTTCCAAACCGTACCCATACCAATCGTGTTTTTCTAATTATTTCCGCTACTTGATATTCTTTATTTGGCTTCAGGATTTTCCCCAGATATACGTATTCATTGACCCACTCGAAGATACAGTCTTTATGCAGAAATTCGATATATAATCCATATCTTTAATTTCTTCAGTGTTTGTCATTATTTTTGTTTTTTGGATGTTCATCGTTAAACCTATCTTCGTAGAGGTTTTTGCTAGATACTTGATTATTGTTTGTAATTCCTTGAGTGTTGTGGTAATTAAAACTTTGTCGTATGTAAATGTAAGGCGAGTTAGTTCTTTATGTTTGTTACAAATCCTGTACAATCTAATGATCTAAATGCATCCTACGTTGCAAGAATAAATAGCTTCGAAGATATTGTGTCCTTCGAATCGCCAAACGTTTTAGTTGGTTACTACTGGTCTTTTGTTCCAATTGTATTTTCTTTTATATAGATACTATTAGTTGCCCTATACTATTAGATACTATTAGTTGATACTATGAATTAGTTGCCTGTATCGAGAATCTATTCTACAGTTGTTCATGGCTTGTGCTACAGCCCAAAGTTCAACATAGTCGAATGGGAATATAGACAGGTGGTATTCATTTGCTTCTTTATGAGCGTTCTTACCGTAAGAAGAAGATCTAACGTGCTATATTCCTTCGTGAATCAAGCTTGTTCAACTGGTCGATACGAATCCATATTAGGCGTTAATCGGTTAATGATATTTTTATAAAAAAAAAACTTAAGATAGCAAAGAGATAGGCCGATAGTGTTCTCATTCAACTCTGTGTCACTTCTTGTGTAATAAATGTTTAATAAAACCATCTCATTTATTTTTAAAAAGAAAAAAAAAATTATTTTTAGATTGCAGAATAAAACTTGCAGCCGAAAGAAACTTTTACTTCCATTGAATCAAGTCGGTGTATGGTACAGAAATCATGCAAAGATTCTATAGAAACTCCATCATTTCCATCTCAAGAAATAGATTAAGATATCTTGGAAGATTATCTGATAGCTTTTAACGTGATCTTTAATAGTTTCAATCTGTGTATTTACGGTAAATTTGGTTGCTTTTTTACTTTCATTGTTGTCTAATAAAACCATCTCATTTATTTTTAAAAAGAAAGAAAATGTATTTTTAGATTGCAGAATAAAACTTGCAGCCGAAAAAAACATTTTGAGAGAACAGTTTTATGACAGTCTTATACTAATCTGTATGTATATTTGTTACTTTACCACTAATTATGTAGACAAATTATTTTGTTAGTTATACAATATACTTTTGTTACAAATAATTGCAAGCAGAAAACAAAAATGAAAGTTTATTAGTAACTGATAAGAGACAAATAAATATGTATTACATGCGAGGCAGGCGCGGTAAGACGAGAGATGCGAACGCCTTATGATTATAGGCCGGCCGCGGGTCGGTGGGACATCACAATAAATGATGTCTTACTTTTTATTACATATCTTGATTAATATTTATTTAAAATTAATAAATCAAAGACCATCGTAATTGCAAAAAAACGTGGTTACAATTTCACAAGAATACATGTTTTGTTAAATGCTACAGATATTAAATGCCCGAGATAAAACGGTGTAAAGCAAAAACTACTCGAGTTTAATTAGGTTTGTGCAGTGCTTGAAACGAGAAATCTGCATAAATGTAAATCCTTCTCAATTTTCACTTATGCGATTTACGTGCATTTTCAAACGGAAGCTCTTATTAAGACTTTAAAATCAATAAGAATCTCTACAAAAATATACACAATTTTGTATTACAGAGGTAGCTTATATCTTCTATTTTCTAACTACGTACTTAACTCGAAATTTTTAAATAGTGCCCTTTTGCACCATAGGGTTTTTTGACAAGTTGCAGTTTTATAATCTACAGAACCAAAGCTACAATTCTATTTATTTTATACATTTTTACCTCGAAGTCCTACAAAATGTGTTTTTTGTGTTTCGGGGCTCCGAGCACTCTACTAACTAGTATGTCCCTATCTCTTATCTAAATATTAACTTCTTTGTTTCATCACTTATTCTGTCTTCACTAGATTTAGTTTTTCACGCTACTTTTGTTCCTGCATTTAAAAGCTTTTTTCGGTCTGTTGTTGGTTATTTCGTTTATGTCGTTTCTAGTTTTTCTTGCTGGCAACACTCTTCTAGACTTTCTACTGTATACTTTCTAAACTGTCTTTCCTTTCTATTTTTTTTATCAAATCAAGCCTTAGCACGTAAACTTCGATATACACTACCTGAGATGAAGTAGTCTATTTCATTTTGGGTCGTTCCATCAAGAGAGATCCACATCTATTTTCGACTAGCTTTTATTTGAAGCTAGAATATTTCGGATTCGCCAAAATTTCATACTAATTTGCCATTAAAGTCACCTAAGGTGATGGCTGGTTTTATCTTTTCTTCGTCTAAAGCTTTCGTTAGTTAGAAGGCTTCAAGTTTTTCTTCTGCGTGTGCAGATGTTAGCGCATAAACCTAAATCATCTTTAATCTTATATAACAACTTATTCAACTACGATATAAGCGACTCTGCCGGATATGGTTTCAGACTTGACCACTTGAAATGCAAGTTCTTTCTTTATTGGAAATCTTACGCTTCCATATGCTTCGTTTCGCCTTGTAGTAGAATGTGATTCCTAAATTTAGTTCTATACATTGTTCTCCTCTTCTTTCTATTTGCGAAAGCACACTATATCCTTTTCTACTTTTTTAGTTCTTCTAATTCATAACCGACGGTTTTAAGCCGAGAAAAAGGTAACATCGTTACCGAAATACGTATTGAGCAATAGTTAAATAGGTACATTGTGTAGTTCGGAGACACCATTTAAAATATTGTGTTATGATAGACCATAGTCTTTACAATCTATTACTATTGCATTAAAATATACATAATCAAGAATTTAAATATGAATTAACTCCTGAAGATAACTGCTAAATTTTATTATACTCGGCGAGAAACTTGGAGAAGCTTTCGCTGTAAGTTAGTTTTTAAATTGATATTCTTGATACAATATCTTATTATATATTTGTATTGTAGTATTAGAAAGTATTTACCTACTAGAAAAAGATAAGATTTTGGAAGACTGAAAGACAAAATTAGCCCCAAAAAAGGTGTTGGCCAATACTAGGTGTTGGCCCTAGCTCCCAGAAAACTTCATTAACTGCTACAAAGTTTAGCACAAAATTAAATCAATATGCCAATGCATATAGCCTGTTAGCACATATGTAAAGCAAGGAAGGATTGTCATTAGCAACTAAAAAATATGAACCAAATTTCAAAATCAATTACCAAAAGGATTACAAAGATATAGGCTAATTTAACTTGATAATTCCATTCAAATCAACCAATTGCTATTGTTATTGAGATGTGTGATCCGAAGAAGAGAAAATGTGGCATAATTATTGTGGTTGCTCAAAATTTTATAGAAATTTCAAATAAAATATTATCGTAAGGTTAAGAGGTTAAGAGATTCAAGACAGTAGAAGTTGAAAAAAAGGTAATTAAAAACTGTCAAACTCACAATTTGCTGTTGCAAGTCTAGTGACCAAACAGAGACAAAACATCATAAAGGAAGTTTCTGAGGTACAAGATGGTTACATGAATTTCTCGTCGTTTGTTTATAAATCTCAGATAATCTAAATTCAATAGTAAAATGGTATTTTCTTTTGTTGCTAAATAACGTTATATCTATTCTTATATTTAAAAGGGTGTCTATAAACTACATATTTGTGTTTGACGTAACAATGCCAATACATATTTCGGAAACAAGGTTATTTTATTATTATAACCCTCTCTTCAGTGGGTACAAATGAAAGCATGGCGTTTAAGAAATATGTACTAATACAAAAGGGACAACCATCGGCCTTGGCTATTATGGGATCCATGTGTTACATAAAGATTTCTGACCTAAAAATATTTTGTTAGTTTTAAAATTAGGTACTCTGTTTTTCTCTTACGTAAAATTTTATAACTTGAACTAAAATTGACGGTATTATTAAAAAGAAAATAAATACACTGTTTACAATAATTCTTTTTGTAAAAGTTAAAATTTAAATTGTTATAAATAACACAAATTCAATTTGCTAATTTAACCATTTCACAAAGAAAAATTGAATTGGAAGTTAGTAATTAAAATTGACGATATTATTTGTAAATTAAATGCACCGTTTAAAATATTATAAGTATCGTTTTGTCAACGAGAATTAAAATAGTTGAATACAACAAACTCGATTTTCTTATTTAATCACTTTGGGAATATATTTTACCTAAAAAGCTAATCATTTGTTTCTATCTTTGCTTACAAGTAAATCTTATGTTTGCGACCACTATTAAAGATTTAAAAACTGAAAGCCATAATTAGTAGTTTAAAAAATCATTTAGACTGACTCATTAAGACAGAAAGATGGAAAGTGGGCAACAAACAACAAACAAAAGGCAAATATTTTTACGATTCATTTAGTAAAAACTATTTCAGCCACATAAAGAACAAAATGTACCTAATTTAAATGAGCCAATCCAACAAGATGAGATCAGACTTGCTTCACCTAAGGAAATAATGGCTAAAATCAAAGCTGACTTATCTAATAAATGCTGCCTGCCTTCATATTATTTAAAGTACGTGCCTAGATTGTGGAAAGTTCCGGAGGTCATCATGATTCCCAAACCTGGGAAACCATCTAACGAAGTTTTATCTTACAGACCTATATCTCTACTTTCTGTAATATCGAGATAAATTACTGTTAAAAAGATTAAAGCCTATCATTGAAGAGAAAGATTTAATTCCGCCTCATCAATCTATCGGGAATCTATACTACATTTATTCATGGTTTGTTCCTCATCCCAAACTTCAACACAGTCGAATGCCTTTCCATAGTTGACCAAGTCAGAGGATATAGACAGGTGGTATTCATTTGCTTCTTTATAAGTGAGCTTTTCGTAAGGAGACGATTTGACGTGCTATATTCTTCCTGAACCCAACTTGTTCGTCTGGTTGATACGAATCCATTTTATGTGTTAATCGGTTATTGATATTTTTTTATAAAAAACTTTAAGATTTAAGATAAGATAGCAAAGAAATACTCCGATAGTTTTTTAATTCGTCCCTATTTTCCTTCTTGTGTAACAAAATGCTTATACCTTCATGTCGATCTAAACCTGCAAGTAGTTGTAATACAATTTGTTTGAATGGTTCCCTACTGCGAATTACACATAAAGACACCAGTAAAAGGTCTACCACTCAAATATGTATATTTTTCCTCGTCGCCTCGCAAGGAACACAGGCACATGTTTTGGCTTGTACGAATATACCCATATTTCATATGTTACAAAGATCCTTTACATAAAATTTCTTTCTTACTAGATGTGAATCATATTTTGTAGAATTCATATGACGGTCATTGTTAAAATACAGTTAAATATCTTTTTCTAGAACTGTCAAAAAATTGTATTTCATATATCATAGCAACAAGCTAGGAAAAATGGCTATTTGGTGAGTTTTTTGATCGAGACGGAGCCCAGATTAGAAACATCTCGTGAATGGAAATAGTTATTTGTGTATTTTATTTCAAGAATGAAAGTCTTTCGAAAATCTCATTCGAGACCACCAAAGTCCTTTCGATCACGAATTACGCACAACGTTTTTTCTGTAGCGTTATTAAAATAACCGAAAAGGTAATAAAGAATAACACAAGGAAATTCCTATTTTAGCGCAAAGTCGACAATTTGGTTGTTGCTACGGAAACGATATTGCTCAAATATGCATAAATCGCATGAATGCACGAAATATTTTTATGCAACTCGAAAATTTTTAACCAATCAAATTACAGAATTTTTCAAATTGGGACCAATGAAGTTAGTTTTATAGTGAAAAAACCACTAGTGGTTTTTTCAACAGTGAAAACACAAGAGCTTTTTTTTATCGGATAAATTTCTTTTTGTAACGAAATAATTTTGCAAATCAGTAATTTTACGGGAAAAACTGACCGAAGGTCGAGCGATTTTGCCAAATGTCAGTTTTTCGAGCAAAATTACTGATGGAAAAATTTTGAGTTAAAAAGAAATTTATTCTTAAAAGAAAAGCTCGAGTATTTTTTGGCAAGATAAATTAACGACTGAATATATGAATGAACAACAACAATAATTATTTTTATTGATACAATTAAATTATTTGAATGAACAGTTATTAAATACACAATTGTTATAAATAATTATAACTGACAGGGCAGACATTAAAGTGACGTAAGCGTACTAGATGTAGTCTGGTTATGAGGAACAGGCGTTTTTATCGACTGTAATTACACGAGAGGTCTTTTTTTGTCCGGATAAAATTGATTTTTTTAACGATAATTTGGTTGCTTGGTAAATTGACGATACAAACCACCTACGATAAAAAAACGAGTCCGAAGGACGAGTTTTTTTATCTGGTGGTTTGTAGAGTCAGTTTACCAAAAAGAAACCAAATTAGAGTTTAAAAAATCAATTTTATCCCGGAGAAAAAAACCTCGAGCGTAATTCGATGAGATAATTTAATGAATAATAAAAAGGAATAACTAGGTAATTATGAAGAAGTCAAGAACACATTTATTAACTTGAAAATGACAATTATTAAAAACAATAATCAGGTTCGAGAAAGTTAGCCATGGAAGTTTAAACACATTTTATCCAGATGCAAAGTTAGGGCTAACTTTATCCGATGTCAAAGTGACAAATGTATCGCGGCTTATGGGATTTTTTATACATGAATTAAATTATCGGTGATAAAAGGGATGCACCTTTTTTATCGCTGTCAAAATGACAAAACTGTCATCATTAAATGACACATTTTATATAGGAGTTAATTTATCACTAAGAAAAAACCACTTGTCAAAATGAAATGTCAAATTCAATTAAATTAATATTAACTACACACGCTAAATAAAAATTTGCTCGGTGGATCGTCAAGCCGAATACAGCTCGTGGTCTAATTTTTTCTTGCAAAATTTATCGTTTAAGACATTCGTAGCTTTTGCTTTTGGAAAATTACACTCGTCTTTTGCGTCGACTCGTGTAGTTTTCGTTGCAAAGCTACTCATATCTGAAACGACAAATGTTGTCGGAAAAAATTAGACCACTTGTGATATTATATATGAAAAAATGTCATCATTTCTTGACAGCTGTAGAAAAAAAAATTTTTTCCTAGCGAGTTAACGCAAACTAAGCGTACCTACTCGATGTTCAATACAATTCATGAATCTAAAGACTTGGTTTAAGGTTTAAAAACCATTTTTTATCAAAATTAGAAAAAAAATTTGTAGGATACGGATTAGGAAATGCGATTTTGTGTAACTCTTGTGTTTTAAATTTACGATTTTCATAATAACCGTAATTATCTTTCGACCAATAGAAAGCGAGATATACGCGAAAAAAATCAATTTTCATGACTTTGATCTTGAATTACTTTCGAACCGAACATGATATCGATGGCGACTTTTTGCATGTTACTTATAACGTCCATATAACGGCTGTTGTGTGCAAAAATTCAGCTTAGTGCAAATTCTTCAGAAGTAAAATGCTAATGTTACTAGTCGAATTAGAAATTCTATTCCTGCGCGTTATGTACATTTTTTAGTGCATCAAATTATTTCGTAAATGAAAGAAATAGCGAGTCTCACTTTTCATTCTTGTGTTCCCTGGTTACTGAGTTTAAAAAATGATTTATTTGAGCAACAACCTTAGTTTAGTCTTTTAAAAATAGTTCTGTCGTTAGCATATTTTAACTTACTGGGGTTAGTAACTTATTACTAACAGTATGTGATATCTAAAGTGAACCCTCAAAAAATAGTACTATTAATGTACTGATTTTGTTATTAGCTCTGATTATTAGATTATTATTATTATTAGCTTTCTAGTTAGCAGTTCTATTATCAACTCTAAAATGTAAGTTATTTTAAAATTCTAAAAGTTCGCTTGAAGAAATAAAGTTCGCCATCAAAGTAACAAACTAATTTAACATTATTTTTTACATATTTTACAGCTGTACTGTCCAAAAAGCATTGTACGCCCACAAAAAAAGAGTTCGATAAAGAAATAGTGGTTAATAAGTTTTAGATATAGTGCAAATCTTTTAGTTTTGTTATACAGATTTAAATATTTATTATGTAATATTATACTATGCGTTTAATATAATTTATGCTTTTTGAATAAAATTATTCTGAATATTATTTCTATTAGCTTGTTATCTCCGCATTCGAAAAAACATTAAAGCTTTAAAGGAACCAACTTGTACTAATAATAATGTATGAAAGGCAATAAATACACGCCAGAAAGGTTGTAAAACGATTTCGGGAGTTTGTATTTGTTCTTACTTCTAAACAGAAATATCTTAGGAATGAAACTGAAACTTAGAAATCACTATAGGGAATGCTTTTAATTCTACCCGCATTATCTTGTTGGAGTATTATAAAGAACTATATATTTGAACTATGAAAATATCGATGGCATTTGACTTTTGACTTCTTATTAAAGTACCCAAATAACAGAAAATTTTGAATTAGAGAATTTCAAAAACATAACATTACATTTACATTGTGTTCTTGTATTCTTGTGTGTTGTTTTTAAAATGCTAAAGTAAAAATATTTTTTAAGTTCTCTAACTAATTTAAATTTCAGGTAAGTTAATATTTCTTTCATAATAATGTATCAATCAAAAAATTTACACTTTTATTTTATAATATAAATATACATATTTTACAAACCAATTAAATAATTATTTAGAATCAAGACTTTTTCAGAGATAACCTGATATATAATAACATAAGAAAGAAATTCTAAAGATTCTTCCCTACTTCCATAACAATATTACGAACACCAGATTTTTAAAGCGTCGTAAATATGTCTAACAATTCGTTTCGCCTTAAAAAGAATAAGACAACATACAGTACAACAGTGTAAGAAAGAGCCAGATGTTTCTTTTACACCGACAACGTTGCAGGACGTCAAAATACCGAATTCCACATTAGTGTATATCTCTGGGACGTCATTTTGTCGGAAATATTTATATGGATATACACTGGACGTTATAAGACTGTATTATGTGCGGACGTCGAATGACGGTGTATATTGACTTCTTTATTTTTGATTTTATTAAAAATCTAACTAGCACACGTAACACTACTATGTAATATAGTGTATATACACGAACTAAATCTTCTCTAGCGTTATTAGTTGTGGTGGACGTCCAATTACTTAGATATGAAAGGACGTCCATTTGTTAGGCAGATGTAAATATATATATATATATATATATATATATATATATATATATATATATATATATATATATATATATATATATATATATATATATATATATATATATATATATATATATATATATATATATATATATATATATATATATGAAATACAATTGAAATGTATTTATTTTAAAATAACCGTAGTGCAGTTTTAAGAATATGATATTTCTAAAGGTATTGCACGTCGGTACCCGTACAGTATGTGTTTGTAGTAATTTTATGTGTAGTTGGTATTATAAGCAAGAGTAAAATTTTAATAAAATAGAAAAGAAAAACATCTAAAGTAGGTAATGCGGCACCTGGCCCAGACAGTTCTAGGGACCCTAGATTTTCTGTCTCTCTCTCTAATCTGGTGACTTTTTGTCTGTCTCTCTCTAGGTGGATAAGTACGGAATCTGTATGACCGACATTCTGTATTATCGGCATTTGGTTCGTCACTTGGCTAAATGGTAGCGTTGTTGCTAGGGGAAAAAAGATGGCGCCAGTGTCGTTTTACGTCGAATCTGGGGTCTTTTTATGTCGATCTCTCTTTAATCTAGGGATTTTTTATGTCGATCTCGCTCTAATCTAGAAATTTTTGTCTCGAAGTACGGAATCTGTATTACCGGCCTTGTATATTACCGGCATTTAGTTCGGCGCTCGGCTAAATGGTGTTAGTGTTGCTAGGAAAAAAACAGAGGGCTCTAGTGTTTAATTATTTCCACGGCCTACTAGATTCATATAAGCTTTACTTATATACGGCCGTCTCATTTCCAGTTTTTTCATTGTTGAAAATTATTACAGATTCGTACGTTAAATGGCGCCCACTGGCGGTAACTTTACAACAAAGATATTTGAAGTCAGAGCTCAGTCGTTAATTTTTACGTTATATTTTATGTCAATTGTGTCAAACTGCCTCCGATTAAAGAATTTTTACTCGAATATTAACAGTAATTATTAACAAGAAATTTATTAGCAACGATCAAATATTATTAAATTATGCAATAAAAAATAATAGGTACATTATATTACATTACAAAACGTTACATTAAAATTTTATTTATTATTTTAATTTATTATTCTTTCGATGTCTTTATTTTTATAAAAAAGGCTGTCAGTCCCCAAATAAAATTGATAAACTATTACATTAAAACTAAAAAACATACTTTAACAACCACTTTACAAATACACCTATTTTTATGGTATTTTTTCGGTATGCTGTCAGTCTTTTCTCTAAAGTCAATTCTCTATAGCTGGAGCAGCCTAAGTCTTCTTTTATTTGAAGTATAAATTGTAGTCTAGGTGTAGCTAGGGTGTTCTTTCCTTCGATCATGCTTTCTATTACTATTTTTAGATAATACCCGAAAGTCTTAAAGTGCCTTATTAATCTATCTTTGCTTCTCATGGTCTTCTTCATTAACTATCTTTCTTCTTGTATATTATTCTATCTGCTTCACTAATCTTTTTTCTTCTTGTACTTTTTCTAGTATCTCGTTGTTCGATATTCTGTCAATCCATGTTTCCTTTAGCATCTTTCTATAGCACCATAACTTAGAAGCCTATATACTTTTTTTTTCATTCTTTGCTATTGTTCAGTTGCGTTTGAGACCCGTATAGCGACACTCCATGCGAATATGTGTAAAAGTTTGATAGTATTGACTTGATTTTATACCTTTGTATAAATTATTATGCATTTAGTTAGTTCAGAAATGTTCCCGACTCCATCTTCTTCCTGGAACACTTCCTCATTCAAGACATGATACCAAAATCGTTAATTAATTATCCTTATCCTAGATTCCTAACCTCCCTACAAAATTTCTAAATACTTTCTCAGACATCGCATTTGATTTATATCACATAAATCAAATTCCGTATAAAGGTAATGCCTTATCAGACAAATTTTGTCAGTTTTATATTACTTTTACTGAAACTATTGTTCTAAGTCTCAGTAGATTTTATCAGTTTTCATGTCTAAAAAATGCTTATTTTTAGTAATGAGTGTCACAGTGAGATTTCTTCATTCCATGAATACTTCTCATACTTTTAATCATAGCTTCAGTTCATAGATCGTGCATTAACATTAGGTGTCGACATCATCTGCTGTGGTAATTCAAGTGCTACAAAACCTAAAGGAACATTTGTAATTTGCGAAAAATGAAACTGCACTTACTTAAATACTGTGGCTATCGTATAGTTATTAAGGTGTTTCTAGTCTAAGAATTGGGGCGTTAGTAAATATTACATAAACTCAGTATAATTTTCTTACATGTACGATATTTTGATTTCCTAATCCCCACTGTAACATATTTTTGTCATATCTATGTACGTTATATCCAAATATTTATGTACAAATGCCAATAAATTAATATTATACAATTGGAAATGACAATTACTGGCATGACGTATAACCTAAAAATTAACGACTGCAGTCTGACTACAAACCATCTTTGTTGCAAAATTACCGTCAGTGGGCGCCACTTAACGTACCGATCTGTAATTTTTGGATCCTAATTTCAACAATGAAAAAACTGGAAATGAGACGGCCGTATATAAACGAAGCTTATATGAATTTAGTAGGCCGTGATTATTTCCACGGCCTACTAGATTCATATAAGCTTTGCTTTATATGAATTTAGTAGGCCGTGATTATTTCTTCACGCTCTAACCGATTACGGACGTTCTGCTAATTGTTAATAGAGGGAGCCAAGGTTTATCATTTTATATTAATAAATTTTACCGATTTCTTAAAATAATTATCGTCATTAATACTTTAATTACATATAATAATTTAAGATAATTAATTCAGCATTAAAATTTTAAATTCAGCTTTAAACGCAAATGATGGACCTGCGTGATATAAACGAACCGTCAGTTTTCTATCTTTCTCTATCGTTATAAATTGTATATCTTTTAAAAATTTCTAATATTTACATCGAGAGATTGCTTGATCATATAGTTGATATATTAATTACCTACATATCATTCGCGGTATCGTTTGCATATCCGCCATTTAGAATCTGTCAGTTGTTGAATTTGAATCGGGTCCTATCACTAATATGTATTATCACCTGCTGAATTAACTATTTAAAAAAGAGAAAAACTGGTTCTAATGCAGAAAATATATAGACTTACCCTTTGCGTATTTGTACCACTACAAACTAAAAACGGGGAAACAACACCTTAATCACCAAGAAGGAATATTACACTAATTATCTTTTAAATTTAAAACTGGTCATTATTAACACAACTATACTGTATAACATACCGCGCTAAACTGAACTTATTTCAAATATATGAATCTCGACGACAAAAGGGAAACAAACACCCTGAGGCTATGTCTGCATTCTTTTAAAAAGGACCGCTTTGACCTGCAACGCTGCCTACCTGCTTCGAATCCCCAAAACAGGTAATTTTAATGGTTCTTTCTGTAAAAATTCTCCCTTTTAACGTAACTGCTCCAATGCTTGCGGTCCTCAATATAATCTTTTCAAACTTCTTTAAAGACGGTTTGTAAACTTGGCAAAAATAAATATAAAAATGCTTGTTTTAAATGTATTTTTGAGTTATTATTTTACATGTAGATTTTACTGTAATGAATATTATCTTAAAACTCTGTCTAACTGAGAAATCCTTTTTAAACAACAAGAATGTACAGTTTACCTAAAGAATCGTTTCTCGAATTTGGAGAGTAATTAGTATAGATTCTTTTTATTATTATACTGCGATCATTGTTCGGAGTTTCTAAATTCACATAGAAAAAAATAAACAAATATGAAAACTGAAAGCTGAAATCGAGACAATCATCAGATTAAAATGCATCCACTATACTACCACCAAAATGAGAAATAATTATTCAAAATGGCGTAAAAGCATACGCTGTTTACTAAATTAAATGTGAGCTGATTACGAGAAGTCTCAGTACCATCTACGATTATGCCCGAGAACATCCGACGAACTGTATAAATCTCATGACGTATTGAAATATGTACATCATTGCGTTATACCAATTTCGGTCATCACACACACGCCTACTGTCAGGTCATTGGATAGAGGTAACCGTTACGTCTACTGCTCCGGGGTTGGTTATTTGCCGGCTTTGTTATTTTATACGTGGAAATAAAAATCGATAAATGTTTTACTGTTTTTTATTATTTTTCGTAAAGTTACACAATATTACTAATATTCTATTGTAAATCAGCTTAAACTAGGTGATTATAGTTATATATAGTATAATACTTTATTACTCAATATAAACTAGATATGTTATATGAGGATGTTACAAATTAATTTTCTAACAAAATAACTTAGATCAGCTTATAAATATATATATATTTTAACACTTAACATTGTAACCCTTGGGATACTTAGTTGTAACCCTAAGCAGTTGTAACCCTTGTCCGCACGTAACCCTTCGGCTGAAACTTATGATGTTTGGTAGCTCCCTCAGAGGCCAACGGGTTGAAGTGCTGGGCTAGATAATAATCAAGTGCACTTACCTGAATTTCGCTTCCTTACAGAAAGGGAGAGCTAATCCAAATAATATAAACACAGTTTATAGTTAATAATTAAAGACGAGTTTATTTATTATTGTTAATTAAATTAGTACGTCAATTTATAACATTTTTCACACCAAACATAAATTATTGAAGTTTTATTACTTTCACGTAGCCAGAAGTAATATATTGAATTTAAATAATTGAAAATTGAAAAATTATAAAAACTTAAAACCGAAAGTGAGTTCCTTCTTTCTTGAGGACCTAATCAGAACTAACTTAAAGAAAAACCCTAAGTAAAAATGTAGACATTTAGAAAACAGTTTAGGTGACAAAACAAACTTAATTAAATTAACAGTGTACGTGTGTTTGATAAACTCCAAGACAAAACTTACTTTCTTTTGATTAATATTAGAAAAATGCAATTATGCACGTCTTGAAGGAAGTAGCCTTATCACATATGAAAGAATAAGCATTTTGAAAAAAATATAGAATTTCAGTTTTCGCAAAAGGGAAATATAATGTCTATTTCCCGTGGGAAGCTAGATTTGCAATTTCTTCATATTAGATATGCAAAAACTAAATTTTAATAAATAAGTTGTACCTTGGAGTTCATTTAACCCTAAATAAATATATTATTATAAATGCAATTATTATTTGCAGAACTAAGTAAATATGAACTTTAGCTAAAATAGTTTAAGAATAAATGATACAAACTAATAAACCAAGTTAGCTAATTATAATAAATCAATGTAGCCGTACTGGTACAATATTTACTTAATAGAATATTAACTATAGATTAAACTTAAACCTCAACATACTTTATTTAATCTAGTAATATAAACTTCATATAGGTAAGAACTGTCATGGGAGAACATCTTCAGCCTTTATCCAGGATTTTTCGTTTAAACCAAGCCATTTGACGCAAATGTCATCATTGCTGCGGTGTTTAAGTACTTTTTCAACTAAGTAAACGTCAGGCTGTTTGGTTTTCTGCAGCTCGAACTCGTAGAAAGCTCCTCGGACAGCAACCCCATGAAGATCTTCCAGCAGATATGTGACAGGTTTTGTAAATTGAATTTTAACTATTTTGAATAATTCAGTTGACCAGTTGGGCGTGTATCCCTTAGAAAAGACCCCTTTGAACTTACTAATACGTACGAGGTCATTCAAGTCTAGTTTACGCTTACTTCCTGCAGCGACATCCGCTTTTACATTAGTGTCATAAACGGCTAGTTGGGTCGTAACAGTAGCAGGAGCTCGGCCTATCGTTTTAAGTCTGGTGTTGTTATAGTTGTCAACTACACGCTGTAATATATCTATCCATTTAAATGATCCACGGTAGCTAAACTCTTTATAAAGCTTTTGCTTAATTGTACGGATACTAACGGATACTTAATTGTACTTTTGCTTAATTGCTTAATTGTACGTTCAACTATTGAAGCCTTAATTACGGAATATGTAGAGTAATGATTTATACTGTGCTCTTTCATTAATCGTTTAAAATGTTTATTGTAAAACTCTTTCCCGAGATCCGTCTGAAGATTCTTAGGTATGACTGCATTAGCACTCTTAAAGATGCTGCGGACCTGCTTTGTCACCTCTTCTCCGGATTTAGTTTTCAACGGTCGTGCATACAGATATTTCGAATAACAGTTTATCATCAGCAGTATGTAACGATACCCCTTATTTACTTTAGCATAGGGCATAAACTCGGCTAAGTCAGCCTGGAACAAATCCTGGAAATTTTTTATTATAGTGCGGTGTCTTTGAAAGTTTTTTCTAGCAGCCCTATGTATTTCATCAACAACGGTTTGTTTAGCACTCATCATAGAGTAATACAATTAATCTCAACGACACTGAGAGAGCAACGTCTCAAATAATTATATTTCGTTTTCATTCTGCGGACTACTGTTGCCGGCACTCTTTACAGCATATAACAAACGTAGCTTGTCGACTAGCTCGTTAGCCTTATTCCAGTAGACGTATTCGACTTTGCAATCGCTTAATTTTTTAAAATTTGACGATGATGATAGTCTAATGCCTAAACCTTTGATTCTGGGTAAGTTCGGTTTGATTATATAATCATACTGCCAATGTTTAACAGCTGTTAGTTTACCGTGTGGTCTATAGGATTTCTTATGCGCATTAGTAAGGGCTATTATATGCATATAATTATTGATATCATCTTGCGATGGTGTAGACTCTAATTCTCTAAACGTGAGTAAGTCAAACAGACCGGGTGTTGCTTCGAAAACGTTGTTTTTAATTATGATGTTTGTATCACGCATAGTCACAGGGGAAGATGCAAATGTCCACGCGTCTCGATCAATTTTATATCTAATTCTATCTAGTTCTATCTATATTTTTGTTTCCGACAGCGTTAGCTATTAACACACCGTAAAGAGTAGGGAGATCCTGAGTTTTATTAGATTCTTCTTCTTCTTCTTCATCTGCTTCCGATGATGATGATGCTGATGCAGCAGGCTGTTTTTTAACTTTCAACAGGGGAATGTAACTAGCAGTAGTAGTAGTAGTAGTAGTAGTAGCAGCAGATGGTTGTGTTTTAACTTTCAATAGAGGTACGTTAGAGATGTTTACTGATTTAGCAATGGTTTCCAGCGGCGATATAACTGGATTGTGCGTGACGCGATACATACGTTCTGCTTCTGCTCTATCACGACGAAAGTATGCAAATTTCTTACGTATAGCATTACGAGCGTGTATTATTTTACGCTTTAAACTCAGATTATACGTGTTGGACATGTCTGCGATGCAGAGACTACTAAACGAATCGACTCTAATTATAAACTTATATATGAATCAAAACCCTTCCGATATCTGCCCCGGTCTAGAGAGCAGTGTTTATTAATTACCAGGAATTCATGCGGCTCCTTCCAAGACAGAGAGCAAATGTTTTTGAACTGATCATAGCTAATACCGTCTCCTACAACATGATCACTAAACACGTGTTTTAAGTTCAACTCGTCTTGTCTAAAGAGAATAATTAATCTTTTCCTGCTTGCTGCAAATTATATCATCAAAAATTAACACAGAATTAGGTTTAACATCACCGGGGCTGATTACGTCATCGTTTTCGCTAAATTCATGATATCCCATACCTGTAAGCGGTTTCATAACACGTCTTAAGAATTCATATTTAGGCTGAAATAAAGACTTGGCATATAGGTAGATATTTTCAAATTTTAAACCGTTTTCGCTAATAAGTAAACCTAACATAGTATTAGTTTTACCGCAGGAAGATGGACAGCTCAATATTGCTCGACATGATATCGGTAAGAGGTCGCCATGTTTCCTAACATCCTCGCCTGGTCGTTGTAAAGATGTATTACATTCGTCTAGGTTGGATATGTTTAGTGGCTTATTTTGTTTAACAACCTTCATTATAGTATGCGTACGTGTCTAGTCACGGTCTTGTTAAACGGATTATACTCGATTAATGCGTCGTGAAGGATCAAACAATACGCCTTAGTTGTGTTCGTAAATGCGGCAGAAGACTCGAGCTCTAGTCTAATATCGACAGTGGAATCCTTAAAACTCTCTACCTGTCTTGAACAGTCAATAACAAAAACTGGATACGTTTCAAACGATTTGTAGCTGAGTAAACAGCTCTCAGCCGCACCTCTACCTATACCGTCATAGTAGTTCTCACGAAAACGAATATGATTCAAATACGCAGGAATGTAGTCCTTACGGTCGAAATCGAGATTTAAACGCTGGTGTGGGAACACTTGCAAATTTAAATACAACTTAACGTCGACTAAGTTCGAATGAGTAAATATAGTCGGGTTACCCGTTCTTATACCCAGCTCATGCTCGTCTTGTAAAACTACAAAGACCCAGCGCGGTTTCTCTAGATCATTGGAGTTCTTTACGCGCCAAACCTGATTTTTAGTAGTTCCCAACGAGGGTAACTCGTGTCATTCCCAACGTCTAAACGGAGCGATAATAGAAGAATTATCTCTTAAACTCTCCGCCAGGTTCCCTTTGCTTTCATCTGATAACAGTATATGCAGAACTTCCCACGAGAGCTTATCAATCTTGATATCTACATCGGTACCTGCATCACCTGCGTCGCTTTTATAGCAATTAAAATCGTTCTTGGAGCGAATTAAAACTAGCTGACAACTCATATGAGGTATTACTTTTTTATAATCGTCTGCAAATCCAAAGATATCTTTTAATGGTATTCTACACATGAAATGAAAGACGTTATTCCCCTGGTTATGTAACAAATCATTATCGCTAGTAATCCCTAAGTTCCATGCATTGCAGGTTAAAGCTCTATCCTCGGCGCTATGTGAAACGAGACCTTTTATAGTACTTGTAATGCCAGGTTGTTTACATACATCTATGAGTTGATTTGCGCCTAATATTAGTTGAATTTCATCAAACAGAGAGTGGGCGAAATTGTTTACCAGAAGGAATTGCTTGTTTGCTGCACGCGTTATGCTACCTTTAACAAGGATTTAGCTGTCATGCAAAGCTAAAACGTTATCGAAATTTTGTATGCTGATTCTAATGGTGTCGCTTCCCAAATATGTTTAATTTATCAATGGTAAAGGTGTCGGTGTTAATATGCATTTTACTTCGTTTTGACATGCAGCTGCTGCTTTTATCGTACTTTAAAGCCTAAAGATTCAAGAAATAAGCAGCGACCTTTAGTTAGTTTTAATCGGAGGTCTGCACTGGTCGACGTTTTACGGTGAATGACCTTTGATGGACATATGCTAATGTCTTTATAGCTAAAGTTTATTCCCATTTTTCACGTTTAAGTTCTAGCCTGATGCTCGTTAAAGTATCTTCAGACGGATTTATCAACTCTCCTCTCGCGTCTACTAGTCTAATGGTAATGTTGTCGATCTCGGTGACAGTGATGAGAAAGTAAATCACATGCGATGGATCCTTTTCAATCAGATAACCGTGTGGTACGCAAACACCGAATTCGAAGATTGTATGACCTGATTGATTGTTTCTATATGAGCCGCCTGTAATATTCGTGTCTACAAAGATGTTTGGAGTTGAAAGTATATCGACAATTCGATCTGATACTTGTCTACTACCTGGTTCTAGCACGCGCTTCTTAAATCCTAGTAGGGATCCTATGTTATCGGGTTTGGTAAAATCGATCAACTCGGTAGCGGATTCAATATCACATTTTCCCGTATTGGTGTTAGCTTTGATTTGTATTAACAGATCTCCCTCTTCCGGATCACCACTAATTTGATTCTTTATATAGTTAACGATTTCAGCCAACTCGTAGCTACCCGGTTCAATAGTTATTACCTTTCTCCGTAATAAAATTTATTTTTGCCTGGGTATATATTCCGTATCGTGTGACTTGTATATAAACCGACTAAACCTAGTGAATATTCGTAACGCACGTGATCTAGTGTTATAGGTGGATAAATACGCTCCGTAGAAAGCTTGTTCCCTGTACCGTACACCGTGATGGTCCGAGCCATACTTAACCGATTTACACTTTCACCTCTCTTTTATACAAAAATCGTAGACACAGATGTCCGCAGTTGTATGTATTAAACTTTTGTTCTTGGGCTACGTTGTAGTATACGGCGCAGCGAGGCCCTAAATATTTTACAAGTTCAGCTGGTGGTCTTAGGTCTCCGAAGGGGTCATAGTACAAAACCACGTTTCGATTCTTTCTGTAAGCAACCCAATGAGTACCCGGTCCTCCAGCGTCGTCAAGATTAACAATAGCTCTTTCGAATTGCAAAGGTTTCGTTGAAGGTAGACTTGTTCTCATATAGACACCTCTAAAATTGGGTATGTCTTTAGCATGTTTTATTATATCTAGGTCTGTAAGTGGTCTCCGAGGCAAGTTGTTCAGTTTTTTTACCCGACATATGGTTTTAAGTACAATGCAGCTCCGCCAGCTCTATACGGCTTCAGGTAAAGGGCGTTCCCGTTCTTACCGCCTAAAGCGATAGCTTCCATACTTTTATTATGCCTTGTAGTTTATTCTAGCTGTCTCTTATTACTATTAGCAGTGTTAACAGCTTTTGCTACGCCCGAAGCGCCTCCTATAATTGCTCCGAGAGCCGAGAGGCCAGCAAAAATTGGTATGAGTGGTAAAATACCCCCTGTAGCTGTAGGCACTGGAATAATTCGGGGTACTTTAACGTTTTTTCGACCGCCCACGTTTTGAATGATTCTTCTGGCAGCGCTTTGAACATGATGTATTAAGTCTTTACCCGTGAGTCTCTTGCTTGCACGATTCACTACACCAACAAGATTCTTTAAAACGCCACCTTTGAAAGTGACAGTTTTCTTCTTCATCTTTCTAGCGAGACCCTTTTTCGCTGACGGTTTCTTTGTCTTTACCCTCATTCCCGGCTTTCCTTTAGCCTTCATTATACCGGTTACAAACAGAGCTGATGCTTTTTCCCCTTTTAGAGTCTTTAGCCTTAACACGCTTCCAAGCGGCTTCTTCTAATACACGATCTGCCTGGTGTCTACTGTTCAAATCGGAGCCTTGAGCGTACGAGATGTCGTGCTGCATACACGCATGGTCCAAAGGATTTATACCTTTATCGCCTCGTTGTAATCTTTTATATAATTTAGTACCAGGTCCACAGTACTGATAGGAAGGAAGATGTAGTTCAATAGGCAGCTTGTCTATGAGCTTGTTAATAACACCCTTACCCTCGTGAACTAACATCTGGTACTGAGAGAAGAGACTGCTTGTACCTGTATTTATACTCGGTCGCCTCCGGACTAATCTGCATTCTGAAATCTCTGCATATAGATAAAGTCTCCTATGATCAGCCTGTAGAATTTTACACAGCAGCTTTTCAACATTATGTATTCTTCTTTGAAAACGGTATCTGTCCAGAGCTAATGTTTGCCAGTCTCCCTTTCTCGCCTGTCTGTATGCATACTCCCATACTATCATATGATGTATATTATTCATGCTTACGTCGGTGAAACTTACTTTCTTTACCATATCGAGGTGTTGCTGCTACTACTACTACTACTACATATCGCTATGTTTGGAGAGTTATTGATATTAGTAAAACTAAACTTTGTTTAAATACATTTTTTATTTCTTCAACGATACATTTAGACTAAGATAGAAAAAAAACTGATTAGCGTAGATATAAGCAAACTAAGCCTGCGCAGCATTCCCCTAAGGCTCACCACATTTCCTATCTGCGCTAATTAGGCATTTGATATGATACACTCAAAACTAGAATAAAAATGGTGTCCATATCAATATGATTAGGTCAACCGATAGTAGTAGTAAATTCCGTTATTCGTTGGCATTGTGCACTCTCTTTATGTTGTAAGAGTTCGTACGTGGTGCAGATTCGGCTATTAGGGCATCAAACGATGATCGCATAACTTTTTGAGTATCCTCGAGCGCATGTACTTTAATAATTTTTTATAATTACTATCTAGGGTATTATTCGTTTTTTCTATCTTTGTCAACACACTCGAATGATTAGTTTCCATCTCATCATTTGCTATTAGGAGATTTCTCTTTGTTTCTTTTTCCAACGTTGTTAGCAAACTGTTCAGTTTACTAGTTTTAATGTCAACCTTTGTTACCTTTTGCTTTAGATCTTTAATAGTGTTCTGAGTGTCGGTAGTCATTGTAATGAAGGTTTGTACAGCAGAGTCGAATTGAGCATCTACATAGGCTTTAGAAGCGACATCCGTACCATCTATAGGGTAACTTACTGAAACAATACGTTTGCCATCTGCATTAAACTGCATTTTATCGTTTGTATGCATAGCTCGCTTCTTAAAATACTGCTTAGAGATTACATCTTTATCCTCTAGAGGTTCCCCTATATTACAAATTCTTCCATCTTTAGCATTATAGTACGATCCCAATCCTTTATCCACTCGTCTCAAACATTTAGAGAGTAATTTTCTTTCAACATCGTCCGCCAGCTCGTTGGTATACTTTTTCGTGCAAACATCGTGGTCGTCAATCGATCCTTTAACATGTACTAGTCTTCTCTTCTTAACATCAATTACACCTTCATCGCTATCTGATAACAGTAGTACAGAACGCTTCGTGACAAGATCGTTATCGTTGATAGGAGCGCCTACATTAGTTATACGTCGGTTCTCAACATCGAAATTGCCCTCTGGTGTTAATTTGAAACCATAACCTCTTGGTCCACGTTTTGTTGCAACCGCTGCGTCATCTGTCATGCTCATCATAGCTCTACCGAAGAGATCTATTGTGTTCATGATGACGTATGACAAATAACTGTCACGAAAGAACAGAATACACCGTATTTATAGCTGAGATCTTCATAACGTAATGATGTACATATTTCAATACGTCATGAGATTTATACAGTTCGTCGGATGTTCTCGGGCATAATCGTAGATGGTACTGTGACTTCTCGTAATCAGCTCACATTTAATTTAGTAAACAGCGTATGCTTTTACGCCATTTTGAAACTCCGAACAATAATCGCAGTATAATAATAAAAAGAATCTATACTAATTAGACTCTCTAAATTCGAGAAACGATTCTTTAGGTAAACTGTACATTCTTGTTGTTTAAAAAGGTTTTCTCAGTTAGACAGAGTTTTAAGATAATATTCATTACAGTAAAATCTACATGTAAAATAATAACTCAAAAATACATTTAAAACAAGTATTTTTATATTTATTTTTGCCAAGTTTACAAACCGTCTTTAAAGAAGTTTGAAAAGATTATATTGAGGACCGCAAGCATTGGAGCAGTTACGTTAAAAGGGAGAATTTTTACAGAAAGAATCATTAAAATTACCTGTTTTGGGGATTCGAAGCAGGTAGGCAGCGTTGCAGGTCAAAGCGGTCCTTTTTAAAAGAATGCAGACATAGCCTCAGGGTGTTTGTTTCCCTTTTGTCGTCGAGATTCATATATTTGAAATAAGTTCAGTTTAGCGCGGTATGTTATACAGTATAGTTGTGTTAATAATGACCAGTTTTAAATTTAAAAGATAATTAGTGTAATATTCCTTCTTAGTGATTAAGGTGTTGTTTCTCCGTTTTTAGTTTGTAGTGGTACAAATACGCAAAGGGTAAGTCTATATATTTTCTGCATTAGAACCAGTTTTTCTCTTTTTTAAATAGTTAATTCAGCAGGTGATAATACATATTAGTGATAGGACCCGATTCAAATTCAACAACTGACAGATTCTAAATGGCGGATATGCAAACGATACCGCGAATGATATGTAGGTAATTAATATATCAACTATATGATCAAGCAATCTCTCGATGTAAATATTAGAAATTTTTAAAAGATATACAATTTATAACGATAGAGAAAGATAGAAAACTGACGGTTCGTTTATATCACGCAGGTCCATGATTTGCTTTTAAAGCTGAATTTAAAATTTTAATGCTGAATTAATTATCTTAAATTATTATATGTAATTAATCGGTAAAATTTATTAATATAAAATGCTAAACCTTGGCTCCCTCTATTAACAATTAACAGAACGTCCGTAATCGGTTAGAGCGTGAAGGAAATAATCATGGCCTACTAGATTCATATAAGCTTCGCTTCGAAGCTTATATGAATCTAGTAGGCCGTGGAAATAATTAAACACTAGAGCCCTCTGTTTTTTCCTAGCAACACTAACACCATTTAGCCGAGCGCCGAACCAAATATCGGTAATATACAAGGCCGGTAATACAGATTCCGTACTTCGAGACAAAAATCTCTAGATTGGAGCGAGATCGACATAAAAAGACCCCAGATTCGACGTAAAACGACACTGGCGCCATTTGTTTTCCCCTAGCAACGACGCTACCATTTAGTCAAGTGACGAACCAAATGCCGATAATACAGAATGTCGGTAATACAGATTCCGTACTTAACCACCTAGAGAGAGACAGACAAAAAGTCACCAGATTAGAGAGAGACAAAAAATCTAGGGTCCCTAGAACTGTCTGGGCCAGGTGCCGCATTACCTACTATCTAAGCTAAGATTAACTTAGTGTAGTTCTAGAAATATGGTATCTTGAAAGGTATTGAATGTCAGTACTAGTACTGTAAGTGTTTGTATCAAATATGTGTTGATTTGTATTATATAGGTAAGTGACAGCCAGATTTTGGCGGAATATAATAGAAATGCATGTATTGAAAGAATTCCGTAGTATAATATTAGCGATATGGTATTTCTAAAGTATTGTACTTTAGTGCCCGTACCGTATGGTTTGTACCAATTAGGTGCAGTTTGTATTATAAGCGGGAGTAACATTCTAATGAAATAAAAAAGAAATGCATCTAAGTTAAGATAAACGTAGTGTAGTTCTAGGAATATGATACCTTAAAAGGTATTGAATGTCGATACTAGTACTGTAAATGTTTGTATTATATAGGTAAGTAAAGTCAGATTTTTTCGGAATATAATAGAAATGCATGTATTTTAAGTATACCGTAGTGAAGTTTTAGTGATATGGTATTTCTAAGAGTATGGTATCTTTAAGGGTATTGCATGTCGGAACCCGTACTGTAAATGTTTAAACCAAATATATGTTGATTTGTATTAGAAGTGACAGCCAGATCTTTACGGAATACCCTAGTGCAGTTCTAGTGATATGGTATTTCTAAAGATATTGCACGTCGGTACCCGTATTGTATATGTTTGTAGCAAATAGCAATTATGTGCAGCTTGTATTATAAGTGACAGTAACATTTTAATGAAATAGAAACGAAATTCATCTAAGCTAAGATTAACGTAGTGTAGTTCTAGGTATATGGCATCTTTAAAGATAGGGAATGTCGGTACCAGTACTAAGTGTTTGTACGAAATATGTGTTGATTTGTATTATATAGGTAAGTGACAGTCAGATTTTTGCGGAATATCATAGAAATGCATGCATTTTATGAATACCCTAGTGCAGTTTTAATGATATGATATTTCTAAAGGTATTGCACGTCGGTACCCGTTTGTACCAACGATGTACACAAATTTATATTATATTATTTACTGCTTACAATGTTTTATATATCATGTATTACTAATTGATAGATGTTTCTAATAAATGTATTACTTGTAACAGATTCTAGTTTTAGTTCAGGTGTTTGTAGATTATAATTTCAATAACAGGCTAGTTTTCACTTACATTTCCTGATATTTTATACAAATTAATTCGATTTGGATGATAATTGCACGTGAAATTCCAGTTTATTATGACTTTTTTAAATTTTGCGCTAGATGTTAAAAATAGCGTCCCACATTCTCCTGTCACTAAAACAGTCCTATAACAGCTTGATGTAGGTGGGTTAACTGGAATTATACTTACTTGTATCTTCTTGACCCCACATTAGTTTTGTGTGTGACAAAATTCCAATAATGCTATTGGTAAATAGTAAGACTACATTAATTTGAATAAAATTCATTTTTTAATAATTCCACACACATTTATTTCATTATTATTGAATGTTACGCCATATTCATTCTATATTATTTCTGCAATAACCAGCTATTTGTTTTGTAATATTATTTACCGCTCATAAACTTTAATTGTACTTATTTTTTATTAAAGCAAAAACACATTGGATCACAGCAAATCAATTAACGACCTGCATTCAATTAGTATAATTTTACAGGTATTAATAAACATTTCCAGCCAGCAGTGTGCGGTGCATACAAAACAGTGGAAGTAGCTACGAAACATACGTACATATTGAAATTGGAGTAATTGAAATTTTCGATGTTCAATCGATAGATCTATGAGTTTGATAATTATAGGAAATACTGCTGAAAGGACCTGGACTAGGAGTGAAATGTCCGAAACGAGAACGCCACGAATAGTAGATATGACATTAATTGCGCTTCCGTTTCCTTCAGCAACCTTTATTACCGTTATGTAATCAGTATCAATAAAAATGCCCCTAGTAAATAGATAGATTACAGAGAAAAGTGAACTATTTGCGGCTATTTCGATAGTCTGGTCTTTTAAACAGATCTTTATAAACAGCTCCGTAACATTAAAGAAGTTGAATGTTGCTAGATCGATTGTCCATTTCGTCGAATTTGTTAAAAGTATATCCTACAAACACACCCCGTGGAGAATAGTACATAACCTTCTCCTACCTACTGCAGGTAAAAATGAGAACCCGTAGAAATTGTTGAAGAGAAGAAGATCGGTCGTGAGATATTCTTGGAGGTGAACTTTTGACGGAACCGAAAAACTACATAAATATTATGAAAAATGGTAAAGCGACTGGCCTTGATGGTATCTGTACTGAACATACATTCAAGAATCTTGGATGCACAATTAACGAATGAATTACCAGCTGTTTAATATCCTACACCCTTAATATCAGACCCCCCCCCGTAGCTACTGGCCCTTATCAATTATTTGTTACTTATTCAAACTGTACGGAAGGCTTAACATAACATACAGTCAAACACAACCTACTACTGAAGAAGATCTATCAAATGTTAAAGACCTTAATATGGTCAGAATTATAGAGTTCATTCTGCAAATCATGTGTTTTCACGTAAACTTGGCTGACAATACTAGATAGAGGGAAAGAAATTACCATATCAGGGAAGCGTAATTGCACTTTCAAAACACACACTAATGACCAATCCTTTCCAATAGAATCCAGGCAGCTTTTCAGTCATCTTGGATTTTTAATTGTTTTTTTAATGTTACATGTCAATCAACTGCCGGATTTTTCTAGGAGTTCTATGACGTCACAGCGTTATGTCCTTGATACCGTAACTCCAATCGCATTTTGGTCTATTTCAAATTGTCTAAATATATGTTGCCTTTTGAAATCCAATGCATCGAAGTCAGAAGTATGTATTGGGATATTTCCAGTTACCCGGCCAATCTGCAGGTCTCCATTATATAATCAATCCCATTCTACACAGGTTATAATTTGAACAGATCTCCCGTCCGATTTCTGCATGTTTCTCCAATACTATTGGAGAATGATATTGGGAAAACATATTATGTTTTCATGTCTGGGAATATTTTCCCGATAGACTTTACATTGGTGCTTCACTCAGTGCTCAATGTATGTTCTAGCTATACATTTGGATGTACCTAGAGCAGGGTCTGGGCCAAAACCCTGCCTTGGTACTTAGTGTAATGTCTAGAGTGCTGGACTTTGATCCAAGCGGCCCGAGGTCGATTCCCGGTGCCGGCAGATCTGGTTAAGGTTTTCTGCAGTTTTCCTTAGCTGTGACACAAATGTGGTATTTGCGCCGTTCCATCTGTAAGTCGGCTACAGCCGCACTTAGAGCCTACGTAATAATAATAATCTCCCCCTCCCTCCCGCACAAGCTTATAGCTTCTGGCGCCTGGTTTCCAGGCTATGATCACTGATCCTCTTTCTGCAAATCTCTCATTTTCTTTCTTTCTCATTTTCTAAGATCGCAAGGTGGCCCGGCGCTCAGATCCTTTCTGTTCTGTCCCTTTCTGAGAGAGTTATGAGTTTACTAAGACTTACCAAACTAGTTGGGGCACCACCCTGTAGTTGGACGAAGCCTTCAGGGCAGCTAGGCTGCCTGTAGATGTATTGATACCCTTGTCCACGTAGCCCCTTTCATTATTTATTCGAATACATTTTGCAATATTGCATATGTTTCTGTTTAGAAGACAGATCATATCTACCCGTGCTGATTTTATGCCTTCCTGACATTGCCCTTGAAAGGTTTTGAAAAGAGCATCAGGGGCCATGTGGAGTTTTCTGATGTCTAATATTGATACTCCCACTAGTCTCTTTTCTATATTATTGTTTCCTGCGTTGTTTTTGTCCACGAAACCAACGCTGCCAGTCATTGTTGGCCCGTCACCACCCCGTTACACACCTAGCACGACATGTTGCTCTTAATTCCTACTTCTTGCTATAAGCCTCTCTACCAGTCACACTTTCTTAGCTGCTCTTAGAAGCTGCTGGTTCAATATAAGTTTTGAGTCCAGTATAGCCAGTATATACCAAATACTTCAAATTACCAGATAGATTTAGGTTCATGCCCTGAAGTGAGAAGTGTTATACTTAATTCCTCTAATCTCCTACTCGTTATATTCAGGGCGCTACTAGCCATACACCTGTTTTCTAGTTCCTTCGTCATTCTATTCTTAACTGTAGAGAATAACTTGTCCTGTATGATGATGATTCAGTCATCAGCATATTTCAAAATTAAGTGAACCTTGTTGATTAGTAATATTAACATCTCCTGAGCAACCCCACCCATTAAAGTTTTAGCATTCAGCTTTCTTGATCCACTTCCAGCAAGTCTTCTAAATTTCACATGCTCTAAAATTGCTAACAATGGAATTAAAAGAAATACTGCTGAGTGCTGAGCACCCCCTATATTCTTCCTGGAAGCTAGATAATTTCATGGACCATTCAAAAGCTGTATATATATGTATGTCCTACAAATCACTGGGACCAGATTGTGTTTATCCAATACTGATACATGTTATAACCTGGCCATGGGTTAGGTGATTAAAGTATGAGGTGCTATCAGAGTAGTTTATACTGAAACCTGGAAAAACTGAACAGGATAGGGCCAAACGCATACAGACCGATTATTTGTATGTTCTTTATACTTAAGATATTACAGAAGATACTTGATAGGCACATTAGAGGAGATATACTGTGGAGCGTCCACTAAATTAGTATAAATATGCTGATAGAGAAGTATCTACTAAGACAACACTCCACAAGCTAGATAATAAAGAGTATCACGTGTTTCCTTAGATATCGAGGGAGTATTCTACAGCACTGCATATAATAGGTACATCATCTTCATGCTACATCAAGTCGATAACAACCAACAAGAATAATCGAATCTAACTTAATAATGTTCGCTTCTGTACATTTGATTGTAAAATTACAAAAATAGGTACAAGTACAAAGAATACGAAATAAAACTCTTTTGGTTAATTTTGTAGTTCTAACCAAAGCCGAGACATTTAGTTGTGCAAAATCTTTCAATCTCAGGATAAATATAAATGCTGGATCACCATGTATTATTCTGGAGATCATGCAAAAAGGCAAAATATTTCTAAAAAAAATAATGAAAACATTTCTTTATCATTTGTACTGAGGTTTTATTCTGGAGTTATTTAACACAGCAATAATAATAATGCAATGCCTATCAATAAATAAAAATTAATAACCCGTAATAAAAGGTTTTAATCAATTTAAAATTTGTTACACTTTTATATATCACTAATTATACAATATTAAAATGAGAAGATACTGTTTATTTTAAGAGTCACTATAACTCATTTGTTTGGAATGTAAAGAACATAAAATAAATAAATTAGGTATGATAACTACACATTTCTACAAAAAAATATAAAATTTCTGGTAAACTGAGCAAATTATCATTTTGTTATCGTTTGTATAAAAATAATAATTACATATCCTAGGTAAGTCGTACATATTAATTATGTATGTATCATTAAATAACTATGTAAAATTAAATTAATCAAATTTGTAATTGTAAAACTAATTTAAAAAAATACTGATTTAAAACCAGGTACTAGTGCCGGCATGTAAAATACAGGGTGTCAAGGAAAATACATTAATTAACTTCATTCATTAAATATAGTAGCTATACACTTATATAAAAGATTATGGTAAAGTCGTACTTATTACCGTAACACCCTAATTTATAATTTTTGTAAATGACGCTCACATCACCTTAAAAGAGTAATAATTAATAAATAAGTTTTACTCTATATTACAGATTTTAAATGTAATTTGAGTTTGTATAAAGGTTTCTCAAGATATTTTCAGTCTTTTTAATGAGATGTGATGTAAACACATTTGTTTTTAAAATATTTTTTTAAATTTAATTTACATAGGTAACCTACTAAATATAATAAAATGAGTGAGGTAGAACACAAGTCAGTCCTATGGTTACTATTTGGGCAAATTAATCTTTGGATAGATAGTAAAAATGGATCATTAATTGTACCGAATAACTAGAACTAAGAAAACTCTAAGATAATCTCATAATATTTTTTTTGTTTAATTCTAATGTAAAAATATATATACTAATTCTACATAAAAAGTATAAAAATAACAACTGTACAATAAATATTTTTGCTATTTACATTTATTATAATAACGCTTGGTTTTAATGATATCGTCTGGATTGATCTTTACTTTTGAACAATTTTATTAAAGATGTTTTATTGTTAATTTTTTATTAAATTAAATTAAATGCAAAGTTCAAATCTGGAAATTATTTTTATTGAATTGAATGTTCAATTTTTGCTGTTTTCGATAAGGCAAGGTCTCACTTGATGTTATCTAATTTATATTATTATTTAAAATGAAATCAAAATTTGAACGAGAAGTTATTATTATTAAGATTATTAATATAAAACCCTATATTAAAGATAAACATTAAGTGAAACAGAAAATAAATAATTATAATAAATCTAATAAATGGAATTTTCAATACTCCTTAAAAACTTGTAACTCATGAACAGCACAACAAACTAGTCATATTTTTTATATTTGTCTTATTTTCGCTGAAAATATATTTGTAATATTTCAATAGTCCTATGTAGATTAAAATCTCCAATACCACTCCAGTTTTCTGCAGTCTAGTACAGTTAATAATTCCTATTCTTCTTATCAGTTAGTGAATTTATATCTTAAAAAATATTTTATTATTCCTATTAATCTTTGGAATGTGTCATGAAAATAGAAAAAGTGAATTTTTCCAAAGGGGGGTTAAGAGATGGCCATTCCAAACATTTTTACTAATCTATCTAACTAAAAAACAACTCAGATTTTAGTTTATTCATTTTTTAAGCACAATGAGTGTTTTTAAATCTGAAAAGTGCTTAGTAAAAATATTAAGACTCCTCTCCCATTAGCAAAATGCAATTTACTATTGTTTTCAAAGTAATTGAGCCATTGAATTACAAAGGTAATTGAAAAATTTTAAAGTTAGTTATAGAGTATATGTTTCATATCATTATATCTAAAAATCTTGGAATTCATGATGTTTAATTATGTATAACTCCAGACTACTAAGAGATTCGAACGTCTTAAACAATGTCTTCAAACAACGTCTTAAAAAATTCTCACTTTAAAGCGATTGATTTTACTAGAAAATGTAAGAAAAATGTAATCTTAATAATACGAAAGAGATAAAAAGCTAACATTAAGACCAATATTGAGAAGAGTATAAACACAGCGGCTGAACTCCGCACCTCGCTTCTCCACCAAGCGTGGTTGATTTTACCATTTTTCAAGCAATTCTTATGGTATTTTGTTCGTTTTAGAAAGACTATAATTTTAATATTTCTGTATTATCTATGTGAAAACATTTTATCTATCCTTCTTAATATTTAAGTACAAGCATTTTTCAAGCAATTCTTATGGTATTTTGTTCGTTTTAAAAAGATTATAATTTTAGTATATCTGTATTATCTATGTGAAAACATTTTATCTATCCTTCTTAATATTTAAGTACAAGCATTGTGTTTTCATTCATTCATTCATGTGTCTCAGTATATTTTTTACAGCCAGCGCTGCCTAGCGCTGGATGACCCAAACCCTATTAAACTACGCGATGTAAGAGAGGTGAGGATCCGAGCTTGAATTCTTTTTTCGTATTTCAACAAAAGCAACAATCAGTAAAAACAGCAGTGTTTTAAGAGTGCGTTAGTTACTAAAGCTTATCCATAAGGGTAAGCAGTTGGCACCTAGTATTACTGTATCTGAAAAAAATGTGTAACTCGGTGTTTGGTGGACATTTAAAGTAGTGGCTCAATACATTTGAAAAATACAGTAAGTTAATATTGCATTAACATTAACATTAAAAGCAATCTAACATTTTGTTAATTCTGTTCAGATAAAAGAAATTCCACCAATTTAGCATCCTATCATCCAAACGAATCGTCCAAGCAATACAAGCTTACTGTACAATACTCTCTTGAAATAATAATATTTCAATGACATTTGCCATATCACGATTCCGGTAATAATAATAACATATTTTAATCCTCTACAATCAACTGGCCTGTTGCGTAAGTAAATTTAACAATTCCGCATGATCCATATTATTAAGTGTGGCCATGTCTATACCTAAAGCGTCCGCTACGCTTTCCATATCCAGGCCAAAAGATTTGAGCAATTCTATAAAATCCATTTCCTCTCCCGTGAATGGATTATGTAACCTAGGACAGGAATGGTTACACTGCGGCCACGTGCATCTTTCTAATCGGCGATGCGGACAATCCTCGGAATTTGAACGTTTTTGTGTTGTTCGTAGAACTGACCGTTCTAGCCGTGGATGGTGCTTTGTCGGCTGCTTTAACGTTTGTGATGTTTGATGTCTTGTTCCGTTTCCGCAAAGCTCGTTCTTCTCTTCTTTAAGTCGGCGACCTGAAATGTTATAAAGGGGTTAGTGTTGCATTTCGTCTCTTCTCCTTTCATCTTTTTCTAGCACTATACTCCTGAAAGCTCATTTTATCGTAGTTATATTTAAACTAGATCTTTAAATCTAAAATTTATATTATACTTATTAAAGATTATTAAGAAATGTAATAAAAGTTTCTTGTTAGTAAATCTCACCTTTTCTTTTTCCATTTTTTTTATTTTTTCGATTCTTCCTTCTCCTTTTCCTTCGTTTTTTTCTTTGTTTCGTAACATCTTCGCAATTTATCTCGACACCGTCATCGTTGACATCAGAATTTTTACCAGTTAACGTCTTAACTTGTCTTTCAACTAATGGTTCATCTGCAAACATGGACGAATTCTTCTTGCGCCTTCTCCTATTTTGTTTTATGGGTTGTTGTTCCCAACAGTAAAGGGCTTGAGCGACAGAGATTTCATCAATTTTGACGCTCAACCAGTCTTTTTTTGTAAGTACCGAATGCGAAATGCACGATGGTGCAAATACAGCCGAAACGTTTTCAAAACTTTGACGCAAAGCGTCTCCCATTTTATGAATGTAATCCCACTGCTGTTTTGTGGCTGGTGCGCCTACATTGTCTGCGTCCATTTGGGCTTCGTCGAATAGCCATTGGAAGATGAATAAGGGAGCTGAAACAGAAGTTCTGTTTTTACCAAATTGATATCAGATTGCGTACAGATTATCTAAATATTAGGCACAAATTAAGAAAGTAAAGGTATATTATTTTTTATTTAATATCATATGCTATAGGCACTGTTCTTCTCGAAATCTAATGAATAATAAACATCATGGCTGTCTTCATAGTCTAAATTATGGGCAATTTTGTCATCTAAAGTAACTCAGCTACTATTTACTGTTAGCTATATTTCCAATAGCTATAGATTTTAAAATCTATGTACACTCCTTTCATTTTTAATCTAATGTTAATCTTCGTTGCAAGTTACAACGAGCCAGGAGTTCTTAAACAATTAAGTCTGTAAACAATTTATAGAGCTATTTTTAAGGTGTCGTCCAAGTTACTGTTAGATAAACTTAGTCTTTATCAAGAACGGTGCCTGTCTTTAAAGTACCTACTTTATTTAGTATCTCCATGTCGATCATCCCGAAATCATTCGGTCCGTACTTTACATACATATACTACAAGAACGTGGAGTATTTTTGATATCCTGGTTGACCAAGACGTGTGGGCTTTTACTTTAATAAGATAGAATCCTACCTGCCACGTTTCCACGTTTATTCAAATCAACAGATTCATCAAAAGCAATTTTTAAAATTGGGCATTCAGCATTTCAGCATTCAGCTATAACACCTCTATTAAGGGTACAGCTGAAAAGGTACTGTTGCATCAAGTAATGTGTTACTTGTTTGTTTTCAGTAAGTTCAGAAAAGCTGCTATTGGGCGCCGCGTCTGGTGGGACACCAAATCGGCGCTGAAAAAATTGAAAGTTCAAAAATGAAAAAATTATTTTCTCATTACAACGATTATTACGTAGTATTAAGTACTGTTACAGTGTTATGGTGCCCGAGATTAATTACCGCGTGGTCGTGCGAAGAGTCACACTGTTTTGTTTGGGAATTTCCACTGCGCTCGCGTCATCGCCAAAAATACCTATACTCTAACAAACAAATGAAGAATTTAGGCCACCTAAATCACGAGGGCGGAATTGTAACAATTGTTGCTTTTGTATGTATGTTATAATAAAATGTTAAGTTATAAGGAGGGGGGCGCCAAATTACCCTCTCGCCCGGGTGAAAGTTTTACCTTGAGCCGGCCATGGGTACGGCAGATTTTTTCCTGTTTAAATAGGAGTTTCTCACTAGTACTCTCTTCTGTAATAAAAGTATATATGAAACTGTCAATGTCAGTCGGTGTAATATGCCAAAGTTTTTAAAACCCGCCTACTTTATAGTTCAATCGTACCAATTATTTATCTCGCAGTAGGCATCCAAATTCGTAAGACACTCCAATGACAGCTTTTATATGATAGATGGTGTCTACGACATCGCCACGGCTATACGTATTCCAGATGCGTTTTATAAAGAAGAATTTCAACATCCACTTTGACAAAGAAAAACAATTCTTTTATTCTTTAGCTTGTATAGCAATGAAAGTTATAAAACAATATTTAAGCATTTTACCGAGGGAACCAATAGTCTGAGAAATACATATTGGATTCAAACTTGAAGCATATGGATTTGTTGTTTTGAACAGCCAAAGTTCGTAAGTTCATCGTAAATAAATTCCTACTATTTACTAAGTCTCTGAAGTACTCAAAAAGTTTTTTAAGCAAGCGAGAAGAGGGCTGGTAACTCTTACAGAAATATACAACATAAGCTTGCAAAGACTAGGAGGGAAGTATTCGTGTGATGCGTTAATACATTAGTTGATCAAAAAGTGAATGCTGGGAAAGGTTACTCTTAGAATATGATCGAAATAGAAAACTATCCTCTGTGAAACAGTTTCAGAATCAAGTCATAAATAAGACTGCTGCGGAGATTTATTGAGAATTTACAACAAAAAGACTAATTATTCAGTTAAGTCTATGATATGTATAATTTTTACCTGGACCTTTTTTAATAATGGAGTATTTTTGTAATGGGCTGTACTGAAATTTTTGTGTCCATGTCTCTTATATCGAGTGTCTTTAATATCGAGGTGTCCGTAAATACATTTTCCATGACAATAAGTAAGTCGGGGCCGGTCCAAAGCGTCTCTAATGTAGATGCGTTTCCAATACTAAGGTGTCTTTAAGGCAAGCTTTTATTGTAACTGACTTCTTAAGAATTCAACCAAACGAAACTTTCTATTAGTGCACAATATCTTTAACCCATTTGCTTCTTATCTTCACCATTATTATATCAACTGATATAAGTCATATCATATGGCATGAGCTACGTTATTTCTGAAATGTTAGAAAGAAGTGTAAGCTTCCTTAATGACCGGACACCAATCCTTGTCTTCGGCATATTGATTTTCAAATGGGTTTGAAGAACATTCAAGAGTGGGGCCTAGATGGGTGGGAAAATCCCCTAGAGGGATTCAAGATAAAGATGGAGCATACACAATTTGCCTTGTTTAATTTGAATTGTTTGTTGAAATAAAATTGTAATTTTGTCGTTTAATTGTATAGCAGATGGTTTCCGATTAAAATCCCATATTAACTCTGTTTATGCAAACCGGATTTTTAAGTATTTTCTTATAAAACAAAATGTTTTTATAAGAAATACATTATATCCAACTTAATTCCGGTTTTCACAGAGACCCTCAAACATTCTAGCAATTTGTTTTTAGATTTTGGAAGAAGAGCATCATCTAAGCAAAATAAACCAATTCAAACGCTAGGTTGTTTTAGAAGAAAATAATATCAGATTCCAATAAGAAATCATCTGTTTTACAATTAACCGTAGAAATACAATACTATTACAAGAAAGAATAAAACAAGGTAAACTGTTAACCACTAAACCAAAACCTCATCAGCAAAGTTTTTGTGTTGAGACCGAACCAAACGAAGCTTTCTATCAATGCACGAGATTTTCAACCCATTTGGCTCTTGCCTCTACCATTATTTCCCTGAAATTCCTATTGCTGCTGTATACTTAAGCGGAATTGAATGGCACTAAATGAGATGTGTTATTTCAAAGGTACCAGAAAGTTTACAGATGTTTGTAGATGTGATTCAAGAACATCCAAACATCCAAAGTAAAATAAGACATATTTTTTGTAATACAATTGTAATTCTGCATTCAATTGTGTAGCAGATGGTTTCTTACTGAATATTATCAATTATTTTGCTCAAATTGGAGAATCTGATGTTTGGATTTGTTTATTACAGTTAAATAATCACATTATGTTGCAATTTAAACCTAAAAAGAAGATAATTGTGCTATTTTTAAATCAAAACAATTTTCTCTTTTGTTGTATAATTTGTGTACAATTTGTGTGCAATTTGTGAACAATTTGTGTGAAATTGATGCACAATTTGTGTACAATTTGCGTGCAATTTGTGTACAATTTGTATACAATTTGTGTGCAATTTCTATACAATTTGTGTGCAATTTGTGTACAATTTGTGTTCAATTTGTATACAATTTGTGTGCAATTTGTGTGAAATTGGTGTAGAATTTGCGTGCAATTGTTGTACAATTTGTGTGCAATAGGTGTTCAATTTGTATAAAACTTGTGTACAATATTTGCACAACTTGCGTGCAATTTGTGTACAATTGGTATACAATTTGTGTGCAATTTGTGTACAATTTGTGTACAATTTGTATACAATTTGTGTACAATTTGTATACAATTTGTATACAATTTGTGTACAATTTGTGTGAAATTGATGTACAATTTGTTTGGGAATTGTGTGCAATTGTTGTACAATTTGTATATAATTTGGTGCGAATTGTGTACAATTTATGTGTAATTTGTGTACAATTTGTATACAATTTGTATACAATTTGTGTACAATTTGTATACAATTTGTGTACAATTTGTATACAATTTGTGTACAATTTGTATAGAATTTGTGTACAATTTGTGCGCAATTTGTGTGAAATTGGTGTACAATTCGTTTGGGAATTGTGTGCAATTGTTGTGCAATGTGTATATAATTTGTGTGCGAATTGTATAAAATTTTTGTGAAATTTGAGTACTTTTTGTTTTCAGTTTGTGTGCAAAATGTGTACAATTTGTGTGTATTTTGTTTTCTATTTGGGTACAATCTGTGTACAATTTGTGTGCATTTTGTGTATAGTTTGTGTCTAATTTGTGTGCAATTGGTGGGCCATTTGTGCACATTTTGGGAATATTTATGCAATTTGTCACCGAATTTACAAGATATCACCAGCAAAGTTCTTATGCTCAGACCGGATAAAAATAATGATAAATGAAAGAAGTATATACAACATCTTACATGGGTGTACTTTCAGTACCTAACTTTAACTTGAGGTCAATTTCCATATAACTGTTTATTGATACAAATAAATAGTCCCTTAAACTTAAATTATTTGTAAATATTATAAAGCTAACAAAGCTAATAAATATAAAAGCTAAAATTGATTTATCATTTAAGGCTGACAATTATTATTATTACAATAAATTGTTCATTGTACTTACTCTTTAGAGTGGGATACAATCTGTAACCAAAATAACATCGCCAGGGTTCGTTTTCATAAACCTTCCTACATCTCTTCGGGACCCTTCCTTGCCATAACTGCATCCCTTTCCGTATAGCTTCGACCGCAGGCCGTCCGGTAGGCGCGTACGGTGTGCGATCTAAAAACCAACCTGAATCCGTAACGCCCCTAACTGCAATATGTCTCAGATTTAAAATATCGTGGAGCAGCTCCCTAACCGGATCTAAATTTATCATGACTCCCGTTCCACCTGCACTACTACCAGTCAATAGTAGGTCCGTGCTGTTTTCAAGTCCTAGGGGAACTAAATCTTTTACAACTTGTTGCACTACCAGTGTGCCCATAAAGTTAAACATCTCATCCTTAGAACGACGAGTGCCGCTCCAAGAATCGCTTGTGCAGTATGGCACAAATACATGATTTGCGTTCCACCAATAAGGGTTTTCTTCTTGATACGGCGACAATATTCCTCCTACTAAATAAAAGATTGAAAATAAAACTTATTTATTGTCGATTTTCGTTTCTAAGTTCATACCATCGCGTGTATCCGGCCATTGTGAAGATGTCATGTAATGTCGTTGACGTAACCATCGATTTCTGCAACTGTGGTTATCATAACAATACCAACCACCTTCTAAGAATATAATCCATTTTTTGCTGAGATGTGACTTACGCAGATAGAATCTATAAAAATAGAAATTTAAATAAAATTTATTTATTTTAGATTAGTTATTGTGACTTACCCTGCTTGTGAGCCATCATTACAAGTAACCGACCTATCTGACAAGAACACCTTCTTTAAAGATCTGGTCTCATCATGCCCACGTGTTCCGGAATTATGGTAAAACCTCTGTATGGTATTAGTATTGATAGGTGTTTCCAAAAGTGCTTCATGTATTCCACTAGCGGCAAAAACATTAATCAAACCCATCCATAACACAATTACCTGAAAATGGGCGCATAAACTGATTAAAACTATTGGCGTGTAATTGATGGTTGCCTTGCTCAGTTTTAAAGTGATTCATCGCATGACTTCCCGAAATATAAATTTAATGTGCGCTCTTTTTCTCGGAGGTTTTTGTTCAAGAGAGGTAAGCCGCGCGCTAAAGATTTTTTGCGAACAAATTCTCGTTTACCGCTTAAATTTGTTTATAAATATACTTTGCTATTTGGGTTAGTCTTGGCGTTGCGGAATTTGTTGAATTCTTTACGGATGTGATGTTAATATAAATTTTGAAAGTCACGGCAGCTCTGGTATGTACAGCAGGAGCTCCTCTCTGTCGTTGTCATTAAAACTCGGTATACACCGATGAAACCAGCGAAATGTGAAACTCGGAATTTTTAGATGTTTTAAAGTCCAGAAGTGGACGAAGAAAATGTTTTTCAGAGTGTTTGGTTATTTCTTTAAGCATTCCTTTAAACTTAACGACTTGATTCTTGAAATAAGATTTATAGATTTTTTTGATTTTAAAGTAATTAAATCGCAGTGACTACTGCGAAGTTATAGTCTAATGAATATTATATCCTATACTTTTTCAGCAAGACCCTTCATGAATGAAATTTTAAAAAATTCTGCCTAAGATTGTAATAAGACTGTCTTCTTCGCACTTTTATTTTCTTACCATAAACGGCACTTTTTCATCAAATGGTACATTGCCCAAGTCATGAGCATAGTGCAGAATCTTCACGGTTTTCTATGATACGAAGACAACCCCTCTGCATAAATCGCTATATATAGTAAAATGTTCTTTTTATTTTTTCTATTTCAACTTCACTGTTTAGAGAACCAAGCACATTAAAGTGACATAATGAAATTTATATTTCATATTAGCCGCATGGTTAATTTGGTAAAGCGTCGATTGCTTCGAATTTGATTTGATGAGTTGAAGTTTCGGTTGCCCTGATGTTCTGGCAACAATAACATTTAAATTAACGCTCCGAAACTAATAACTGCAAATAACTACGAAGGTTTTGCGTCAGTTGGTTCGGCCTTCAGTGAAGTGCTTTTAACAACCTCAACCTTTACAAAGTACTTCAGTATAGCCAGTTTACCACTTAGTTAAGTTTGCAGCCTTCTGAGAGGTGCAGTTGGTTTGGTTTTGAAGCCTTCTAAAACCTAGTAGCGAAGCCCGAAGGCATATCCTCTAAGTAGTTGTGTATAACCACCTTACGAAATATCGAAAGTTCAGGTTTTTGAACCTTTTCATCGAAGTTCGAAATGTTATGTTATAGTTGTATACAGGGTGCCTCAAAATAAGCGATCAATAACGCAGAGGGTTAAAGAGCGCGTGAGATAGAATCTAAACCTGCAGAAAAAAACTCTAGCTTGAATACAATATTTATATACAGTGTGGGATTAAAGCATGGAATATTTTAAAAAAAGTGAACTCAACCGGTTTTTTTAAAAACGCTGAAACACATCGATTTTGTTTTTTAAAATAACACGTTAATATGTGCGATTCACCTCCCGACTTTTATTTGTTTCTAAGTTATGACGTCATCACAAAAAAACTTAAATGACAATATAGATTTTTTTATAGAGGAATCCGATAGTGATTTTTCTTCCCTTTATGATCATGCAAATAAATCATAAGGTTACATAACAAAAGTCTGAGAAAAATCGATCCGATATATTGATATATTGATACCATAATATCAATAACATTAAATGTTCAGATCGATTTTTCTCAGAATTTTTGTTATGCAACTTTATGATTTATTTGCATGATCATAAAGGAAAGAGAAATCACTATCGGATTCCACTATAAAAAATCTAAATTGTCATTTAAATTTTTTGATGACGTCATAACTTAGAAACAAAAGAAAGTTGGGAAGGTGAATCGCTCATACTAATGTGTATTTTTAAAAAACAAAATCGACGTGTTTCAGCGTTTTTCAAAAAACCGGTTGAGTTCGCTTTTTTTTAAATATTCCATACTTTAATCCCACCCTGTATATAAAATTATATATTATATTGAATTTCTATTTAAGTAATGTAAATAAAAATGGTCGAGAATTTAGATAACCAAAACAATGTAAAGCAATACCTCTCCAATATGTATTGCCGAGTTGACAGGAAATTCCGATGAGGAATATTGGTCAAGGCCAAGTCTTTGTAAACGATGACATCAACATAAGCGTTCTTGCTATCATAAACTGATTATGTTTATTATAAACAGTTTACTCGATGATCTTTTCAGTTTCAAATAAAATTGATTAGTAGTAAAAATCGCTGATACTTTAGCACATTACTTAAACTCGCACTTTAATTAAAAATTGCCCTTTAATTTAAGATTAAACATAGGATTTATTCTTCTGTTTATTATCGAATGTCGTTAAAGAACGTAAAATTGTTGTGTATACACACACAATTGGATGTCAAGTCTGATTTTATTGTAATAAATAATCTAATAAACGCAATAAACTATTTACACGAATGACTAATGAGCATTAGGTAGTCTTTATAACAGTCATAACTCCTAAGCTAGAACGAAATATTTTATTTAGAAGCACAGAGTACGATGTACGAATGAAAGATTGTTTAATACAAATTGCCGGTACCAGATCATAACCAGTACCTAGTATTTAATATTTATTTATTCCATGATGGTTTCAGTTTTATTGAAAAGGATTTCTGGAATCCACTAATTATTCAGGCTGCGGACAATCTATTAACATCGCATTAGAAGATATTAAAACTCGTAAGGTAATTTGCTTATAAAGCCGAATGGTTTTTATATTTTTCCTAAATTAAATTCTAAAAAGCCGCCCACACTAATAAAAATTGATCTAATAACTTACCTTATTATATGAAACCAAATGTTCTCTTTAAAAATCAGATATTTTTATTTTAAAGTTATTATTATTAGACCTTAAATTTATCTTAAGATAAACAAACTGCAACATAAGTAAACATGGATATAAAGTGTTTTGTTTACAAATGCATTTCAAGATCAACAATGTCATTCTTAGTATTCTGCGGCATACACAAAATCGTTCTTTATTGACAAATTATTTCAAATTCAACAAACTACAATCCCCAGTATTATGCGACATAAGGAGAATGTTTAAAAGAACGTGCAGGACTGGACTGAAAATTTGAACATTAAATAACTTGGAAAGTAAAAATTTTCGAAAAAAAAGTTATAAGAAAAGTCTTTTCTACACATCAACTATCTCGTAATCAAGTATTGTTTTCTGGACATTTTTTGAAGTTCCTTGAATCCAAGAATATCATTTTACAAAATGATCTATGTATGTGTGTGCTTGTGTGCGTGCACGTCTCCGTGTCTGTGTACAAAATACGAGTACTATAAAACGTACAGCACTGAAACTTTAAAACTAGCTTTATGTTAACCATAAGACGCGACACAAAACTAGGTTGAAATCGGTTAAGGAGTGGGGGCAGATATTGATCCAATTTTTCGATTTTCTTGAATTTTTTCAAAAACTGCTTTCACTAAATTTACTGTAGTTGCTACGTTAAATTGCAAAATGACATTTAAAATGAGCATGGTATTCTGCAAGACTTTCCCAATCTAATCTGTTTTCCATCTCGTATAATAACGAAGATACCAATGCTGATGTTATCAATTTCGGATACACTGTATGGAAGAATTCTACTGGAATTGTGGTGGCCACAAACGCATATGTAATTTTTTAGAGTTTACTGTATCCAGGCTTACTTTGACACCTCAAAATAACATGAAATTGTTACATTTTTGCAACAACAAATATATATAAATTAGACATTTTAGAAGCTTTTGAAACATAAACGCACAGTACCTTTAATGAATGAACAGACTGAGCTTGGTAATTCTCCTTTATTAGAAGTGTTAGGTATTTAGTATTTGTATGTATTGTATCTAGTTACCTATTATCTGTGTTTTTCCTTAGCAACGTGTTTATTTATCAATCTTATCTACCTTTGATAATGGCATTTAATGTCGAAACAATTGTAAGGTTAAGAGAATTTAATAAAACTTGTGAAACTTTTAATTAATCTTTTTATTTTATTTTAATATATGGAAATTGTTCAAAAACTTCTTTCTCGAGTATATGCAACCCAAATAGCAGAAAAGTATTAAACTGTAATCTGTACATAACTTGATATAATTCAAATATAATACTGAGTGGCAACTACAAGGTTAGAAAAAGAATTTTTTGCAAGTTAATACGAATTCACCTTTATATGACATTGTTGTATTTCCAAGCCTTAAAAAATCACGGTTAATGGTCTTTTTCATAAGATTCAAAGCTCCTAGCAGCAGAAATAAGAGTTTTGTGAATGTCTAAATTTTTCATTTTTTAAAGATTACTGCAATCTGGTTTGAGAATTTCTTATTATTTTCTGAATCTAAGATGTTTCCCAATGAGAATATAACCCAATCTACGTAGAGTTACATTCCATTCATATTCACTTTTAAAAGTATTTTACTGGAAATTGGCGTTTCAACGTTTCAAAATAATTAATTTTTCAGTTTCGCAATTTTAATCTTATAGTTACACAGCTCCAAAAGGATAATCTCAAAATTTCCAAACTACAGGGTTTCAAGTAAGCACTATAAGTTTCACAGATAAATTCAGAGCTACTTAGTATTGGAAGATTGAATGTTCTAAAACGTATGTGATCTGAATTTGTAGTGTCACTGTTTAGAACTTCCTTAAAATCTCAAAAATCCTCAGTTCGAGAATTTTGGAGAATTGTAGTTTTGAAATTTCTGAGTTCAGAGACTCTTAATGATGGCGGACTCAGTTTGAGTTCTGAATAATCTACGACTTTAAATCTACTGAATTTTGAAGTTTCCATTGCTTGAAAGTGTAAGTAAAAGTACAAGAGTTTCAGTATTTAGCTTTAGTTTTCAGATTTTCAGTAGTGCTTCAGTTCAATTTTCAGACTTTCGAAATTCTGGATTTCTACCGATTCCCGATTTTCTCCAGATTTAAAAGTTCAGATTTTGAAGGTTTCAGCTTATAAACAAGAGAGCTCGAGGTTTAAAGCATTTTTAACACTTCCAGATTCAATAGTTTTAATGTTCAGTAGTTAATTCAGTAGTTTACATTGCATTAGCTGCAAGATGGCATTGACAAAAAGTCGGCCCTATTATGCGGTCACCAAAGACGCCCAATCAGACATTAACACTAAAGCCAAGAAAACCTTTAAAAAATAGCTAACATTTTGTCTTCAGAGCTAACTATGGTAAAAAGCAATAATGCACACATTTTGATATTTTGCGAAGGAGCACAAGAAAAAGTCTCAAAATCCGGGCATACAGTGGGATTCCATTTGAAAATCATTAATTATACTGATTAAAGAATTAAAATTAAAACTAAAATACTGTATAATGGCGAAAATGTAAAATATGAGCACCTTCCTATTTTACTAGTGCTAACTGATCAGTCTAGCAGTGAATAAACTGGTTCATAGCCTTCTAGATTCATGAAACATAATCGTACTAATGATCCGTACATTCAAAATATCCAAAAATATATAGGTATATACAGACTCAAATTCAAATCAAAAAGTTGATGTCACGTCCGGCAATACTCATGCCGTAATTTAAACTTTTAAATTTCATGATCATTTAAATGAGAATTATATAAGCGTGAGAACATGGCGTAGAACACCTAATGTACTACTTTACAGTACTGCAAACGCACTTTCAAGATTTTTGTAGGCAGAGCTAGGCTTACTTAATAAGATGTAAATATAAAATCAAAAGGAGTGATTTGTAATGAATAAACAATACACAGGGTATTCCGTAAACCTTCTACACTCATCCTTCGGACAAGCATTCGACTATCGCCATATAGTTAAAAAAAAACTTACTATTATAGTTCTGACTCTAGTCTACGAAACCAGAATTAAAATTGGAAATGGCGCTATCTGGGTTTTTCTAAATGGATCTAGTAACTCTTATAATGCCAATCAATAGTACCTTAAATGTGATTTTAATTTAAAAGAATTATTGAAGTAACATAGGTCTAAAATGCATAATTCCTACACTCAACCATTCGAGCAAGCTTTCGACTATCTCAATAAAATTAAAAGAACTATACATATGGGTTATTCTTTCTCAACTCAACCACCGGATAGGTCCAAAAATTGGCGGAACTTAGAAAAGCATGCGGGGGCTCATTTTAAAGCTTGAAACCTCTACTTTTGAATGTCACATGGCTCCTATAAAAAAAATTGTATTTGATCCCTAAAACAGGGTAAACACGTATCCAGTTCCAAAAAATACATTTTGAAAGTTGGAAAAATTATAAAAAGAAATCTATTTAAATTTTTTTTAACGGCATCGCATTCTCCACTGCGTTTATTCCTGGAGTGCTTCAATTCAGAGCAAAATTGAGAACAACAATTTGCCATTTTTGAAAGTTTATCATTTTTTAATCGAAAATGGCGTCAGATAGAAAAAATGATAAGAGTAAAAAATGCTGATTTTTACTCAATGAATACGAGAATAAAATTACAGATATACTGGGAAAATGCGCCGCGAGTTCTAGAATACTGTAGAAGGCTGTCGATGTGGCGAGAACTCTCGCGTGGTTTCCGCGTTCATTACAATATTATTTATACCCATAGATAGATAGGTGACTCCTATAAACATAATTTGCAAAATCGCTTTAAATCGGTCTGTAATTTTTGTTTTCGTATTCATTGAGTAAACATAAGCATTTTCTATTCTTGTTTATTGTTTCTAGCCTTATTTTGTGGAACTCCATAATCATGAAATAAATAAAGATTATTAAAAGTTTCACAGTTTTATTAAAATACAACCTGACAATATTGTTTCGACAGCTATGCTGTCATTATCAAAAGTAATATAATTATAAACAAACACGTCGCTAAGGTAGATAAGAAATAGGTAACTAGATAAAATAATCATGAAATAAATAAAGATTATTAAAAGTTTCACAGTTTTATTAAAATATACCTGACAATATTGTTTCGACAGCTATGCTGTCATTATCAAAGGTAATATAATTATAAACAAACACGTCGCTAAGGTAGATACAAAATAGGTAACTAGATAAAATAATAATAATAATAATAAAAATTAATAATAAAAATCATAATTAAACATCTAATACTTCCAGTAACGGAGAATTACTGAGCTCAAGTTGTTCATTCATTAAAGGTACCCTGAGTTTGTGTTTGTATATCTCAAAGGTTTCTAAAATGTCTAATTTGCGTTTGTTATTACAAAAATGTAGGAATTTAATATTATTTTGAGGAGTCATTGTGTGATTTTGTTCTAAAAGGTGTTTGGCGTATCAGTCATCAACATAACGAAACCAGAAGATAATGTGTTTAGAGAGGTTTAATTCAAATATTCGATCTTCAAACTTGTCCATAAATATGTTAGCTAATAGAGGACTTAGAGAATTACCCATAGGTAAACCATCTTTTTGTAAATAAATTATGTTATTAAAAGTGAAATAATTTTGACTTATACAAAGGTCAAATAATTGAATTAACTCTAACCTTTTAACTAATTCTATATTACTATTGATCAAGAAACTATCTAATAAAGGAATACATTCTTGTGGTGGTATTCTGGAGAACATGTTGCAAATATCAAAACTAACAAGTTTTGAATGTGGTGGAAGATGTATGTTTTGCAGCTTATCTACTAATTCTAATGAATTTCGATTTGTAACCTATCGTGTTAATAATCTGGTTCAGTTTTTTGGATAAAATGTGATTAGGTGCATTGATGTATGATACAACTGTCTTATTGGCATATTCTGTTTGTGGGTCTTCACTAATCCATACAGTTTAGGTATTTGTGGGTTTTTATTAATGATTTGTTGCTTTTCTAATTCTGAAAAGCAGATATTGCAGTTTTCTAAACCTTGTTTTATTTCTTTTTGGAATTTTGTGGTTGGGTTTTTGTTTAACGTTTCAAAATTTTCTTTATTAATAAATTCATTAAATTTTTGTATGTAAATATCTTTTGAAAGAATTACCAAAGTGCTACCCTTATCTGCTTTAACAGAAATTAGATTGTTCTCTGTGATTTTCTGTTTTATAGATTGAAGAAGTGATATGTTAGATGTGTTGTACATTTTGTCCTGTTTCAAAGACATCTCTTTTAACAAATTCGAAATTTGGAATTTTGCATAGTTATTATCATCTTTCTTAAGTATAGTTTCGCATTCAACGGCCAAAATTTAATGAATGAACAACTTGAGCTCAGTAATTCTCCGTTACTGGAAGTATTAGATGTTTAATTATGATTTTTATTATTAATTTTTATTATTATTATTATTATTTTATCTAGTTACCTATTTTGTATCTACCTTAGCGACGTGTTTGTTTATAATTATGATAATGACAGCATAGCTGTCGAAACAATATTGTCAGGTATATTTTAATAAAACTGTGAAACTTTTAATAATCTTTATTTATTTCATGATTATGGAGTTCCACAAAATAAGGCTGGAAACAATAAACAAGATAAAATAATAATAATAATCAGAATTAAATATCTAATACTTCCAGTAACGGAGAATTACTGAGCTAAAGTTGTTCATTCATTAAAGGTACCCTGAGTTTGTGTTTGTATATCTCAAAGGCTTCTAAAATGTCTAATTTGCGTTTGTTATTACAAAAATGTAGGAATTTAATATTATTTTGAGGAGTCATTGTGTGATTTTGTTCTAAAAGGTGTTTGGGGTAATTCGATTTTTCAGGATGTTTATTTTTGTAATGACGTACGTGTTCTTTATATCTTATGTCAAAATTTCGAAGTGTTTGTCCAATATATACAGAACTACAAAAAGATCAATTTAAACGGTAAACCCGATTTCATGATATCATGTGTTCTGTCTTTAGCATTAAATAAAAATAAAAAAGTGTTAGTGTTGGTTTTAAATGTTATTTTATAATTGTTGGTTTTTCTTAGTATATGTGCAATTTTTTCTGATATTTTGCCAAAATATGGTATAGATATGTAATTTGTGTCTTCTGTTTGATTGTCAATGGGATATATTCTTTTGATAGCTAACCTATAATCTTTTTGTTTAATTAAAGTGTCAATCATGTTCGGATTATAATGATTTGCATGTGCTAGTTGTTTAATGGTTGATATCTCTTTGCTAAAATCTGATTTTGTTAGTGGAATAGTTAAAGCTCTGTGTACTAATGATCTGTATGCTGCTATTTTATGTGTATTGTGGTGACAAGATTCATTTGGTATTGTTATGTCTGTTTGTGTTGGTTTTCTGTATATGGAAAATTCAAAAAGATTGTCTGCGTTAATCTTGATATTTAAGTCTAGAAAGTTTATAGCCCTGTTTTGTTCTGTTTCTAGTGTAAATTTTATATTAGGATGGATATTGTTTATAAGAATTAAAAATTCATTGATAACCTCAAAAGAACTGTCAAAACAAGCTAAAATGTCATCAACATAATACATTCTTTAAAAAAATGTTTTAATTTCTATAAAACGTTTCCGAATTCACTCAAAACATTTGTCATGTTACGACATTTCCGACGTAATTTAAACACAGATTAAAACCTATTATTTTTGCTGAGATTATAATTTTTTTTTTTTTTTTTATTTGACGCCTACACTACGGGGGAACCAACATCTAAGGTCATCTGTCCCCCATCTAACATGCAACACGAATACACACATCCATAGTTGAGGTGACGGAATTTTCCAATTAGAAAAATCCCGCTGCCCCAAGTGAGATTCGAACCCACGACCCTTGGAACACGAGTGATGCACTAACACCACTCGTCCACCGCCGGCCCTGAGATTATAATTATATCTTGTAATCCGCAATTAAATGAAGATGCCTAGTAAGCTTTTTGCAATCCTTTGGAAAAATAATCGAACATTACCAGTCTATTTCCTACACTCATTACTTACCTCTGCATTGGTCACTTTTAAAAACTTGACTGCTTCATTTAGAGGTAGCCTAAAATTATATCCCTTATTCGTTTTTCGTTTGATAATATAAATATGCATATAAACCATATAGTCTTTAGCCAGTGTTTAAATTTCATTACGTGAGTGCATTGGCTTCGATTTCTTGTCGAATATGATTCTTCAGATAGAAAAAAAATTGATCGGACTTTTAAGATAGCCCCACAAAAAACAGGCTGGATTTAGTGTGCTTTTTCTTGATGTTAAAATTATCTTGCTCTAACTACCATTGGTCATCAAAATCATTAAACTCTTGGAGAGCAAGGCCAAAAAACTGACAGAAAAAAAGACAATTCTGACGGCTAACGTAACCATGCACATGCAAATGCGCCTCATCACAGAAGAAGATTGTTGAAGTCGTCAAATTGTTCGCACATTTGTTCGGCACTGCTAATTGTATCGGGTAATCAGTTTCTTTTCATTCTTGCACTAATTGAGTATTTGAGGGAATATACTATGTGTACAAAAACTGGATAGGAATGTATAGCTATCTCAGTTAACTTATGGGAAGAAAAATTTGCACAAATTATGAAGCTTATAGGAATAGTCGTGCAGGTTATTTGTACCTGTGCCCTTAATGTGTCCATGATTTACATTCATACTGTCATTCATACTTTGGCTATTAAGTTAAGCCATTTTGCATTATATAAAAAATGACACACACCATATAGAACACTATATGGATACAATCTTGTTTGTGCAGACGTTTTCCCCTCACGTTATCAAAAAAGATAAAAAGTTGGTTAGATTAGTAAAGTTTTAGTAATTTTCATGGCCAGCTTATATCTGATTAAAAATTGATTTGGTGGTAACCGTTTTTCGAAACAATTAAAAAGAACTAAATTTGACTATTTTCTTTTACAATCGATTAGCGCTTTTATTTGGAGAGCTATTTAAAAAATAACAACAGATTCTTGGACCATATCTTCTCCTCTACATTATTGCGACATTAGATTTGTTTTTTTATTTCAACGTTCCGGTACTAAGCCATCATCAGTAACCTTCAAATATTAAATACGGACCTGATATTTCTTTCACTTGTTTTAAAAATAATTTTCATTCTGATAGTCACACCATACCATTTTAGCTGGTTTATTGTGCGAAATCTTTCATTTTTGATATTATTTAAATTCCAAATGCCTTAAATTTGATCTAATTTTATTTAATTTCCACTAATTTAACTTCAACTCTAATTAGGCAATCCAACGATCTGTCAAATTGTTATTGTGGCGCCCACGGGAATGTTTGCCCACAGCGACCATATTGGTTTCGATTCCCTAATTTACAATCTAACCTCTTACGTAAGTTCTAACCTAATTTTAAACTTAATATCTACCTAACCTAACTTCCAACCTGACCTTTAACTTAAACTCCGATCTCAAACCTAACCTTAACATAAGTTCTGGCTTAATCTGTAACTCTAGCTCTAACCTAAGATTTGTTACTTATGTTAAGGTCTAACCTAATCTATAACCGGTAATCAGCAGCAGGTGTCTTCAGATTGCTAAATACGTTAGCATAGACCCACCGCAATCAGCTTATCATGCATCTTTCATAGCATTGTTTGTCGGTACTATTGGTTTTCAATATTAATCTTTTACTGTCAATAGCAATATTAATCCTCATGCCTACCATTAACTCATCATCACATTCATATATTACCACAATGGGTAATATACAGTAAAGATAACTGGTAAAATGCTAGACATAGTTTTTTTAACATTTCATATGCTAATAGTTTCTCATCTTATCAACGACCTTAAAGAAATCTACTTATAGACAAGACATTGAGAACATCGTAGACCAATGGCACCTTTTGTTTGCTTAATTTGTATTACAGTCCTCTTTTAACAGAGGTAAATATAAAAATCCTATGGTTTGGTCATACGTTGTGAATTAAAAGGTAAGCATTCTAAATGTAGGCAAGGTTAAAGGCTTTAATAATATTGTCACGAAATGTTATTTAATGATATTTTCCAAATTCTATATATTTCTAAATTATTTAATATTCAATTCTAATTCTTTCAAATTATAATATAATTCTTATCATCTGATCCTTTGGTTGAGACGTATCCTGAGTTTGGCTAAACGTTACTAATTCCAGACGTAAGCCCAACCACAGTCTCCGTCAGAGCAATTAACATTTCCTGACTACGTGACTTTAGCTTCCTGTATTTTGGAGTACGTGATATCCGTTCCCATCAGGAACGTATATAAACTAAGGGAACCTCCCTAGTGGGGGTCGTTCGCAATAGTTAGTCAACGAGTAATGTAGTGTCAAATCGACAACCACCCAAGATGGAATCATCGGAGAATCTGGCTTCGAAGGATGATTTATCTGCGAATAAATCATCATTCCTAATATTTTATTTGTTCAATTGCTTTTCTCTTTATTAATACAAAACCTTATTTAAACTGTTACTATGTTTTGTGTATCATTTCTTTTAACTAATTAACATCCGATAAATACTAATCGATCCATTCCTCCGTATCTACCTCTCGTTAATATAAGCCAAGCGTATATAAGTATTTTCTCTAAATACCTGAGCAAAACCCGATACGTGACAATATCAACATTAGAGGTTACTGAACATTTAAACAGTGTTATAGTCGTAATCATATCCTAATCTTCAACTCCTGCAGAATACCTTAAGGAACATAAAAACTCGTCAGCAAGTTGTGTTGGATTGATTTTATAGATTTATATGAAAAAAATACGGTACTGAAGATTAAAGGGGTAGCATTCCTAGGATCCTAGGAAATTTGGATCAATAGCTTCATAAGATTTATTTTTTCAAAGAGCAAAATAAAAATCAACAGGTACAACAGGATTCTGATTTGGAGACTTCCAAAATAAATAATTTCCCGAGTACAAGCAAAGAGGCTCATACTTGTAAAACCTGGTCTGGATATTTTTAACAAATTGAAAGAAATTCCAAGCTTTTGTTGGTCCACTTTATCTCTCATGACGTCAGGACCGTAAGACAAAATGCCCTCATGGGCTTACACAAGTTTGCCCCCGCCCCTCCCAAATATAAATATTAATGTTTTTAAGGATTGTACAAAATATATTTTTATTATTAACCATTTGAAAGTTCTAAGCTTAGCATTGTCAGATGAACTCCTGAACGCGTTATTTAACAACCCCCCTCCCACTTATCCCCCCTAACCAATGCAACCAGCTCTCCCCGACTCGCCAAACGCCCCCTGGCTTACCCCATCTCGACCTATACACTCACCTCCCGCCGGTTAACCACCCTGGGGTTTCTCTCACTCCCCAATTTAACCAAGCAATTGTGTAATTTATATAGGGTGCCCATTTAGTGCGGAATTATTCGATATCTGCTAAACTATTAAATATCCAGAAAAAATTTCAATACAAGAATTTATTGGTTGTCAAAGATGCACACTTTAAAAACATATAAAACAATACAGCGTGTTTTACAAAAAAGGTACAAATAAAGTTACGCTTTCTTTTTCATTCGGGCACCTTATATATTTTACCGGAAGTTGATTCTTCGATCACTTGTTTATTCGACAATACTAAGATTCTTTTTTTTAATCCGTTGGGACCTTGCCAATTTATAAATTATTTTCTTAAACTTCTGAGTTTTGTAGACTCAGTCGTAATAAATAATTTACCGAAAATTAAGACTTTGATTAGTACTTTATCCAATCCTCAAATATTCACTTTATCAGGTGCGGTGTCGCCCTAATCACTAATTTCTTATTATGCCTTGGAGTAAATAAAATAACTTTATTTTACAGACATTCTGGAAAATGTTTTCCATTTTGACTTAGGTATGCACATCACAAGGCAAATAATAAAATTTTATTTGACATTCATCAATGTCGATTGTGTAATACTTCGAAAACCTTCTGGAATTCTTTCGAATACTGGTCAAATCGGGAGATCTGGCGGGCCAATTAGTTGGTCCTCCTCGACCTATCCATTCACCTTCGAAAGCTTGATCAAGATGGGATAAATCATGATATTGTAGTGACTGTCAAAAGTTTTTAAACAAAATATTAGAAAGTTTTCGGAAAAAATCATTATTTGGCAACGTCGCACCTATTAAAGAAAATATTCTTAATTTCCGGTAAAACACACAGGATATTCCATTTGAAAAATAAAGTAACTTAATTTGATCTTATCAAAATTAGAAAGTATAATTTGAACATCGTGTATATAAACAAAGCTTGGAAACATTGATCGAATGCAAAAAATGTTTTTCAAATTTAAATAAATGAATAAACTTATTCCATATGACCTTAAAACTAAAAAAATTTAGAAAATAATTTATAAATTAGTAACGTCACAACGGATTAAAAGAATAATATACTGTTGAATAAACAACTGTAAGGGAAATCAATTTCCCCTAAAATATACAGAGTGTCCCATTTAAAAAACGCGGTTTTATTTGTCCCAGTTTGGACAAACACCGTGTATTATTGTAGATATTTTCAAAGTATGCATCTTTGGCAAGATATTTCTATACTGAAAGTCATTCGCGATATTTAGTAGTTTAGGAGATATCGAACTAAATTGACACCCTGTATATATTCGCTTATATCAACACAATCATTCATAATAATCCTACAATAGCTTTCTATATGTTCGAGTGCTCTCTTAGGGGGCACTTGACATATTATTAAACATCCCCCTGGGCTATCGCTCTCTTAGCCCATATGTAAAGACGGCTCTGCTAACTAGTAAAATTTGTTCAAATTAGGACATTTTACGGCGATACGTAAAGTTTAAAGTTCATTCAGTGTAATAGGTTTAATTCGATAGATATCATCTTTTCTACAAAAAAAGAAAATATGTTAATAATAAAAAAATGTTCTAACCAAAATCAAGGTACCACAACAACGTAAAGCCTGGGGCGTATTTCCTGACGTTTCCGAACTCCACTCCAGTATGCTGATTACGTAAAAGCCTATCTTAATTGTCAATAAATTATTAAAATACCTGGTCATTATCTGGTGGCTCAAAGGTGCCGCGCTAGGGGAGATATATTGGTTATAAATATACTCGGCATGACCTCTCAAAATGGTTCTTGTATACTATAAGGGATGTTTTGCTCATTTTTAGGTCCATTCTGCAGGTGTTCCTCTTCTTGCTTTTATAACTTTACACAAAACTTTGCCCACAACTGTTATTTTTTTGTCTTTGAATATTTAACTTTATGACTAATAAATTTATGATGATGATCATTTAAGGTTTTTAAGTACGAAAATAATTAAAATCGTAAATTTTCTACTTTTTTAATTCTTTTTTAAATAGAAACCTCGTAGTAGGAATCAAGATGAGATTCGAAACTGATAGGTACCCGTCGTATATGCAAATTTATCGACACATCAGAACCCCCACGTTTTATTTCTAAATGATTTCTTATAGTACAAGATCGTTAGCGGACACATTGCATTTATCACATGCATCATTTTCTTGTTAAACGATCAGGTAGAGCCGGATAAAAAGGCCTCGGCCGACCGTTTTCTCTCTTATAGTAGAAGAGATATTCCTCTGATGAAACGCTGCGTACATTCCATCAACGAATTAAAGATAAGCTGTAATGGGAAACACATAATAACAATTAAATCTAATTGTAAATGTTAACTATCTATTGGCGGCACAGCAAAGAGAGAGATTCAGTTCAGTGTCCGACAGTCGGTGGAGCGTGTTACAGTTATTATACCAATTCTTTCATATCAGATGATTTCTTTTTTGTGTTGCGTGCATCTTCGCTCAAGCTATGTAATCTAAATGGTTCTGTGTATAATAAACATTTTTGCTTAAACCGCAGCTACCGTAAATGCCTTCCGGATATAGAAGTAAGCCATTAAGTGGTGTGTGTAGTAAATATATTGAAGACCTCTTCAAGAGTCACCAACTCACTGCTAATGACTAGGGAAATTGATTAATTAATTCAATCAAATCGACAGGAACACTCTTTAATGTTTATTTATATTCTTGCTACTGGTATCTTAATGAAAATGGCCCTTTTTTAACTGCTTCTAAATTTTATGGAATTTTTATTCAATTTCAAACTTTTACAAGAAAGAGTAACAGTAGGTATAGAGAGCTTAACAAAAGTAAAACGTTGATATATTTCGAGTGCTATTCAACGACCTGAGGTAAGGTGAAATGAGTAATTTAATTTAAAAACAGTGTAGGTGAGTGTCGGCATCTTCAAAGGCTGACTAAGCCTCTTATTATCTGCTACTGTCGGCAGGAGGGATCAGCCCCGAGCCTTTGCCCCTCCAGTGACAAGCAAACGTTCACTCTGCTTAATGCCATTATATCCAACGTAGTAGAATCAAATGTACTACGAAAACAATTTTATTTTTGTATTTTTCTTGATCATTTGACATAAATTAGAATATCTGATTAAATAAAAATAAAATAAAATTATTATTGATTGCAATGCTGAATATACTTATTAGTTTTTGTTACATGTAGAGCAACCATGCCTATGACCTGGATACATATAAATAGTCCTAAATTAATTCCAAATTTGGACGATAAAATATAACTAATTAATATTGTTCAGTATTCGAAATTTATTGTAACACTTTTCATAATTAAGTATTCTTGTAAACGGTTACGTTTATAATTAGTGTTAAGTAATTGTAAAATGCTCGTAAATCTGAAATCTTAAAATTTATACTTAGTAAATATTTTTAAATGCTAATCATTGTACATAATATTATTGTATTTAAGACAATAATAAGTTAAAGATTTCATCCAAACGCTGCATTTCAGGGATGCCAATAAACATTTTTAGTTATATAATAGCAACCAGCAACTTGAGATCACTAATAGTAACGCTAATATATCTTGCTTCCTTTATAAACCCCTTCAATAGCTAAAACGGAGCAGTTAATAAGACTTTCCAACACCCTTGTTTAGCAACAATATACTTCTTAATAACAGAAATGTCTTCGTTACCACTATATAACCATTTATTATAAAATATAGTATTGTATCTGTTGTAGTTACTTATAAACTTTGAATGTAATGGTGTTGATAATATTTCCGTTGCCAATTCTTCATTACTCATTCTCATCATTTTAATATTCTTAGTTGACACTTTATCTTGCTAGTTTAATAAAACAATAATGCAGTGTAATATATACATAATTATTATCAATGTACCATATTTGTGAGATTTTCGTACAAATATGGGCCAAAGTTTTTTACTTCAACCAAGAACAAGTTACCTTCAAAAAATTTAAATATCCAGTAATAATAAATTTTAATTGAGCGGTTTGAAAATTCACAAGTTCCATAGTTAAACGAATGCTAATTTTGATCTCAAATTTGTCATGATAAGATAAATACTCAATTCTAAATAATTCCCATATAAAGCGTCTCTTATTTTGGTGTATATACCGCCATTTCGGAGGCAATAAGTACTCTTATAAATACTGGAAACTGTAATATCACCCATAGTAATCTTATATAAATTTAAGTAACACTATATGGTATTATTATAGAACTTTTGGTTGACTACGTATCCTTAAGTGATATAACGTTGCTGAAAGTGTCATAAAACCAGTAATACATAGAAAAATTACCTAACCTCAATAAAGTTTACCGCTCCATCAGTCATTTAAAATTGTACAAATGGAAGAACAGGGGCGTCAGCCTCAGGCTTTAATAATGTGCCTTGAGGTGTAGGAAAAGGAGGGAACTCTGTCTTAGCTCCCAGTAAAAAAGTAGGAAGAAAGATTTTTGAAACCGATAGAGAGAAACTAGATAAAGAAACTGAATGGGTGCTGCGGGAAAATCAGAAGAACCTATAAAAATGAACACTACACCAATCAAATCATCTCCAAAACATTTTTATACTAGCAGCATATAAAAAAGCTTCTAAAAAAACTCTTTCACTCCCTCTTCCAATAATTAGGAGCCGAGTTCAAAACTATACCCTCTTTCAGTCAACGAGATTAAAAAACACGCAATTATGATGAACATTTATTCGATGATGAAACTTAACGAAGTATTTGATTGAAGGCTATGAAATGGCACTCAAGAAGATCTGCTTACCAAAGAATATGGTAGCTGGGCTTTCTAATAGAACACACGTGATGTGAATATCTTAAAAAGAAGAAACTTCTCTTGCTTTGTTATGCTTACTTCAAAAAATGAAAGTCAAAACTGCAGCGTGAAGAAAATCAAAGATTATACCGCACTGTAAAAGATGGTAACAATTTAGGCATACCCAGAAATACTGCAACAAAGGACCAAGATAAGTGTAAAATGCACAGGAAACATGAAATAAGGCAAAATATCAAAACTGGCCTAACAAAAGTGATAAAAGAAAAACCACTGTAAAAAAGACTAACTATAATCCTAAAGTAAGAGAAGCAAAAAGGTTTGCTCAGGCGGCTGGATTAACAGAACCAATAGCCTCACCAAGCAGTGGTGAGTCCACAGAGAATGATTTACTGGCGAACAAATAATGGTCAGCTCCGACAAACTAGAGTTGTTAATAAACAATCTTGCAAACAGAATTATAAAACTCTAGAGACATCTCAAAAAAATTAATAGAAACCAATTACGAAAGATAGCAGCATGGAAGCACCAACGTACACAGGAATTAGAAAAATTCTTAAAGACACAAAAATAATACTTGCAGAGCACCAATAAAGAATCAAGGTCTTTAGACATAATGGATAAACCATAAAATACGATCTAGTGGTAAGACCAATAGAAGAAGAAGACATTAAACTAGTTAGTTACTCTAAAAGCTGAAATAATACACTGTAAACATTCTAGAATTGTCTATAACATACGTATTCTTCAGAGTGAAACAGGACATAAAATACTCAAAAATAAAACATACCACAAGGTAGTATGCTAGGCCCTGTCTTACAGCTTGTTATTCTACGATTAGCGAGTTCACAGTCGAAATCCTCATTGATATTTGCCAGTTCGATTTACTTTGCTTTTTCCCCGAAGAAGAAAGTAGATCGTCTGATCTCACCCAAGTTCAAAATTTCGTTCAAATTAATATATTTATTTATAGTTTATTGGTGTTCGTTAAAGCTAGTCCTCCAAATGTTTTGGCTAAATCTTGATACTATATACATTTGCTAGTAATACAATTTCTAGAAAATATTTTTTAATTTAATGTCTGAAAACTAATTGATTATATTTATTTATTTTTCTATATGCTAACAAGTGCAAAATGAATACTAGGAGAATTATAACAGTACAAACTAAAAGTTTTCTGAAAAATAAAAAAGTATATTTATTCTAATGGAATTTTCTTTGCTATAATTTCAATTAATATTAATGAATAAACGTGATACAAAGCACTAATTTTCATAGTAGAAAGAAATCAAACACTTTCTACAATGTTTTTCATTACTTTAGTTAATAAATAATCAGATGAAGCAATATACAAAGAAATTTAATTAAATTTTTCATAATTATATAGTTATTTAAGTATCTATAGAATGTACTTTCTTTATTATCCAGTGAAAAATATTTTCAAATTATATTGGCAAGCTATTAAATTGAAAATTGTGAAACTTGTATTCAGTCTTTTATTTATTTCTTTTGTTAAAAAAAAGAAAAATTATAACATTCTATTCCTAGTCTCAGTTTTAATTATATTGGCGGCTCAGAAAAATATATAAAATCGATTAAGATCTAAACAGGCTAATAAATAGTTTTAATAATTTAATTAAGACTTTTTAATCTAAATAATAGTAATAAAAAATAATAAGGAATGTAAATGTGTTCTACATACTAAATTAGATTCATTATTATAATAAACAAATATATAAATGTTTTTGCTGGAATATATTGAAAATTATAATGCTATTAAAAATAAATTTTGAAATTCTAGCTTAAGGCTAGCATCTTATAGAAAATAAAGGAACATAACTTTTTCCTGATACAATTCATGTATTAATATATATCTTGAATAAAATTATTCTTTGATGGTTTCTTTTTGGGATCTTTCATCAAATCAATTCAATTAGTTTATAAAAGTTCAGATTTTCTACAAAAAAAGCAATGCATAATTTCATAATTAATAATTCAATAAACAATTTGTTACGTCTTTCTTTTATTTCAATAAGAGATATTTCCTCTTTGTAAAGGTATCTTTTGTTTAACATTGGATTAAACAACTGTAGTAATGAAAATGAACTGTAGTAATCTCTTTGAATGAAATGATACACAGGAAATGAAACTAGCACAGGGTAGAAGATTTACACGAGTATTAATTTTAGAAACTTCAAAATATGTAAAATTGATGCACAAATTTTTAATTGTGTTTTGTTGCTGATTTATTAAATTTGGTAAAATATTGACAGAAAATACTCCAAAAACAATGGAAAGAAGCTTGAAACTACTGTAAGCTTTAGTTATAGTTTTGTTACAATAATTTACGATATATATCAATATGTTCTCCCTATGGTCACCAACAGTGAAGAAATCTATTCCAAAAAGCGCCTTACTGTGCTTTTCAAAACAATAATTAAAACACAATTATTTTATTCAATTTTTCCTCATAAAAACATGTTTATTTGCTTGCATACATACCATTAAAGCAATTGTTTAATAAACGACAGAATAAAAATTTTATTCCGTAAACGCCATTTAATGTAACAGAACACAAACAACCAAAAGTTACTTTTATCAGCTACTGGCTTGTAAAACTGACAGCTGAACTGTAAAAGTTTTACAAGTTAGTAGAATACGGCATTTATTGACCAATTGTCATAATAACATCTACGTCTACGCAGGGACGAACCTAAAGAGTTGTTTTGGAGGGGGGTAACCTTAAAATTGCCAACTTATTACGATGAAAATACCAACTACTAGTAAGAAAATATTTTTATTTGCAGCTAACATTATATGAAGCAAAATTAGTATTTTCCATAAATCTTATTTTTATTTAAAACTCTCCAACGTGTATGCATGGCAATTAGATTAAATTTAAGAAAATAAATTGTTTTAGACACATTTTCTTATCTTCTCATTTTTCTCAAATTGTGAAATTGCCAACTCTCGCTCAAAATTATCAACTTTGAGGGGGGGAGCTTCCCCTCCCACCCCACCCCCCCATGGGTTCGTCCCTGCGTCTACGCACACTTCCACGGCTCATAAAATTATTAAAAAGTGTTACATTTTATTGTCATTGCTAGGACTAGGACCAGGTTTTAAAGATACAATAAATGTCGTGTGTTGTTTACGAATGCATAACAAATAAAATATTATACATTATACACATGGTAACTGTTTTTACTGGCTCAAGAAGGTGACAGGCTCGCCAGTCATTTCCTTCTATCGCCAGTAAAAACATATTTACCTAGCTAGTAATGTAAAATACTATTATATAGTAGGTACTTTCTAAACTAATTTTTGGAAAACGTCTATTAAACCTTTTCGAATTTTTCGTATTATTTGTAAACATTCCGTCGTTGCTATGATACAACACAATCATGACCATGCGATAATTGTAATTGTCTAAAAACGCGTGGGATCTCGAACTTCTCTTGTGATTTAACTAAATATTAACGTTAGGTCCAAAACAGAAGAATTTATAAAAGCAAAATTGAATAAACAGTTGTATTACACTCGCGTATATTAATCCTCTCGCGCTTAAACCTTTACTTTAAATTTAAACGTTAGTATAATAACTAACTACAAAACTTCCTGCATTATTTGTCACCTATAGAAAGGGTTGTTAATCGTGAAATCGATAAATAAGGTAAGGTTGGGGTTCTCAGAGGTATCCTTTCCAAAAGGCGGCAAGAGTCGACGACAATAGTACTTGAAACCAACGCCAACTGTACCAATACCTACAGTATAAAACACATTTGCGACTACTACCAATGTGATGGGCTGTTCTCAGTAAAGCTCATTTGCAAACCTAAAACTTTCCTGAACAATGCACTCATGCTTAAATAATAGGCCACAAATACGTATATACAAAATGTTTTAGATATATTATTATTATTTATAATGTCTTGTGATTTTAAAGCTCAAAAACAAAATAATAATTAGCAAGGTTATTCAACGGTAGCAGCAATCATGAACTTTAAATGAAAATAATTATATTACAAACAATACAATCATTGATATACTTGAGTTATTGAATCAATACGAGCTTGGGTAATTATCTAAAAAGTGTATTAACTAATTCAACTTTAATAATAATTTACCACAAATCTCCGATCAGAAAAACGCGACTACCGGTGACAAAATGTTTGCCAATCCCAAATGATACCAATAGAAAATAAAATTATTAACTCGGATGGAATCTCTAACATGATGTTACATACATACTGTGAGGTTATTATAATTTTATTTATTCTCTTTTTTAATTGTTATTGGTTAGTTTTATATTTAAAAGAAAACCTTTTGATCTCAGGGTCGCACAAATTGTATTAATTTTATTTATTGTTCTTACTACGAGACTGTTAATTCAATCATCTAACTTTGGGTTCTTTTATTAAATGATCCAAACACTTTACCTATCTGTGGTTATTGAATTTTATTAAATAAAGTGGGGTTAGTGACAACCATTGACACATATACCCGCAATGTCATACATGACAGTTCCCAAATTAAAGTATATAAGATCAAGTAAGCATAACATAAAATAAATATTTGTTTAATCTCTTTATTTACTACTCTTTTGTTTAGGATGTTAAAAGAAAGAAATCTTACCCTGTCAACTTACAGTTATTCCTTCCTATAGTTAAATCTGCAATGTATGAGTTTCCAAGTAGGTTAACTGATAGACCACTCCCTTTTAAACCTTCTATAACTGCACTTTCACAGCACGTACGCTTCTTACACTTTTCAATCTTCCTCCTCTGCACTCTATGATGATGGACCACCAAACGTTCCAACTCTTCAATCTTTCCCTGCTGGATAGGCAACTCTATACTTCTTTCATATAAGCCACCCGTTACTATCTTCTTTGACAGGACTATTATTACGGCCACACTTCTTCAGCACCTCCGGTAAGTAACTTATGTGAATCTTGGAGATAGCCTCTCACCCTATTGGTACTCCTCCGATATAGGAACTGCTGCTGACTACTATTCTTCCACACCTCAGTAAGTATTGATGATGATTTTTTTAAATTGTCTCACCCTTATGGTTCTTTACTTATTCCTGAACCACTTAAAAATACTGTTCTTCAACTCTTCTGTATATATTTCTTTATTACTTATTATTTGTGTTAACTTTTCCCCCTTTTATGTTTTATTCTAAATTTTCTTCTATTTTCTCCTTTTCAGTAGTATTTTAATAATTTATATTTTTTCCTTCAATTCTTACACTTAACTCTCCTTTTTCAATAAAACACTAGACTTTCATTTAATATTTATTAACTTATAATCCTTTTTTTAAGAGCTTTTTACAATTACAACCATCTTTTTTCGAAAACAAAAACTTATTATTTTATCTTTCTGAGAAACCTCTATTTCATTTATTTTATTTGTTATATTTATTTTCCCTAGAAATATCACCTTTCTATGATCATTCTTACTGCCTTTCAATAACAATGCATATTTCTATAGTTATGAAAAACTAATTTCTTTATTTAAAATTTCAATTTAGCATTATTATTGAAGGTGCAGTTTTGATTTTCATATGATCCTTTAATATCCTTAACTAATATACATAATTTTCTTTTTCAGGTTGACCTTTGACTAAGATCTCCTTCCTCCTACCATCCTAATTTGTATTTAATATTGTAAACTGGTATACTTTAATAAAGATATGCTATTCCAACTTGATTTATTGTATTTCAATTTTATATTGTGTTTTCTAATCTTAGTATAACGTTAAGATATTATTTATGTTTTATTTAATGATATCCAAGAACCACAGACTTGGTTGGAATCATTGTTCAAATGAACAATGAATCTCCAAAGTTTATAATCGAATGAACTTTCTCATATTATTTGATCTTTAGCTCAAAAGTGACCATTGCAATACATTCCAATGATTAATATTCTAGTAAGTAAAAATGCTTGCTGGCTTCTAAATATGTTTACGGTTATAGCTACCTTATTATTTGCTTTACAGTTACAAAGGAGAGTAACTAAATCTCAGGAAAAAGGTCTCAAATGTAATATTACATCTATTTATTTTGCTGTTTATTTGATATACTTATTATGCACATATCAACTTTCTGACAATAATTACTAAACGCTACTCTAGTAGTACTCCACTATTGTGAATCGATAACTCCAACTTTCGGTAGGCTTTTATAAACTGTTTCGCTTTGCATGATTTTAAATGTTGATGTTGATTATTTCTCATATATTCTTTCAATCAATTTATAAATTTATTCAGGAAATGAGAAAATAAACATTTTTTTTAAGTTTTAGTTTAATTTAAATATATAATTATCTAATTATCTAAAAAAATCTTAAAATGGTACGAAAGCAAAATTATTTCAATGGAATTCAAGTTATATAACATGCATTAATTGCTGTGCATTTTACAAAACTGGAAATATCCCAACTAATTGAAATAATATCAATTTCCAAAACCAAAACCTTTAATTTACAACCAGAAGTGATATCATTTTAGTGGTTTCATACCAATTAAAAATCCATCAAACTATTTTCATTTCAGATTATAATAATTAATTCTACTGGCGGATTTAGAAAATACAAGAAACTTACAAAAGAACCATAAAAGCCGATACACAATGATTAGTACCAAGAATTGCAAATCGTTTTGTGGATAGGTGGTGCTATTTGTACTTTTTAAAAGGTTTAATTTCACCAATGGGTTTGATTTACAACACCCATGACCTACCTCAATGTTCAAGTGTCAGGTGTTCAGCTGGTGGTCTGATTTATGGCAACTGCCAGTGTGACAAGTGGTTCCTCATTCACGCTACATGCTTAAATGTATTTATACCGAACCACTGGACTTATAATTAATTTTTTTCGGTTACACACTTGCCTTTTCGATGGAACTATAATTACTGTTACTGTGCATTAAAGAGTGACCTTTGCGATTTGTGAATAGAGTTTTAGTAGGATCATAAATTTAAATAGTATAGCAATGCTTTGAATAGGCAATTGTAATTTTATCCGCCGGTCCTTTACACACGTATTCTGTAACATTTATAGGAATCTTATTATACGACTAAATTTTTTTTTCAATTTTTAATAGCGTTTAATTTCTCAAATTTCCTTACTATAGATCGTAATACAAGATCTGAGAAAGAAGTCAACAACACCGAAGACTCCACCTTACGCATACATCCTAGCCTCTAAGCTTGATTGGATCCAGATCCACCCCAAAGTAAATATGGCAATTCATAGTTTACTGTAGTATGTTTTTTCTTAAATATAGAACATTACCTCAAACTGAAGATATTCTAGAATTTTGAAGCAGGTTCTAGAATTTTTAAATATTAATATAGAATGAATTAAAGAAAATGTTAGAGTTATAGTAAAAAGTTATAGTTTAGGTTATATGTTACGTTCGAGGCTGATTTATAGGTTAGATTATAAGTTAGGTTATAGGTTTGAGTTTGGGTTAGGTTATGGTTAGGGTATCAGTTACATTAAGGATTAGGTTATAGATTAGGTTAGGGGTTTAGTTTATTTAGTTTATCGTTAGCTTAACGATTGCTTAAGTTAAAGATATAAGTTACTGGATAGGTTAGGGTAGTCTACGTAAGCTTAGAGTTATGTTATGAGTTATGAAGCCAAGCTAGGTTAGCGGTTATGTTAGCTGTGTTGTGAGGTTAGCATATAGGTTAGATTATTGGTTAATTAAATGCTTGTTTGCAATTGCATTTACATTGCAAAATTTGCGCCATGTCCATCCACAAGATGACATCCTTTATATCATGATGTTTTTTTTAATAAAAAGCAGTAGTCGCTTCCAAAAGTGCACAACGCGTTCGCGAGCTCATCACGTTCAACCTTTTTCATCTTGCAAAGACTAAACATTTATTTGATTTTGCGTATGAATACACATTATCGGCATTTGTTTTTTTGTTTACGCATTTACATTGGCGTGCATCAAACAGTTGACCGCCGCGGCGGATTAAAAAATATTGACACTATTTACCGACCATCCTTTGCATAATTAATGATAATTATGTGACGAATTATAAGGATCTAGGTAGGTGATATTGGTTTTAACAGAGAAATACAGAAAAGGAATATACAGGTACTGGTTTCGACATTATTTTGTACCTATACTTATATCTTTTTTTATAGACTGTTAAATATATGACTCAATATATCAGAACTAATATTTACGATTTTCGCAGTAATTGCGGTTTACAGTTCTATAGGAGTATAAAATTGTACTAAAAGCTTTTTGCGCTTGTTGAATTTTATTTATTAATCCTTAAATTATTAAGTACAAGCATTGTGTTTTCATTCATGTGTTTCGGTATTCGGCGAGACAGCCAGCGCTACCTAGCGCTGGATGACCCAAACCCTATTGAACTACGCCATGTAATAGAGGTGAGGATCCGAGCTTGAATTCTTTTCTCGTATTTCAACAAAAGCAACAAGTTACTAAAGCTTACCCATTAGGGTAAGCAGTTGGCACCTAGTTATTATTTATTTCTATAAAATCATCCGTCATTTATTTAACAAATCTTTAAATACACTTTCGCAATAAATTATAAATTTAGACTCACAGAGTCACAGTTATATAAGTGTAATAATCATGTATTAATTGTGTATTAATGTCATATAATTTAATGTAAGGAAAATGGCTTTAATTTCATTTTATATAAAAAGTTGTTCATCAGATTAAAAACGACGACATGTCTTATTCTTGAAATTGTTATTATGACGATATAGTTGTTTATATAAAGTTATATAATAGATTTTCCGTATTTAGTTATGCAATAGATTCCCTTAGTTAATTGTCATTTATAGTATGTTATTGCGTATGTATAGAAACCAGGGGTAGTTTTAGAAGTAACTTAAGAGCACAGGACGCGACAACGCTTCAAAGGAATTGATCTTAACGTAATTCTTATTCTATTTCTCAAAAAACTTCTTTAATAACGAATCAGTTTCTCTTTAGTTATCCTACCATGCGTTACCTAATCGAACAGAGAAGGGCACTCGACTGCTACCGGCAGCCGAAAGCATCCGACAGAGTTGTCCAACTATTTCATTACGAGAAATGAGCGACGTCAATATGTGCATCTTATATGGGCGATTGTAATTTCTAATACACGTCAAATGCACTTTTAAAATTCGACAATATACGACAAAGATAGTGCATTAGCCTAATAACTGAGGGGAAATGAGATGGGCAATGCAGCCTTTTACTTTAATATTAATATTGTTATTTAATTAAACAAGATTTGCAAAAAATAGAATTATGGGTAGTTACCTATATGTTTATAGATTAGAGGGAAGTACTTGATGCGGTTCAATTAAATGTAGTTAACGTAGAAATTAAATGTTGTAATACATATAGTAACCAAGTTTTATTTTTAATGTCATTTATTTACACAAATATTACAAATTTGTTCAGTTTAACGTGTTTCCTCCATTCTATAACTCTTTTGAGTTATCCAATTGATTTAGTTTTTTTCTAATAAACATTTTCTTTTTGGTACTCGGAATGGAGGATCATTAATGTTTTTGACAAAGAGATTATGTTTTGGTATGATTCATTATATGGAATACATACTGTGGATGTCATGGTACCTACTGTATAAGAGGGAATTCAATTTTTAAGTTTGTATGCTTCAGATAATATATTTTCAGCATGAAATTGCTCAAAAGTACGCGCAATATTAAGGATTTAACGAGAGAAAATTCAAAAAAGACAACATAATTTTAGCAATGTCTGCTTAGGTTAATCAAATATAAAGAAATCCTATTTATAGACTACAAGAATATATTATCAGTATATACTTTATCAACATAAGATTGACCGAGCTAGTTTTTAAAAACTTCATTCTGATTGTATTTTCCGAATTTTAAAATAAAATTTTAGCTTCCAGCTTTTAAAAGCTTTTTGCACACAAAAAGTGAAAAAACAATTTATACTCTTTTAATAGGATATCCTGGAAATTTATAAAATGCGGCCTGCAGCATTCCTATAGTTACAAAAATAGCACCATCGTATATATCCTACGGCTTTTGTATCTTTACTGCATTTAGTGAACGTTTAATGTAATGCCGCGAAAAAGAAAAATATAACCTGGAAGTTTAGCTCGTTAAAAATTCATTATATACCCTTTATGTTATTCAGAACGAAAGATACACCTGCTCTTCATCTTCAGCTTCAAAACAACGCATCAAGCTACAATATGGAAGTTTTATATTTTTAAGAGAAGCGGTAGCAGGCTTAGAATTTTTATCGTCTTTTTAATTTTTTCCGTTACAAAAAATAAACGCGTGTATTTTACATTTCAGATTTATACGTGGTACCTACCCGAATTTTAAGGGACATCAAAGCGAGGAAGGATAACGTTTTATTTAATACAGGGGGTATTTTAGTCTCCTTCATATCCCCTTTAATATCTACTTCATAAACAGAATCGGCAATCAAAGTTATTTCGTATATTTTATGGATACTTTAGTGCGCTTGATGTTATTTATATTCTCATATTTCTTCTTTGAAAATCCATATTTCTCGTACCAATAAAATGTTAGAAAGTACTGATAACATCATTTTTCAATTTTTATTAGTCATTTTTTTCAACATGCCTAGTGATCCTGAAATATGAAATATGGCAAATATAAATCAGACTAAAGATTAAAGGTTATTGATTGAAAAGATGCCCAACACTGTAAATGATGATGCCCCCTAACTGTATTTACTGTAGGAAAACAGAGTACAATCGCCTGACTCTGTCGAACGCTGCTGCTGCTTCTTTATTATTGATTGATCCAGAAGATGACAAATGCTGTTTACTGTTGGATGTAATTGAAAATCTTTCTTTTCTATAAATTCTCCTCTGATAAGATATGCAGCTTCTTTTTTTCCCGATGATTTATTATATCTTGAGAAGTAGAATACATATGTTAATATGTGATACTTGCTTTTTTTATTCTGGTGCAATTTAAAAGTGAAATTTTCAGAATTATCTTCGTCATTTGGAAATCTTCAGCTTATTGGTGAAACAGTTAAGTATATTATACCTTACTATATTATTATTATTATATTAAAATTGTATTAAGTTCAGTTTTTCAATAATGCCATGACTCATTATCCTTGTAGACTTCACTAGCAGCCATACAATCATATTTACCAACTTTCTATTTTTTTATTGAGGTCTTTCTCCTAACGTTAATATGATATTAAAAAAAAGATTTTTATTGTTATAATATTTTCACAGAGGTGTGTAATAATGGGGGTAATACGTACCTCGCACTACTTGCATACCTTTTACTAAAATAATTGCTCGGGCTAAATAAAATTGTTGTGAAAAGTCTAACTCTCCACAAATTCAGATTCTTCAATAGGGCACTAGATTATTATATATAGGAACACAATAATATAAAACAGATAAATAAAGCAATCTTTCAATAATAACACAAATTTATTTTATAATTTCACAAATAACAAAACAATAAGAAAGAAAAAGAAATTTCAACCCAGATACCAAAATCTTCTTTACATTAATCCCAAAAGATTTTAATCTACTTTATCTGGGGATTAATACCTTTGACATCATATTTCTTACTTACTACAAACAAAACTAACTATGTACTGTTAAAAAACTCACGTTTATATATGTATATTTAAATCTTTTTTTAAATATTTGTCGCTACAAGCTTGCCAACTGCATTGTTATACATTGTACATTCCTAAATATCTGCTCTCTGCTTTCATTCGTCTTGGCAATGAAATGGAGAAAGTATGTCATTGACCTCTTTCAAATATTTCCATATAAATAACTTTACTAAGGTGAATTCTAAATCCATGTATTTGTATCCATATCCATTATTATCAAATTATAAAATTTCTAGCGCAAAAAATTGACACTTGATTAATTTAAAGCACTTGTTATAGAAAAATCACTTAGATTTACTGAACTTTGTTAAAGCTTTAAAGACTTTGACGTTTCACAAACATAACATTAACCTTAATTTTATTTTATGATTACAACAGATATGCACGTCTTGAAAGATGAACTTGAAGAGAGCTTGTTACAAAAATGGCCGGGTTTATATACCTTTTTGTCAAAACAATTGCATGTGCTGCAAATTTTGCATAAAACAAAAATAATTTTGACAACCCAATTTAACATAACCAAAGGTTAAAACAAAAACTAATTGGATGAACCTATAGATAAATAAATTCCCAATCTAATGGTATATAACACTTAAGTTTTCATTACACAACAAGGCCTTCATTGAATGCTGATGGAACCTAATTTTCACACAACTAGTTATTAACTTATTTACATAAAAATATCTTTTCACACCTTCCTATCGTCACAAATTTAAACATTATCCGCTAACAAACATTATTTGCATAATTTCAGACATCAAAAATATGAAAATTCCAACCAATTGCAGTATTTCACTGTACGATTTGAAACGCAACATAATTATATGTTGTTTAACTGATATTATTAATAAAAAACCGCCCCTACATTTAAGATAATTACAATTACGTGATAAGGAAGCTTTACAATCCTCAACCAAAATTATTTATCTAAAAGCTGTAAAATTTTGAAAAAAAAGAAACTTATTACAATAGTGATATCATGTTAACATGAAAACACATTTTATCTATTAATTGCTCAGATAAGGTAGTAAATGTATACCTCCCTATTACAACACACCTTGTCCGTTTTAGGTTAAATCTTACATTAACTTTGGCTTAAACTTAATTTAAATGCAACATTAGATAACCATCGTTAATGGATAAGGATAATTAACTAAATTCTATGAAAAAATCAGTTTTACAGATATCCTGTATCTGACTATTGTGTACTAGTGTGCATGTTAATTATAATTAACCATATTCATAAAAGACAAATTTCTCAAAATTATAATTTTGAAATTGAGGTTATGCAACCAATCGAACGGACGCTTTGAAATTCCATACATAAGCTTGTTTAAAACTATAGAGTGGGTGAATTCCTTTTTAATAACATGATACTATGTATTAGAATTTCGTTTATTTTGGGACTATTTTGATTTACTATGGGCCATATAAATTTAACTATTTGAATATATAATAAATTAACCATTTTATTTTATAAATTAATTATCGAAATATTCTTCCTAATGTTAATATAGTATAGGAGCATTAATTTATTCTATTAATTAATTGATTAATTAATCTTTTTATATAATTACTAATTGAAGATTCAATGGCAATCTTTCTTCTAACGTTAATATAATATAAAAATCTTGATTTATACTTATGTATGTTACGTTATAATTTCTCCTTTATTAATTTGTTATTAATAGAATAACGCAGTTAGCATTTTTAGAGATAATTTTTGTAAAATAGAAAAATAAAGTCTTAGGTAAAGATAAGAAATGCGGTATTGTAAACATTTAATATTCTTTCTGTATGTTATCGGGGCCTGTGGTTAGCGATATGCGCTGAAAAGCCTTTTTGGAGATTGAGAAGTCAAATAGAGAGAACTATTTCGATCGTTTTAACGTGAGCGGTTTGCGTTAATTTTAATTCCTGTTTTTTTATTACTCACTGGGTGATTAATCGCAATTTGAGTAGAAATTGGATAAGTTGGAGCTAAGGCAAATAGATTGAATTATCCCCTGGGAGTTGGCTTAGAATAATTCGCACCCGTTTCGGGGATTTCTCGCTCAGTTAAAACATTAAAAAGACACCGTCTTCGTATTAGAAGGTAAATAGGGTTTTTCTAATTATACTAATAATTTAATAACGTCAATCTAATTCTTGTTAATTATTATATTTTAGGCGGTTTTCATTTTGGGTTTTATTTAACCTTTTTTCGCCGACCACTGCATTTTTGGTATGTTGAAACCCAGCCCAAATGAGCTAGCGGAGCTGAGGAATTAGTATTTAGTTTGTTTATTTTACTGTAAGTAGAGAAATTTGTTGGTAATATGTATTAGAATCTGGTTTAGTTTGGGATTATTTTGATTTATTATGGGACAATACAAATTTAACTATTTAAATATATAATAAATTAATTATTTTATTTTATAAAATAATTAACAAAGTATTCCTCCAAATGTTAATATGGTGTATGGGGATATTAATTTATTCTCGTGTATCTGTCTGCTTTATTCTGTTCTATACCGGAGTCATAAGGTTTCAAATGTTTAAATAAATAATTTGTCCTTTTATGCAATAATTGGTAATTGAATTGAAATCTTTCTGCTAATGATAATATGGTATTATAGGGATTTTGTTATTAATTGTTCGATATAATCACAAAGAAAGTAATAATATGTACACAAAGTTAGTTTATATTCGTATTTTCTGTAGAGATTATTTTACATAGTAATAATAACTATAGTTTTCATTATCTTTTTTGTATTCACAGTATATTCTTAAATTTATTTTTTTATGTAATTTTTCTACATTTAACATAACACGTTTTTCTACTTCATGTAAATTAGCGACTCCCTGTTACTGGGACTTTGTTCTGTTGGGTGTCCTTAACTGTAAATAAATAAATACACTATTTAGTACATTTATGTTTTGGCAAAAAAGTAGTAGAATGGATGTTGTACATTACACATTGTACACTAAACAGTGTACATATTAGGAAGGACTGTAACTATATGGTTTTGGTACGTTGGTTTTGCTTCCTTTGTAATTCTGTCGGCAAATAATTAATTTTTAATTTTTATTCCCCCGTGGAAAAGTATAATTTCCACAACATCTCGGATCAATTTGACTAGGGGAATATAAAAATTGACTACACCAAGGTTACGAGAATTGATTAGGAAGTTTGGCTACAAAAGTTGGCTAAGATAGTTGATTGGAAAACTTCTAGTATTCAAGACTCTTAGGAGAGGTATTATTAAATTTAGGAACTTTTAACAGGAACCTTTAAAAGAAATTCTATCGTTGAACCAGAATTTATAGATCCAAACAGTATTTGAGTATCAGTAAACTTTTGAGTATCAAAATTTCAAGTAATTCTGATTTTAAAAGTTTGAAATTTTAAAGTTTTAAAATCAAAAATTTAAATATAATAATCGGTCGAAGAAATAGTCCCAAGCAGCATCTAAGTAGCAGCAACTGAGATCGGAGCTTTGATGTAGTAGTTGTTACGTAACTATAACTAAATTTATGACTTTATATGTTTAATTACTTCAGTTCGATATATTTTAGTAATTGTATAATTGTTTCTACTATTTATTGAAACTATCTATTGGTCGTCTCACGTTGGGACTACAGCGAAGGAAAGATAGCCAATGTATTTCTTATGGGAGTTTGTGCTTCGTTGTTGCCACCTATTTCACTGTATGAATCTATAGAAATGTGGATTAAGATTCCAGAAATTCTAAACCTTTGAAAACAGTAACCGGAAAAGTGTAATCGTAACCATACAAGAGGAGAATTTAAAAGAAAGTCTTATTAACATGTATTTGTTATTTTATTAAACATTACTTGGGATAGTTACATCGTACATGTATCTAAATATTCGATATTTTATTACTTATACTGTTTTGTTTAATTCTTTCGTCTTCAAATTCTTTCAAAATAAAAATGACGGCTGGTTAGCTTCTGTATGATCTTTTTAATCTTTTCATTCACAGGTACATAAAGGAAGTCCCAAACGCAATTTTAACGGTAAAATGATTCATTATGATAAAATCATTCATTTGTTCAACTTGTTTCAAAGGAAACTTGCAAAAACGGAAATTTAGGATTAGCAGCAAATGCAAAGGATTTTAGTAAACAATAAACCCTTCTGGTTTTTTCTACTTTGACTTCGTGGAACTACATAATACAGTTTGTACTTACTGAAATTATAGTATAACGTTTTTTTGTCGGCACTATTATTTGTCACCGAATGCATATAAGCAAATTTCTTAATACAGAAATAATTATTTGGTTTCAAATTTTGATAGCTTGTGCGTCTATAGATCTTCGCTTAGTTGTTTGGGTTTTATCGTTTGTAATTATTGTTAACATTGTCCTGTTGTAAATATTCGTATTGTAGTATTACATAACGCACATAGTACATTATACATAAGTATGGCGGATATTGTTAAAAACAGAATGGGTTGTTTACTAAAGTTGGTGAAAAACAGATTTTGTCAAATTTAATAAAATATCGTCTTACTGAGACCCGGCAGTCATTATCAGTAATTATTCGACAAGTTTCGAAACAAACAGGTATTAGCGAAAAATTTTTGTTCTCAGTACATCAATAAAGTATTTCACCTTATGGAATAAAATCTCCAAGAAAAAGAGCGAAGAATAAAATTACTTCAAATCGCATTGCATTATTTTTCCAAATTCATCATAAAAAATTATGGTTTCCATTTAAACGAAATTTCGTTATCGCCATAACTCGGAAACAAAAGACGATCTACAAATAACGATTACACTAAGATATGTCTCCTTTAAGATAAAAATCGACGTGTTCGAGGATTTTTCTTAAAAATACGTAATAAAGAGCCATTCCATATCAAATCAACCAATGCCCCAACCTCACCATCTTGGATTTGTTTGAAATTGTGATAATCAGTAGCGCGATTAAAAGCAATTACAAATATGTTTTTAATTTTTTTTTTACTTTGCATGCTTTTTGAGTTACGGGCACTTAAACGCGCGAAAAAAGCGTGATTTCTGAGTTGCGGAAGAATGTTGATTTGTTTGTAATTTGAGTTGCAGTTGACAGTAATGAAATAGGAATCATGATAGGAATCTAAAATTTTTATCGTTTAAAAAAAACAACTGAATTTTTTAACTTTCCAAATTTCAAAAAACTGTAATTTTAAAAATCTTCAAAAAATATATGTTTAAGAAGAACTATTTCTCTGCATATTCTGAAAATTTGAAGCTGGGTTTCCAATGGGATCAGTAAAAAAACTATTTAAATGCAATATGAAATCAGGGAAATGCTTGCGTTTTCAGAGAATTCACATTTCTTTAACTCATTTTTTCTGAAAAGATTATAGCTGGCTTGGCACAAAAGTTTAAAGATGGGATTGCAATGGGATCAGTAATAAATGTAACAATAAATAAATGGATTAAAATGTAACATGAAGTTGAAAATCTTAACTTTCAGAATGAGGTCAGTTACCTAAACCAATAAATGCTATTTTATGTTGGCTAAATTAAATGCTAACATAATCTGAAATTACCTAAAAAAATACCTTAACATACATCACTGGTTTTACAATGGGATTATTGCTGACTGCATTTATGAAATGATTTATTAAGAGCAAATTGATGGGTAAATAAAAGCTAATGTTATTTTAGCAAACTATGTAAAACATAGCTGTATTTTGCTGGTGGTAACACAATAGGTAGTGTGGCTCAGCTGTATCAAATGTCACATGTTAATTTGATGTTAATATTAGGGCTTATTATTGGTTTATCGGAAAACGTCTGCTACCACAGAGTTACACTTACACTGATTTTAAGTTTGTTTTAAGTAACCAGGTTTGTGAATAGGCCTATAAGTAAGACATATTCGTGAAATAATTTATTAGACCATGGTATACTGTCCAAATCATAAGATTTAAATTGCGGAATATCTAGACAGTGTGCAATTATTCAAACTACTCATAAAAGCATACAGATAATGCCTCAGATTTCAGCCCTATGTTGTAATCTTCTCAAAGAAAAAGGACATTACAATCATAAAAGAAATTTGTGTTCAGGATTGCAATGGATGATAGAAAAAAAAGCATTCCTAATACTAGTGCAGAAAAGATGTGGCAAATGTAGAAAAACAACTGTCACAGTTGGAATCTAGGTTGTTCTGAAATGAAGTGGCATTTAGTGCCAATGATGAAGAGGCCATTGTTGCCAAATGTAGATCTTGAATGTTTAAATGCTTATTTATAATCATTTGATGAAACACCAATTAACGATCACAAGAATCAAACTACCCCACAGGAGAAAACTAGTAAAAGTTATTTCAGCAAGCCGAAAAAAGGTGTAATACTACATCTCAAAGTGATCAGATGCAGATTCTTACTGTATTACCTAAAAGTTGGAGTGTAAAGAAAACTTTAAGATGAATTTAACATATCAAACTTCATGGTTAGAAAAGTGAAAGAATTAGTGTAATCTAAAGCATTTTTTCATTTCCTAATCTAAAACCAGGCAAAACTCTTGATCAAGAGCTGACTTGGATCAGAACTTTTACTGTTCTGGTGACCTAAGTATAAGTGACCAGTGTTTGTGTATGCACATTCATCAGAATTTTAAACTCATGTTAACTGGATGCAAAATATGACAGCTTACAATCAACGATAAGCTTCCGATAAAAACATACAAAGACTGTGTTGCTAGCAGTGGATGTAGTCCTTTGTTACCAACATGTTATTTTGGTAAATGTAAATACTGCCCAGAGGCCGAACTACTTAAGCATTTGTGAGAGTTGATGGAGAGCAATGACATTAACCCTAAATAACGTTTAAACAATGGGTTTCTGTTGACCGCATATCAGCGGAAACAATTTCAAAATCATTTGAAGATTTTTTCGATTCATTTTTTTTAACTGGAGTTAGCGATAGGCGCTCTTTTGTGCAAAGCCAGCAATAATCTTTTCAGAAAAAATTGAAATCTGAGTTAAAGGAATGTGAATTCTCTGAAAGCGCAAGCATTTCCCTGATTTCATATTGCATTTAAATACTTTATTTCCTGATCCCATTGGAATCCCAGATTCAAACTTTCAGAATATGCAGAGAAATAGTTCTTCTTGAACATATATTTTTTGAAGATTTTTAAAATTACAGTTTTTTGAAATTTGGAAAGTTAAAGATTTCAGTTGTTTTTTCTAAACAATAAAAATTTTACATTCCTATCATGTTATATATCATGTTAAAACCCATAAAAATAGCTGTAAAACCAGCCCTGTTTCATTATAGTAGCTCAACTGTAACTCAAATTATAGACAAATCAACATTCTTCCGCAACTCAGAAATCACGCTTTTTTCGCGCCTTTGAGTGCCCGTAACTCGTAAACGATTCAACAAAAGAATCTATAAAAAATTAAATGTATTACTTTCACTGGATACTACAAATATACTAAGTTTAAAACATATCCTAAAGGGTAAGGTTGAAAACCGTACTTATTTTGGTTGATTTGACGTGGAATGGCTCTAAAAGGTTTATTTCGACAGTTCCAGACTTTATACGCGCACTATATGAACAGCAAGTTTTGAAATTTTGTTTTACTACCGCTGTTAGAAGAAGTGACTATCTGCAATATAACTTGCTCGAACAATAGGGATTATAAAGGTTTATGCAGTTACAACTACAATATTTAGAAAGTGTTTTTAAAAGTTATTTGCAAGATGTTTGGCAACCCCGTTGTCCATAAGAACACACACTGTAGTCTCAACGTGAAACGACCAATAGTTCCATAACTTCTGAGTAACTTTTAAAGTATTTGGAACGGTATTGCCACTTAGTATAATTACTTTAAAGTCGTTGCAACTTCAAAGTGATATTATGATTGTAGCAGTAACTTGCCCAAAGCCACTTTAAAGTTTTAAAAACTTTAAAGTTCCTGCCACCTGTCTGAAACCATTGCTTAACCTTTTAAAGTAACGGAACCTTACAGTAGTATTGCAAGTAAAACTTACGCGTTTGCTACCCAGGAGAATCACTTTAAAGTGATGTTTCGTAAACTACTCCATCTCCATATTTACTTGGAAATTGTTGGAGGCCATTAATCAATTTGCAATATGTTATGATTGTTAATAGATGTTTTACTATATAACCTTCAATAAAAATAACAAATTGTGCCTTAGGAATGATATAAAAATGGTTTCTATCATGTGTATCAACTTATAAGTATTTTTGTCATATTTTATTAAAGACATTTAAATATATATATATATATATATATATATATATATATATATATATATATATATATATTTATATATATTTATATTTAAAGAGGCGTTTTTATTTCTCGATCTATCACCACATTTAACAGAAAAGTTGCAGTAGTTTATAATTTTGGTATACTGCAACAACAAAATAATCAAACATTTCATCAAATAAAATAGTAATCCATTTTGTGACACGATCGCAAGATGAGTACAGAAAATGATAGAATATTTGTTAAGTTGCAATAGTAAAAGAAAGCAACCACGCGACACGATGTGTCAAATAGAAAAGAATTTCCACGAAAGTAGCAATTACTACGCCGCCACCTTCCCGATACGTAGCCTAAACGTAACCGAAACGTAGCTGGACAAGTTCCAGGGAGGTTACTGTAACGTTCCCCATTTTTGTTCCAGGCACGTAATGAAACCGCAGCAATTACATGCTTGTGACTAGTGGCAAAAACTTAATGGTTCCATCGGTAGTTACTGGTACGTAGCGATGACTAAAAATGCTGCTTGAGAGTGGGAGTTTTTAAATTGAATATTTAATCAATTTGAATATTACAATCGTTAATGGATTAATACAACGTCCGAATAGCAAAGCCCTATTTATAATAATAACGAATAACAATTTATTGTTAACAATGTGAAAGATGAGTTTGTGAAAAGCTACTTTTTAGAACAATAAAACGTATAAAAATAAATAATATTTTATAATGAGCTAATCCAACTATACATGAAAGTTACAAAGATTTGGAAAATGATTTTTTCTATTTAGCGTTTTTTTTTTGACAAGAAAACTGACATTGAAGATAATCGTTTTAACACGAATGCGGAGAAGCTTTTTCACACTTATGGTTGTGTGCACGAGTGCGGAAAAAGTTTTCCAGGTGCTAGAAAAACGTACATTGTTTATAAAATTTCTGATTAATTGTGAATATTATGCCCTTTCTTGAATGGCATGATCAGAGCAACTTTAATTTGTTTGCAATAAAATCCTTTCCACACTTGTATTACAATATACTATTTTAATCCTGTGAGTAAATTACAACCGAAATTTTCAAATAAATAAGAAGATAAATAAATTTCAAACTATGCAGAATTTTTTTGCGTTTCAAAACACTCGGATGTATTGATTTTTTGTGTTGTTATGCGAGACAAATTGCTTGTCCAGATTTATTTGTGTGTGAAAGATATTCATATTCGATAGTCACATCCCTGCATTTCTAGATAAAAGTAATATTTTTCAGAATTCAGGATATCAGGTTTAGGTTTCCTAATATTTCTATTAATCTTTTTAATAATAATATCTAAAAGTTAAAGCAATCCTGCCTGCGTGCAGGAAATGAAACGAAGCGTACATAATAGCATAAAGGGGCTTAAAATTTCATTGGGTCGGGCGTTATTTGATCTTACATGTGTAAAAGCAAGCCGTATCTGTCGTAGCGTAGCAAACGTAGTAAACGTAGTGAAGTAGTAAAATGTTGAAAAGATAGAAGAGGTGCGTGCGGGAAGGGTATCCACTACTACAACTAGAAGAACCGGCAGAGCTGCAGCTACCGGCGGTGGCGGCGAGATCAAAGGATCGTCACCTCTCCAACACGCACCCTCCTTCAAACCGCCGACCCAAATCCACGGTGTTGAAAGCAAAGAAGTGTCTGAATTCGGCTTGTTTTGAAAGGGCCGAAGCAGCAAAGTCGTGTGGAGCTTTCAATAGAGACAGATCTGATGCGTGACTTTCTATCTTAATCCCTCAAAGACTTGCCGACAAGCTGGATATTGCGAAGTTTTATTTCTGAGCAACTTGCTCGATTGATCAATTTGTGATTAAGAACGTCAATTGCTTTGTGGTTTATTTGAGGCTTTCCGTTCGAATTCCCTTTTTCTTTTTTAATGCTCTTGTTTCTTTCAATACGGCGGTACATGCTTTGATATACAATATATATGTATATACGCCACATACAGCCGCCCTTCTCGGTTTTGTAGTCATGCTTCAACACAAAAAATTATACAACAGCACAATCATATTAAATTAGGCCTTGTGTATGTATATGTAAAAGCAAAACCGTACTCGAAGAGAGGAACATTCTTGGTTTTACAATAGAATCCAAAACGAATTTACAAGAGAGGCCTGTTGGTACATAATTCTTTTAATTGAAATAAACGACATTCATTCCGTTTCTTTGCATCTCAAAAGCTAATAAAGCTTTAAAACATCAGTTATGCAAAAAAAGACAACCGTTTTGTTAATTGGTGCAAAACAAAATAAATATAATAATATATAACAAATACAATAAAACATTAAAATAATAATAATAACTAGTGGGAGAGAAAAAAAGGTCATAAAAACTTGACAAACACACGCCTCCATCAACGATTTTCGTCAAAATCAACTTCAAAGAAATCATCGCCGACCACCACCAACAGCCGCCACCCAACATCGGTCAGTTTGCTTGTCTGGTTGCCTTGCCTCCGCCATCATTTTTATTCTCATTATTATCAGTCGACATAGGCATGATTAGCCTAAAGCAGTCACTGCTCTGTTCCCCACAGAAGTCAACGTTGACCGTTGGCAAGTCAAGTAGTACAGCTGATTTGAAATAAATCTAAAACAGTCAGTACTTTATAGTGTAAATGTTGCTTTTAATTTTCCTTGATATTTAATAGATTCTATGTAGTTAACTATGAAAATATAATTTAAATCACACGTTAAAAACGCAAAAATCACTCTCAAGACTTAAAGTAAGTACTCACAGAAGCGGATCCGGAGGCGGAATTTATACGATTGGTCGGTTTGAGTCAGATCGACTCAAACCGACCAATCGTATGACATCCGCCTGCGGATCCGCTGCTGTGAGTACCTACCTTTAGAAGTTACCTTTAGAAGGACTTAGAAGTCCTAGATTTATTTGAAATCAGCTGTACTATTGCGAGATAAATAATTGATACGGCAGAATTTTCTTGTTTAAATAGGACTTTCTCCATCCGTAATGAAAATATAAAATTTTGAACTATCACTGTCAAAGTCGGTGTAATATGCTAAAATTTAAAAAAATCTCCCTACTTTATAATTCAATTGTAGCAATTACTTATCTCGCAAGTGCGTACGTATTTGTTATTAAAAAAAATATTATTCCATGTAATATTTCCCTTATAGAGGTGGCGATCTTTGGAAACCGCAATACACAACCACAAGACTTTTTCTCTATTCAAAAAACTTTTAAACCCCCAGATTTTCTAAGCATTCGGAAATCTACAACCCTAAACGCCAAACAACAAATTTACTGAATTACATATGAATTAGTTTTTGCTCAGACAATTAACACCGGCGAACCTCAGAAGACCCCCGCTTACCCGTATGCAGACTTTTATTGAAACTCCATCTAATTAAGCTCTACAATAATTCTTTGCTTACATCGTATTGTAACAAATGGGGAAAACCCCCTATTCGCCGCCGTCGAACATTCGAGACTGCATAACTCATCGACACGACTCATCGACAGCTGCATGTGTGATTCATCAACACCTGCATGTATGATTCATCAACATCTGCATCTATGATTCATCGGTGTGAGTCATCCACGGCTGCACAAAACAATATACCAGCTGGTCTAATCTAGTACGTTCGAGTTTGTAAATATCTAGCATTTAAATAGTTCGTTAAATAGTTTATAATTATAGTGTATTTAATTAGTGTATGTAATTACTATCTCTCTTGTGAATAGACCATTAAACAGCATTTTTGTTATTATTTTGAAAAGAACGTGAGAAGAACGAAGATACGCAAACAGTATGCACAGTTTGCCATTACATTATACCTTTTTTATTGTAGGTACTTAAGATAACTTATTTGCATTGCAAAGCTATTCTCGCTATAGTTTCGTTTTCTGGACTAAACATTTTTACTTCTTCAAGTTGAGTCAATTGGCACACATACCAGTTGAATTCATAACGTGTTAGCCGCTTATATTTCTCTATTCTATTTCCTGGTTGGGATGTAGTTTGTAATAGGTCGTAGACAGAGGTGGCTCAGCAGGAACATGTAATCGCGAGGTGTTATCCCTCACTTCACTGTTTATTGCACTGGTAGCCTCCCTTCGTTGTTAACAGTGGATGTCTTTAATGGTACCATTGTCTCGCTCTCGCCTTCTCCAGGAAAGGCAATAACACAGTTACTCTTTATCGACGGATTTGCTTAGGTTATTAGTGCACTCGCTGCTTCTATTGAATTAAATATTTTTGCCCGTGGCTATCGGGATGTTTAATAAATAATATCACATTAATTTTATTATTCTTAACATCGATCATCATAGATATAGACAGATATTGCAAACTCGTGGCGCTCAATAAACGTTCTAATCTCTGCGAATCTGCCTAAAACAAATTGCTGTTTTTATATACTGACCTTGATTTGATTAAATCTATGTATACTTGAGCTTTTTGAGTTACATGAGAGATAAAAATAAAATTACTTGTGTATTGATAAAAATCGCTTCTCACATATGTACACGGGCTTCTTTTTTCTGGTCAAAATCTCTACCAAAGCAGGACATGAGAGGAAAAAAGGAAAACAAACAATAATCTTTTTCAGTCAGCTACTACTACTTAATTGTTTTTCTATAAATCCAAGACGTGAAACTGCGATATCATAACGAATAATGGCAAGATAGAAAGTGCATTTCACATTCCCCCTCTTTAGTGCAATCATCGGTGATATAAGAATACATAAACCTACCTTATCAAAATATATAAAACTTTATTAAAAAAATAATACATATATTTGGATGTATTTACATTTTCCCCGATTGAAATATTCTAATTGTAATCATTTTAAGGCATATTATAATTTTCCTCTTTTATGTAATATTTAAATGTGATACAATATTTAAACGTTATAAGCTGCTGTAAACTTGAAAGTTACTTTACAATAAGATAGTAGAAGCGGGTTTTTGGGAGTACTCTGCCTTATTTAGCACGTAAAACTTTCAAATCCTACTCTGAACGTCTACATAACAGTCAGAGGCCGTGTTTAGATAAAGACTGTCATTTGATACCACAGAATATATAAAACAAGGATGCATACCAGAATGAGTAGAGCTCAAATAGCTTCGAAGCACCAGACGTCAACTGTGAAAGTGTAGTGAAACATCTTCCAATTGTAGAATTAATTAGTTGATTTGTGTTTCCGGCAAACTTGTAGTTTTCTAAATAAAAATACTTTATTATAAATTTTTCTTCTCGCCTCCAAATCACTTAAAACACAATTTTCGTCCGAAATCCTACTACCGAATAAAACACACTCAAATAGTTCGTTTAATTTCACTTCTAAGAAATAGGCAAGTACAGACGTGTTGCTAATTAGAAGGCCACAATTTGGTATTATTTTATAGCGTTTTGCAGTCAATTTAATGTCGAATCATAAAATACTCAAAATTATAATCTAAAACTAAAATATTTCTAACTAATGTTTAAGATGATACTCTCTATGGATAGTATATCGATACTATTCGGAATAAATTTATAAAACATGAAAAACTGCAGTTTAGCAGAATATCGATACTAGTTTTTGTTATTAAATAGAATCATCTCATTGAACTGCCAAATTGTTGTCAACTTGCATATTCTATATAAATAGAATAAATAACTCTAACATAAATAAATATAATATTTTATTACCCTATAAAATGCAAAAATAAATATGTTGGCAAAGAATAATATAAAGATTATGTAATATCATTGATCGTAAAAAGCCTACTAAAGATTCTTAATAAAAAAATGCATAGGTATAATATAAAATTGAATTGTAATAAACTTTCCGTAAAGGTACACTTTATAGGTTTTTTTAGAATAAACACTGCAGATACTTTTATTATTTCATCGATATCCACGTTTACTATTATAGGTATAACCCAAATCCATAAACACAATAAGCAATTTTACTTTAAATACTATTATATCAAAGTTTACTACAATGTAACTTTATTTAAGAAAAGAATAATCCTGTTATCGGTTATCGAGATTGGTAAAGTTGATAACATCAATACATTTTCGATAAGCGTCAACATCAGGACTAAATATTTATTAAGAAACACGAGAACGCTACAAACTTGAAACCGTGTAGACAAATTTGTGGCACGCAAGATTTTAAGTACACACTTTCAAGCAGAAACTACCTGTAATAAATCGGGGAAAGTAATAAAGTTCCAGATTTGCGGTTGAGAACTTGAGGAAATTTGCACCAACTACCCTATAAAATACGAGGGTGAGTGGTAAAACTTTGTTAGTAAAATGTTGAGGATCTACTAGGTAACGGAGTTTCCTTTAATAAATATGGGATAAGCATTTTTTAATGATAATGCTAATGGAAGGGTTTTCAAGACTTGTAGATTAAGTTTAAAAAACCTAAACCTCAACGACATGATAGGGAAATGAGTCCAAATGAGAAAATATTAATTTCAGACACTGAATTTTACAAACTGAAAAGTTAGGTTAGAAAGCAATTCAGTTCGTAAACAGATTATTCTAGTTGGATACATACTACTAGCAAAAGTTAGTTAATTAGTTGCGGACGTGCAATCACCAATCAGAGATTCTACAATGAAACTGCTGTAGCTTCTCTTATATTCTGAATCGTGCGTTAGTTAATGAAATGATTAATGATAAATAATTTGCCGCCTTAATAAGGAAAAATAAGCACAAAGAGTAAAACTAGTAATTAATTCTAGACTAAAAAACAAACAACTATTGACAGCCCTACATAAAAAACTTGTAAAGAAAATCCTCCAGAAAGGCACTCCAGAATAACGTACGGTACCTTTCTTATAAATAAACGAAAGGTACCATCAATCTAGAACAAGATTTCTTAAAATTAATAGCAGACCTTAGTATTTTATTAGAGAATGTTGAACATACATCAAAGTTTCATGTTATAAGCGTCTTTTCTAGAGATATTGTAAGTTTAGAACATAATTTAATTTGAAAAATTTAGAAGTTTTGCTTCTAGAGGTTTCACAATTTTACAGATTCAGAGCTTAACAGTCTCGTCTTAATAAATGTAAAATTTATGTGTTTTGAAGAATGACTGTTTCCGAGATTTATAGACAAAGACTTCGCACTATTTATTGAGACACCCCTATACTCACAGAAAATCGAAGTTTGAACAGTTATTAGAAAAGACTCATAATAGGACACATATTCTTTGAAGGTAAGAAATTATTCGATGACGAAGTAACGTAGAAATATTTTCAACCAGTGGCGTGTTGTATAGTGTAACGTGTTCAACAAATTCTCAACTTTATAGAAATGCAGCTTTATATGCATAAATGGTAAAAAACTTAGTACGGTCCTGCGTTATTCATCATATTTCAGTTGGATTAAAAATGCAAACGATATTTCGAATTAAATGGTGTTCTTTTAATGCCAAGGGTCACCCTAAAATGTTTTCGGATACGATGAAATTCCTTCTAGAATAAAATGACAGATAACATAGCGTCTAGAATAAACATATTGACGTCTTTGTAAATATCAAAGTTCACTACAAAGTCTGAAGAATTGCTTTTCGTAACGAAAAGACAAACAAAAATTAAGATTACAAAGGTAGAGAAATAAGATCGGCTTTTTAACAAGGGAATAATTTATCTGAAAACGCATTAAACCCCAAATTTATAGATCCTGTACGTGTCATTTTAACTTCGATGAATAGATTCTTATAAATGCAGACGCATAGAAAAAGCATCATATGGCCACCTGCAAAATACCAAGTTACCCACCAAGACGCAGACTTTAGGCGGTATTGTACCGCTATGTAAACGAAATAATCTAGAAGTTCTCTTACACGGCGGTTATTTTCCTTATTGGATGAAGAAATGTTAACTTCATTCGGATAGGTTGATTTAAATCCCCCTTTTCCAAAAAAATATAACGCTACGAAAAATCCGTATCCTTATCAATAAAGGGTACAAGTGACGGGCCGGGCGGAGAGTGGTTTCCCGCGTCGACTTGGGGCTTTCTTCTTGGAGAAGTCCCCGGTGAAATTATATGTTAGTTGGTGTTCCTAAAATTATAGTTTTATGTATGGAACAAAGTTACAGTTTGGGAATTATGAATTAGTTGTGTAAACACCGTGTAGTTCGTTCCTTACTTGCTTCACTTTATCCCTTAATTTTCGGTGTTAATAAATTAACACAAATAATTCAGTGTACCGTCCTTCGGAAATTTGTGAAGACAATTCAATCTCGTATTTAATTTCAATGGTTAACTAATTAATGAGTAATTAACGTATTATTAGTTACCAATTTATGAAGGAAAGTTTTAGCATTTGGAATTTTAATGTTAATAATCTTTATTTTTGGGATTTTCATTTTAATCGTAAATAGTGGACTTGCAGAATTTGGTCAGCTCTACTAAATCATTACATTAAAGCAATATAACCTTCTAATAACGAAAATTAGTCAAAAGAAACTAAAACTTGTAATTAACAAGTGTAATATTGGGATTATTGCAGTTTAGGAGTTTTAGTATCGTAGATTAGTACCAAATTACTACAAAAATAATTTTCGTAACATCAGTCAAGAAAGTTCAGTTAATTATTGCTGCATCTTTACAAGAATTCAAAGTCTTTCTTCTGTTTTTCATCTATAATTTATGAAGGCCTTATATTTAGTTTTAAGTGAAACAAGGGCATTATTGTGAAAATGTTGTTTTTTTAGTTTAAAGAACTAAAATTTTCAGGAAATCTTCACCAAAGATGCTTCTCTTTGGTGTATAAATTAGAACGCAGGAATCGACGGGAATCGAAACTTATGACAGATTATTGCTAAAATTCCAAAAAATACTCATAATCTTCGTACCTATATTTAATACATCGTTATAAATACAAGGGGAATAACTGTAACATAGGCTAAAACTACTTACCTTGAAAATCTAAATCCATATTTTCAACTGGCAAACTAACCCTTCTGTTTAACTGGGGATACATTTAATTAACGAACAAGTGTACTTGCTTTTAGCGCTACGATGAAATGATCAAGTATGGGAGTGTTATTTCAGTACGTGGCTACTTATCAGTCCTAAGGTCGTGTATAAAAGATGCCCCCATGCATTCTTAATAATACCTTAGATATAATTTAAGAATTTCAAGAACTTGAATTTCTACCCTTATGCGCCGTTTTTATGAGCTTTACACCAGTGTGTGACGTGTACTGATACTAAACAAAAAAAGTAGTGGGAATTTCAACCTAAACTGTGTTTAACCAAATTAATTATGTGTACAATGGATGCTTTCAAGAGGTCGTATGTACGAGCATCCTGAGTCATACATTATCTTCAAAGTTGAAAGAGAATGCTTGTCAGCACCTTTGTGAGAGCACATTATCAACCGCATCGATGTGTCGTGCAATTACTTCATTTCAGTTATTATCTCAGCTTACGGTGGTCATATTTGATAATTAATAATTATTCATCCTCTGTATAGTATTTTAAAAGGCATGTTTCAGCTCTTGGTTGAATTGATATAATTAAATAAATGATTATAATAACTTCGCACTACCCCACCCATAACTTTATTTAGTTAACAGAGCTAGAATAATCCATAGCAGTGAAATGTATAAAATAGAGTAGACATCCTTCAAGAGTATGATTGTTAAAATTACCAAGTTAATCGTGATAAGAAATAACATGCCGGGAGCAGTAGAAAAATATAGCATGATTTATCAAAGCAAGCAGCAATCTACTCCATTCTACTGTCGTAACTGCGTAAACGAGTGGCTTTTGTTTCTTAATATTTCTATATACCTAACAGAATTTATGTTCTACCCTTGCACCATACATTATCTGGCCTTAATAACTTAAATATTCTCAGGCTGGCATTGAAAAGCAGATAAATAATAAATCAATTAATAATTATGTTTTTTATTGCTGCTTAATTTTGAATTAATAAAATTATTTTTAAAAGTCTGATTACTATTTATATTATTAGCACTATTAAAACGCCTTAACTTTTGTCCAATTTAAATCGATTATTAGGCCAAAACGCAAATAAAAAGTTTGGAATGTATAAACAACTATTAAAAAAGTTTGGCAATAAATATTGTAGTTACTAGTTTCGAAATATCTTTCTTAATTGGCGTCTATAACTTTATTTGAGAATACCGAAATCACCCGTAATTCATTTCGCTTGTATTCAATACCCGTCCCAGATTAACTTGTAATTTAATTTAAACAGACAGCGTTCATTAGTGTTATTTATCAGGGTCTCCGAATTCACCATCTCTAATTGAATTTGTGTTGTTTAAAAGCAATTACCTCGCTTAATTATTATCAAGTGTTTCAAATTCCTTGGTGCACATTCATTCGACTTCCAAGGTATTTAATTCTCTGCGATGTCAATAATAATAATTTTCGACGTTTCCATTTAAAAAATGTTAAGCAAAAACGGAACGGAGGAATTTTGCGTTTTCGTACGGTTATATACCTACAAAAAAGTTTTGCGTATAGTATCCTGAGCGCTTCGCTGATTTCGACATTCTATCATTCTTTCAAAAAAGCTTTAGGCATCAGGCACACAACTAGAGCATTCTCAGATGATAATAAATAAAAGTTTGTGACAGACTCCTACATGTTGTGAACATTAACGCGTGATATGCAAACTGATGTTCGAATAAATCAAACCATTTTTTGTCCTCACCCTTCTCTTCAAACTTTATACTGTGGAAGCTGTGCAAAAACCGCCAGCTCCCTAAACTTAAAGTAATGCTTTTAGAAGGACAAGGTCTACGAGATCAACATAAATTAACTTAGTTAAGTTAGTTTTGGGCGACATTCATATAATAATTTGATCATTTGCAGTTTCGACTCGTGTTTCGAATGTAAATTATGTTACTGAATTAGATTCATTATTGTCAATATCCAATCTGGGTAATTTCTTAAGATACGACGAAGCTGAAACTAAGCTGTTTAATTACGAGCTTAATTTTCAGAGATTTTCACAAAGAAACGAATTAACTTTAGAAAAGAAAATATGCTGAAAGATAAAAGCTGTTATTAGTTTCGCTGTCTTTTAATATTAGAAAAAGCTGAATATATAAAACGTCAACGTCGACGTAAAGCATATTTTTTCATTTACAAAGTTGTTAGGGGTCAAATTTATTTCGCATAGCATTTCGATTATTATTATATTATTAGGCAACACTTTGTACTCATAAAATGCCACTGTTATTCATTTTTGTATTAGCAGCGGCGTCTTACTCAAAGTAACTTTCTCTTAAGTAATTCTAATTCAGCTTACAATGTTCGATAAGGTTGTTTAATCAACAGTTTTTGTGGCCCGTTTCCACCACGCTTATAACTCTGTCGACTTATTCTAGTTCCTTTTAATTTCATTTTCGTGGTAAACTTGGCTAGATTTCAACTTTTGAAAATAATAGAAATCTGTTTCCATTTTATTTTATTTTTAAAGAGAATTAGGTCACGTTACAACGCAGTTGCAAAATTCAAAAATAATCTATTGTTGAATTAACTGCTAGAGGAAGAATTCCGGGTAAAATATTAAGTATTCCATTTAAGAAAAGCTTAGTTTTATTTGTGCTGCTCTTGTGAAACACCTTGTATAGTTGATAATTAAGTGTATGCATCTTTGACAACAAAAAAACTTTTGTATTGAAAGTTCTTAAGTTCGATATTTAATAGATTAGGAGATATGAAATAATTGCGCACTAAATAGGCACCCTCTATAACTTCAATTTAAATCTCGGGTGATAATGGACCAAGCTATATCATAGTTCATTTATGAACCGATATACGTGAAATTTGGTATAGACATATTACAAGCAATGTCAAATTTACTGACTGACAAAGTTAAAGTGGTCGCCAAACAACAAATAACTTGTTAAATTTAATACCCTGTATACTTTATATTTTTTGGAGTCTGCTAACCAAATTACATCTGACCATGATGTCAAATCTTTTTTGAATTTTTTCGAATGTTTACTTTTGGCAGTTTTATCAATGTTTGTGGAAACAATTGCCTGGCAATTATCAGGGCCGGATCAAAAGAATTCGCGCCCGAGGCGCTCTAAAAGTTGCGGTGCCTTAGGCTTTAAGTTGCTGTTACACTTACCGTTGTGTTTACAAGCTTCACTGAACGGGTGTCACGAGCGCCCGAGCCGTGTTGCCAAATAGCTGGAGAAATCTCGATGCCGAAATTTTAAATAGAAGGACCGTTGACGGTCTTTTCGAAGGTTATGTGAGGGAAGCGGAGTAAGAGGTGACATTCACCGTAGAAAAATGTTAAGATTGTTAATACGCCCTTAAAGAGAATGAAATAGTCGTCGTAGAATTTTTCTTAAAGGACTCCGCACATTCTTTACGGAAAATGACTCCCGGTCAAATTGTTCTAAATTTTGATATGTATTTTGTAGCTGATATTATACTGATCAAAAGTGCTCATGGGTACAAGTTGATATTTTTTGAGTTACAGAGCAAAAACTGACGAAAAAATTAATTTCGTATTTGCCTGGGAGAATTTCAACATCTCTCCATTTGTGTGTTCTTACGCGCACTCTTGCACACCGTGTTCTTCAGAGTTTTTGCTCTATAACTCGAAAAACATCGTACTTTTATACCTTTGTACCCAAAAAAGTATGAAGACATATTGAAATTTTTCCCAGGTAATCCCGAAATTCATTTTTAGTCAGTTTTTGACTTGTAACTCGAAAAATATCAACTTTAGATTTTATGCCCATGAGAACTGTTAATCAGCATGAAGTCAGCTATAAAATATCAAAGTTTGAAACAGTTTGACCGGTAGCCTAGCCATTTCCCATAGGAAATGTGCGGGGTCTTTTTATTGAATTTATAAAAGTGAAATTCTATTTATGTTTCCCGCTTAAAGAACTTATAAAATAACCAATTTTGTTCCATATAGCAATAGCTTTTATATCGGAATAAAATATGTTTATTTACTTCCTTCAGTATTTCCACTAAAACAGAAAATAAATCTAAGAAGAAAAAATAACAATGTAGCTAACAATAAGGTTTATCACTCAACAACCACTTGCAACAAAACTGGCAACTTACTAACTGAATTGTTTTCATTAACTGACATGGTAGTTTAGTATGATGGATTATTAAGGGGTTTACTTTACCCTAGCGGAATTATGGGTAGGTGTCAACCTACACTGTGGTAAGACTGAAACCCTGATTACAAGCGTTGCCGCCAAAAGCTTTATTAGCTCCGGCGTCATCTAGATGATTTTCCACTTCAACAAGAGAAACATGAGACTCCCATCCGATATCAACGACGCCAAAACTGCCGTCGGCGTCATTCTCTTGTTTAATAGCGTAAAATGAAAGTGATAGGCTTATATAGCGAAGTGACATTATGAGGCATCAAACCGAATAATTTTTCTTCTGTTTTATCTTCGTACACGTTCACGGTTTTTAGAAAATACAACGTTGTCGAGATTAGTAAGTATTATTAGGACATGTAATAAATGTACTATTAAGTAAATAATAGTAAGAATAAAGTTTAACGATTTTTAATTACCGTATTTACTCGAAAATAAGACCCCTTTTTTTCCTAGATTTTTGCTCTAAAATGTGGGAGGGTCTTATATTCGAGTCGGGTCTTATAATCGAGTATAAAAAGATATATTCAATAAAATGTGAAAACAATGAGTGTAACTGAGTAATGTTTACTAGTATTTATAATAAAAATTGTATTACAATAGAATAACATCTAAAATAGCGTTCTGTTGTTTAATAATATAACATCTCGGCAGGTTGTCTGCATTTTAGCCGATATTGATGCATGTAAACCTATGACGCCATTGTGAAACCCGCGATAAGCAAAGTTTATTGACTGCAACAACTACAGTAATTACGAAAACTATGAAATCATATACAATTATTGTTAGCTTAGCACCTAGTCAGAATGGCCGTTGTCGTCATCACCCTCTGTAAGATCGTTATTAACCTTTATAATATATTTTTTTATAACAATCGTTTTACAAATTAAGCTTGACAACTGACAGAGTCGATATTAGTGAAAAAACCCAGTGATGGTGAAAACATTTCTAAGAAATTCAATTAAGCCTTTCATAGTACCGTCCGAAGAATTGTAATTTCTTAAGTACCTACCTAACTATTAACAATAATAGCACCTTAATCTTTGCAGTAAGTGTGCAAAATCTTATTATCTATTGGAGTGACATCTGACCACTTTTTGAATGAACTTCCTACAATTTTAGAAGTTTTCCTGGAATTCAGGTAAACTGCTTCCACAAAGGCTTTGTTTTCGCAAAGAGATAAAGGGTAGAATTTTTTCCATGAACATAACTAACGGAATTTGTTAACAAAATAAAACTAAAAAAATGTTCAATATCTTATATTACTTATATTTTTAGGGGTCCAATATTCGCATACAAAAGCTTTTTTTTTAATTCGCTCCAAAATATAGGGGGGTCTTATAATCGAGGGGGTCTTATTCTCGAGTAAATACGGTAATTTTAATTAATTAGATTAAGAAATAACAAGGTTTTAAGAATCATTGCCAAATTATAAGATACATACAGTTTTAATTCATGGTAATACCAAAAACAGTTACGAGAAACATTATTGCAAATAGAATTTTGCAAAACGTTAAATATCATTTCTCACTCGCATAAAATAATTCAAAGGTACTTCGTTTTATATGGTACTAGAAATTGAAGTTTTCAGAACAGCAAAATTTTTATTTCTGTTTTATTAGCCATAACTGCTACCTACAAGCGTTTAATAGAAAAGCCACTTATGTAAGCTAGTAAAACTTTGTTACAGTTTTAACTTTATTAGAAATACACGATAAAGATAAACCGTCTTTAATATCTTTCATTGGTGGCTTGTAGTAAAATAAATTCTATTTAATTAGGACCATAAGAGACGTCTTGCAAACCTTGGTCTAAGTCTAAAAATCTGAATCATACACATGATCTCTCAACCGAATCATTTTAGCTACTATGAAATCTTTGGAGTATCCTCAGATTTTTTAGAAAATTTGTACGTTGAGAACAACTCACTACACTCTAAAATAGCTGAATTCGATAGCAAGCTATGCTCAGCAAAGTTCCCGCAGGATAAATCCCTCACTGGGATGTGATGGAAAGAAATTGGTGTCGTAAAATTGCAATAGAGGAAGCATGGCATTCGCTGATCTAGCTCAACCACTCTAGATCAGTATCGAAGAGCCACTACTTCAACTGTCGAGTTGCTCCAAGAACAGTATCATCTTGTGAAGTGTTAATATTGTTCAATTATCAGCCAGCCTCAATTTTTCAAATGAGTTAATGATCGTGGCTGTAGAAGTCAATAGGTTTTTGACTTTTTGCGGTAGATTTGATAGGTGTTGTTCATACATTGGAAGAACAAATACAAAGGAATTTGTTTCCAAAGAATACCTTTGTGTTTTTATAAAGATTGTTATTTTTTAGACAATGTGTCAGTTGAAAAAAGAAAAAGAAAAAAAACACCTAGATGGTTGATAATTCAGACCAAAACAAAAGCCACCCATTCTAACTTTGTAATCTATGGAATACCCTGGATAATTCCGCAGCTTTATAAATCCTGTTTCAAATACTTCTAATAAACTACTTTTTGAGCTACATTCACGAGCGAATTATTTTGGAGTATAAGAAATTCAGACTTCACGTACTAGTCTCCTAAGATGACATTAAGAAATACTGAAGTTTCCCCTCTCCAATGCCTAAAATATAGAAATAAATCGCTAATTCTTTTGTGGTCGTACCCTCCAAAACTATTAACTGGTCTCAAAATATTATAGAAAAAAATTGGAACTTGATATATTAATATTTAGAGGTAGCTCAATGACCACAAAGTTTATGCGATTTTTAACAAATGAAAACCTACAACAGCTGTTTCAGTAAACCGGTCTTGTTTCAGTTTTGTAACAATTACAGACAAATTAAAGTCATGTAAACTCCACACTCAAGACCTTGGTGGTCTACAAACTAAAAATACAATGAAAAAAATTTTAAACGTCGCAGAATTAGAAACGTTCAGTACAGTACAGATTAACGATATTGAATGCAACTATCTCAGTTTATTTTAGTAGAGGCAGTCAGTGTCTCTTTCTTGCTGTCTGGATAAGCCCGACGGTGCTGTTGAACAACTTGCAGTAAATACTGAAGCTCCGATTCATCATGAGTCATTAGGCCACTAAATTTCGGGATGAGTGCCACGCCGCGCTCTTCATGGCCGTTTACAACTTTCATGGCACGTAGTGTTTCTGCAGCCTTCTGGTAGTCTTCTCTATCTTTCCACAGGTCAGGATCTACAGTGAGAAATGTATCTGGAAGTTCCATTAATTGAAACAGAGTCCGTGACTTCGCTGATATAAAGTCTTCAAGATTTTTGTCCAAAGTGTCCAGGTCAACACTGACTCGTTTAAAGCAACCACTTCTGCTGACAAATACCACAAGGCAATACTGCCTTGGATATTGTCGTGTTGATTGCAGAGTAGTCAAGAAGTGATTTCAGAAGAAGGTCATTGGAAGGAACACTGACTGGCAATGGAGCTAAAATCGAGACCTTCAAGTACACATAGGCTGCAAAGACACAAACATCCTGCAGTCCCTCTTCTTCCGTTTGTGTTAAGTTGATCTGGCCCCTAAACATCCACACCTTCAAACTGTAAATTACTTTTGAAAGCCAGCGTGCATGATGCATGGCGCCAGGTACCATGAATCGGACCCCTCTCTGTGGAATGGAACCAAGAAAGAGAATAACAAGTTCGGTGAATTCTCTGTTGTCATCTCTTGGCTGACTATCCTCCAGATAGCTGTTTGCAAACTCAATAGTGCCATCTTTGATATCTTGCAGTGTTCTTGATACTGTATTATTCGTCAGTCCTGTTTCATATTTCTGTTGATCAATGAACTGCCAATATCCTTGAAAACGCTTAAAGAGTGAAACTTCCGGTGATGATGTGGATCCCAGACATACTTGAAACACAGCACCAATGATCAGCTCCATTACATGCTGCCTGCGTGATTGTATACCTCTTTTATCAAGTTCCTAGAAGAATTTTATTGTTTGTTATTAGCGATAAAAGAATATAAATGATTTTTATAATGAAGAAGTTTTTGATTTATTTTTGCATGATGTTATTATGTGTAATTTAATATTAGACAAACACTGAAAAATTATAGTACATTTGGCATACTATTTAAAACTTCAGTGACATTGAGCTACCAGTAAATATTCACTAATGGAGTACATATTTGGCCTGATTTTTTTCTTTATATATATATGAACAAAATTAGAGGGTAGGAGGTTCACATTTACAAAATGTGAAAATTAGCTGGTGCTAATTTTCTAATGGAGAGTAGGGTGGTACCGTACTCCCCGACGAGTTCGGCAACCTCTTCTGACCTCTGGTGTGGAAAAAGTATGAAAAACATTACAACAAAAGTAGCTGTATACCTACAAAACTAAAGCTGATTAAATTCTCTATAAAAAAAGCTCTATAGGTACATATTTTTCGTAAAGATGCGTACTTAACTGAGTAATGAGAGTCTAAGGTTGAGCTAAGTTGCGCAGCATCCAAATACTCAACGGCCCTTTCCAGACAGGTAATCTTTCCCTGTTAGAGTGGTTAGTAGCTTGTTCATGTACGTGACACTAGTCGACATGTCATCTATGGTAGTGTTAGAAAGAAGAGAGAATGGTCTTTTTGTTACTTAGTTAGACTTTGCCAGTTTATTGTTTACAGTTTACAATTCCTGTGTAACAATGGCAAAAGAAATTTGCTTTATTTGTGCTATGTGGGAAAAACGGGAAAGAGAAAGGAATAAAAAGTCTTACGAATCGTATCTTAGTAGTCGGAGGACTGGCAATAAAAAGTTTCAGCTTGAAAGGTTCACATCTATGCCTACGCATGTGAAGTATCACAAAACCTACTCAACAAAAAAAAAAGTATCGCTACTGCAGAGAAACTGGAAACAGCAGAGATACCTATTTTTGGCTTCCACATCAAAGCGTACGGTGGACCAACTTGAAGATGAGCGTGACTAAGTCGTTGTTGTGATGAACTTCGTGAACTCTTACATTGAAGAACTTCGTGAATAGTGCCAGTTTTCTTTGATGGAAACATTAGAATGATATTTCGATGCAATTCTGCCGATGAGGACAATAGTTTAATAATTGGAGAGCCACTACGGAGAAGTGGCAGCAAAATGGTGCACACTATTTCTTTACGTGATACTATTTGTAAAATATTGACAGACGCGCGGTATATTAATAAACAGTCTGGTTCAGATTTAAAGCGAATCAGAGTTGTTCGAGCAGCTGCACACATAATAACTAAGGATATTAGATCGAAAATACACGAAACAAAGACATACTGCATCTGATAAATTTGTGGTCACTAAACATCGAGACACATATCTTTTAAACTTTAGAAGTTCTACTCAGTCCCAATGTTATTATAAAGAACATCGGCCTTGTGGCGATATTAAATAAGAAATATGATTCCAAAGACCTCTTGGAACCTCTTTAAGCAAGCATAGCAAAATGAGCAAAATGACTTTTAACATATTTCAAAATTTAGTGCCCAATTAAGAATTGGGCTCTACTACACACCAGCAAAGCATAGTTTTTTATTGTAAAATAAATGTAAAAAAATAAACTCGTGCTAATCTAGTGCTACTAAATTCAAGTAATAAAACAAATTTTTTATTTATTTATTTTTTTATCTCACTTTTTTCTTCAATAATGAAATAATAATAATAATAAAAAGCACTATGCTTTTTGGGTTGGGTGATTAACCTTTAAGAAAAGCATTTCGCTAGCTTAAAGTTAGCAGAGCATATATGTTTTTAATGTAAATTAATAGAAAAAAAATTTAAACTCAAAAATAATCGAGTGCTAATTTAGCGCTACTAAATTAAACTTAAATTCGCGTAATCAAACATTTTTTTATTTAATAAATTTTTTTAGCAGCTCTAAATTATTTTCGAATTTATAAATAAATGTGTTCTGCTAACTTTACTTTAAGCTAGCAAACTGTTTTTTAAAAAAACGTTCCCGCATCGCACCCAATCATTTATTTGGACACTAAGGTCGCACTTAAAAAGCTTTACATTATTAAAGGCAAAAGAAAAGTTAAATACTTAAATAGATAAATAAACAAAAAAATTGTTTTGTTACGCAAATTTAGCAGCACTAAGTTATTTTATAATTTTCTTTAAATCGCAGAGTACGCAGTTTTTTTAATTGGACGCTAAATTAGCATTCCATTTTGAAATATGTTAGAAGTCATTCTGCTCACTTTGCTATGCTAGCTTCAAGTTTCCTGTCAAGGCAACGCCATTTGAGGCATCGGGTTTATTTCATCCTCACAGGACACTAATAGACGACGAAGAAATGAAATGAAGAAAACATATCATATGCAGAAACTGCCAGAATTTTCCTTAACCTCAAAAAGCGTTCCCTTAGAGCCATTCCAGATGTATTCACTAAGATGATTCATCTCATTGGGGGAAATCTGCTCAACAACCACTACATGTTATGGGTTTGATAGATGTGGCTCAGTTGTGGAGTATTCCGAACGAATTGACGTTGAGAACGCCACCAAAGACGCACATATAACATCCGCAACTCCTTCAGAATATTCCGTAGAACGTCGTGTAATGCCCAAGAGACGATGACCTTGTTAACTTTTAATCAGATAATAAATATTTCTACTGGAAAAATTAAAAATCAATCCACCAATTTCTATTTTAACAGTTTCAAATGTCAATTTATATTTTACAGTAAAAATTCAAGATAATAGGAGAAATTTGATAGACGAAACTGGGAAAATTTGGAGGTCACGTTAGCTGAAACCGATCATTACTCGGAAAAGTACGAATCTGACGAACAATACGAGTCCCTTTAGGATTTAATAGCTTTAATTTTTTGTTTACAGCTATTTTTGCGTAAAGTTGAAAGAGAGCGAAGAATTTGGGCGAAAATACGATATTAGGTTCAGAAATATTTCTGAATGACCTGGCCTACATTAGAAGTCTTAATATACTGTATCTCTTGAAAGTATACAATTCAACAATTAACGCGTTGAGAACAACAATGTGCCACAAGTGGTGTATACTTTCAAGAGATACTCGCGGTATAAAGATTTATATATCAGAAGCACATCTACAAGAGACAGAAAATTTGAGACTAAGGTAAGGAGAAAGGGGACTGCAATTCACTTTTCAGCTGATACTGTCATTTCAGTTTTTCCGGTTTATTTTCTTTTATTTGGGAATACAGTTGACACTTGTAGATCGAAATCCTGTATTAAAATTGTTAATTGTTTTTTTGTTCAGATATAAAGATTTATATATCAGAAGCACATCTACAAGAGACAGAAAATTTGAGACTAAGGTAAGGAGAAAGGGGACTGCAATTCACTTTTCAGCTGATACTGTCATTTCAGTTTTTCCGGTTTATTTTCTTTTATTTGGGAATACAGTTGACACTTGTAGATCGAAATCCTGTATTAAAATTGTTAATTGTTTTTTTGTTCAGATATAAAGATTTATATATCAGAAGCACATCTACAAGAGACAGAAAATTTGAGACTAAGGTAAGGAGAAAGGGGACTGCAATTCACTTTTCAGCTGATACTGTCATTTCAGTTTTTCCGGTTTATTTTCTTTTATTTGGGCATACAGTTGACACTTGTAGATCGAAATCCTGTATTAAAATTGTTAATTGTTTTTTTTGTTCAGATTCTAAGGATGGGTTGAAATTACATCTTAAGATTTCAAATATTATTTTTAGAAAGGAGAATGTTGTTTAGTGTGACAGCTGGACGTATTATTATTTCTGTGACTAAATGTATGTAGGTGAATCTTGAACTATTGACCTTGATAAGTTACATTTTCAAGATATATGGTATTGCTGTAAGTACTCAGGGGCAAGTACGATTTATCTCTGAGGTCACTGTTCCTATATCATCAGCTATAGCAGTGATGTTGGTAGTTGACAGATGCACCAATGGACCAAGGATGCAACTCTGAGGTACATGGTACCTAATTAAATGAGCAGCAGACAAGTATAGTCTTCCAAATATTTAACAAGAAAATGCCTCTCATAGATAAAATATTACGAACTTTACAAAATGCCTGGTTAAATGCTTGTGAAATGTCAATGTAGGCTGCTGAAGAATAGCTCTTGTTTTCTGTTTTTCTTAAATTTTTTCTGCAGCTCTTTACACTTGTTCGAAGGTGGAGCTTGTTCTCGCAACAACTAATAGCGACTAATAGAAAGAGGCTCTCAGACACCTTAGATAGCACAATGAAGAGACTGGTTGATCGACCGATACGAGGATTTTCAGGTTTATGAAAAACAATAGGTTATTCTACTATTATAAGGGGAAGTAACTCAAGTCAGTTTCATAATGGAATTAGAGATCTTAAGATTTTGTATACCCTGGTGGTAGCTCTTTTAGGATACGTCCTATATTAGGTCATACCCTGTTGATTTTTCTGAATTATGACTGCTGCCGATCGTTGACCTACGTAACAAACTAAACTCTGACTGTTAACATCGTGAAAAGTTTGATTATTTTTGCTATAATTTGATATGGGGAATTTAAAACTTGATGAATAGATTTTTCATTTGCAGGGAAAACGTCAATGGGAAAACATTTGAAGATGTTGCCGAAATATTCTACAGATCTGCTACTTCAACTTTTCTGGCCTAGTTACTATTTTGTGTTCTGACAGATACATTCGTGATTTCTTGATTTCATAGCAGTCAGTCGTTTCTAAAACTGAATAGGACTCTAGAAACCTTTGAATCCTTTGATTTTAACCACTTAGTTGCTCGATTTAAGTAGTTTTAGATTTAAGTTGTAGAAGGTGTTTGCATACAACATTCATGACCATTCTAAGCAGTTTGTTGTCTAACGCTAGTTAAATGTGCAGTCGCTTGATACATCTCTCCAGATGTGTTTAAAGGGATATCTAAATTTAGTTGGTTTGTTAAGATGTTGCCAAATGCATCCCAATCAGTATTTCTACTTGTCAGTGGAGTGGTTGTGGTTTTTCTGCACACTTGGATATCCAGGGTTACCAAATGAGAAGTTTGATACTTGTTTCGTGCGATAGATACCATTGGTAACACGAAGTCAATTTCTCCTGGTACTTTATGTCTATTAGTAGGCCAATGAGCATTGTGAATTATTGCGTATCACTGCTTGATAGTGTAGCGTAATCATTCTAGAAACTCAATGGAAATGTTTCGCATGGAAGTCTGCGTCAACTAAGAATCTATGTGCACGGGTCTTAAAGAAATTATATTCAAGTCCTCTTTTTTAAGTGCTAGATTGAGAAAGGAACATACCGTTGAAAGACACAACAGATGTAGCTTGTAAGTTGTCTTTTCTTCTGACAAACTAATTTGGCAGGATGATTTCCGTTACATTTAATGCACTTAACGTCTTTGTTTTTCCTTCGCGAGGGTGTTGTTTAGTGGTATGCTTATTAGTGCGCTAGTGATCACGACAACTTTTTTTAGTGCGTTCAAACTGCTGACACTTATTGCACTCTAGTATTTCACATTTGGGATATAGTCCCACTTTGACTATCAAGTTGAGCAGTTTGTACTTTTGTAAATACATATCTATATTGTTTGGCTTGATGCTTCGCTCTACATTAAGTAAGGGCAACCATTTCGAAATTTCCACTAGGGAAGCTTATATAGTTTTAATTATGTATATCAAGAATAAATGTACAAGAGCTTTAAATTACAAAACAGAAAAGAAATATGAACTAATAGTTAATCTATGCCAACAATTAATTTAATCCAAATTGTTACAAAGCTTTTTATACCAACCCTTGTATAACATCCATGATAATTGCTATATGATATAAGCTTGACGGTTCATTAGTTTCTCCAGACTTATTACCGGTAATTCAAGTCAGTTCGCGGTTGTCTCTAACTGTCAAAATGATTACTTCAGGAATTTACATGTGGATCTGTGTGTAGTTTACAAGAGATACAAGAAGATTGAGAGGGGGGATGTTTTCCAACACGACCACTAGCCACTAGCGGCTTAACTTGACGGTCAGTTTTGGGCATGGAGAAAGACATTTACAGCAACGAAGAGAGCACCTGCACTCGTTTTAGAGACGGCGACTCAGAGGACGACCAACTCTTGTAACAATAATAATAATTGTGCGTTCGCGGTAAAGCACCTCGTTTGCTCGCGCTCGCACTCGCCATTGTGGCGCAGCGTTTGATCTCGCAATTAGCGCGACACGTCTCGTCGCAGCACTCATTACCGATACAAAGTAACGCCGCTCGCTCTCTACCGGTTTCTGAGCCCGTACTTCCGTTCTCTTTGCTGCCGCGCCGAAGAGAGAACCACTTCAGAAAATTATACTTTCAAGTACCTAGAAATACCTTTGTGTAGTGTTACGGCAAATTTACGATTCAAATATGGCGAGTGTGTACGGGAATACTTTGTCGTTTTTATTACTATTTACTAGTGCCACTCTCGATTAATTGTTTATTGAAAGACCGTGACCGGCAACCATGTATGTTATTTGCATATTTAAAGCATTTCGAATTGTTAAATCATACTTCATTCACGTTTAGTAATGAGAAGTTATGTTTATTATTAATTTTGTAATGTGTATGTTTTTGTAATTGTAAAAGTATATGACGGTGTATGTGGTTTGCTCTTTTAGATTACATGCAGTTTTTAAGCTTCTCGAGGAAAGTATGCGGAAAATAAGTTGTGTATGGTTATGAATCCATAAAATTGCTTGAAAATAAAACTGACGACCTGTATCAGGTATTATTATAGAGTTTTCATTCGCATTTTGGGTAGCTTTTCCATCAAAACAACTTAAAGTATATTGATGGATTACCACTGACCATCAGTGCGGAGAACCTTGATAGACTTTGCAATATTCATTTAGCCACAACGATTAATGGATTATCTTTTTATAGTAACAATATTGAATTGAAAGTTTTCATTATTTTGGATGTTGAAACAACTTAAAACGTTGCATTAGGAATAGTGTAGTCTAAACAAATCCGGGGGATTCCCCTGTGTTCTAGTAGGAAACGCAGCCAGAAATGATATCATTCTAATACTGACTCGTTTAATGATATCATTAAGTATGATTTGTTATTCGTTAATAAACAGATATTAGTTAATTGAGTAAAGACATGTTTAGATAATTTAATCTATACATCAATGGGTATTGTTATTTTTTATTGGAATTCTAAAAAGTTTCTTTACTAAAACTTTCTCTTATTCTTCCTTCTCTCTTATTCTTTTTTATGTTCTGATAGAACGACTCTGATGGATGATAATTTGTTTACATAGTTAAAGATAACCACATATTATAAAAATAATGTTTACAATTTGTTATCTTTATACAAATAAACATTATCTAATTATTGAGTAATAATAATTCTAACAAATAACTACGAAAGTGAAAAGGTGAGTTGGAAAAACGATTTTTTCCTTTTTTATGGTTTAACAAATTCGTATGGATTGTAGATAATAAAGGAGTAAAGACTAAATTTAAAATTCCAAGAAATGGAACTTAAAAATTGCAAGAAATATAATACCACAAAGAAGTTGCACGGCTGTGTTTGGGTTCATTGAAATAAGAATAACAAAACGGTCAAAATCTAAGGGCGGTTTTTATCTCTTCAAAGTGGCTGATAGCAGTGACAAAAGACCAATACTTTCACATGAACTATGACTTTTCCGGGCAAGATACGCAGGATCGAGCAATAAAGAGTAACACAAGTATCACAAACCCGTTTTATGTATGTACACTCCGCGTTACAGTAACAGTGAATATGTGTGCAAAGCGATTCTTTACTTTAGATTTAAAGTTGTTACGATTGAAATGTAGCCTATTATGGAGGCCTTCCATATTTCACTTCTTTCCTGTTAATTATGTTTTTTTTCTGAATGCTTTTGTCCTATAGAAATCAAGGCTTATAGTAAGGTGTAAGATGTGTTGCCTATATACTTGAGCCATTTTAAGTTATGTTTACTTATTTTTGGAAACTTTTTCAGTGTTAAAGGTATTTTCATTCACGTTTATCTGTTTCTTGTCTGATATTGTTTTTAAAATTTTACACTTCCTGTTTCCTGCTTTGAAGATATCAAGAACGCAAAATTTACCATATATCAATACACCTGGGCACCTCCTTGTTAGATAAATCTTCCTTTCTTCGGCAACATACTAATAAACATGAACTCTTCAAATCTGGAGTTAATCAAACGATAGCATTGGCTTAAATAAGTTCTAATCTGTTTCCAAATTTGCTGCTTCGCATATTTACTTAATACTGAGCAGCGTCAAATGGACGTTGAAATATAAATTACTGTGAATAAAACTAAACGTGCCATTTCAACAAACGTCAAATGAGAATTGCATTGACTATCACCTTTCAGAACGATAAAAATGTTAACTCAGTATAAGACCAGTGTGAACATGATTTCCAAGAAATTCAGCAAGATCCACCAAGTGCCTTTAAAAGTCTATGTAATCACGTACATAAAGTTAACAGACATGTGTGCTCTACGAACCTATTCCAATAGATGCCGGTATATCCTAGACCATCTAATCGGCAATGCCATGCTGGCAGATCAGAGTACCGCAAACCGCTGCCATGTTGCGGCAGAATGCAGAGAAAGTGTGATCTTTAATAATGGACAGATTAATGCGACAGTTTAAATATTTGACACATTAGAGCTTGGAACTTTCAGAATAGCAATTATGTAGAAAAACCTTTTAAATTTAACGTAGATTTGATTAGTGATTCTTTCGCTCTAATATGGCGTCGTTTGCGGTATTCTGTTCCAACATGGCCTGGTTGACTAGATCTAGTGACTCTAGTATACAGAAGTTAAAATTATAATATATTTACTGTGGTTTCCAGATAACAAACAGTGATTCATACGAGATTCCGGACCATTATTACAGATTCTACGTAGGCAAAACAAATTTTATGTAAAGGATTCACGTACCAATATTTATGGAAGCACACTACGTCCTCCAGGAACGTGCACACGGGGCATCACGATTATTTTTATTACTTAAGTACTTGTTAGAATGGCTCGGCTAATGGCAGGTTAGGCTAGATTTACTGTTTGGTACCACTCAAACGCAACTTTCATAGACCTAACATGGAAAATTTCAGAATTTCGTAATAGTGCCAAACGGTCAGCAATAGTTAATTTAAGTTCGGTTAGGTTAGGCCAGATCAGGTTAGGCTAGATTTACTGTTTGGAACCACTCAAACACATCTGTCATATACCTAACATGGAGAATTTCAAAATTTCGAAATAGTGGCAAAACGGTCCGCCATAGTTAATTTAAGTCCGGCTAGGTCAGGCCAGATCAGGTCAGGTTAGGCAAGATTTACTGTTTGGAACCACTCAAACACATCTGTCACAGATCTAACATTAATCATTGACTTAACTGAATGGGAAATTTGAAAATTTCGAATTAGTGACAAAACGATCAGCAATAGTTAATTTAGGTTAGATCAGATTAGGCTAGATTTACTGTATGAAACCACTTAAGCGCCTCTGACATAGACCTAACATGGAAAATTCCAGAATTTCGAAATAATGGCAAACCGACCAGCAATAGTTAATTTAGGTTCGGTTAGGTGAGATCAGATTAGGTCAGGTTAGGCTAGATTTACTGTTTGGTACCACTCAAACCCATCTGCCATAGACCTAACATGCAAAATTTCAGAATTTCAAAGTTGTGGCAAAACGGCCAGCAACAGTTAACTTAGGTTCGGTTAGGCTAGGTCAGGTTAGGTTATGTCAGATTAAGCTAGATTTAATGTTTGGAACCTTCTCAAACGCATCTGCCATAGACTTAACATGCAAAACTTAAAACGAAGCGAAATGATAAAAAGAAACAGTAACTTTATTTACTTGGGAAAGTTTGACAAACGATTTTTTTATAATAGCATGGGTTAATCCCTATATTCGATTTCCTAATGATACATGTGGTATATAAACAGCGCTATCTTAACTTTAGCATTTAAAAATATTTTCCTTAGGAACAAAAATTTAAATTTAAAGATTTCCTAAAAGATTATTCAACTAAAATAGTCACAAGGGCAACTTTATTAAAAACAATCTATAGTGACTTTAATTACTTGGGGGAGGCTTTACAATCAATTTTTTAAAAAGGGGTTAATCCCTATATTCAATTTTCTAATGAGACATACGGTATATTGCATTTTTATACTTCTTGTTAAATTTACATAACATTGCGTGTTTGGCACAAATGTTAGTCTTGTGAATGGTAATATTTTACAGTAAGTGCCCAAAGGTGAATTTGAATTCAAATACATGGAATAAGTTCAAATTTCCATGTAACCGATTTGAATTTTTCCGTAGATAGTTTGTAAATTGGATTTCAGGAAAATCTCTTGTTCAAAATAAGAAATAATAGAATTCCTGTTATTCGAATTTGGTTGTTCAGATGAATGAAAACCTAGTACATTGATGAGAAAGCGGCTGTTTTGTAACCTTTCCTAAACAGGGATTATTTCTTATTATTTCAAAAATGTTGTTTTTATTACTTCAGTCCCAGATTTTTGTTAATTCTACGTAAATAGAAATTGACAAAGGATATATAAATCTCCATTGACATTAATCCTCTAAAAGTAGTTTACAACAATTCTCCTTTGAGCATTTAGCAAAAAGAGCCGACCTAACGAGCAATTGTACCTGCTGTTCATTGTTGATGACTTTTGAAAAGTTTACACCTTTTTAATGGGTAAACATTTAAAAGTCGTTACTGAAAGTAATGACGAACATGTCTACTAAGACTCTAAATAAAAAATTTGAAAATCCTGATATACATTTAACATTCTCTCGTATTTTTGGTTCGAATCGAAAATTGTTCGAGACACAAATAAAGTGGTAAAAATAATACTAAATCCTGAAACCATAACTGTATACATGAAAACGATCAACAGGTGGTTGGTTTGGAAACAGTTCCAGAAGTTGCATTGTTAGAATTAAGTTAATAGTTTTTAATTAAATTCGGTTCCGTGGTAGTAGAACTAGAAACGATTTTAATTGATGCAAATTGTAATTATTGTTAATATAATTACAAAGCGGCGAATGTGAATATTGCTCTAGGGAAACTTTGTTTTAAAAGACACACTTAAAAATTCCCAACACAATTTTAAACAATTTTGTGAAAAATGTATTTTTCCTTTTTTTTAAGTTATCATTGAGTTAATTCTATACACGGTGTCAATTTGAAGGCTTTTCATTGTTAATACCTTTGACTGAAAAAATATAAAAAAAAACGTTTGGGGAAAATCGAGAGGGAGCCTAAATTATGGTATAACCGATTATCTTCTCTGTACACCCCTTTAGATTGAGGCCCCCCAATTTAAAAATCTTAGACGGATTGACCAATTTTTGTAAACTTCATCTAGTGTGCTTTTCGAAAATACCATATTTGAGATGTTTACTTCGAATGGTTTTTAAAATATCTTTTTATGTTGTATTTATTACGTTGATATTATTTTATAAATTGTTCAAAATGGTTTTTGAGACATCGATCATTGGAACAGTCTATCTCTATCGGAATAAATAATACTTAAAATACATTCTTAAGAAATTAATTTTAATGTTTTAAAGATCATTGCAAGGTATTCTTTTTAAAAAGCACATTTGATCCACTTAAAAAAATTAAAAAAAATGGCAATGGATTGATTTGAGGGGTTGCATGAAAAATATTTATACCGTAATTTTGTTCCCTTCGCAGTTTTGTACAAATTTTTATATCGGTTTCAGTGTCAAACATATTAAGGATGGTAAGTCTTCAGGATGACACCCTGTATACATGGAGATAATGGAAATAGGGCCAAGCTTACATTCCCTTTATTTATAAACCAATTATTACAAAATTTGATACGGAAATATTAGGTACAGTTTCGAATTTAATGATAGGTAGAGACAAAATATTCGACTTCCGGTTTTGTCGGAAATGCTAATAACCTGGATTTTTAAATTGAGCCCCCTGTATATTTTACAATTTTTTATAATTTACGAGACAAATTGCATACAACCATGTTGCTAGATTTTTACTTTTTTCTTTAATCAAAATTTTACTATTATTTTCATTTTTCTCTTTTAATATAGGAGGTCTTGGTTGGATAACAACTTTTCAAATTCGTTCTAGTAAACCATAAAAACAATTATTTGCTCAATTAGATCGATAGTAAGTACTCCATGAAAAAATCGATTTTTTTCAAATCCAATGGGAAAATGTAAAAATTCTTAACTACAACTTATAATGGGCCATCTTGCTATTGGATAGAAAATATTATTATAAATCTAACGATACGCAACACGTACGACTTTCAGCTAAAACAAAATATTAAAATATTTATTTATTCCATTTTATGAATACATATACATATAAGAAAATTGAGCAAGAAGAATAAGAATTTTGCAACCTCATTGGATGTAATTTGACTTGTAGATGTCAAAAGATATAAAATATACAGGGTGTTACATTCAAGAAATCCAAGTTATTAGTCGGAAGTCAGCCATTTGACTATAGCTACCCGTAAATCCGAAATTGTGCCTAATATATATGTGGAAAATTTCATACAAATCGATTTATAAATATTAGAGATTTGAAGATACATATATTATTGACCTCGTTCCATTGTCACTCGGTATATCGGGCATTGTGACTCATAAGTCATAAGAATAATTTTGATGTTTTGATTGGCCTTTTTTACAATCTTTAAATTAATTTGTATTAAATTTAAGAAAAACAATGTTCTGCATTTTAATTTTTTTCTTTTCCGATTCGTATATGTTGGACACTAAGATCTTTGAAAGATGGCATTACTCTTACATATTTGAGTGCAGTATGCAGTATGCCTACTGAAGCGGCCTGGCCTTTCAGATAATAAATTACCAAATGTTGTCAACTCTTGGCAAACTTGATTGCTATTACTATGTTTATTAAATGCTTCATGTAATCTTTCAGTCAAGCTCCTGAAAAACACGAATGCAGTGAATCCCCCCTCTCACCAATTTAGCATCACGTAGTGAAAAAATGAATTGAATTGAAGGTAAAATAATCAAATATTGATCTATACTATCTACGAAATAGTGAAAGTGGATAATTTATAACTAGTAGTTAAAAAAGTAGCAGTATTCATTTTAAATGTTTTTCACAAAATGCATTAAAGATAATTTATTAGTATTAAACAGAGAAACGAAGATTTTATTTTAATTAATGCACTTTTCTATTAGATTCTAACTTGTTTTGTTCTACTAGCAGTATCGCAATAATATTTAGTAGTAAACAGCTTTATCAATAACAGTATGTAAACACTTAATTATTTTCAGGTCATAAACATTTTTATGTTAATATTTCTATTAATCTTTAATCACATAAATAGAAGTTCGACTTGGAATCTTCAAGAAATCCAAAAATGTGTTGATTGAAAACTAAAAGAGCTTAAATTTAAAGGAATGCTTAAACAGTTAAACGGTATCAATTATTACTTTAAAGCCTTAAACCGTAAAGAAAGGTAGTAGTATAGATATTTACGTACCTGTGCGAAAGCGTGCATGTTGCACGCGGTCTCGCGAATTCCACCTGTTTCACCTGCCACACTCACAACTTACACCGTACTACTAGCGTCCGCGCCATGGTCCGTACTCTATATATCGACCCCACCACCCTTAAAACATGAAGGGGGTTGTCTGTGTGCCATTCATTATCACTACTAGCAGCCCTCAATTTCTCTACTACCGCCGGTTTCGTCCTCATCGTCATCGTCAATGGCCGATCAGCAAATAAGTACCCCGACTTCGTAGTATACTAGACGTCGTTCCCAAAAGCGCGCTTTCCTCTCGCATCTCTCCCAGAAAGAACGATTTTCGTGAATTACCATCAGCATCATCATCACACGCTCGGAGAGGAGTAGAGAGATCCTTTTCGTTCCAGTAAAATGGAAATGACGATGATACTGCGGCGGCAACCTCTGTGTCGGCAAACTTCTCTCGCTCGCTCACGATAGCTATTTATTTACTTGTATACATTTGTAATTGGTTGATATCCTTAGATAACCTGTGTAATTGCTGGTCGTGTTGGATTAACAGAAATAAGTGCCGTGGAAAAGCTTCCTATTAAAATGGGTCGTTCGCTCGTTCTGATGTCGCGATTAAATATCTAAAATATTTTGTAAAATTATTTTCTGACCTTATTTTTCTGCCTGTGTTCGGCGTTGGTTTAAGTTTGTTAATTGACACAGATTGCTTAAATTAAGTTTCTAACTTGTAGTTAATAATTTCTGTAAATAAAGAACTAACGTTTTAAATCCCACTCCACTAAATAATGGAGTTATAAAATTGAAGTTGTAAAACTTAAAGGAGCACGGTATGTATGTATGAATTGGCTTATCTTAAAATAAATCGAACTAAAGACAGGGATAATCTAGGGAAACAAACTAATTTTTTTTTAACTTTAATTGTCTAAATTCTAGGGATGAAAATATTAAATTATTTCCTCAGTACAGTAGAACTCAAATATCTGAACTAGTTTTGAAAAATATTCGGGACGCTTTTAAAATTCATTTTAAAGACAAAACTTAGCGAACGACTGCATGTATCTATAAATATCCCAATACACATTGTTATTTATATAATAGTAACCACAATCTTAACATCACTAAGTGTATATAACTTTAATTTATATAATTTAGTAACAAGTAATATTTCTGTTACCTTTATAAACCCCTTAAAGAGCTTAAACCAAGTAGTTTACAAGGGACCCATTCTATAAAATATTAAATTTGCATCTTTCATAGTTTCGTAAGTTTCGTCTGTATAAATGTCATCATCAGGGAAAATAACTAAAAATCGGTATTCTTTAAAGATCAGAAGCTAGATTATTATCTTCGAAATTTTGTTGGTTAAAATATATTCTTAAAAATTTACCATAAAGTCACATAATGCCAACGAATAAAAATATTTTTGAGATACACTGATAAAATATTTTAAGTTATTTAAACCCTTACATAAATAGGCCATGTTGCCCTTTAAGTTACTTTGTATATTTTATCCAATCAACATATTCATTATAATAATCTAGCTGCTAATCAATAAAAAATGCTGTTTTCTAGTCATTTTCCCTGATGATAACACTTATACAAACGAAACTATCAAAGACGCAAATTCAATATTATCGATTTTATTCACTTGAGGTCTTAATAGTTACTGCACCAAGATTTTGAAGAAAATCCAAAACCGATCGATGATTTTATAGAAAGACCCAAGGGCTGCGACACTGTTTAGACATTGTTTATAAACAATAGTAACAGAAACGTTTTCGTTACCACTATATAACTTCTTATATAACGCCATATTTTCAGCGATAAGATGTAGTTTTGTATGTTGCAGCGTTAGTAATATTTCGGTCACCAGATTCTCATTACTCTGTCTATTTTGCATCATTATTTCTCTATTGAACACTTGTTTGTACTATTATATTGTATCATTGCCTGACTGACTTTCTCTCTAAAATTATTAGTTGACATTTCATCTTGTTCGTTTAATAAAACAATAATAATGAGGGTATAATATGTACACAATTACCTACTTTATTGCTGAAGTTTTTGCAAAAGTATACTAAGTCAAAACTCTTTACTTCAAAGTTATCTTCAAAAACTAAAGGAACCCTTAAAATACCCAGTAATAATCAATTTTAATTTATCGATTTGGAAATTGCATTGTATTTTTCTAAACGCCCATTTAAATAAGTTCGATAAAAGTGTTGCCCTATAACACTACGAGTGATGTAACAGATACATTTTTTGTGTATCTAAATACCGATATAGATACTATCACAAAAAATATACCTAGATACAAATAACATAATGTATTTCACATCACATCATGCAGAAAATCAGAGCTTTCCAGTCAATTATTCTATACCGAAAGCAGAGTCACTTAGCTATAGATTGGGACGCGCCAATAAATATATCTAGTCAGACAGGCCTCGCTAACGGGACAGAATACCGCAAACGACGCCAGATTTAGTTGCAGAAAATTAAAATTGCATTTTACGAATTTGGTTTGGAGCTTTCAGAATAATAAACGATGTAGAAAAATCTTTTCAACTAAACCTAGACTTGACTAAATTCAGTGCACAGAATATTCATAATAATAATGAACAATTTTGCGTTTTCTTCGCCCCAATATGGCGTCGTTTGTAGTACTTTAATCGGTCAGTGCATACTGGCTGACTAGTTGTAGTGAATCTACAAAATTATACAAAATAACTTTGATATGCGGTAGGTGATCATGCATGCAACCGATGAGATGCATGGTTTAGTTGTAACATAACCTTCAAACCTTCTTATATGACAATTATACTACCACATAAATAATTTTATTGAAATTCCACTATAATGCAGGTCGATCTTTGGCACCTCCCAATAAGCATCACTTTCACGGCTAGTCCAAGGTAGCTGAAGCTTGGTGGATACCTATAGGTACTTGATTCGCTTACGGAAAGAGTAACTGTTAGGATTTTTTGATTTTTAATGTTTTTAAAACTGTTTAATTTAATATTTTCCGTGATTTTATCGAAATTAGTATTAGCTTGGTGTCGTTTAAAAGTTAAAAACTATAAAATTCTATAAAGTTTTTTCTTCATGTACCTACTCTGTAATATCATCATTTTGTAATAATATATTTTATGTCCGGCTGGGCGATTATGACCTATTTAGTGGCCTGTTTTTAGAGCGTAAGTTGCTAAATTAGAGCTCTAGGGCTCTAAAACTTTTTAGAGCCCGCTAGAAAAATAGTTACCCTTGCTTACGCCGTCTCCATAGTAACAATAGTAATTATAAACCATTGCACCTACCTACTTCAAGTTTTATCACTGCACCTACCTACTTGAAGTTCTGCACTTTTTAAATTATTTTTATTTTAAAATTAAATATTAATTCCCAATTCACAACACAAAGGAAGAGATTAATTAAACGGCGAAACGCACTATAATATTCTTTATAAAGGACTAGCTTGACGAGCGTACAAAGCCAAGTGAGTGTTTTGCTATCAACCGGAAGTTAGTTCCAAACAAAATGGCTACAAGGAGAGAGAATGCGAAAATCCCTAAACGCAATACAACTTAACACAAACGCATAGCTATACAGAGTGCTACGAAATTAGCACGTAACAGTGTGTCATAAATCGAATTTCTTTTAATATTCTGATTGGAAAGAAACTTTGTGGCACAATCACAGATGACATAGGTACATTAGGCATTAAGTAATTGTCGAAAAATGGCCTTATTTGTTAAAATATGGTCTGAATGAGATATTCCAACATTTCAATATTCCAACACAGAAAATCTTGTTTTCTAACATTTGTTGATACACCCCTGTAACTGACTATTTTGAAATCATAAAAAACGTTTCCAAAGCGTGAAAAGGCAACAATTGCATATCATATTTTCTTAATAATATTCAATAGTGTAGGTATTTTGGACGAATTTTAAAATTATCAAAAAACAAAATGGCGCTTTCTTGACTATTTTGCAATTTCCAAGAAAATAATGCATAATTCTATTGATAAAGCTAGTTTAAAAGAAATCGTAGTAAGAAAAAAATTCTGTAGCACGAACAATAACATTCCTTACTGTAAAATTACTGTCATGTGAAGTTACATATATGGGTCTCGAGATGTAATAATTTTCCCTAATGCAGAGCACGTATGACTGAGCTTGATCCAACCAATTCAGAGAGTACTAAAATCAGTATCTAAATTTACATGCAGTAGCACTTTTGTAAAAAAGATCGTTACATGCTAAAAAACATTACATGCAAATTACATGCTCGTGCTTCTGAAATTATCTGTTGTAATACTCAAGTTGATTAAAACGCAACACTCGTGTCATTTTTTGACAAAGGACTAGGCACCACTTAAATGGAAATCTAAGGACCAGTCGATTTTGTTGATTTTGATACCATTGGATAGATAATGAAAAAACGAAAAATTCATATCATTGGCCCAACACGGAGAAATTCATAGGAAAGCCGCAATTCGGGATTTTAGAGCAACATAATTCCCATTTAAAATGCATTGCTGTCAATCAATTCGTCTCAACAATAGAATCCGATACTAACCCTGTCAGTGGCTCTAAAACTTTTTAAAATTTTGAACGAAACAATATAAGGTTTTAGTAAGTTTTGTTTTCTCAAGTTGCACATACTTAAAAATTTCAAAATTTGATTGACATTGGTTTGACAATTTATTCTAACCTTTTTTGAATAAATATTCAAAAATAAATAGACTTTCTTGAAGTAAATGCTCATGAAAGAAATCGAATAAAGCCTAAATAGAAATCAGGTAGGTATTTACTTATACAAACATGCAGTTTTTGTAATTGTCTATTGTAAAAAGTAGATTTTAAACTACAATTTGTGTATTTTCTTTTTAGCTTTTGTATTAAGCAGATTGCAACTGACTTGAAATCAATTGAAGATATAAAAATATTGCATACGAAAAGGTATTTGCGAATAATAATATTACAACTATTTTAGAAACCAATGATTTAAATAAATCATTTTTCTGCTAATGGCATTATTGTCAAAATTATTGAATTGTATGCTAGTAGTGCTGTTAAACATCGACAATATCCATTTTTAACTGATTCTATTTAATACAAGTTTTGTAAGATGCAGTGTTACGTTTGTGAACGAGAAGGACGTCCAAAAGAATTGCAACGTTTCAGTAATTTAGATATTTATCTAGAATATCAACAACTTGCAACTAAACATCGGTTAAACAATGGATTACAACCCAGAGATATGGAGAGAAATGATGATGTTTTATTATTCATGCAAATTGTCACCCACTTATAGTGCAAACCATTGATGTGGATGTAGGTGATGAAGACAATCTCAAATTCAACTGCATAGTTCATAGACAAAATAAATATTGTATATACAATAGGCAAAAATTACTCCGAAAGCGCTCTTTGAAGTAAGATTGGAAGTTTACTCTTACAAGCAGATCTTTATTTCCAGAAATGGGTTCTGCTGTGAAGAACATTTTGATGAAAATGACATGTTCCCGAAAATATCGTTGATCAATTCAGCACATCTTATTACTTTCACAAGGGCTACCATTTGCTGAAACCTGTATTAGTCGTCGCACTGATGGATATATTTTAGACGTTCACAGACTGTATTTTTCTGATTATAAAAATAACAATGCAGCTTTAGTAAGAACACCACATGAGAATAGAAATCGATGTGAAGATACAGACTGGCTATGTAACTAATTGGTTACATAATGATGATATAATAATCGTTAATACAAAAGCTAAAATGAAATAAATAACATACACAAATACTTAGTTTAAAATCAACTTTTTACAAGACAAAAAACTGCATGTTTGTATAAGTAAATGCCTATTATTAATCCATAAACTTTATCTTCAGCATGCAAAGCTGTAAATCTTTTACCCTCATTTTTAATTTTAGAAGGATTTTGCTTCTAAATCTGTGGTATGTAGCCACGTTCAATGTTGGCTACCATTTTAATGTATCCCACTTTCATCTAAATGTGTAAGAAATTATTGTTTCATTACTTAATACTGTACCTAAATAGTTTTTAAAATTTTATTTTTGTTTTAATATGTGGTTGTTCTAAAAAAGAGCAACTGTTAATACAATCTGCTTACATTTGAGTACTTTATAGAACGATACAACGTAGTTCTTCCCATTTGACAATCTAAATCTTGTTTAGCATAAGGAAATAAATCATTTGAATAAGTAAAGTGTGGTATCTTTTTAAGAAAATTGCAGTTTTTCATTGATAACTCTTCATTTAAGAAGCGTAGATATCCCATAGAATAAAAGCATGTACAGCTATATTTCATGAAATCAGTACTTACTGAAAATATGTTTGCAGGTTTAGTAAAATTAGAAGTTTCTTTTTGTTTTTTGATGTAATATTTAAAATTGCCTCTTATTCCTGCCTCAATAAAATTATTATTCGATATTTTTCATGTGCATTTATTTCAAGAAACCCAATTTTTTTCGAATATTTATTCCAAGAAGGTTAGAATAAATTGTCAAACCAATGTCAATCAAATTTTGAAATTTTTAAGTATGTGCAACTTGAGAAAACAAAACTTACTAAAACCTTTTATTGTTGCATTCAAAACTTTAAGAAGTTTTAGAGCCACTGACAGGGTTAGTAACAGATTATATTGTTGAGGTGAATTGATTGACAGCAATACATTTTAAATGGAAATTATATTACTCTAAAATCCCGAATTGCGGCTTTGCTAGGAATTTCTCCGTGTTGGGCCAATGATATGAATTTTTCGTTTTTTCATTATCTTTCCAATGGTATAAAAATCAACAAAATCGACTGGTCTTTAGATTTCCATTTAAGTGGTGCCTAGTCCTTTCCCTCCGTTGCACGTCGGGAAATTAAAACGTCAAAAAATGACACTCGTGGTTGCTAATCAACGTTCGTATTACAAATCGATAATTTCGAAGCACTCGTGTAATTACAAGTGATTATTTCATTCTACTTCGTTTTTGACCAATCGCAAGGCTTTATTTTTTGGATTACAGCGATAATTCGATAATTTTTTATTGTCCTTTTCGACTGTTTTTATCTTCGTGACAACGCTGAAAACTAGTGTCACATGTGTCCCATTTTTTACTTTCATGTCAAATACTAATCTTTATGTTAATAAGTAGATGCTTAAATAAACAACTGTATCATGAAATAATCTTACCGAATTACATGCTCGTGCTTCTGAAATTATCTGTTGTAATACTCAAGTTGATTAAAACGCAACACTCGTGTCATTTTTTGACAAATTTCCCTCCGTTGCACGTCGGGAAATTAAAACGTCAAAAAATGACACTCGTGGTTGCTAATCAACGTTCGTATTACAAATCGATAATTTCGAAGCACTCGTGTAATTACAAGTGATAATTTTTAATTTCAAACTGTGTAGATTTGACAGTTTGGGAGTAAGGCTCGTTCACAATTAACTCCGACTGTTAGTCTGTGGCTGCTAGATTCATTCCGGTTTAGTTTTTCATTTTTGGTTTTACTATAGTGTACGTGGTTTTGGAATGGTAAGTAAATGTTTTTGATGCAAATCTTCTTATCATTATAAATATTTTATTGAATAAAGAGTACTTGATCCACAACTAAAAGTTCCGTTTAAGCATCTTTTCAATACCTACGTATATATGTTAAATAATGTTTCCAAGAGATTTAAAGAGTTTCCGGTTTTAAACTTAGTCGCTATAAAAATTTTAGTTTCAAGAAATCGGACCGAGGTGTCCAACTTTAATTCTGCAATATTAACAATTAATATAATAAATTATATGGTAAATACTAAAAAAGGTCGTAATTCCATAACTCATTTCACTAAAAATGAAACATCAAACGTGTTAAAGAATGTAGACCAGATTTGCAATGAGATTTATTATATTCAAATTAAAAGGTCTAGCATTGTCAATAAGCAATTGCCAACCCCGCTATATAGTTATATTTTGTCCCTCCAACAAACAACAGTTGTGACACTTAACTGTCTTTTTTCGGGGAGTTTCAAGTTCTTAAGTTTATGTCGTTGATACTGAAACAGCGAAATACATGTAGATGTTTGTTTGTTAATTTATAACCTTAAAAATTCGATTTGACGTTACTATGTTGCTAATAAACAGTTATAAAGAAGAGAGAAAACATTAGAAAGAAACAAAATAAATATGTATACATTAGACAAAAAATTGGAAAGAGACAGAAAGATATATTACGTTGTCCTGTCATTTATAATAACACCAACTATGCAATTTTCATTTAGGAACTCGAGTGTATAATACGATATGAAATAAATGCGTCAATGTCGAATGTTCGCTGCGATAAGGCGCTTTTTTATGTCACTGTATATTTTTAACAAATTATTTTTAAGAAGTTTATTATAGTGTCTCAAGTAAGATAATAAGGATTAGGACATGGAACACGAGTAATAAAATAAAGTATCCCAAGTTAAGGAAGTTACCTAAGTTAGAACAAGAAGCATTTGTTAAATAAAAAAATAACAATATGAAATATTTAGTGAGTGTTACAAAAAGCAAGAATTAGAAATTTTCATTTGTACATAAGTAGGTATGACTTATAGTTATTATTATTCAGTCTGTATTTTTGATTTGTTGATTTTAGCTTAGAAGATTCTCGTGAATATGGTTACCAGATTTATAATAGTATATTAAGTATCAAGAACAGTAAGGACAGTTTACTGATCGACGACAATATTGGAGGAGATCGGTAAACTCCTTACTGTTTGAGATGCTTATACTATTTTTTGTACGACCATTATGAATACAAAGGTATTAAACTAAGGAAATATCCCCGAAAAAAATAGATTTAAGATAATTTATTTTTGCCCTGTATATCCACCAAACATTAAGTAGGTTTTGTAGTTACCATGGATACGTTTGTAATTTTATTTTTGAATGTCACGTTATTTTTGTCGTTACCATGGATACGTTTGTAATTACTATTATTTATTGGGTATTTTTTCACAGCAAATTTAAATAAAAAACATACATTTTTTAAATAGTTATTTAGAAGATAATGATTTTTCACGAAAGGGACATCTAAAGATCATGCATTTATTTTATAAATTACATATAATTTACTTACCGTTCAGTTCTGTCAAAAACAGAACGGTAAGTAATTACATACCGACGCGTTTTTGCTTAGTAACCAGTAAATATAACCTACTGTTCTAAAACCAAGTATGGTAAACAATCCGAAATAGCACGGTCGTACAAAAACAATACTTCGGATTTCAACCAAAACACCTAATCCCAAAATATCTAATTCCAAATACCCAATAGTCCAGAATATCTAATGGTAAAATATCCAATAGTCCAAAATATCTAACGCTAAAATATCTAATAGCCCTAAATGTTTAACTCGAAAATATCTAAAGGTTCAAATTCAGGGTTGTAATTCAGACAAATGCATCTAATTATATTTTCTTTTTACTCTTGTAGGTTAGGTAATATGTATTTCCTATGTTTATGTGTGCGCAGTGAAAAGTGAAATGTAAAATTTTGGAAATTTAAGGTACATGGTTAAGGTTGATGGATTGAAAATTACTAATTCTAAATAGCTATAACTTTTGTAGTTATTACATTTACATTCTTACATAATGAAGCAGCCATCGAGTATGGAAAGGCTAGTTCTTTAGTTTAGGTTGTAAGTTAGGTAATGATTGCATTTATAGTTCATGAGAATGTCTTTAAGGGTTAGAAAGCTGTCATAATCGATTAAGAAAATTATCTCAGGCTGAATTCGTTGGTCTCTATAACTTTATCAGTCTATTATGTAAACAACCAGTCTATGGGATAGTTCATATCTTATGATGGAAAAAAAACAATAACTGTTTTCATGCCCTCCGGTACAATATGCCTATGCAACTTAGAATTTTATTAAAATATTCAAATCTGTCATTAATTAAAGAATGTTTTTACTAGTAAAGTATTTTAAGTTTATTTATCGACCAATTGGAATTCGAGTTGAAGTGGCGAAAATGTCGGAAGTTTAAGACTTTTGCTTACAACATTTTTAATATTAGTTTTGAAAGGTGAAAACCTCGTAAAATCTAACTAGTATCAAAGATACATGAATAAGAATTTAAAAAGATTGAGAAGTATAGGAATTCAGAATCCAGAGTGTTAAAGTACTAAATAGCGTGCTATACTTAGATGAGTAGCAGCTTGTATCTAATATCTAAGATCTAAGCATCTAGCAACTAGCACATCGTACTTAGCACCTACCATCAGCCTGTAATAGATGTGGCTAGAGACGGAGTGTGGAAATGAAAGTATTCAAGTTTTGTTAATTTAAGTTCATATACGTACATCGGTATTGCTGTGGCAAATAGATAAAGCTCGATAGTTTTGTCGTGCCCCATTTTATTGTCTCAAAATTTCGCTCTAGTTCAGATTCTTCGGTGTTTAAAAAGTAATAAAATGAAATTATACCATTTGAAGGGCATATAATATTATTGCTAAGTACAAACAATGAAAACCTATTTTAATAAACTCGAATACGGTAATAATTTTTAAATAGAAAAATGAGTGCATCGTCTGTAGCAGTGATATCTAAAAATGTAAATTATATTACTTCCACTTCTTAACGTTACACAGTGAATGAAGCGCTTTCCAAAAATAAAACCCAGCAATAAAATTCTTCTTCTCGCCTGTGAAATATTAAATTTATTACGTTTGCGATTCAAAAAGAAAATTGTCCGTGAAAGAAACGAAGAACAAGCGTCAGTTAAGTGACGTCGGTTATGGTTGTTAGATGCCGTTTGAAAGCAATGGAACGGGAAACGAGTGCAGACATCAACCAACAAAAATGGATAACTACTATATAGTAAATGTTTTCGTACATTTTCAGCTTTACAAAACCCGTTACCATTTAGGTGGAGACGCTTTTATCTGTTATCGTCTCTTTAGTCGTTGTTTTCTGGGAGGTCTGGTTAAATTGATTTGTATTTATTTAGGTACTGTTGAAACGAATTCACATCTTGCATTAGCTTTATAATTTGTTGATTTGTAATTTGAAGATTTTCGTCTTGACAAAAAGGCTGCTTCGTGTCTTTGGTTCATTTAAAAAAACTTAATTTTAAAGACGTCATGCATTTTTCACTAAAAAGTCCTGTTTTGGGCAATGACAACTTGGATTACTTTACTTTTTTAGAAAGACGTTCACTATAAAAATAGCTTTTTTACTCAATTTGTAAACAATGTACTGATATAAAAAAGCATATAAACGTAGCTATTCTCGCAAAACTCATGTACATCCAAACGTCAAATAAGTAATAAAGCTGTCAAGCTATTAACTGAATTAAAAAGGTCAGCAAATTAAGCAACCAAGTAAATATGTGAACATTAAATTTTTAATAATGAATGATAATAATTATACATTCATCATGTATTACCTAACTACCTAATTGATTCCAATTCCAAAAGAAGAATAGCACGAAGAAATCTAAAATAAATAGCAATTCACAAATAAAAACAGAAAACCTACATACTGACGTGTCATGTAAATATATGTAGGTATACTGTATACCTGTAGTACAACCTAATGTTACGGCAGGTTGCGATTTTAGTACCACTATAGGAACGAGCCATCTAATTTCTCACCCAGGCCAACGTTGCTTAACTCTGAATATTGTTTCAGCAGTACTCAAAGCTAAATCATAGCTTAATACTAACCAACAGATACCACAAACTTGATTTTCAACTACCTACTGAATAAATTAACAAAAAGAACCTTGCGCTAAAGAAAATGCTCTATAATAGATGTGATTAACATTTTTTAAAAATGTAGTAACTAATGCATACCTATTACTACAAACATTTGATTTCACCTCAATCCTAATAAGTGTAGTTTAATTTTCATATACATTGACGTAAGATATTAACTTTTCTTTAAACTATTATAGGTCATCATATCGTAGTATACTGTAAAAATTTAATGCTATACATATTTTTGTTAAATCCGACAACCTAGATTTGGTATGAATTTAAATTTCCATATTACTAAGTTTTACACATACGGAATTAAAAAATAACAGTTATAAAAAAATACTACAATTCACACAGAATAAACCAGATGCTCATTCAACGCACTAAACAATTTTCATTTTTTTCAAATCATTAAAAAATAAATAGCAATTGCTAATTTAAAGAAAATTAAATTCAACATTTTTAAATTATTAAAAATTGTTTCGATTAAAAAAATAATTATTGCTAAATGACCATCTAGGGATATGAACCTGCGATCCATAGGTCAGCAAGACTCTTACATACTGGCCCCTTACATCAAAATAGCCTTAGTAGGTACCTTGGTAGAATGTCCGCCCGGAGAGCGAAATACTTGTTCGATCCCCAGTCAGGGTGAAAACTTTTCATTATACGATTTAATGTAAAACATTAATAATTTAGTATTTACCTTAGATTAAAGTTAATTTCCTTATAGGATTATCAAGAAAACCTAAATGAGCTTTGATAGTTGCGTTATCGACAATCTGCCGATCCATCAAAACTTGATGAAGCAATTATACATCTAGTGCACTTTGTATGTTTGCAATTATCTAGTTCGTGTAGAAAAATAGTCATCCTGTTGTAGGTCGCCTTGGTAGCTCACTTGGTAGAGCTTCCGCCCGGAGAGCGGGAGACCTCAATTCGATCCCCAGAAGGGTAATAAATCTTTCTATATGGATTTGCAATAATTTATAATACGGTTTAATATAAAACATTAATTACTAAGAATTAGTATTTACCTTAAAGTAATTTTTTAAATTGACCAATCTATGTAGAATGATCATAACCCTCTCATTATTTCAGAACATTACAAATCTTGATGTGCTTATTTTAAAATTTAAATATTTCTGCATTTTTATCACAATATCTTAAATCTTCTAAAAAGGTCAATACAGTAGCTCTTAAATATATTTGATTCATTCTAAACTCTATTAATTCAGTTAATTTTATAGTTTTATATTCATTATTTTGTTTAACTAGGCATCAAATAAATTTATATAAAATTAACTTTTTCCAGTTTAATTTATTAATAATTTTATCTCGGGTTAAATTTATTTAGCGGCTTCTTGATGTTGATATTATCCTTGTAAAATTATATTCTGCAATACTAATAAATCCAGGGCTGAGCTAATAATAATAATAATACATATGCAATAGTATATTACATGTTGAGTAGGTAAAAGATATCTTTACAAGCCAAGCGATAATTGTTTGACCGAGACGGTACGTCGAGGTCAAACAATATCGCGAGGCGTGGAAACTTTACCAACGAAACATGTATACTATTTTATTCACAATAATTAGACTTAAGACGTAATCAAAATAAAAAGTAATTTTAAATTTTAAAATAAATTTTTTATAAACTGTCATAATTTCAATCAGAGCCATCTATCGACCAAAAGAAACATTAAGTAAGGTTTCATTCTTCGCCGCTAGATGGCAAAGTATGCGCTCAGTATTTTAAAATTAGAAATTAATTAATTCCATTGTAATTATTAAATATAAAATACGGAAAAATAAGAATAAAACTAATATTAAATAAAAAATATGTTTTTAGCGTTAAATATATTTATAAAAACTTAAATTTAAATCGGATAAAACGTCCTGTTTTAAATTATTCAGAAAAAAAAGTTGGCCATAACTTTACATGTCAGTTTTCCTGACATGTAATAGTATTTTGTGTCTCAAGGGCAGAAAATTAGCATTTGTAGCCCGCAGTTGTTTGATGCCCGAGCGAAGCGTAGCGTAGCGAAGACAGCGGACAATTTAGGGCTACAAATGCTTTTCGGTCCGAGTGACATACAAAAGTTTTTCGCCTACCTGTTTGAAAGTTTAAAAAAGAATTCCAAAAGTTAAACAGTAACGTAACTTATTAGTAAATTAAATAGGCATATGTTAGAGGGAATGAATGAAAATGAAAATAACGCCAGACGTTTTTAGTAATTTAACTAAATTAACCTAATAATCATTACACTACATACAACAGGATATGACTTTTAATTAGGATGAGTAATTAATCTATCATTGCATAATTTATTGAAATTACAATTTTCTTTTTATTAATTAATTGTCACAACCTCCATTTATACATACAATGACACTGTGAAAAGAAAAAACAAACGAAAAATTTATCGACGAAGACATGAAAATCAAAGTTATGATCTAAGAAGCCTAGTATCTCAAATATGTTTGAGATTACATTTTCCGTCATATTCTGTTGCTAAAAGTTTTACGAATGAGTTATATTTTTAATGTTAACAACTAATGATTTCATTTTTTGATTAAAATCTTTTTAGGATAATGCACAGGAGTGGTCAAAGTATGACAATTTAAAAAACAATTACAATTTTTACAGTATCTCCAACTTAACATAAATAAATCGTGCTTTCATCTAGTAGTAGTATAGAGGTTATGTATTTGACATAAGAGGGCAGTAAAAAGTTTGACATAAGAGGCCCGCAAAGAAGCCTTAACTGCCCTCAAAACAGGACATTTAAAAAGCACTTTCTGATCAGGTAGGCGAAAAAAGGAAATTGTTAACCACTTTGGTGGTGCTATAGCAATAGCTTACTTTCCAAGGTTTTTACAACATATGAAATGCACATATTGCAATATGATTGTGAATAAACTATATTTATAAATAATGTTAAAAAATTATATTTTAGCAATTTATTATTCAGCAATATATGTATGAGGGTCGTTTTTATCAACCTCCGAGAGGCTATAAATAAAAGATAAATGTATATAAAAAAATCATTTTATTACTAACAGTTCAGTATACTTTTCGAAATACTCACCATAAAGATTGAGGCATTTGTCGTATCTGTGGACAAGCTTTCCAATACCGTCTTCATAAAATGTTACCGCCAGCGCATTTAAATGAGTCGAGACTCATTTTAGACGTTGTCTGGAAGATTCTCGGTAATTTATTGTGAAACTTTACGACCAAACTTTGCGGAGAGACGTTCAAAACAAGAGAAGAGGAATGCTGACTTCTGGAATTTGTTCTGATCCATGACAAGCCCGTCCACACAGTGCTGTTGTAACACAACGGCTCCTTGAGCAATTTCAATGGGACATTTTCGATCACCCGACATACAGTCCCGACCTAGCACCAAGTGACTTTCATCTTTTCCCTGAACTGAAGACGTGGCTAGGAGGACAGTACTGAGACAGTAGGACAGTACCAAACTATCGAGGATCTTCAAGACAACGTCAAGACTCTTTTAAGTGCATTGGCGGCAACATTTTATGAAGGCAGTATTAGAAAGCTTGTCCACAGGTACGAAAAATGCATCTTTATGGTGAGTATGTCGAAAAGTAACCATAAGTATACAGAACTTTTAGTAATAAAATTATTTTTTTATATACATTTGTCTTTTATTTATAGCCTATCGGAGGTTGAAAAAAAAACGACCCTCGTACAATATATGAAATGAAAACATTTAGGTTCAAAATACAACTATTAACCGATTTTAAAATGTATTTTTTGTAATACGTGTACGAAAAGGGGCGGTTTTAATGACAGTAGAAAGGGCCTAAAACACTTTTTAGCCCTAGCACAAAAAACATCGGTCCTAGGACAAAAACGACAGTTGTTCTAGGGCTGCCCTGTATGTAAAATAAAGATGAATGTAATTATAAAAATATAGCTTAAATACGTTTTTTTGGGGGGGTGGGGCGTCAGTGCTTAGGGCCCCTAAAGATATCAGTCGGACTCTGAATAAATCTCTCATCTTTTGTGATCTACCACATTTTTTTGTTTCGTCTAAAGCATATCTGCGCACCTCTTTTTCCTTTTAGGATGTCTCGAATGAATGAAAAGGTAGATTAGGTAGTTTCCGAAGGTCTAACCGGAAGGGAACGTTATGCGGCTTTGACTAGAGAGCACTGGGGTAAAATTTTGTGGTCCATTGGTTATGAAGTTATCTTGATAGTTTACTTATTTACTTTACTTACTTTGATAGTAGCCGTTTGGAATTTCTTCTTGATCCGATTGGATTAACTCAAAACACTTCCTTTTTATTTGACAGTATAACTGTCATCTTCTGCTTGTTTCGAATCATGCTGTAACCTTTTTTTCCGTCAAGTTTTTGTAACCATAAAATATGGTTAATTTATTAAAGATGGAACATTTTTTGAATAGTCTGTCACCTATTACTTGATTTTCTTAAATGGGAACAATAGGGGCCACCTACACCATTAAATATGAAATTAAATTATGAATTCATCGACATACATTAAGAAGTACTTTGCTTTAATCATCATCAATATAATTAAAAAAAAGGACCGAGAGAAGAAATATTAAACAAATTGCATTTTAAAGGTTTACCTGTAAATCTAGATCTGGTACCGTGATTATACTAATTTTGACCTGTACAATACAAATATGTAAAAATATACAGCGTGTTTCTTTTAAAAATCTCAATTTGGAGTCATTTACGATGAAACAGAACGACCATTTTGGATTTGTCTGTCAGAAAATTGGAATTTACGTCTAATATATCTATCCCAAATTTTAACAAAATTCATTTATAATCAAAGAAGATATAAGCTTGTCCCTACCTACTGTGTCACCCGGTATATGTACATATATAAAAAATAAATTTATGTATAGGTAGTTATATAATAAAAGGGGGACTAGAATATTATGCTTTTAGAATATATTTTCAGGATTTTTTTCTGGAATTAGGAATTCCATTTTTAGGATGCGTGTAGTGTACAAGGGAGTGCTTATAACTTGTCTCATTTCGTATTTCTCCGCTATAAAAGTGGAATAAGATATTACTACAGTAGCGTAACTGTATACAAAATACGAGGGCCTATTAAAAAGTAAGCTTTTGAAAACAAAAATAATGCTTTGAAACTTGATGCCTGCTTCTAGAAGTTTTAAAGTATATGATTCTTAATTAAAAGACTTAATTAAAAGAAATACATTTTTAAGCAAACTAATAAGATGAGAATAAAAACAATGCTTGAACTCAAATCGGCTTTGAATGTAAGAAGTCGTTAACCAAAAAGAGAAAGAAAGAGCAGCTCATAATTGTTCCAAAAACAAAGATGGAAAGGCGGCGCCATAACGAGCACAGTGGACATGAGCCGGACGGACAACGAAGGTCCACGCGCGCTTATTTGTATTCAAATTAACACAATTAGCGCAAGCAGCCGTCCTGGCAGTATTTTTTAGTCGACCACCGTACCTCATTTGCGGTGTACTTTATGACCGGTTCGGTCGTGCCGGCGACTTCAAACGTTCGCGTTGTTTACATAATAGAGGTCCTCGGCAGCCGGAAACAATATGAGGCAGGCACAGCGCTGACATCAAAGGGGCCGCCGTCGCAGCTGGCCCCTCTCCCCTTGATCTCTTGCACCTGTGTTCTCACTGTGTGTGTATGCGAGGGGCACAACTACACAACAGCATGAATTGCCCCAGTTCTGATGGCCCCTTCTAGGTGGTTATATGTTGCGCCGTGCTCTGCGATCCAGCAACCAGCTCCACGTGGTCGCGGCTCTTTGATCCGGAGATGTAAGAACGCGCCTAGGCGCCGCGCAGACTCGCAATTAGCGTGTTTACCTATTAAATGCTCCGGATGACCTACACTGACCTCGATGGAGCCGCTTCTAACGGAGCCCAAGAGTATCTTCGTGTTTCTCATTTTGGAACTAAAGAAGTTTCTTTTGCTGTATGTATGTGCTGTTGTTGCTGTGCAATTTTCATCTGTTTCAAATCTAGAAACTATAAAGGTTTTCGACTGAGTCGGATAGAGGAAAAGATTAATTGCATATTTAAAAAAAGAATTACTTGGGAAAACCATCCAGACCGAGATTCGGGAGAGGTTTCTCGTCTTTATGGGGACGTAAATATGACCTAAGATGTAGGTGTCCGTATTGAGATTTAGAAAAAATGTTACTGTAATCTAAAAACATCTAATCATAATGAAAATGACATGCATGGTTTAATTTCATGTTGATTATTCGAAAGGTTGAAGAAAGGTTTCGCAAATAATAAGATCGTGAAGGTATGCCCTCCTTTCCTTCTAGAAAATAGACACAAATAATGCAAAATGGTGAACTGGAAAGTAAAACTCTTTTTATAATTTCTGTTTTTGGGAAATGTCTACTTGTAATTGATAGCTCCCCAATTATTAGGATTCATAAATATCTTCCGATTTGTTTAACATTCACAAAAATGACAATCTTCAGAAATTTGGAATGCTCCCTTTGTGTTACTAATTCGTTCTGTTGGTTTTTGATATCCGAGGGGATTCTAAATTACTTTAAATCCATTTATCTGAAGTGGCCAATTTCAATGATTTACATTTTAATTGGATTTTGTTAAAGCCCATTGTATATCTTTTCTGTACTGATTTATATAAATGTAGTATGTACATATTTCACATATAACGATTTTCAAATACACACCGTGTGAAAAGTTATCTGTTCACTATTGTTGCTAACTTGGTTATTATAGCAGCTACAAATTCGCATAAATTAACAAATTGGTGGTGGCATTTGGTCTGTTGATTTTCAAATGACAAAAACAGAAAAACACATTTCGTTTTCGAGATGTTCATACAAACAACATCTTTTAATATTTTAAATCTTTGATTATACTGGGTATTCTATTAAACACCCTGTATATTCTTACACATTTTGAAAGAAAATTCAATTATGTTAATACTTAACAGTATCTTTAATCATTTATCTCAACAAACCTCAGAAAAATCAAATGATGTTTACTTGTTTATTTTTAAGTTAACAATGGTTAAGTATTAAATTTTCTTTAAAAATGTGTAAAAATATGCAGGGTGTTCATTTAAGGAATGCTGCTTATGTAGATATCTCGGATACAAAATGTTTAATTGCCTTTCCGCCTACTTTCGTAGAAAAAGCAACGAGCAAATGTAAAGTTGGTATAAATCAATTTGGGTGTAATACAGTAATAACAATGTTTATAGAAAAATTGTTTGTCAGAGTTTAAGTGTCAATAACTCAAAAACAGTTGATTTTAAGTATAGGGTATAATACATAAAAAATGTTTAGAACTCGAAATTGCAAAAAGAAATTGGAGCTACTATTTGAAAAATAAAAAATTGATGTTAGCCCTGGTTTTTTGAGAAATTCTGTATAACAAACGATGTTTTTAAAATAAACCCAACAAAATAAGATCGAAAAGTCCCGAGTGACCCCTCCTTTATTTCTTACTTTCCGACCTCACTGTATACTATATAATGTATAACATAAACAATAAACATATAGTGAATCAACTGTATTATCCAACATCAATACAAATTACTTCAGCGAAGCTACTTGGAGTACAATTAGATAATGGGCTAAAATGGATCACTCATATTAGTGAATTAGAAAGCAGAATATCAACATCTCTATACTGCATCCGTAAAATTAAAGAATATGGTACTCACGAAGCTGCAAGAACCACTTATTTTTCTATGTTTCACAGCGTAATATCCTATGGCATCTTGATTTGGAGCACCTGTAATAAACTCAATTCCATTCTCCTGCAACAAAAGAAAGCAATAAGAATACTTACAGGTATAAGCAGCAGAGAGAGCTGTAGAAAATTCTTTGAATAAGAAGGAATACTTACCGTCATTAATCTTTATATAGTTACCTGTGTGAAGTATGTACATTCGAATAAAGGCTATTACAACAGTAATGGAGATTTCCACAATTATAATACCAGAAGAAGAGAGGAACTGATCATTCCAATCCATCGACTGAAAAGGACACAGTAAAGTGTGAACTATTGGTGTATTCAATTCTATAATAAATTACCATACGAAACAAAAGAACTTACGAGTACACAATTTAATAAAATGTTGAAAAGGTATCTACTACACCATCCCTTCTATACTTTTGAAGAATACTTAGAACAAAGTCATATTTCCTGATATTCGTGTATGTTGATATGTATACATAAAATTATGTCGTATTTGATTTTTTCATTATTTTTTATTCCAATGTTTATATTATATATGCTATGCTATTACCTTTTATCTGCTTTTAATATTGTTGTTATTTATTGCATTTTTTGTTTGTCAAATTATGTCGTTTTCAGTATTATTACTATGTGTATTGTATCTATACATTTTCAATTATTACTTGTGACGATCCTATACTTTTGTGTTTTTGGAAATAAACATTTATTATTATTATTATTATTATTATTCCTAAATAGATTCCGATGAATCCCTTAATCTCATGTATCACTAATAACTGGAAAACAAGGATTCTGCAAAACTTGCTTTAACTAATATAATCCAAATTGGAATTGTTTTTTCTAGATAAAAAAGATATTGGGCACACCAAGGAAGAAAATTGACGGCCGTAAGTATCTTTAGAAGTTGATAGTGAAGAAATAAAAGATAGAATCTCAATGAACTTTTGCTTACCAGTACTGGCCTCTTTGAGAGCTGTTATTTTTATCATAATATTTTGTATATTAATGGTCCAAATAGAGGAGTCAGTAAAAGATATGTAAAGACAAATCCATTGCTTGCATCGCCCCTGGTTTAAGTTTATATTGCTAGTTATACTCAAATAATATACAGGGTGTAATGATTTGATGGATTAACCGAAAAGTCAATCACAGCTGAAAATCACTACAATTTGTTGAGAATATTTTCGAAATACCTGGGAATACTTTAAAAATACCTGGGAATACTTGGAAATTCCTAGGAATACTTGGGAATACTTTGGAAATACCTGAGAATACTTGGAAATACCTGGGAATATTTGGGAATTCCTAGAAATACTTGGTAATACCTGGGAATACTTGGAGATACCTGGGAATACTTGGAAATACCTGGGAATATTTGGAAATTCCTAGGAATACTTGGTAATACCTGGAAATACTTTGGAAATATCTGGGAGTACTTTAAAAATACCTGGGAATACTTCTGAATATTTGGAAATTCCTAGGAATACTGGGAAATTCCTGAGGAAACTTGGAAATACCTGGGAATACTTTGGAAATACCTGGGAATACTTGAAGATACCTGGGAATACTTGGAAATACCTGGAAATACTTTGGAAATATCTGGGAGTACTTTAAAAATACCTGGGAATACTTGGGAATATTTGGAAATTACTAGGAATACTTGGAAATTCCTGAGAAAACTTGGAAATACCTGGGAGTACTTTGGAAATACCTGCGAATACTTTGGAAATACCTGGGAATACTTCAAGATACCTGGGAATACTTGGAAATACCTGGGAATACTTGGAAATACCTGCGAATATTTGGAAATTCCTAGGAATACTTGGTAATACCTGGGAATACTTGGAGATACCTGGGAATACTTGGAAATTCTTAGGAATACTTGGTAATACCTGGAAATACTTTGGATGTATCTGGGAATACTTTAAAAATACCTGGGAATACTTGGGAATATTTGGAAATTCCTAAGAATACTTTGGAAATACCTGGGAATACTTCGGAAATACCTGAGAATATTTGGAAATTCCTAGGAATACTTGGTAATACCTGGAAATACTTTTGAAGTATCTGGAAATACTTTAAAAATACCTGTGAATACTTGGGAATATTTGAAAATTCCTAAGAATACTTTGGAAATACCTGGGAATACTTTGGAAATACCTGGAAATACTTGGAAATACCTAGGAATACTTGGAAATACCTGAGAATATTTGGAAATTCCTAGGAATACTTGGTAATACTTGGAAATACTTTTGAAGTATCTGGAAATACTTTAAAAATACCTGGGAATACTTGGGAATATTTGGAAATTCCTGAGAATACTTGGAAATACCTGGGAATACTTTGGAAATACCTGGGAATACTTTGGAAATACCTGGGAATACTTTGGAAATACCTAGGAATACTTTGGAAATACCTGGAAATATCTGGGAAGACTTTGGAAGTATCTGGGAATGCTTTAAAAATACCTGGCAATACTTGGAGATAACTGGGAATATTTGGAAATTCCTAGAGATACTTGGTAATACCTGGGAATACTTTGGAAGTATCTGGGAATACTTTAAGAATACCTGGGAATACTTGCAAATAACTGGGAATATTTGGAAATTACTAGGAATACTTGGAAATTCCTTAGGATACTTGGAAATACCTGGGAATACTTTGGAAATACTTGGGAATACTTGGAAATACCTGGGAATATTTTGAAATTCCTATGAATACTTAGGAATATTAGAAATACCTAATGTTTTTTAAGTATTTCCAAAAACAGGAAATTACTACGTTTACTAGGAGTGGTTGACCTCTCAGGTAAAGCTCTACAGTACGATAATCTACGACGAAAACTGTTTTAAACACTTGAATAACATTTTCTTCTCCGATAGCTCCTCCAAGAGATATAAGCAGTTTTAGATATTTAAAATCGGCAACAATGTAATTTGAAAGCGATTATCCATGATGAAACAAAAATCCGATAAGGCGGAATGCCCGGTGTAGCCAACTTTGGGAATGAATTATGAGCTTAGTTATTATCGGAGCGCGATGTACGTGGGCTCAAGGTATTCATAAAAAAAATATCAAGCCGGGTACAGAAAGTTTTATAACTAAAAGTTAATAAATCCAAAACGAGAAGTTAAATATTGAAGATTATTTCAACTTGAGTCTGTACCGGGAATTTTACTGTCCTCTAGTTTTCATAACTGAAAAATTTATTTTAAAATATTAAAAAATAAATTTACAATCTTTTCCCAAAGTTGGTTATTTTTGATCAGTGTGGTGTGTGGCCCGAATTTTGCTAGTCTCCTCCTATTCGAGCGGTGGTGGGATGAAATAATACGACCTGATCGTTTGTGTTACCGACTCAACAATAAATTAATTCTTATCGTACAGCTTGACGGGTCAAATTGTCTCTCATGAAATAATAAAATAAAAGGGAATATGAACTGAACCTTATAAACTGTATACCATTTAACATCACACAAATATCTTATAACTTGTATTAGGTCTACTTTTTTGTATTGTTTATTTATTTGGAATATTTAATTAAATGGGGGAATTAATTTGTTAAACACACTTATTAAAATATGTGTGAATGCAACCTATGTAGAATGTACATATTTCATTATTTATGGGTCATCGTTAATTGATGGTAAAACTAAATAGATAAAACTTTACTAAAGCAAGACTGACATACATATAACAATAATTGACGTACTAAACGCAAATAGTTTACTTCTGTTTAAGTAAATTTTGTGAACCTTTACAAAATATTTTTCGTATGAGTAATTATTTTTCTAAATTATTTACCAAGAGTAAGATTAGTTCTTTTGTCAATTAAAACGTCTTGCGCTAGGGTCGTCTCATTGTCGCGATCCTTTTCCCTACTTTATAATGTTCCGACAGGATGTAAAAGATTACGGATTTTCTTCAAAAATTCAAACGCTTTGTTTACTTGTGTTTGTATTTCATTAGGAAAGAATAGATGCGGCTTCACCTCTAATAAATTAATCTACCCGAAAGGGTAGTCAAAAGAGTGGTTTACAACTTATAAAGCGGTAAACAGCAGTATTTTTGCCGCGACCAAAGACAGTCGCCGAGGACTCATTAGATTAGTGCCATAAAACGAAAGAAAACCGCTTTTCTTTTTCGAATTTCACCGCGTGTTTGTTTATTAAGCAATACGCTCCACGTTGCCCTGATATCTGTCTGTCAAAATAGTTCGCGAATCAGAAAGGAGCTAATAGGTCATAAATTTCAAGTAGGAGAAATCTCATATTTAGCCTTACCTCTTCGGATTTGTGTTAGCTATATATTGAGCAACAAGCCATAATATAAGTACCAGGTTTTTAATAGAATTCAACTGCATACTCTTATTACGTTGTTGCCATATTTTTAAAAAGTATTTGAGCTTGTTTTCTTGTGCATAGAATTCATGTGATTTAACGCAGTTAATAGTGTAACGTTCTTTTTAAAATAATAACCAAACTGCTGTTTAAATGGTCTACTCATAAAAGAAATATATACACTTAATTAAAAACACTATAACTATAAACTAGTTAACAAACTATTTAATTGCTAGGTATTTACAAATTTATATGAGGACTATTTATATAAAAACTATTTATGTATTAAAATAATTATTAACATTTATTTATTCACTAGTATTCGACTATTAACTAATTATTCAGAGTACATTTCACTATGCCGGTCAAACATTAACTGAACTCCTTCTACCCGTGACCTCAATTTATATCTTTCCTAATTTCTAGAACATAACCGATGAATCATACATGCAGCTGTTGATGAGTCACGTCGATAAGTCGCGTCGATGAGTCATACACGCAGGTGTTGATGAGTCATACATGCAGGTGTTATTAATGAGTCATACAGTTGATGACTCATACATCTAGAATGTTTGATGACGTCGTATGTGGGTTTACTATTTGTTACAATAGTTTAAAGAGTGTTGAAAAGGTTTATGTATGGTTTAATATTATTAACTCAATCCGAGAATCGCAAGTAAAAGCTTGTAAATTAAAAAATAACAATGTTGGGCGATACTTTAACTGCTTGTATGCACCTCTTAAAGGAGTCACTTATGAAGAAAATGTTATTAGAGTTTTTAGTTCAGTTTTCCTCATAGAATACCGTACTGGAATGTTTTACCTATTGAATCACTATACCTTGTATAAATAAAGACCGTACCAACAGCTAGAGACTGTATTGCTTGGCGTGTTCATAGTGAAGCAGTGGCGTACTAATGTTTGAAAACAGAACGTTTATAAAATACCAACGTGTTTATTAACTATAAGTATAGGACAGCAAGCCACTGAAAAGCTTAAAGCATTCTGGGGATATCCTTCACGACGCCATATCCCGCCAACAGAATTGATATTTACTGTATGTTAATTTATTTTAGTTGTAATTGCTTAATCTGGACCTGCCAATCCCAACCCATTTTGTATTTCCAAATATCTTGAAGTAGTATTTTTATTTGTAGGTATGCTATAATTTGATAATATGCCCAGTGAATCAAACAAGTACATTATTTTAATGAAAAGAATGTTTGTATGTAGTCAATGGACTACATTTGGGTCTACTTTGAAAAATTGACAAACTTTTGTTCCAGTGGAAAACAAGATTATGGAGTTCCTCGTCTTTACGTGGTATTGAAAGAGAAGTCATTTTTCTGGTCCTGAATAACCCATCCCAACCTGGTTCTACTAAACCAATGGGAATATTTCCATCTAAAAGCTCCCTGATTTCGTGAGGGATAGTTGAGTGGATATGGTGGTGTAACATACAGCCCAGTCGGCAAACGGAAAAATAGTGGTCCAAAATGCATCAAATTCCAATAGCAATTTTATTATTGGAATTTGTTAGTGGGCCGGTCCTGACCCTGGTGTCTATGCAAACAATTTTTTCGCAAAATTAATATTTTAGGAGTTATTACACTTGTAATTGAACGGATTGTAAAAGAACCCACTTTAATTTTATAACCAATCAAGTTAACAATATCTATTTGTCCTGTTTACTGCTTCCGATTATATAAAGCATTGGAATAGATAGACTCACAGGGTCAGATATGTCCACAGTTACACCGGGAATGAAATAAGCAGATTTAATAGTGTCTTTTTTACCTGTAATTCTTATTTTTATTTTTGACGTGCAAAGTCGGATGATGATATTTGATGCAACAATGTTTGTTGTATTGTTTCTTTCTTCTGCTCTTTTCCACTGTATGAGAGCTTCCAAAACAGGAAAAGTTCCTAATCTTTCTTACCCACTCATATTACCTACCATTCATTATCCATCGGCTCTGATAAAAATTTCTTGCAGTTATCATTACCATGTGTGTCCAGTAGAACCATCATTTAATTTTAAGAAATCTCGTCGTTGTTTATGGAGTTATAGAAGGCTTAGATCCAATAGGGGTCGATTCTCAGTGTCGAGAGGTAAGTTGCTGCTGCTTGTTAGAGACGCGTCATTTATGTTGTCTGTCTGCCAGGTGATAGTCTGTAAGGGAGATTTCATAACGTAAAGATGGAGGTAAACTATGAATTTCAGGAGGATGTGGAAACGATGATTACCACTGAGCTCTAGAACTTTACACATTTTCCTGTGTCATGCGCTCCCACAACTTGTAGCTCCTAAACCAGAGTAGGAACCACGTTATTTCTTAGTACAATCGAAATAGGAAGCTTTAGGCTACCTTTTATTCACCAAGCTCTGTAGAGATTTTAGAGATTTGTGCCTATGCTAAAGAATACATCGCAAACTAGGTTGAAGAAATGTTTTAAAAATCGTCTTTTTTAAGGAGATAACATTTTCAGCAGTTGGTAAGCACTGCATTTAATTTTTAATTTGAATTACAGGCATTCACTTATTATGAAAATCAGTTCTTATTACTTTTATAATTTTGATATTTACCAATATCAATTTATTACTTATCGAGTTCTCAAACTCTGCTACTTGAGTACCAAACTGCAACAACACCTTAAACTGTTATTGTAATGTACAACTCAAGTTTGATACACTATATTTCTGAAACGCTGGACTTTTGTAAGTAACTTTCTATGCACTGTTGTCACTGTTTTACACAGACTCGTAAAAACACCTAGCATATTTCGTTAAATTCTAATTTTCAAAATAAGAACTTGATTATGAACTATGAAGGGTAAATAGATTTTTCTTTGGTAATGATATTTATGTACGTATATATGTCGTTAATTTTCAGGTCTTTTTAAACTTGTAATTATCTTATTTCATGATTATGGAGTTTCACGACGTAAGGATCGAAACAAACTCTAAAAGAACTGAATTATTTAAAAATTTATTAAGTGTTAATATTTTACTTGTGTTTACACGCGAGAATTATAAGAAAACGTGTTAAGCATCGCTCTCAATAACAATTGTTTCTTTTATCAATTATTACATTTTAAGATAAACAATAAAACAAATAAACGATAGCGGCCGATCAATAGAACTTCGTACGCAAGCCGATTTCATTTTCACAAATGCCTACACTAAATTACGAAGGACGAAAATGGATCTTGACGAAAAAAAAGAATCCAAATACATTCTCAACCAGTTCTGCAGATATGGACTGTCAAATCAGTTGCCGCAATCTTTTCTTTATGGGTTTGTGAGAGCATTGTAGGTTAAGGTAGAAAAGAGCGCAGCAGACGGCGGCGCGGCGGTGCGCGCGGTATACTATAGCATACAACAACACGCGTGTGTATCGGAGATGGCGTATCATTAGGGGCGATAAGCTCTGCGTGTTTCCGTAAACAGGCCTCTGTGATCTTGCCGGCGACCGACGAATGGGTCACTCACAACCTGCAGATCTTCGTCGTGATAGCGTTTCTTGGAATAGGGAACGGCGACAATGACTGATCATTAGGCAGTCGTCTTCTTCCCCTGGGATTGATCTGTTGTCGAAGCGGCGGCCTCCGTGTCGACTACAATCGCATAATCCTGTCCCTATGTTGACAGATTGCAGAAAATCGGTTTTTGTTGGGATTTGCTTTTGTTTGAAAAGCCAAGGTTTAAATACACAAAACTGTACATTTCGGTTCTTCTGTTCTGATTGTGAGAGTTTTAGACACTTTTAATCCGTTTGACTTTTCCCGTTGAGAATTTACCCTTCACACAATGTTGGTCATACAAATGGATGATAAACAAGTTTGCATATTTAGGATTTCATATTTTTAACTGGTTTTTGAATGAATTTTAATTATTATGGGAATACCTAGTCGCATATTTTAAGGCCCCGATTAAATATTTGGAAGGAATAGTGCGTGGGTAAACGAGTTGAAATGTTTCTTCTATACGACCTACTTTTTTTCGTCCTGGAACTTTTATTATAACTTAAATAATGATTCAATTTTTCTGATTTTACTTAAAATATTAGTTTGATAGTTCTACAAGTTACACATTTCAAAAATCTAAAAGATTTTTTACAATTTTGTTCTCTCGCATTAAAATATTAAAAGTTCAAGCCCTTCAACAGAAATATACAGAGTTTCAGCTTTGGGTTTCAAACTCTGTTTCACTTTCAGATTTTCATAAATTAATAGATTTAATTTGTAAATTTTAATATGTCGCTGGTGTAAAGTCGTCCTGATATGCTTTTAGGAATTCGAATCTTTATACAGGATGTCCATCTTAGTACATAATTGTTCGATATCTTCTAAACTATTAATTATCGAGAAAAACTATTAATATAAAAGTTTTTTGGTGGGCAAAACCGCCGCAAACTTTAAAAAATATTTGAAACTATACAGGGTGTTTCGGAAAATTGGTTTAAGGCTAGACTTTTATAAGTGCGATATTGATTCCTGTATCAATTAGTTTTTAAATTCGTTGCGACGTTGCTAATTTGTAGTTTTAAGTTTAATTTTTCTAGTTTTATAAGGTCGTAATAAATAAAAAAAGGTCACAGTTTATTTATTTATTTGAATTTTAAAAATATTAATTCCAAACAGTAGTATCAGGATTTTCTAAACGTTAATAAAATATTTCCAAGATCTATTTATATACAGGATGCTCGAATTCTACTTTTAAATTAGAATTACCAACTGCAATATTTCATGGTTCTTCAAACTTTACATTTTAGTACAAAATACTTACTACTCGAATTAGTGTCCATAGTGCCCACAATCCAAAGAGAGTAGGTTCGATTCCCGACCAAGTTTGTAATTTTTCATAGCGGCGAAAGGTATGGAAATAAAACTGTAGGCCCCGTGTCAATGCGATGTTTGGCACCATATAATTTATTCAACTATGAGATTCGACAAAATTCTAGTATGTTTGGCCGCACGATCACAGCAATCGATGCTTCGAGGTATGTTTCAACATTTCGATCCTTCTCCCAGAAACAAACAAACTGATTATGTAGACATTACTTTCGTGTAGCAGTTGCCAAATGGTAGACTTTTATCTTCTCAAAATTCCAAAAACTTCTAACTTCTAAGTCATCTTTGTTCTCCATGAAAAATAAACTAACATCTCTATAGCACTTAATAATTTAGTAATTTACTTTCGTTTTGGCATCTGGTATTTGGAGTATTGTAGTTTTTTGTCTCTAAAATTAACTACTCTCTAGAAGAATTAATAAGCATAGTGTATGGTAAACTTTCTTAATTGTGCTAATATACGCCTAAACATTTCCGCAAAGAAGGCGTCCTCTGGTAAACGGTCTCTACTTACAATCTACCTGGCAACACGGTCTCCCATAAATCAATGATCAGGGAGGGTTACTGACGGGATAGAGAGAACTACTGTAGTCTCTCCGTACTAGAGTCCAACCTTTATCTGCTGCTACCCATTGCCAAACAATCGTCAGGGTGCTGTTGGTTCTACTGTGGTCATTTTCTGTACTCCTTCTCAGCTCTACGTCTTATAGTTCAGAAGTAACCAAGCCATGAAATAAGTGTTCGCGCCATGGTCCTAATAAGCAAAGATGATCTTAATACGCGAACTCCAATTCAGACTCTAGTAGCTATGCTCGAGATCATTCTGTGGTTAGTATACATAGTTGTCAATGGTCGCCTTATAGATGAGATACGCAGCCCACACAATGATTAACAGAAGCTTGATTGGAGTAGTGCGTGCTGGCAAACATTTAACACCAGAAACGCTTTATTTCTTTGCAAATGTTGAAAATACGACAGCCACTACATCCAATCCAATGTCAAGGTTGAGAATCAATTCGCTTGAAAAGTTTCCAAAAGCTTACAAACGATTATCCACGCTATGATTCGATTCTTGGGATAGCTAACTGCAACTATAAACCAAGCGAATACGGAACTCGTTTCGAAAAAAATGCAAACCTTGAAGAGCTCTAACTCAAGACGCAACACAGTTGACTGTGGATATGGTGTAACAATTTAACAATACATTTCTTTGTGTACAATGAAGAACGAGATAATGAGGACGCGGAAGTAGAGGTGAAGGTTGTTCCAGATCATGTCTAAGATGTACCCTTTATTATTGGGCATCCGATTACCGAATTGCATCACTATTAGATACGACCATTAAAAGATCTCGATCCAACTGCCTAGGAAGCACCTACCAAAGTCATTTTGTGATCGAAAGAAACTGTTGCCTCTCCTGGTTATTGGAAATGTATGCAGAGGTTTCTATGCTACTAAGCGTTGCTATAAAAACCGTCAGATTGCACACGTTTTTACTTAGCTCTGAATGGAAGAAATAAATATGGGAAATAAGTACTGAACAGTCTTGAAGATCTTTTCTAAAAGTATCGCCTGTTTTGCCGCTGATCGGTTGCCCTGATCGAGTTGTGCTAAAACTGCTGAATAAAAATACATCTAGAGTCAGCCAGACCATTCACATATCGACCCTACTGTATTGCATTAGCCGAGTAAACACCGTGGCAAATTCATTAATAGCCGCATAGTTTATGAGAAGAATTCTCCGAATGGCATCTACAATGCTATTGATGATTAAAAAAAAATCGTATGTGCATTGGTTATAGAAAACTAAACTCTATGACGATAAAGTATAGGCACCCTCTTCCACGAATCGACGATTAATTAGATCAACTTCAAGGAAGTAAAGCGTCGAATAGCTTTTGAGGTCCGATCACTAATGTTTTTACTACTGACTGTAACTGTGCTAGGCGGTGATGCGATAGGTGATTTAGATAGTAGTCAAAATTTGTTGGTTTTCTATACACAGTGAGGTTTAAATTGCCATCTGCCCTATTCTTTATCAAACTGTACAAGAAAGGTCAATTTATTCGCTCGTTCCGTGATCCCTTCCAAGTGCCCGTATTCCAAATGCATCATCTACATATCGTTGTATTTTATAGTTATAGTTGCAATTTGGGTGTAACTGTGTTCAACGTTTTCGTCCCAAAGCCTTTTAAGAGGGATTGTCTATCACTGGAGACAGAGGAGATCTCATTAGTGCACCTGCTTGTATCGTTGATCCTGGAAGATGAAGTAGGTGTTTCTCAGGCAATGTTTGGTCAATTAATGACAATCAATATAATGATCTCAAGAGATTCATCAATTGGTACGTTGGTGACAAGAGACAACGTGGAAGCTTACTAGTAATCAATCATGTTTTTCTTTCAGGCTTGCGTTGCCTTCACACGTAATGGTAGTTGCTTAACCAGATATCTTGCCAGTTGCTGAAGATGAGATGTCATTGAGCTAACAATTTTTTTGTGAATCTTAGTAAGGTGAATTTTGTAACTTCGGGCATCTCCATCGGTTGCAATTGTATATCTACACTTTTTAATTTTGATTTTGGTAGTTTTCTTCAGGTAAGTTGTTACACTCAATGGCAATTGATTGGTAAGCCGAGTCTCTTAATAACTATTCTGATTTTGTATTGCAATCGGTGATGTTTAACAGTCTGTTGCGTTGCTTTTGTCCGTCGGTAAGATCATAATAGCGTTGTCCTTTTACACTCCTTGTAGTGATTTAGCTTCTTCTTTTTTCTCGGTACCAGTGGCGTAACTACGTAAGATTGCGCGCCTCTACGAGACTTACGTTTGTGCTCCTCACATATACAATTTATACGTAGGTAACCTTTGTTAAAATAAAATATGCAATAATATAGTAATTGATTACCTTTTCACTACGTTTCATTCGCTTGTATCTTTTCAACGAATTTGTATATACGATTAATGAGATTTAACACCAATTACAGTTTTTTCTGGGCTTTAACGCATGCGAACTGGTCAATTAACCTGTCAAAATCCATTTTTTTTGGCTATTTCCCCTATAAACCCTCTTAATACATTTCCGAAGCAGCGTTCTTCGGAGGGTTGCGCCACCCCCCGAGTCGCAATGTCCGCGGGGGCAGTAGTTACGCCACTGCTCGGTACTATAGTATTTGTTGTACTATGGTGAGGTTTGAATTGATTAAAAGACTATTTGTCCATTAAAAGCTTGATTATTATAATGTTTGAGAGAATTATTAATGTCTCACTCGTTTTAATAATGAATTAATATTTGACTTTGTTTACATCTGTTGCCCTGGAAACTACATCTTATTCAAGGCATGCTAAATCACTACAGTTCCTTTAAAACGTCTTGACCGCTTTATACGACAAGCTCGGCTGGGTTTCTGTTAATCTTAAACTACGTAACGAAACCAAACGGTTTTTCGCCGTGATCAAGATAACTTAGTTATCGGAGTATGTATTGACACCAATTTTTGACACCATTTGGAATTCCTATATTATTTTATTTATGTTAGAGAAATATGTAATTTGTTGACTAGTGTTATTAAAGACTAGTTGCTTGCAAATGAATGACTGGAAATATAGACAATGCAGAATAAGTAGATGGATTTTGGTACGTGTATGTTTAGAAAATTAATTAGTAAATTTAATTTAGGTATATTAAAATAATAGCAATCATGTCAGCGTAGGCAACCAATATTACATACCAACAGAAATATTGTACGATGTTGGTTCCTATTTAGAATATTATTTTATTAATAAATGACAATAAATTAATAATTCTTGCAGGATGCGAGTATAAATAGTTTACGTTTTTATCCTAAATCTGATCAACATTCTTTTTCAAGAAACATTGTCAACATTTAAGTTATAAATTTACATAACGTAATTTTTAACCATCCACTTTAATTGATTAGTTATCAATTGATGTTAAAATACTGATTTTCAACTTTAGCAATAATAAAGATAGTGTTAAGCGTATCAATAAAAATTTTTTTTCAAGAATGTAAATCTTTACAGCAGCCATTTTTCCCAACACTGGATAGTCTTTATCGAACTTCACGTCACTAGTCAATGATAATCATTTTATGACTTAAAATATTCAACTATTGTATGGAAATATCAACAGATTTTATAATTCATTAATATCAATGTTGAAGTAAAAATATGCTATTTTTGTAGGAAAATGATTGCAATAGAAGTTTTCCCAGCATAGGCTTAGGTCTAAAAATTCCACCTGATTATACGATGACAAAAAATGCACATTATTTCAGCTAACTTAGCTAAGTCGAAAAAATATTTATTATTTTTAAATCAACGTCTATATCCATTATAACAACAAACCCAGCTAATTTGCCTTTTAGCTTATACAAAAAGTTGGTATTTTGGTAGGGTATTTGATCCATTTGATCTATTGCAATTGTTAAAATCACTTAACCCATCAAATAAAAAGCCATAATTAACGTCGACATTTATCAATTGACTAAAAATTGTTTTTTAAAGCTCATCTAAAGTTTATTTTAATTAATCTAATTAAGACTCAAACAATAACCAGGTAACCACCCATAGAGACCATCAGTTATAACAGTTAATAACCATAAAAAAATGCTAACAGAGAATTTCCTTTGGTGTCGTTTAGCCTCTAAAAATGTTTAATTGAAAAGAAATCCTTGTACTTACAAAGACGTTAACAGCCTAAAAGAAGAATTCGGGTACTTATATTCAAACGAAATCAGGTGACAATGTCACACCAAATCCAAACATGATTAGAGTATCCTTAAAATATCGTTACTAGTAGGCATCTTTCTTGGAACTCTTAAATTGACACTGACATTTTCGAAATTGGAAAGATAGAAGTAATAAGAAACCTGACATCAAAAATCTGTTTTACAGAAATTATATCGAAAATAAACAAATACTCCAATCAAATAAAACTTCGTACCATAGGCGGGAATACGATGTTTTGTCTTATTGAAATAAATGAACAATGCAGCTCGGTAAGTGTCTCTAAAATATGAAAACAGGTTGAGAGTGTTTCTTAACTACGGGGTAGAATAAATAGAAGCTAGGATACTTGACTGTAAATTTAATTGAAGCGCAGTACAGTAAATAACGTGTCGCCTATACTAATTACAAAAGGCATAGTTAACAAAACAAAAACTATTTTAACTGGACGCAACCGAAAACGTGGCCAGTCCATTTCTGATAACATTTGGAATAAGAAATCATAATAAAGTTCATTTATGGAAGGCTCCTGGAATTGTTATGTAGGATTGCAAAAATAGCTATATAAACGCGTTCACAAATTTTAATGCAACGCAAATGAGTAAACAAAGTGAGTATTTATTTTGAACAAGTAACATAATGTGTGATTGTAAATATACTTCTTGTAGTGCTTTCTGTTTTTCTCTTGATAAATTCTATTTTGGTGTCCAGAAGTCGTTAGTGCCTATGATACATCCTGACGTACAAATTCGGTTGCGTTTTTATCAATTCCGAATTTGCTGTTTCTATTCTGTAAATAATGTCTTCGATTTGAATGTCTGTATGTACAATCGCATAGTTGAGACTTTTAGCGAGGACACTGTGTGAGTTTTTGTAGACAAATTTTTATTTTTGGGATGTGTTGACGCTCAGAAACACTTGTAAAACGCACAAAAAAAGAAACGGTTGCACAGAAAAAACTGTCTCCAACTTACTAAAGGATAGGGCTTATCAGCTCGTTTAGGTTTTATTTTAAAGTAAATGTGCAGTTAAACTTGCAATCGACAGAATCGAAGAACCACTAAAACATCCCAGAAGTGGTTAGCCCAGAATTGGTATATAACCAAATGGAATAGGTAAAAAAATAAAATAAGAAAATGAGCCCTGCGAATCAAATAAACCTGCATTACCCCAAATTCTCAGAAAATAGAAAATAGCTGACAATTTTATTAAATGGAAACCAAATCACTTACTTAAACATTCCAAAAAGCCTGCTTGGTATTCCTGTAGTGTTGCGTGCAAAGTCGTTTCCGAAAAGCCTCCAACGAGATGCGACAAATTTTCCGACCATACACCAAATTAAAACCAAATCCGCCAAAATCCAACTCGAAATGTTTCAAAACAAAACATTAAAGGGCTTTGAGAGCGCGTGCACATACGAACACACAAACTATGCGTTGTAAAACGCTCAAAGTTTCTTTAAAACCAAAAAGCTCGGAAATTACCTGTCATAACCAATCTTTTACTATGGAACCACCCAGGACCAATATGCCTAGAGTTGACTACATTTATCAAACTTTGATCCCGTATTTTATTTGCTATTGTTTTTCTTCTAAGCGGCCTTAGTTCTGTTTTTTTGTTAAGACTGTAAATAAATTATTATCTGTTAAATTATTCATTCTGGTTACAGTTGATTCTTGTGCTGATATATTTATCTAAGACATTTTAAGTACTTCTATGGGTCGGTACTATTTTCAAATTACTTATTTATATTTATTTTACCAACAATGTTTAGAACGAGATTGATGTTGCATCTATCTCTTTTCCACATACATTTCCTTCGCTGCTTCATTTTGTTTGTCTTATCAATTTCTTTGTGTACAGCTATACCACCAGTAACTGTAAACATTGCAATAAAAAAATAAAATAGCTTTTTTATTATTACAAAATTTGTGTTAAATTGTGTAGCAGATGGTTTCTTATTTAAATGTGATAGTACTTTTATCTGGGTAATACATTTCTGTTAAAACCTGTCTGTCCTTGCTTGTTTATTATTGTACCCTATAATAAAAATAAAATCAAAATTATAATGCAAAAATATCGTGAAATGGTACTTTTAGTGACACAAGACTAATGCTTACATTAGCTAAGGGCCGATCTTTCCAAATCGTTGAAATTTTATCTGGTAAGATAAATTTAAGAAGAGATGGAGACCAGTCCTATGTAAAACAGAAGTAACAAAACCGTTTTTTCATTAAATAAAATCTCTTTACTTCTTCAACATACAACTATTGTAATGTTCTCGATGGTAGAGAAAAATTAAAAATTAAAAGTGCTAAATTAAGGAAAACTCCAATTTACGTTGTCAAAAACAAATGGACGTTTTAGTATGCAATAAATTTACTAATTTCGGTGTGTGAAAAATAAAAAAGCTCTACCGAAGCAATGGAAAAAATTTATGAAATATTTATTTTACTCGATACGTGATGAGAAATTGGAACTAGGGAGATATCAAATCTAGTCTTGTAACCCTGTTCACACTTCCCTTGCTTTCATATTATTAATTTATTGCTGAACGGACAGGACTATCTAATGAATAGTTGGATAAAATGGAACACGTCCTCAAAATCGGATGTGATACACTACTGCAATGAATTGGGATTATTCACCGGATATTATTCAAATACATCTGTTATATGTAGTATTGCTATAGGATCAATGGCAATTGTAAATGTATGGTTTCCTGGTTTAATTAAAATTGATGTTAACAAAAAAGAAAAAATACAATTTGTCTGCATTCTAGCAGATTTCAATATTTGGAATGTTGATGACGTTTCATTTAAAATGTTGGTATGCTATTTTAAATATCGCAATTTTCAAAATTAGTTTTTACCCTGTAAAACGGTAGCTCAAACTTTCAATCTTTTATTGATTGCTAGATTACCCTTTTACATTCTATTTATTAATGTAATTAATTGTAAGCTTCTACGTAAATTACTTAGCAATTTTATTAGAAATTTCTGATTATTGCGTTAACGTTATTATATTTTATCATATTTTCTGGTTACAATATTTTCCCTAGGACACAAGTGTAGTTGCTTATACTTTTTTTGCCGCGTGAAAAGCAGTTATAATTTCACAGTTTATAAATAAATTCTTTCATTGCTTTAAATTAATTTTATTGGTTTTTCTAATGTAGTTCTACTCATACATACATATACATACATATTAAACCATAAAGAACGATTGGAACCTCCGTTGATAGCTGATAGTTTGATATTGACTCTACATCTCAACCATCAACACTTATTGATTTCTTTGGCAGATTCCTTGACACGCATAATGTTTCTATTCGAATAGGTAGGTGCAAGGTTATTTGTTGTGGTATAGGAATTTCAGTTCATGCAAGTTCAACGATATTTCCAAATAAATTAAATTGAATTAAAGACGATCCAATATAAAGGGGTCCTTTTTAGCGGTGGAGAAAAGTTATACGACGAATTTTGTTGGTTTTGGACACGCTTGTAGAATTTGTCATGTAGAGTAAAGAACACCAACTTCATTTGTGTGTAATGCGTCTTCTAACCCGCCTGCGTTTATCTGAGTTGAAATAGTTATTGGTGAGATTGGCAATTGGTTCGGGTTAACGACGGGTACTTAAAGTAGCTAAAGTTATGTCAGAACTATCGTAAGTGAAACCTGGGTGGCCATGTGATTGGTGGATCGGTTACCTGTTACCTATTCATCGCCTCCAGTTATTGATATAGAAAGACCATTTGATATTTATTTGATTGTCTCGGTTAAAGATGGGCGAGTGGTTCTTTTCTTGGTAGTGATATCTCCTGGTTGGTTTTGCTCAGAATTATTCATATCGGAGTGCCGCAATCGACTGGATTGCGAACTACTCTTGGATTTCGGCTGTTGTATTTTAACTGCTACCGCGAAGCAGCGACCGCAAGGTAGCTTCAAGAGTAGTAGCATCTCTACTAGAAGTTTGTGCATTCTTTAGAAATACTACTCCCACACATGTTCACCTCACAGACATCACAACCGCAATTACCAATAGCTTATAAGGTTTCGGTCTGGCGTTTATTTCGTCGAATTACACTCGCGGGTTTAAGGAAAATTGCATAAGCCTTTAAATTCTACGATAGCGACCGCGGTGTTGTCAAATGCCAAAGTATAGTGTTGCAGTTTTTGTGTGGCAAATCACGAGAGCGAGCATTGCTTAACGGTTCAAAAGATGACTAGAGAAATTGATATCGAGTTTAAGGAGGGGCCGCCGAGTTAAAAAATGCAATGTTAGCTTTAAGTGTGTAATCTGCAGCAAATCTGGAGTTGCCAAATCTTGCAAATTATTTGCAAATATTGAAGGTCAAGTAGTATGGAATAGTCTAAAATGATAAGAGCATGCATTGATCGATATCTGATTGCAGCGTTCTTATATTTTGGAAACCACGGCACAGTAGTTGAATATTTATCCCAAGATATTCAAAAATATGATAATCTTTTTGGTTGCACCAACCAACACTCAAACACACCGATGTTGCAGTATTGTGCAGTACAACATAAAGAATATCCCTTTCCATTCGATGTTTTAGACCAACCACTCATATGTATAGTCCTCGTCAGCCAATTTGTCCTCTGCTAACTGAGGAGAGGGGTAAGGTACAGGATGCACCGACGCATTAGCACAGATAATACTATCTTACTCGCACTACCCATCAACTATCAACCTAAGAGAGGCTATCTAAAGTGTAGGCGTCGAAAGACAAGTTGGCTGGCGCGGACAGTTTGTACTAGTTATGTGCGATCAGTGTACAGAGGACCGTGGTTGAAAGAATTGAAGAATCTACGTATTAAAGTCTACGATCCTACTGAGCATTTAATTTGTGTTGACGTTGCTGTAAAATTATATACGGGCAAGATGCGTCAGTAAAAATGTAGCCTAATACCATTAGAAACTTGTATGGGGGTGGTCACTTACAGGGTAAACAGAAGTGAAGATTAATAGTTCAGTTGCCACAATGACAGTTTTATCCAGCAGTAATTTTTGTGAACTGGAAGTGTCCAGTAGGCATCAGCTAACCGACCACACATAAATACGCTATCAAGCAGTCTTGGCAAGTTCAAGAAGTTCTTCATGATAACCACATGCAAATCGGTATTATTATTGTAACGAGTGCAACGCATTGTCTGGTCCGGCCGTCAATGGGTCGTGGAACATTCCGGAGCGGCAGCGCAATGCACTCGACCTTCTAGTGTATTCTAGAAATACATGGTATGTTCGGGCGATTTCTGGTGCGTTTATATGAGGATATAAAAGCGGATTGCGGATAAAAGAGAGGCAGTCAACAGCAAGTCATTAACTGTGTATTACAAAATAAATAGTGAATATAAATGTTGTAATAGAAATTCATAGTCTGTAAATAATAGTTTTTAATGGTTTATAATCATAGCATTAATTTATAGTGTATTCATTAGTGTATAGAAATAAATATTTGTTTGTGAATAGACGATTTAAACAGCACTTGTATTATTATTTGAAAAAGAACGTTACATTGGTGTTACAGGTGTGAGGTTTTTTTTAAAATAAATAAAATCGCGTAATAATTAAATAAAGTGCTGTGAGATTAAATTTTTAGTGTTAAAAATAATTTCAACAAACAATTAAGATGGCGATGAAATTGTTGAAAGATCTGAAAGTAATAGACTTGAAACATGAACTGGAAGAACGAGATTTGGAAACAACTGGCCTTAAAAACGTGTTAATAAATCGGCTAAAAGAATGGCTTATAGAACAGCAAGAAGATCCTGAAAGTTTCCTCTTCGAAATACCTGGACCCGCAATTGATACTAGTTTGTTGTTAAGTAAAATGGAAGAAAATTCTAGAATGTTAAAAGAGGAATTGCTGGAAAAGTCCGAAGAGAATTCTAGAAAGTCCGAAGAGAATTCTAGAATTTTAAAAGAAGAATTACTGCAAAAGTCCGAAGAGAATTCTAGAAAGTCCGAAGAGAATTCTAGAATTTTAAAAGAAGAATTACTGCAAAAGTCCGAAGAGAATTCTAGAAAGTCCGAAGAAAATGTTAGAATGCTTAAACAAGAATTACTTGAAAATACTAAAGCACTGGAAGAAAATGTTAAAATGCTTAAAGAAGATCTACTGGAAAACTCTAGAACGCTTAAAGAAGAATTACTAGAAGAGTCTGAAGAAAGTTCTAGAAGGCTTAAAGGAGAATTGTTGGAAAATGTCAAAGCGTTGGAAGATAAAGTTTTCGAAGAATTTTTGGAGAATGCCAGTGCGTTAGGACTATTGGAAGGTAGATTGGCGGAACAAGATAGGGTAATAAAGATGGTAGAAGAGAAAATAGCCCAAATGCAATTACCACCAACAACTAAGAAAGACGATATGGCCGAAATGCTGGAAGATAGAATGAGGCAACTACGGTTTCCCTCAACTTCTGAGAGGCCGTTTAATGAAGTAAAGAAACAGTTTAAAGAAGAAAAGGGTCCTGTCGTAGGGATAAAAGTAAAACCACCCACGTTCGATGGAAAGATACCTTGGTCCACTTACTACAAACAGTTTGAGGCGGCTGCTGGGGCCAACGGATGGACAGGCAAGGAAAAGGCCGTTTCTTTAACTGTGGCTTTGCGTGGAGACGCGTTGAACGTCCTGCAAACAATCCCAGCAGGACAGGAAAATGATTACCAATTGTTAGTGTCTAGATTGGAAATGAGATATGGAGACGCGCATCTTCAACAAGTGTATCACGCGCAAGTGAAGAATCGTATCCAGAAGAATGGAGAAAGCCTGCAGGAGTTTGAAGCCGATGTTGCGCGGGTTGTCCGATTGGCGTACCCTACGGCACCCGATTCATTTCTGGGACAGCTCGCTGTGCAGACCTTCATTGATGGGTTAAGAGACGGGGAAACACAACAATCATTGAGGCTGGCACGACCAAGAACAACTGATGATGCGCTTGCTCACGCCTTAGAATTTGAAGCTGCAAAACAAGCGTCCCGAGGTCACGGGCGTGTTCGGACCGTTGTGGAAGAAGATGAAGGTTCTAAAGATCGCCTAGAAGAATTATTAATGAGAGTTCTTCAGAAGGAAGAGAACCGTAAGAAGAATCATCAAGAAGTTCGAGGGCCTCGTTGTTGGAACTGCGGCGAACAAGGACATGTAGAACGCCGTTGTCCCAAAATAAGAAAAGTACAACCGTCGGAAAAGTTAAAAGGGGTTGGCAAGAGGGGGCGAACGTTGACTGCGAGTGAAGATGGTCCGGAGATCACGATCCATGCCGTAACATCAAAGAATAGTAACGGCAGTTTGTTTGTAGATGGAAAGATTGCTAATCGAACTGTTCCACTACTTATTGATACGGGGGCGACAAAATCCATCGTACGCCCTGATGTTCTACAATCAAGTATTAAATTGTTACCGACAACTACTCAACTCCGTACAGCAACAGGTGAAGTGATACCAACACGCGGAGTGGTGAAGATGAAGATTGGCATTGGAAGTGAAGAACGTGATCATGAGGTGCTGGTAGCCGATATCACTGATGACTTCATCTTGGGAATGGACCTCCTGAGAAAATTTGGTTTTACGTTGGATTTGAAAGAGGGTGTTTTGAAGGTCGGTAACGAAGAACTTCCTTTGCACCCACGAGAAGATCCGATTGTAAGGGTTTTGCTGACTGAAGATGTGATATTGCCGGGTCAAAGCGAGATGGTTGCCGAGGCGGGTTTGGATGGAGATCTTCGGGTAGGATGTGTGCGAATGATGGAGCCTGTTTGTGATAAGAAGATCCATAGTGGCATACTGGTGGGAAAAGCGCTGATCAAGGTTGGAAAGAGAGTACCGGTGAGAATTATGAATGTTAATGTGGATCCGGTGACATTGAAGAAGAGTACCCTTGTGGGACAGTGTGTGCCAGTATTCCGAGTAGCCAGGTGTATGGCTGATGTTCCAAAACCAGCGCCCAAAGACCATGGTGGAAAATTAGTGGGCATGGTTACTAGTTCGTGCGAAGACCTTAACAGAACGGAAGTGAAAGAGGTACAGGGTTTGGTTCACCGATACCAAGATATCTTCGCTCTTGACGATAGCCAGAAGGGACGAACAAATATAGTAAAACATAAAATCAATACAGGCAACTCTATGCCTGTCCGTCAGCAGCCGAGGCGTCTACCTCTAGCAAGGCGAGCAGAAGCCGAAAAGATTATTACTGATATGGAAGAACAAGGGGTCATCGAGCCATCCAGCAGTCCATGGGCATCACCGGTGGTCCTGGTCAGTAAGAAGGACGGGTCAACGAGATTTTGTGTGGACTATCGGCAGCTTAATGACGTGACCAAGAAAGACAGCTATCCCTTACCACGCATCGACGACACGTTAGATACCCTGTCTGGTTCACGATGGTTTTCGACTTTGGACTTGAAGAGCGGTTATTGGCAAGTTGAAATGGAACCTGAAGACCGGGAGAAGACCGCGTTCACTATTGGTTCCGGACTATGGCAGTTTACAGTTATGCCTTTCGGTCTATGTAACGCTCCGGCCACCTTTGAGCGTCTAATGGAGACCATCCTGAGAGGGTTGTCGTGGAAGACCTGCCTGGTATACCTAGATGATGTGATTGTAGTCGGAAAATCATTCAACGAACATTTGAAAAATCTAGAGGAAGTGTTCCGAAGACTACGTGGAGCCAATCTGAAACTGAGTCCGAAAAAGTGCCACATATTCAGAAAGGAAGTGAAATATCTCGGGCACGTCGTATCACAAAATGGAGTGGCAGCCGACCCCGATAAGATTCGTGCAGTTCAAGAGTGGCCAACACCGAAAGATAAACACCAAGTTCGTAGTTTTCTTGGGTTATGTACCTACTATAGGCGTTTCGTTCCTGGGTTTGCCAATATAGCGAAGCCTCTGACAAGGCTAACTGAAGATGGACGCGAGTATGTTTGGAGCGCAGAGTGTGAAACAGCTTTCCAACAGCTGAAGCGTGCCCTGACAACCGCACCAATATTGAGCTATCCACGGACAGAAGAGAAATTCATACTTGACACAGATGCAAGTAATCTGGCCATTGGGGGTGTACTTTCTCAGATACAGGATGGACAAGAAAAGGTCATCGGCTATTTTAGTAAGATTTTGTCTAAAGCCGAAAGGAATTATTGTGTGACCAGAAAAGAACTATTGGCCGTCGTGAAGTCCGTTGAGCACTTTTACAAATACTTGTACGGACGGAAGTTTTTATTGAGGACGGACCATGCAGCGTTGAAATGGCTTCTACAATTCCGTAATCCTGAAGGTCAGGTCGCAAGGTGGATCGAACGATTACAAGGATACGACTTTGACACCGAACATCGAGCGGGCACTAGTCATCGAAATGCCGATGCTCTTTCAAGAAGACCCTGTCCAACGGATTGCCGTCATTGCTCTCGTTTGGAAGAGAGGGTTTGCCAAGTATTAAGGACTACCATCGTCAACGACAATTGGTTGCCGGAAGAATTGCAACGACAGCAGGAGGCTGATCCCGAACTAAAAATGGTACTGGAATGGAAGCGCGTGGGAGAAAGACCTGCCTGGGAGGCCGTCAGCCCTTTCAACAGAACGCTCAAAGCATATTGGGCCCAATGGGAGTCCTTGAAGGTGGAAGATGATCTCCTGAAGCGAGTACTGGAGAGTGAAGATGGCACCACCATTAGGTCTCAGTTCGTGGTTCCAAGGAGCCGAGTGGCTACAGTATTGCGACATCTCCATGACGGTGCCTCAGGAGGACACTTCGGTGTGAAAAAGACTTTGGAGAAAGTTAGGGAGCGTTTTTATTGGGTCAACTGTAAAGAAGACGTGAAGGAGTGGTGCCGGAAATGTGAACTATGTGCCACTGGCAACGGACCCTTGGGGAAACGAAGAGCACCTATGAGGCAGTACAATGTGGGTAGTCCTCTGGAAAGAATAGCCATAGATATTGCCGGACCATTTCCCAAAACCGACGATGGGAATAAATACATATTAGTGGCAATGGACTATTTTACCAAATGGCCAGAAGCATATGCCCTACCAAACCAGGAAGCTGCGACTGTTGCTGACGTACTAGTCAAAGAGTTTTTCAGTCGCTTCGGAGTGCCCATGGAGCTGCATTCGGATCAAGGCCGCAATTTTGAGTCTGTACTCTTTGGAGAAGTCTGTCGATCGTTGGGCATTCGCAAGACTCGGACCACACCGTTACATCCGCAGTCCGATGGAATGGTAGAACGCATGAATCGAACAATGGGCAAATATTTGGCCAAGGTCGTCTCCGATCATCAACGAGACTGGGACCAATACCTGCATCTGTTCCTGATGGCTTATCGTGCATCGGTCCACGAAACAACCGGTCAGTCACCAGCGTCTGTGATGTTTGGACGCGAGTTACGGTTACCGTGTGATCTGGAATTTGGGTCTCCACCTATAGAGCAGGAGGTAGCCGGGAATGATTATGTCATCAACTTAAAGAAGAAGTTGGAGGATATTCACGACCGAACCCGAAATAATAGTCGAATCGCGAGTGACCGGATGAAGGCTACGTACGATGTGAGAGCCCAGGAAGGAGGGTTCCAACCTAGAGAGCTTGTCTGGTTATACAACCCGCAAAGGCGTCGTGGCTATTCTCCAAAGTTACAGCGAAATTGGGAGGGTCCATACCAGGTGAAGAAACGAATAAATGACTTGATTTATCGCATCCAGAAATTGCCAAGAGGGAAACCAAAGGTGGTACACTCCAATCGTCTGGCGCACTATGAGGGAAATAATGACGCAGTTCCGGAAGATGAGGCTGAGGTGGCCATCAATACCGTAAGGCCTGGAGATGATCAGCCAACCTTTAGAGAATTTATGGCTGCGTTTTCTGGAACTAGAAAAGCGCGATTCGGAGTCACGACTGAGATGCAACAAGATCTCTTCCGGGTCCCTGGTGATTATTCCATTGCCCACTGTGTCTCCGAGGATCTCCGTATGTCCAGGGGGATCGCAGTGGTGTTTAGAAATAAATTTGGACGGCTGAATGAACTTCGAGAACAAAATCCCTCTGTTGGTAAATCCTTACGCTTGCCTGATCATGACCGATCCATTTACTACTTGGTAACCAAGCAGTTTTACTACCAGAAACCGAGTTACGCCGACTTGTGGAGGGCACTATGGAATTTGAGAATCGAGTTGCTTACCAGGGGAATTAACAAATTGGCAGTTCCTAAACTCGGCTGTGGGCGGGACCAGCTGGATTGGAGAATCGTTAGAAACATGCTGGAAGTTGTCTTTAGAGGTACTGACGTCAAGATCTTCGTCTGCAGTTTTGACCCACAGCCCGCATTAAGGCCAACGAAGAGTGTAGACTGTTATTTCTACCGTAATGGAACGTGTAGTCGAGGTGAAGACTGTCGATATCGTCATGACCCATTTTACAGGAACCAGAGCATAAAACCTGTTCTGGGACAGAACAGACTTGAAGAGGGGGGCAGTGTAACGAGTGCAACGCATTGTCTGGTCCGGCCGTCAATGGGTCGTGGAACATTCCGGAGCGGCAGCGCAATGCACTCGACCTTCTAGTGTATTCTAGAAATACATGGTATGTTCGGGCGATTTCTGGTGCGTTTATATGAGGATATAAAAGCGGATTGCGGATAAAAGAGAGGCAGTCAACAGCAAGTCATTAACTGTGTATTACAAAATAAATAGTGAATATAAATGTTGTAATAGAAATTCATAGTCTGTAAATAATAGTTTTTAATGGTTTATAATCATAGCATTAATTTATAGTGTATTCATTAGTGTATAGAAATAAATATTTGTTTGTGAATAGACGATTTAAACAGCACTTGTATTATTATTTGAAAAAGAACGTTACATTATTTTTAGATTTTATCTTTGGTTCTTTAGTTCATAGGTGAATAATAAATAAGTTTTTTGTATTAAACGACGTTTCGAAGGAGGGTTTCCTTCTTTATCAAATTTATTTGCATCTAAAACAATTTAAAAAGTATAATTTATAAAATTCTATGTATAAGTAAATAACATGAAATAAAAACAATAGACAACAGTAGACGGCTAATTATTATATGTTATTATTGATATTGATTTATTTAATTAACATGTTTTTTTATTTGTTGAAACAAGTTGGTTTGTTTTGTCAATTTGACAGGAAAGAAAGTAATGGTTTAGTTTGTTTTGTGAGAACGTTATCAGTTATAAAAATTCAAGGTGGAAGGAAATAAGTATTGGTGACTGAAATAAAGGTTATTTCATTAAGTATTATGGACATATATGGTAAGAAACAGAAAAGTAAAAATAGGATAGGTATTAGTTAAATTGTTAGCAGGTTAGTATAAATGTGACTTAAGTATTGGGTATCAGTTCGGTAATTAATGTTATTTTTATCTTTTTGTATATAGCAGTGGCGTGGGGTGAGAATTTAGGCTAGGGAAGCAACCACGATTTTAATTTTAATATACCTAGGTACAGGCGCGGATTCACGGGGGGGATACCCCCAAAATGTAGAAATAAGTATACATAGAATAAAAACAAATAATGTTTGTTTAATTATTATCTATTATATTAAAACAATTATTTTTCCAAAAATTCCCCCCTCAAAATAATTCTCTGGATCCGCCCCTGCTAGGTACAATAAAAAAACAGTTATAATTATTAAGCTTAAAAGTTTTTCAAAGAAGAACTTTTACACTTTATACTTATGGAATTTGTTGACTAGATATTAGTCTTTATTTAAAAAAAACTACTACTATGTATTTATACTGCAACTCGATTTTCAGGTCTTTCTTAGCAAAATACCGATGCAGGTTTTAATCTTTGTTGTTAAATTTGAAAGTTCTGGTTTTGATCTGCCTTTCTTAATAATTTGTAGTTTCTCTCCAAAACTGTATGCAGAAAATTCTTTATTAATAATTTACAACGTGAACAAAAAAATCGTCCCGATTCGGATGCATCGAAAGTACTCGAACCTTCCACCAAAGCAGTTGAATTTGCAGTCGTGACGATAATGCAATTTTAAATTTGCATACAGAGCAAACTAAATAGAATTATTTGTCTTAAAAAAAATCCAACTTATATAAATTGAAATAATAAAATGTGACAAAATACAATCTCATTTGCAGATTTATATTACTTAACAAACACTAAATCGAACAAATAACCAAATTATAATAAATAAACATTTGGGCATGAAGCACACTAAAAATAACGGCCAAACAATGCTAACAGCATCGTCTGTAGCACCACGCCCGCTGATCCACGCCAAGGCTTGGAGAAGAGCAGTTATAAGCAACGAAATCAGTGCTTATGTGTATGTAACACATTTAAATCGGTATTACCTTTCCATGCAAGTTTAATGAGCCTAATTCAAAATAGTACGCTAAATAATTATACTTTTTGCTGTACGGAATTGATATTGAGCTGTAAGTTGATTAAATATTACAATTTAAATAAACAATAACCATAATTTTATAAAAATATTTTTGTTAGCATTGGTTTTTATTTTTAATAAATTCTCTAGGGAAGCATTGCTTCCATTGCTTCCATGGACCGCACGCCACTGGTATATAGACCATTTCTGTTATTGTTCTTTTTTGGTAATTTTTTTTCTGTAGTGAGGATTTTTGTACTATTGTAATTAAATGTGTGATTTTTTTCCATTATGTGTTTAGTTAAGGCAGTTTGTTGTGTTTGATTTATGTTTGATTTGTGACCTCTTAAACGGTTTTCTAGGTATTGTTTGGTCCTTCCTATGTAATTTCCTGAGCAATTATTACAAGGTATTGAGTATATGACATGAGATTTCTTTTTTAGCGGAATTTTGCTTTTTTAACTGAGTGAAAAGGTTATTTAGGCAATTGTATGATTTATGACAAATTTTTATTAAACTTGGAACATGTTTCTTGAATTTTTTCGGATAAGTTTTGTATCTAAGGTACTGATATAAAGGTATTTGGAGTGGTTAGTTTATTTGGATTTTCATTTAGTTATTTATTATTGTATAATTTATGAATTCTTTGTTTTATAAGGGGGGTTGTGAAATGTTTTGGATAGTTATTAGTTATTAAGATTTGTTTGACTTTTTGTAAAATTTCAGGTCTGTGTTTTGGATCGGTAAGTTTCATAGCTCGGTCTATTAGGTTTATAACTACATTTTTCTTGTAATTTTTTGGATGATGGGAGTTATAGTTTAAGTATCTGCCTAACCAAGTAGGTTTGGTATACCAGATGGTTTCTATTTTATTGTTTGTATTAATTAATGTTAAACCTAGGAAGTTTATTTTGTTGTTGTTTTGGATTTCTAGGGTGAATTGGAGTTTTGGATGGAAGCTATTAAAATAAATGAGTAGATCTTGGATATTGTTTTCTTTAACAGCAGTCAGACAATCATCAACATAACGTTTGTAGAAAAGTATGTCAAAATCTATTTTGTTTAAAACTTGCTCTTCCAGATGTTCCATAACCAGTTGTGCAATGGTGGAGGATATAGGGCTACCCATAGCACAACCTTCTAGTTGTTGGTAGAAATTTTCGTTATATTGGAAGTAATTACATGATAAAGTTAAATTTATAGCATCAATGAAGTCATTAAGAGGTAGATTTGTGCAAGTTTTAAGTATGTTCCATTTATTTGAAATTTTTTGGATGATAAAATTATTAGGGATATTTGTATATAATGATGTGACGTCTAATGAAATAAGTTTAAAGTCTTCTGGTATATTTTGTGATGAGATAAAGCTTTTAAATTCGAAATAGTCTTTGATATAATATTCGTTTTTACATGTGATATTTGATAAAATGTTAGATAGATATTTTGATAAAGAGTATACTGGCGATCGGTATTATGTAAGGTTTTTTCATATCGAAGATTTTTGGGACGTCTTGCCTCTACAGGACGTCCTAAAGCAGTTCTTGATGAAGGTGTTGGGAAGGCCTCTCTCAGTTATAAATCACTTGCCATCGTGTTGCGTTGTTGCAAATAAATAATAAATTCGCGACCGGTTATTTATTTATTAGATGGCCCGAAAGAACGTGTATAAGCATGTCTGACTGATTTTTACGATTGTCTATAACATGGCTGGATTGGCCACTAGGGAGTATAGTAGAAATGCTGGTAGTAGAACTGGTGGCAGAATGTTTTATTCAGGATAACAGGTCAGTGTCGTCAGTTATATAGTTCTTACCTAACTAAGGATGTAGACTAAACAGGTGATACCAAGGCTCAATAGACACTACAAAGTAGGAGTTTTAGTCGGAAGAGTCCAACACTGCCAAAGAGTCAGTCCATGAGAGTTTCCCCTACTGGAAAAGAATAATAATGACCATACTTAGAATGCAGCATAAGAAAAAAGAAATGAGCAAGACGAGCAGGAACACGAGTGCAAAGCAGCTTAAGACCCAGGAATAAAAAACGACTTTTTTACATTACATCTAAATAATGTCCTTTTTTCGTTGGATTCCAATTCATTTTTATCTTTTTTTTGCATTCACTTTGAGTTGAAACTTAAGTTGTTTCCAGTGATTTCCAAAAATCGAAATAAGTTGATAAGATGCATGAATGCCAAAGTTTCTTTTAACGTGACACACCTGCGTTAAGCTTAATGGCCACCGCCTCTTTAGGGGCAACGAATTGAGTTACGCTCAATTACCGCGTCACTTACTTAAGTAAGAGCTACCAGTACCCAATTGTGCGAGGTTGCCAATTCAAGCTCTACTAGCTCTCCACCCTAGTGCCGCAGCTATTTAAGTCCACACCACTCGTCCGTCGTGGGTATGTCTGCGAGGGAGTCCCATCACCCTTAGTCCAGGATGTGACCTTCACTGTCCGGACGATTCCAACCTAAAGTGTTGTTGGGCCTCTATAGAATATTCCAGAATTTAACCACCTCATTCTACAATAATTCAGGCTTGGTGAGTCCCGAAAGAACTCCATCCGATTATACCTAAAAGTACAGACCCGGCGTACACAACTAGGAGGTGGTGTTGCCTAAGGTATGAGAGGCTAATAGTCGTATTCGCTCTGTATTCGCATCCACTTCTTTTATACGGTGTTCCCCCGAGGTAGTCTTCCGTGGATCATCCAGATTAGTAGTTCTTGGTAAACCCAAGTCACCGATACATCGTAGAGTTACCACCACGTAGTCCAATCTACTATATTGAAGTGACTGCACCAAGACGAAAAACCTGGCGAAACGGTTTCCACTAAGACAGCGATCAGAGGGTCGCTGTCGGAATAAACCTTGTTGGTATCACCCTTGTATTAGAGTCCAGCCTTGATCTGGAGAAAATTAATTTAATTCTTCGGTTTTATTAAGTTCTCTATTAATATTACTATTGTCCAAAAATATTGTATTCAATTCGTGCCAAAAGTTATTTTATGGATCTTATATTCATGTCTCGTTTGATAAAGCAACACTGCAGATGAAAAGAGCCAGATCTGTGAGTCTAGTTTACGAGAAGTTCCAGAAGATGAATTTTTGGGTAATTGCAAGTTAGTATACAGGAGTCCTTTGGCTATACCAGGTGGCATAGGAGGCTAGGGCCAAACTAATATCTTCTTTAGAATTTTGGTAAATCTGGTATAAATATATTACAATTAGTAAATTCTAATGTCTTGACTAGTGGCGTGCGGTGCGAATTTAGGCTAGGGAAGCAACCACGATTTTAATTTTAATATACCTAGGTATAGGCGCGGATTCACGGGGGAGGATAATTCCCCCCCCCCGCCCAAATTTAGAAATAAGTATACATAGAATAAAAACAAATAATGTTTGTTTAATTATTATTTATTAAAACAATTATTTTTCCAAAAATCTCCCCCTCAAAATAATTCTCTGGATCCGCCCCTGCTAGGTACAATAAAAAATAGTGTTATAATTATTAAGCTTAAACGTTTTTTAAAGAAGAACTTTTACACTTTATACTTATGGAATTTGTTGACTATTATTCTTTATTTTAAAAAAACTACTACTATGTATTTATACTGCTACTCGATTTTCAAATCGAGTAGCATAAAGTATAATTCCATAAGTATAAAGTGTAAAAGTTCTTCTTTAAAAAACGTTTAAGCTTAATAATTATAACACTGTTTTTATTGTACCTAGCAGGGGCGGATCCAGAAACCGATGCAGGTTTTAATCTTTGTTGTTAAATTTGAAAGTTCTGGTTTTGATCTGCTTTCTTTATTAATAATTTACAAACTGAACAAAAAAATCTGAACAAAAAAGTACTCGAACCTTCCACAAAAGAAGCTGAATTTGCAGTCGTGACGATAATACAATTTTAAATTTGCATACAGAGCAAACTAAATAGAATTATTTGTCTTAAAAAAATCCAACTTATATAAATTGAAATAATAAAATGTGAGAAAATACAGTCTGATTCGCAGATTTACATTACTTAAGTAACATTAAATTTAACAAACACTAAATCGAATAAATAACTAAATTATAATAAATAAACATTTGGGCATGAAGCACACTAAAAATAACGGCCAAACAATGCTAACAGCATCGTCTGTATGACCACGCCCCCTGATCCATGTCAAGGCTAGGAGAAGAGCAGTTATAAGCAACGAAATCAGTGCTTATATGCAGTGTATGTAACACATTTGAATCGGTATTACCTTTCCGTGCAAGTTTAATGAGCCTAATTTAAAATAGTACTTTAAATAATTCTACTTTTTACTGTACGGAATTGATATTTTAGCTTTAAGTTGATTAAATATTACAAATTTAAATAAACGATAGCCATAATTCTATAAAGATATTTTTGTTAGCATTGGTTTTTATTTTTAATAAATTCTCAAGGAAATCATTGCTTCCATTGCTTCCATGGACCGCACGCCACTGGTCTTGACATACAATCTAAGATGGCAGACAAGATGACCTCAAATTCAGATTTTTGGAAGAAACACCATGTTTTTTGCATATTTAGATTTTACGGACCAAAATTACTATAAGCACATTGTCAAATTTAAAGATAAATGTTTAAAATACAATTTGATCAGTAGTTCTTCTCATGATTTTCGTCTTATTTAATTTCCTGCTTAATGGTATAGGTGGGGGACCGTGTTGTCTCCATTTAAGAAAATTCCAGTTATGGAATTTTCACATAATATATCCATACTAAATTTCATAAATATCCGTTTATAAACAAAAACAATTTAAGCTAGGCTTTACCCCGTGTGTCACCCGGTATAATGTCAATTTAAACAAAATCCAATTAACACAAGTTTAAAATTTCAATTTTTTTACCATCCATACGCATTCATTAAAGTATTGTGATAAGTTTGAAAGTCCAACCCGCTGTCGATTGCTAAAATCTACTAAAATTTATATTCAGAACGTCAACTTTAATTTAATTCATTGTTAGAAGAAAAAGCATACTGGTGCAATTTACCAACACCCACATCTTGTTAGATGCCTATCGTCAGTTAAATGATGGCTATTCGCCGCGACTTGCCTCAGTCGGCGGTCTTCGGTCTCTTTGGTTTCTTAGACACATGTCACTTGCCTAACATTCTCATTTTTCATACCTAAAACACGGCCGCAATATAAATATTGTGAGTCAGTCCTCCTCACGTGCAGGGCGGGATGAACGATTAGCTCTTCTCTGATCGATGGGTCTGCGAGCTGCAATTAATAAACCGTCATTGTAAGAGCGGAATTCCTCTGCTCCTCTCAATCATCCCCCGTCAAATATTCTAACCGCGATGAGAGTTCCACTTCAAGTTACATTTTACATGTTGGGCATGTTCGCGAAAACTCTCTCATGTTATTAAACGTTATACCAATAAGCACCACTCAAGGTTTTCTGTCAGTTTCCGGAAGTCAAGGTTAGGAGAGGCTAAATTTTTGGTGCAAACGCTTACATAAATATGAGGTTACAGAGAATTCCAGCGGTTACAGTTAGCAAATAATTTCGATGAGAGAACTAACAGCCAACAGCTCAAATACAAAGCATACGTATTGAAGAATATAGATTTTGTGGAGTCTTATATGCCAAGTTACCTATTTATTCTATTTTAATTTTTTACAAACTAATTTATATTTACATTATAATCATTTTAGTAACTTTGATAAAATTGCCGGAAATGTGAAATAAATAAATAAGGTTTTATACAACGCTTCATATTGTTTCGACAGCTAAGCTGTCGTCATCAAAGATAATATAAATATAAACAAGCATGTCGCTGAGCAAAATACAATAAATAGATAACTAGATAAAAATAATATGAATTAAATATCTAACTCTTCCAGTAACGGAGAATGAGAACTGAGCTCCATCAGTTCGTTCGTTAAAGGTACCCTCAATCTGTGTTTGTATACCTCGAAAGGTTCTAGAATGGCTAATTTGTTTTCCAGATTATATAACAAGCCTTCAAGATAAAAAGTTGATCATAGACAAAATAAAAGCAAAGCCTCGCGATTGAACATCGAAGAGTGTAAGGTGATTAATTAAGAAACCATTAATAAAAGAAAAAATAAGAGAAAACGGTTTCCAGTTGGCACCGATAATTTGCAAAATACAAGTGGCTTGAAATAAATAGTATATTGTACAACTAGCTATGAAAGTCATACCTTTTTTCACGAATTTGCAGTATCGATAAAGGAGGACGAAGTCCGAGTTTATCAAGCAAATAAGTGATAAAAGATACTTTTATAACGTGTTTTAAAATTTTATAAAAATCAGAAAAACATAGTATTCTTTGACAATAATCTCCGAAGAGATTGAAGTTTGTTTTTTACAAATACAATTAAAAATAATGAAAAAAGTGCTACTTTCATTACGATTTTTCGTTAAAAAAAGTCAAAGTTTATAATCAATATGCAAAAAGATAATTCAAAAAGTGTTACTTTTATTAGGATTTTTCGTTAAAAAAAGTTAACTTTCATAATCAATATGCAAAAAAAAACTTTTTTTTATTATTATACGAGACGACGGATTTCCAATTGGAAACTATCACCATAACCGGGGAATACAAGATTCACATAAATGACTGTGCGAGGGAAGGGGAAGGGCAGAAAATGCCTCTACAAGATGAAGACAGGAGTCGGAAATTTATTGATTATCCATTAGAATAAATAAATACTAACCAAAATAAATAGGCGATTAATTTAAAGGTATATTTTAAATATTTAAATAAATGTATAAAGTTCTTTAATATTATCTACCTTTTTTTTAGTCGAAACCTCTATATTAGCATAAACTATCATTTTCTGGAAATATTGCTTTCAAAGAACCTTTTTAGGTTACCTTTTGTGTGAAATATTTATACACAAACAAACGTTTTTGTTACTAAAGTTAATTTCAAATAGATTATCTAGTGTTTAATACTTTGTGCGCATTAAATACTTTTTTAATCCTTGGAGAGACTTACGTTACAACTTTAAATACGATTACATTATTTTAATTATAAAAGGTGGTTGTGCCAGTCTCGGTGGATTAGTGGTTTGCATGTTTGCTTCATAATCCAAAGATCGCAGGTCCGATCCCTGGCCGAGCTGGTAATTTTTCATAGCGGAAAAAAATTTAAAACATGCCTTCTTCTCGAATAGGAAGTAAAACTGTAGGTCCCGTGTCAATGCGATTGGCACGTTAAAAATCCCTACTGGGGGTGGAATTCCCCCAGATTCGGCTAAATTCTAGTAGGGTCGGCCAAATGATCATAGCAATTGGTGCCATGAGGTACGAAGGGTGCTCCGCCATCCTGATTCCTCGCCCAAAAACAAACAAAACAAACAAAAGGTGGTTGCCTGATAAACTCATCCAAAAGTTGTAGATGGTTTTAAACTGTTTTAAAATTTAATTTACAGAATATGTACTTTGTTCAATTTTCTGGAAATAAGCTTTTAAAAACAAATAAAGGGATCATTTATTCTTATTATTTCAGAAAAATAGTGAAGACGAAAAAACTTAGTTACTATGCTTGTTTTTTTATTATAGAAGCAGGGTAGGCTATGATTTTACATTTTTGTAATAGTTTATTATAAGATCCTCACTAAAAGTTACTAAACTCGAGTATGATGGTTAGATAAACTTTAAGGTTAAGGATCTGTCATTTATGTGATTGCGATATAACTTTTAGAAGGGCCGGCGGTGGACGAGTGGTATCAGGGTATCACTCGTGTTCTAAGGGTCGTGGGTTCGAATCCCACTTGGGGCGTCGGGATTTTTCTAATTGGAAAATTCCGCAACCTCAACTATGGGTGTGTGTATTCGTGTTGCATGTTAGCTGGGGGACAGATGACTTTAACTGTTAGTTACCCCGTAGTGTAGGTGTGAAATAAAAAAAAACTTTTAGAATATATCAAAAGGAAACGTTTTTTCAATAAAGTTATTTTACTTAACATTTTCTGATACAATTATTAGTTTGCTAGTGTTACTTTCATTGATAATAGTAAATTATTTAGGGATTTAGTGATTTTTCTTATCAAGTTTGCCAATCTGAATTTTTTATAGGTGCACTCCAAAAATGAAGTGAAGGCTTAGCCTACTTTGTTTCTAACTTGTAGTGGTCAGACTTACAGTTACAGTCAACCAAGATATATCAAAGTAGCTGTAGTAAGCCATTTAATCACAAAACAAACTGCATAATAATCAATATACCTAGTCGTGCTATTACATACAGGTACACGCAAAATATATACATGATTTTAAAATAACAACTATTTGATTAAATATAAAATGTTTAGGGATGTTTATTACAGTTTTTTTTAGTTGGTGATTTGATCTGTGTTGTTAGGGACACTGATATTTTGTTTAGGGAATGATGATAGAAATGGAAACAAGAAGTAGGTATTCATTTTGATCTTTGCTTTACAGTCATATCTTTCATGTAAGTTCATTTTTATTTGTTTTATTTATGTTGATTCTAGTTGTGTGATGTGAATTTTATAGTATTTAATTAATCTAAAACGCAAATATCTCGATTGAAACTATAGTTAAGACTCGTTTTGTTAATTCATAATAATTTATAAATTTGTTTATTCGAAAGTGTAAACATTACTAGAAAATAATGCTTTATTAACTTTATAGTCTAATTACAGTTAACTGGACGTGTTATTCTTGCCTTAAATACGACTACTGTTTTACGAGTCTTATAAGTTTCACTGTCAGTACTGAATGATTTTTGGTTGATTTTATAACCTGTCTAAATGATATACTTTGTGACTAAGAGGTTATTTTCCTAGGTACAAACTGATTTATTATTTGAGAGTGTATGAATTTCTACGGTGGTAGGAAACCCTTGATAGGCCTTGTAAGAGAACCCTCAACCCATTCTTTTGTTTACTGATATTTCTTATTTCATATGTATCTTTTATGTATATATAAATGTATGATCACGAAATATATGTTGCTATGTCAAATATGAGATAACTTTTGTTCAGTAGTTCTTGTGTATTCATTTTTTTAACTGGCACGTTTACCATTTCTAGTTTATCCGTAACTCTATATGACTGACTCAATTTCACTTACTTTTGATGTTTTATGTCAATGAGAGATTTATGTTTTATCTATTTCTAAATACCTTGAATAAACACACAACTGTATCAACTTGATAAATTGATTTATTGATCTGTATTGTTCATTGTAATCAAAAACTCATTGTAATACAACTAAATAATAATTTGAGCTGGGCTAGCTTATTTTCAAGGAGGTTTTTACAGAACTAGCCTTTTATTTTGTGTCAGTTTAAATCCGTCCCTCCCAGCTCAAGCTTAATTCGTCGCTTAATCAAGCGTCGATTCAATTTTGGAGTAATTTTTGGAATTTACCTTTTTGTAGTCTCGTTAATAATTAAAGTAATTAAATTAAAAAATAAAAAACAATGTCGATGGTGATCAATAAATTAAGAATTTATGTTTTTGGAATTAATAAAAATTAAATATTTTGTTGGTTTATTAAATTTAATTAACAAAAATTTTAATACTTTTGGTTATATGTATTTATTTTGAAAAAGTGTACTTACAAAATTGAATATTTGGAGTAAAATGAATACCGGAATAAATGGAAAATTTACCGTAAAGTGTCTCCTTAAAATGGATATTTGGCAAAAAAATAAAGTCTGTAGGCACAGCTGGTGTCTGACGCCATTTTGCTTGTTTGTTTATGGATATGGCTTGGAGCAACGATTAAAAATAGTTCGATAGAGTCTAAGTAAGAAGAAATTTAACATGAGTAAAACTAAAAGTAAGTAAGTTATATTGCGATAATATTTTGAAGTTAATCTTTAACGGTATGAATTTTTAAATCTTGAAGAAAAATCTACAACTGCAGAGAGGGAGCTCCGGAAGGATTCTTCATTTAGATTACAGTATACCTAATTTTGTTGTCAGTCATGAAGTTGCTATTATATTTTATTTTTAAACATTATTTTTTACTTAAAAAGCTGAAGTTATTTTAATTAATTCCGTGTTTATTATACATTTCAATCTGTTCTCAAAACCTATTCAAAATCTATTAAAGATCCTGAGATTATTTTATTTGGGAGCAATTTCTTAACGTATTATTTATAGAAATCAATTTCTATTTACTGTTAATTAAATAATTAATACTGGGTTCCCTCACTAAATCGTACGTTCATGAGATCTGTTACGCGACAACTTGAGCTCTACGGACTGAATTAATCTTCTCTACGAAGTCTCTCACATATGTACACTCGATTCACTACATGCTATATACTTACATTATAGAAACGTTACATTAATTACCTTTCCTCGGTGTACCTTATACTATACAGTCTATGCATACATTTTGAAAATCAGTTCTCTAACTTTGTAATAAAATAAAGTTTTGAAGTAAGGATAAAAAGATATCCCGGATGTTATTATAAAGGTAAAAGAAAAATTAAACGAAATGGTTGAATAACATAAATACTAATTTAAAGCCAGATCAACAAATTAGCACTCTTAACTAACTATAGTTTCGCCAACAAATGAAGGATTTAAGATTACCAATATCACGATGGCAGAATTGTAAAAAGCATCTCAAATCACGCAGTGTTCACCTCATGATCACGTGGTCGACTCGAGAAATTTATCTGATAACAGAAACAACTGATAAACTGGAATGATTCAGTAGCGTCACAAAATGTCCTTTACGAAGGCTAACATTGATGCTTAATGTTGTATTCGATTATAATCGAATACACGTACAAAATAGGGAAAATGAAATTAATTTATACTAGAAGAACAATTATTATTAACGTCCAAGTTGAATTATTTCATTCCACCTATAAAATACTATTTGACTCACAGTTAGGCATATTATTGTTTTCCATGTAACATGTATGCAAGTAAACGGCAAAAAATATAAATTAAATTAAACATATGAAAGCAGAAATATTGTTATAAACAAAAGAACTACTATAATAGTTAAGTAATTCCTTTAAAACAGTAACAAATTGTTTATACATTAATTGTTTTATTGAAATTGGTAAATTATTATACAGTACGATTCCTAATATATAAATAGGATTTAGTATCAGTTTTATGCACTTAAAAATGTAAATTAACACCAGTTATGATTTTGTGTATTTATGATTATTGATTGATTCCCTATTTTTTACTTTTAATGATTTATAGTTAAAATTTTTGCAATTACTTTTCTTTAAATGTATTCATTGCCCTATGCCATTTAAAACGTAATAAGATTTTTAATTATAAATCGTTATTAAGGTTGAATAGATACTTCAACGATGATAAATTTACATAATGTTAAAAAGTACTATCCGAACGTACGCTACTGACTTTTTTAAAACGTCTCTAGTAACACAATACTCTGCTTACATTCTTAGCTTATCGTAATGTTCTCACATCTGATGTGCACGCGTTCATTTAAATCCTTCATTTGTTGGCGAGACTATAACTTCAACTACGTCCTTAGTAAAAGAGACAATTAAAAAAAAGTTTATTATATTAAACAGGTATTTGTTAAATTTATCTTAAATATTAAGTGTTTTTAATATAAAAAAATGTTTATTTTATATTAAATAATTTATATTTGAATTTGTACACAATTTTATGTAATCATTGAATGTTTTTACGATATTAGAAAATTAATATTTAAATGTATATACATATTTGATTAAACTTTAATATACAAATAACACTTTACATAAAGTATATATATAAGAATATTTTATATGTATAAGAATATTTTTTAAATGTTTTATTTTGACAATCCAACTCGAAAATTTTTAACCAATCAAATTACAGAATTTTTCAAATTGGGACCAATGAAATTAGTTTTATAGTGAAAAAACCACTAGTGGTTTTTACATTTAAGTCTTCATATATTTTCGACATATTTGAACATACATTCTGAAAAATATTTCTAATTTAGAATATTTTATATAGATTATGTAAATATTACCTAGCTTATCAATGTTTAACTTACAATGTAAAACGTGTGTTGAATTGTCGAAATCTCAGAAAACTTACCTTTAATTTTTTTTAATGTTTTAAATATTATTGTGGAAATATATTTTTTTTTATTTGCTGATGTCAAATCGGCAATATCCGTTCCTTTTGTAAAAATAGCTTTAGCAATAGGCGTTGACCTTGTATCATGCGCGTAAACTGATTACATATGGCTGTTAATAACTTTTGGGTGGTACAAAATTAAATAAAATACTATATTTGATGGCGATATTTTAATTGATGATGTATGTAACTTTGTGTTCTGAGTATCTTAGAATGTGGACATACACACATATTATGTTCAACCAATGTAAAAAATTTATTTTGTATATGCTTATACTTTTTTCATGTCAATAAACTAAAGAATGATTTTTAAATTTTTTTAAATTTAAATAATATTTATGAAATATAATTATTCATATTATATGAAATATGTACTTGATTAAAGGTACAATGGCGTATATTTAAGTTCAGTATCTACGTTTATAATAAATATTAAGTTCTAAAATTCCGAAATTTTAATATAAAACTGTACAATTAGATTAAAATATAAAATTCTTTAAGCTATGAAGCATTAAAAACCCGAAAAAATTTACATTCTGAAACTTAATTTTGGGAGTATTTTTAAAAATGAAATTATTCAATTAAATTATAAATTCGCACGTTTGATCTGAAACTATCATTACTAAAAAAATATATTTTTAAAATCTCTTTTAAAAATAAGGATAATTCAACAACTTTTAAATAATTACTTTCTTCTAATGCCCAGAATAAGCAAACCAAAATTCTGCTTTACGTAATTTACCCACTTCAAATGGAAATCTTAGAGGAGTTAAATATTTTTGTCGCATTACTAATGTAAATCCTGCTTCCACAGGAACATAATTTAATTTTCATACAATGCTCTCATCTTTTTATATTTTTACAGTAATGTTGATGCGCACAATATTTACATTCACAAATTCTCATCATTCCATTTTACAATGAAAAATTTAATACCCAGGGTGTTCGCCCTTTCTACCTCATCTCTCCACGAGAGTAAACATTTCCTCAAACAAAATGAAAGTAGGAAATCCGAGTTAATGTCTTTGCCAATGCCTACATTGTGTAAAATACAACTTTTGACGCAGTTATCAATACGGACCCTTCTTCAAACCGACAGATGAAAGGAGCCGCAGAAAAATGCGACTTGACAATGATTCTGTAGTCGTCGGGGGAGTTCTCTTAATACTTATCTATTCTAATCCACATTAAGTGGCATAAGTAAAGTTTTACAGTATCCCGCTGAGTATGGTGTGTGGGTGGTAGACGTGTACTCCATAGTCGGTATATCACCGGTATTCACACTATGTGTGGGGCCCTATCGGTTTATAACAGCATGGTATATAAGACGTTCCTTTTTGCATTTTGATAAATTATTTAAGAAATGGAATATTTATGAGCCCGCTACTTCACACACGGGTGATTCAAGTTAAATTTGAAAGGAGCGAAAACGTCTTGACTTCTTTGAAACGCTTAATAAAAAGGAACAAAGTCAACATTTTCATTTTAGCTTCGTTTTGTGCTATTTTCAGTTTAATGAGACTTTTTAAAATAATTTATTAAAATAAAATACATCCAAACTGTCCCAGGTTCTTTCGCATTTTCAATTACACGAAGTACGAGTAACTATATATAAAGGATTATATCTTAGAAAACCCTTTAAAAAAGAAAATTGGCTTCTCCGTCCTTCTGCAAGTAACTGTAATTATCTTTCTTAGTTTTATTGAGTTTCAAAGATAAAAACTAATTTTCTATCCAGAATTTAAAAAGTTAAAGTTAAATAACCTTAAAATAAATTGCTACTAGTACATTTTTAAAATAGAAGAATATGTTGCTGAAATCTTAATATTTATCTTAACAGTGCAACGAGCCCATTAAAAGAGTGATGTTAATTTAACAGCACTTGGGATATGTAATGAGTTAGAATTAGAATATGCTGTCTCGACATCCTCAAGTTAATATTACTGCACAACGTTAGTTTGTATCCCCGAAGGGAGTACTGGCCTTTCTAGACTTATGCCTCTTCAGCCGATGGGGTGGCTGGTTATTATTAAAATAATTTAATAATAACCATTCAAATGGTGTGCGACCTTTGTGGTTATTATCAACAACATTAAAAATAATGTTGGTTATGATAACCACAATCGCTATGAACGTTGTTGTTTTCTTCGATAATCGCAATCATGACCTTATATGTATTGTTTCCGTCCATAACAACCTGTCTCAGGCCATGTTGATATGGGCGATAACGTTGGCGTAGAAGTGGAGAATGTTGCTGATGGAGGTGTTGAAGTAATCAATATGATGAATTGATGAAATTGTTGGAGCAGTTGGTTTGATGAATGTTGATTGAGTGTTGTAGATAGTAGATGCTTAGATTTGGAACTTGATTTTAGATATTTGCAGCCGACGTATTTGTAGATGGATTGGTTAAATATGTAGTTAAATTGGTTGAGAGATTATAAAAAAACAGCTCTTGTCAGGACCATCGCCGAAATATGGCTTTCAGGGTGTCTTTGTGTAGCGCTAAGCAATGAGTCGATTCCATTGTTGTTCCAATCCACAGGCCCCTGTTTGTTGGCGTGTGAGTCCACCCTGGATGGGAAAGAAGGAACAAAAGGACAAACACTCGTTAGCCGATAGCTTGAACGAGTCCGACCTTAAAGCTCGAGGGAGTTACCTTTTCATGCTACTGCTACCCTAATCAGTAATAAGGAACGCCGGAAAGTGATGTCAGGGGGTGCTTCCTGGAACTAACTTTTATCGACTCACCGGATAACACTACACAAACTGACCGAGCACCCTTGGGGGCTGTCCAGTGGCCGCATGGATAGTACCTCTACTCGGGTTTGCGGCACTTTTCGAAGTGATAACCACACGTATGTTTACTCTACATACACCAAGCAAAGCTCTGCTAAATATAAATCGGTTTGTGCACTGTTTTATATAGGAAAATGGTAGGAGTGAAACGGAGCAGCGCTCGCCAAATAAAAGTTAGGGAAGGGACGCGTGCTATTGCTTGAGTCGGCGGCTTATCCGTGGCTATAGATCGCACGGCTGATAAGCTTATTCACTCGTACACCCAAAATAATTAAACAAAATAAAGTAACTTCGTTACAGTAAGTAAACTTTGGAGGGCGGTCGAGGGAAGTCGGTATAGAGGTAAGTTAGACTTTTTCTGTTCTTGTTCTTCTCGCACAAGGAATCTGCTATTTACATTTGATTTACTAATTATGAATCACACTGTGGCTTGATTCTCTTAGAATGTAGGCAACGCTTATACTATTCTTTGAACGCTTATTGGTTGTTTACTATTTTGGTTGGATCCACTAATGATTTGGTGAATGTCCTTGTTATATTATGTATGTATATATGAGCGTTCGGTGTAATATCGGTATTAGAATAATATAATTCTCTTTATGTATAACTACTATCTTGTAATTAGTCCTTTTGGATATTTAATCTCATTTTCTTTTCGTTAATATATTTGTAAAGGCGTCTTAGAGCCAATTAAATTAATTAATTAAATGTTTTTATAATTTACTTCTACACTGCCTATCACGTTCTTCGACTATGTTAGTTCTTTTTAATTTTATTGTAGTCGTCAAATTTTATGAACTTGGAATATTCGAAAATAGCTTACAGATATTTTCATTTTCCGGCTATTTGGTCGCAAAAAATGTTTGGGCACTTTGCGATGTAGTTTGTATGTGTGCATGTGTGAAAACCCTCTTTTAAACTTTTTGATTTGGAAAATAATCATAGGGTTCCTAAACTGCTAGAAATTAAATTGTTTTTGAGAGATAATTGTTTAAGAACCCCACGATCATCGATTTCTTCTGAACTGGGTATCACCTCGTGGAAACTTCTACGCCTTACTTTAGTAATCCCGCAGAGACCCAATACATATACAAACATAATTCCCCCTTTTTACATTGTTATATTCAACAAAAGCAATGAATTCAAAAACCTTGAGAAAAAGAATCTTTAAATTAAAGAAGAAATATATTATTTTAAAAAACAGCCCATTTCCTTTCTCTTTTTTCTTTTACATTAAGTTTAAAGTACCTAGTATTTGAAATCTTGCATAATTCAGTGGAAACTTTTTAGCTGATAATTGTGAAAAAGAGAAAATTAAGATTTCTAAAAATATGCTACTTGTAAATTCTCTTTTCAGTCAAAAACTTTTCTTAAAATTGAACCAAATACTGTAAAAGAAGTTGTTAGGCTAACAAGCCACCCATAAATACTCTTGAGGACTAAACTGTCTGGAGAACAAAAACGTGTTTTTTAACTGAAAAGTATATATTAGTTACTCGGCATCATTTTTCCCGTTGCGGGTTAGAAGAAAGAGAATGAATTAACTACCGTGTGGTATATTTATGATGTTTGAAATCTGAAACTTGGCTACCACATAAAGAAAATAAAATTTATGTAGGTATTTCCACAAGTTGATACTTTCAAGAAGTTACTTGTCTAATCTTTTATTTTTACTACGGAATATTTGTAAAACTTTGATTATTTAAAAAAGAAAATAAATTTAATTTTAGGAATTTCCGCAGCGAGAAAAAGGTACCTAAAGCTTTTATGGCGAATCCTGTTAAATAAAATTGAATATCGTGCAGTGCAAAGCAGAGAATTAATTGAAATCGATTCAATTCAATCCAATACTTTTATCACTGATCGAATGTTCTTTTAATCAAAAGGATGCAGATAGCAAGCTTTGTGTTTTTCATTTGTAGATAAGTAATCTGAATCGCTAATTTGTAAGCTTAATGTCTATTACAGGGAAAATGCTAATTAAAACCGCTTTTAATTTAAAGGAAATGAATAAGGGTAGTGTTCGGGTATACAATATACATTTTATACCCTGTATGGTATATATTTTAACCATTTTCCTTATACTACGCACCAAAACAAAGAAAAAATGAAATCTAACACGTTTTATGCTGTAAACAAATACGTTAAGTTTGATTCTGCGACAGTTTTAACCACAAGAAAAATTGGTGTTGTTACTTCGACCGAAACAGCCTTTATCAATTTTATGTACCTTTTCAAGTAAGTTTTCTATGTAAAAACATTGTGCTGAACCTTCGCCGTAAAATTGCCAAAAATAAGGATAATCCATTAATCGGGCGTCACTACTAGAAGTTAAGTGAGACTACAATGATAAGGTGATGAATCGGGTTCAAAAGGAGGGAAGATAACTATGGACAAGAAGCACGGGTTTTTCAAAATGAAGCCAACACTCAAAATCAGGCAAATTGAAGCACAGGTACGTTTACCTCACTTAACCTCTAATCTGGTCTAACCTAACCTAACCCCCAACCTAGCCCCTAACCTATTCTCTAAACATAACTTAACCTTTACTCTAGACTCATACTTATACTAGCCTCTTATCCAAATTGATCGACAGCCTAATTTTAACCTTTCCTAATCTTTACCTAACCTGTCTTATAACTGAACCTAATATTTATCTTATCCTCTAATCTAAACTTACTTTTACCCTAACCTAACGTCTAACTTAAGCTTTCGTTTAACTCAATCTTACCTCTAACCTACCTGCCTTTTAATTTTCTAATCTCACCTGATCTGTATCCTAACCTCTAAAATTAGCTTAACTTCTAATCTAACATAACCATTAACCTGATGCAATTTTTATCCACGTAAGGTAATCTAACCTATCCTACCTTTTCAAATTAACTTTAAACGAGCCCAACTTTTAATCTGAGTTTAAGCTTACCTTTAACCTAACCTTACCACTAACAGTCTGACCTCAAGCTAACCTACCTTAAGTTGACCTAACTTCACAACAAATTGTTTTCCCGCGTGCAAAGTTTTTCGAAAGTCGAAGGTTTGAAGGAAAATCTTAGTGAAAAGTGGAAAAAAAATTTCGTTGGTAACATCTCGTCGGATACTCGTATAATATACAAATATATGGTGTAGCCGCCTTGTTATATTTTTTAATATGTAAACTCTATTCTATCGTAACCTTTTTTTGTTTTGAGTAGGAAGGGGAAAGTTTTCAAAAAGACATCGGGATAGTCCCGGCGTGATGAATACACTTGGGAAGGGAACACAGGCGCCTACCGACTAAAAACCCCTCCCTGGCGTGCAGATAAGACGATCGAAAAACCTATCGGTATTACTTCATTAGCGTCAGTCTTCATTCTGTTTTATTCTATTCCATTTTGTTTTCCTTTAACCTGTTCTATGGTTTTCTCTAAGGTCGTTCCTGTTGCTGTATATGCCTTTCATCACGTTCTTTTTTTGCATGATATGGCTTATCATTGATCTAATCTAAACTTACCTTTATCCTAACCTAAAATATCTTCTAACCTAACGTAACGTCTAACTTAAACTCTCGTTTAACTTAACTTACCTGTAACCTTAACCTCCATTCTATCTTCTAATTTTACCTGATTTGTAACCTAACCTCTAAAATTAGCTTACCTTTAACCTACCCTAACCACTAACAATCTGACCTCTAAGCTAACCTAACTTAAGTTGATCCCAGTTCTCAACAAATTGCTTTCCCGCGTTGAAAGTTTTTCCAAAGTCGAAAGTTTGAAAGAAAATCTTCGTGAAAAGTGGAAAGAAAATTTCGATGGTAACATCTCGTCGGATACTCGTATACTATGGAAAATATATGGTTTAGTCTTCAAAAAGACGTCAGGCTAGTCCCGGCGTGTTGGATTCACTTGAGAAGTGAACTGAGGCGCCTACCGACTAAAAACCCCTCCCTGGTGTGCAGATGACACGATGGATATAGCTATCGGTATTAGTTCATCAGCGTCAGTCTTTGTTTTGTTTTATTTTATTCCATTATGTTTCCCTTCAATCTGTTATGTGGTTTTCTCTAAGATTTTTCCTGTTACTCACTACGTCTTTCCTCGCGTTCTTTTGTTTGCATGAACTGGCTTTTAATTTCAATTTCTGTTTATTTTTCCTCGCTCTCACAGAGAAAAATGTAGTTAAATTTCATCAACAATTGTGTGGTATTGTAAAACAAATTGGTCTTAAAAAAGTGACAGTGACAATTTGTGTAGATTTATAAAACAAGATTGTGTCATTTAGTTTGTCAAGATTTTTTAAATAATGTTTTCAATTTTTTGTAAGGGTGTGTATAAACTCAAATATAACATTTTGTGGAAGTCAATAGTAATTTTGTAGAATCAAATGAATAGTTGTCTATTAAGTTTCCATAACAAATTGTGTTATTTATTAAAACAGAATGTGTAAATGTTGTTACATACAATTTTATACAAAATTATACAATTGTTGCACTAGTTGTGCCACAATTGCTTAATAGTATTTAACACAATTACTTGTTCACATTTATACAAATTGTGCGATACTCTGGCACAAATATTCTATACAGAAGGTTAGGTATCACAAATAAAATATATATTTTTACATATATTAAAATATATGTAACTAATATGTATATAACTATACAATGTATAGTATATACAGGTATAACACTAAAATTTCCTTTTGCTGTCGCCTGTTTATATATAAATCTCGAATTTACATTAATAGCGACAATTACAAGTGGTGACATCTATAAGATGTCATCCATAAACTTTGCGAAACACAATAATTAGTAGCAAGCAGTTTGAACACTGGATTATGATTTCATTCAAACAAAATATTGTATTTTTCTAAACATTTTTTACAATTATACTTCAACATAATATGCTAGCTTATCCTCTACAACATTGTTCCTAAGAATTCAGAACTAAATCTGACTGTGTTAAATAATTGTCGTACGTTCCTGTTAGACAATTCAGTAACGAAAACTTACACAACGCTGGACAATACGATTCTACAATTATAATATAAATCTCTCCAACACCGTTTTGAACAATATTGTGCAAAGCTCTTATGAAGTATTTCTTTCTGTGCTCCAACATACATAGTTTTTTATACATATTTTTCGAGGTTAATTGTTCATTTAATTTGTCTTGACATGTTCTTTCTAACCCCCCCCTCTTGTGTAGTCAAAGATGGTTTTTGGTTGTATCCACTTTGTTGCAGTATATGTAATCGCTATTGTTCTTCTTCATTCTGTTTAGGTACGCTTGTAAGCAACCATGTCCAGTCAGAAATTGGATAACAGTTAACTAATGTATCCTGCCTGGCTTTCTTTTTCCTTGTTTTGGTATTATTGCCTCTGCTGAAGGCGTGGTCCGTTTCCTCTGACAAGTAGGTGTATAGGGATTGTACCGGCAACCATTTGGATTGCCTTAGTTAATACCGTATGACATGTACGTGCAATTCTTGCCGCGATTCTTTTTGTACACTTTCCAGTTTCCTTTTGAAACACTCTGTACGTAAGTATTTTTCCCATACTGGAGCTCCAATAAGCTGATAGAGTTCGTCACTGTCGCATCAGATTCTTTCGGTTTATGCTTGGTTCCCTTATATTTGGTAACAGGCAACTTAGCAACGCTGTTGTTGTTCGGTTTACCTTTTCCGCTGCGTATCTTATATGGTTTACCCATGTTCATGTTTCTTCCCATCATGACACCAAGATATTCTATGCAGTTTTGACCTCTTACATCGTTTCTTGCAATCTTTACTGAGCTATTTTTTATTCTGTTGCTACCGGCTAAGAGAACAATTTAGGTTTTACTGTGGGCTAGTTCGAGAACTTTTCTTACAACCTGATTTCGGTACTGTCTGCTTCTATTTCTATGTTTCTTTCAACTTCTTGCTTGATTGCGCCGCACGCCACTAATACCAAATCATCCGCGTAGACTACCATAGCTAACCCCTCGAGTACTTTTTCTTTAAGTAAAGGATCATGATAAATTTTCCATAAAGTCGGCCCGAATAGTCAGCCCTGAGGGACACTACAAGTCATTCTTTCCTCGATCAGTATTTTGCTGTATTTTAGTTAACTATATATTAATTTGGCTATGTACGGTGATACTTACTTTTCTATCATCTCGTTTACAATTCCTGAACATGGGGCTAAATTGAAAGCATTTTTGACATCGAAACTGACCAGGGCCACCTACTTGAGCTTAGGATGTCGTTTGGCCTCTATTGCTATTTTTTGTACATTCTTAATAGCGTCGATGGTAGATCGTTTCTTTCTAAATCCAAATTGTGCGTTGGGCAGGCTGTCTTTTAAATCCAGTTCTGCCTGGAGACGCCTATTTCTTAATTTCTCTAATAATTTAGCCATCGTGTTTTACAGACATATCGGTCTGTAGGCATTTTTGGCGTCTATCAACTTGATATTAAGACCAGTCTTGCTACTTTTCACGCTTTGAGTAAAACTCCCCGTTTAATAATACGGTTCATAGTTTCCCTTATGACTTAAATATTGTGCATAGCGACTGCTCTAATCCGGATAAACTCCGTCTGGACCTGCCAATTTTACGGGTTTAATTTTACCAGCCGCTTCTGTAATGTCGTCATAGAGAAGCGTCGGGATTTCTTCATGTATAACTTTGATGTTCGGCCAGATTCTTACCTTGTTTTCTAGGAACAGGTTTTTGACTACTTGTATTTTCTCTTCTTCTGACAATTCAATAGGTCAACCAAACCTTCCTGCGACAATTTTGTAACATTGCGCAGGGGCGGTTAGAACTTTCACCTTCCAACATGCCAACTTTCACCTATCACCCTCTTATTATTTAAATAATCATAGTTACTTCAGACTATCATAAGTCAGGTTTAGTCTGAATTTATATTAAAGTAAAATATAATTTGTTACAGCTTTGAGTCGTGAGACTTCATAAATAAAGCAATTATTAGAAACTAAAGACTAAAGTAGACTATAATAAGCTAAAAGATTTAATATCTAACCCTTGAATTGAAAAGATTCGCTAATTAAAGGATGGATGTAAATGTGATTTTCATCTAAAATTATCTAATTAGCTAACTGATGAATTATCTAATTATATTCTAGCTATACCTTAATAATTCATTAGAAGAATCCAAAACATAGTGGGGCTAACAATTTTCCTATAATTGTTTAAAATCGAAAACCTTCCACCGTCAGAATCTGGATAGTTCACTTGTTCTAAAAATAACTTCAATGAGATTTATAGCATTGTGATTATGATAATAAACTTAGATTTAATTTGTTATTGTACCTAATTATCAGCGTATATTGGATATTTACAAAATTTAATAATCAGTGCTTTAACCTAAATATTTTTATATAATCATTTTTTACGTGTTCGACTTGACAGTGTGGAGTCGGCAGTATGTATAATCATAAATTAAACATTTTTTTAAATTATCATTTAGTCATCAGTCAGTCTCATTTAAAGTCAATCAAATTAAACATTTCTTCTGGTTAATAAACCAATATTTCTAATAATACTAAACCAAGAATAAGCCTTTTAATTTAGAAAAAGTAAAGCTGCCTCTTCATACCGATCACCACTCTAAGAATTAATTCTGGATTACTGTAACCCAGGCATAACATAACTTATTACGAAGTAGTCTGGTCTCATACTTATCTATATATTTAAAACAAGGCTTTTTTTGTTCCAGTTCGTTTGAGAGATCCACCGTTTTTACGCGTTTCTTTTTTTAAATTAAAGCTTTCGCTGTGTAGATTAGTCAACACTACTTAATTATTATATTTTTTTAGAGAAAAACTCTAAAATGTTTAATTTGAGACGGGCGAATCGGACATTCACTAGGGGCGCCCCCTCATCTTCCACGGTGGCGAGTTTCGTAAGTACTCTTCACTTAATACAAAGGGTAATGCAGCCGTCCACTTCCATTAATAAGCGTAGATAAAATCCGCATAGTTGAAAATTATGAACTGACGAACTATACAAATAATAACTAATGCCAATTTCTTATTAAGAGTGGTTTCATGTTGTTTGTATAAAAGGCAGGGAATTTGCCAACACTATGTTTATGTACATGTTTTTGAAATATGTACTAATAGACGATTTCAAGAATGAAATAAATAAAGATTATTAAAAGTTTCACAGTTTTATTAAAATACAACCTGACAATATTGTTTCGACAGCTATGCTGTCATTATCAAAGGTAATATAATTATAAACAAACACGTCGCTAAGGTAGATACAAAAATAGGTAACTAGATAAAATAATAATAATAAAAATCATAATTAAATATCTAATACTTCCAGTAACGGAGAATTACTGAGCTCAAGTTGTTCATTCATTAAAGGTACCCTGAGTTTGTGTTTGTGTATCTCAAAGGCTTCTAAAATGTATATAATATAAAATATATAGCTGTCGAAACAATATTGTCAGGTTGTATTGTAATAAAACTGTGAAACTTTTAATAATCTTTATTTATTTCATGATTATGGAGTTCCACAAAATAAGGCTGGAAACAATAAACAAGATTTCAAGAATGTTTTAAACAAGATCGATTTTTAATTTTATTCTTATCATTTCTTAAGGTAGAATTTCCGTATGTATGTATTTATGTAGAATAAACCATCGGGGAGGGGTAAGCCAGAGAGGAAGATATGTCGGAAGAGAGGAGGGTAAGCTGGGAGAGAGGAGTGCTAGGCTTAGAATTTTCAACTCGTTATGTTTGGTTGCGTTTATTTAAATAATCACTTATGAAAATCCAAAGGATTGTAATCACACATCGAATGTCGTATATAGGGAAATCCTTCAATGCTTTTGACCGTCATGTCTTGACGAGGTTTCCTTAGTGAACTTTAAAGCACATTTATACACGAGACATCTACGACAAGCGCTAGCTGTAGGCAACGTGGATTATTCGAAACAAAGGTGGTACAGTTTATACGTTCAACGAATAAAAAGTGTTTACAATTTCGCCTTCTCCTAAAACACGTTTTTATTATTTTATTTTTAATAAAATATACGTTAGAGTGATATACAAGTGCTTATATATAAACTCTCTCCTACGCTATTCATTATGAGATTATAGCTCTTACGCACACTAAATACGGTCCAAGCATAATCCTTGTTCCCGTAACATTGTCTATGAAAATCTCAAGGGAAAGCAACTCTCTTGGTGCCGCTCTGAGCGTGCTATTCTACAGTAATTCCAGAATTAGAGGAGTTCTGCCCCCTGAGCAGTATATTGCGAGTTATTGGACATCTTACTTCACGGTTTCGACGTTTTAATTGACCGTGTGTGCGCGTAAATTTTAAAAGAGCCTTTAGAAACGCAACCATCCAGAAAAATATTGTGGACTTCGAGGTTAATTTATAGATAGTGGCATTTTTTGCAGTATCTGTAAATGCATACTATGTTTAAAATATAAATGCAGCTGGTTTGGAGTTTTCTTTTAAAACAAAATAAGAAATTAGGAATTTTTCCAATAAGATTTAATTGTTGCTAAGAATACTAATTGTCGAGTGATACTAAAGAGATAATGTAAGTAGAAAAAAGAATTGTCATTCTGCTTTTATTAGCGAGGTAACTTGTAACTGAATTTGATATAATTTTTGTTTTGGAGTAAATTAATTCTCCACTTTCTTTCAATATTCGAAATGGCTTTATTAATCGCATTTTTAATTAATCATAAATTTGCTTTTTTTGCACGCATATTTTTAAAAAGATAAGCTAAAAGTTTTTTTGAGCAAAAGATTCGAGAGTACATGTAGAAAGATAGGAATTATACATTTTTATTAATTAAACCCACTTTATCTTACCTTCCTTGTTTTTAATTGATTGGTGCTATTACATGGAATGTTTCGTTCTAAAAATACAATTTGCCGAAATCCAGTTAAAGCCCCACAACTGGGTATAGAAATTTAATAATTATGTTAGAATAACTGTTGATGACTAACGACGGCTGAAATAGTTCACCCTAAAACTCTTTTTTGGTCACGGGAAAATTGAAAGTTAACCGATTCCTGATTGAACTATGATTGTTTACTTCACATAAAAATTAACTAAAAGGTTTTATTTAAATACGGTTGATGGTACAGACAGAATAAAAGTATTATTTTTTAAGCGAACAGATTAAATACAAATAAAAATTAAAGGCTTTAGGTTTTAAAGACCATTGACTATAATAATACACAAGTTAGACTTACTTTACTACTTTAAGTTAGTTAGTAATACTAATAATCTTAACTAATTACTAATTTAATTTCTTGGCCGTGAAAAAACTGCATGAAATTGAAGCAAATCTATTACACTTCACTAGGAGTATTACAAAGACTAATCTAAATTATTTTACTATAAACAAAATTGCAGTTAAAATTTACCTTGCAAATAAACACATTGACCTTCAATTTTATGATATTAAATTAATGTCCCTTTTTTATGAATTTTGATTCTGGAATTATTGCAAACCAATTGTTTCAAATTTCTTTATACAATAAAAGTTAAAGCACGTAAATGTCGTCATTTACATTTTTATGATTCAAAAACCAATTCATGTACAATTTTTAGAATATGGTTTTCCAAGTTTTTTAGATTTTCATTTCACCATTCTAAGTGAACACCAAGTCAGTGTAATTTTCAAAGAATCCTACAATTCACTAAAGGAAACGATTTCAAAACACTGTGTGATTGAGATTGTACAAAACCCCAATTATACAATTCCAAATTGTAAGAAGATTTCTTAATTCGCCATTTGCAGACAAAGGAATTTCCACCAACTCTAAAAACTCGACTTGACAAATAATTTTTCAATCATGCATTGTACTCGAGATAATCGTTAAATGGATTAAATTTTAATTAAATCGTTCGTACATTTAAACGAAACAATCTTCCTACAATTCACAACGCCTTACAGGGATGTAAACTGATTTTTAAACTTTACCAAGAAATAATTCATAGTAATGTGTTAACAGCGTCTATGCATTCAAAGAAAGGATGTGGAATTATTCAAATACTTGTTTCTCGAAATACAAGGGAGATTTCCTAAATAATATAGCCTTATATAAAGGTTTTACTAAAAATAATACGAGAGCGGATTTATATGCTTTTGAAAGAGAGGAGTGTTATACGAAAACTAATTAATATAATTAATATAAATAGATTTACGAATTATTTTAATTACGAACTAGGTGAAGTAAAATGTATAATTTAAGCAATAATAATTATCCCGTTACATTGTTAAAACATTTATTTTTTTAAATTTGTTAAATTCAACATTGAGCGATTTGCTGCGAGAATTATTTTTTTAAGATTAGTTAAGATGAGATTAACGTTTAGTTCCAACAATATGGTGCTCCTCCACGATAGGTGCACCTATTTAAATAACGTTGAATCCCCGAACTTGAATCCTCTTGACTAATTTTTAAAGAGTTACCTTAAAAGTGCGGCCTACAATAATCGGTCAAATAGTTTAGAATATTTAAAACCCAGAATTAGAATACAAGTAGAAAGAATTACACTTAATTAATACGCCAGAAAATAGAAGACATTTTATAGATTTTTGGTAATAAACTTTTTTTATTCGATTGTACGTAAAATCATGTTTTAGTGTTAAAAATTATCTTTTCATCAAAAGAGTGGATTTAATTTATTTTTTGATTACGGTCTTGGCGTGAAAACATTTTTTCGGACACTTGTTTAAGAGGCTGTAAGGTTTACAGGTATTATCTACATTTTGATTTTTCTTTATCAAATATTACATTAAAAAGTACTTACAATAATTAAAATTGAGTTTTAATTAGCTTCTCATCATTTTATTTAAGTTTGTTGAGCATTGTAACCTCATCCTGTCATGTGATCGGTAAAGTAGGTAACGACGCATGACGTAAATTGATAGACGACGTAAAATGAGCTAGATTCATGCCGTATGATTAAATTATAAAGAAATTTTATTTTAGATTTTTTATTAATCCTTTATAATTATAAATACTATATTAAATATTAAATAATATATGACGAATTTTTAAAAGTCAATGTAAACCAAAATACTTACTAAAGACACGTCAAAAGAAGAAAAATTTATAATATATTCATTTTTTATCTATGATCTATCTTAAAATACTCTTGCCAAAGGTTACTAGACGAAAGATAAAAAAAACGAAACGGAACAATATCTTGCTGGATATCTTGTAACATAAATACTAAATTATTCTTTAAAACTGATTACAATCGAATAAAAAATAATGTATGACACACAGACGAAAACATTTCCTTTCGGGAATGTGCGTTTGTCGGCCTCGCATTAGCTCGGCCGGCAACTCGCGCGTTTGTCCAGAAAACTATAGTTTTCGTCCTTGTAACATAAATAACTATTTTGGTGTTATGAGAAATTACTTTTTCTTTGTCGTCTTTAAGAAACTTTAAAGATAGGTTATTGTTTAATTTTTAATGGGGAACTTTTTGAACATTTATTAAATTATGTTTTGTTTAAGTGTGCCAAACAAGTTCTTTTTGCATAAGACAGACTTTTAAAAATTCAAATTTTTAAAGTGAAGTTTTTGTAAATTTTCTGTTTTTTCATTTTTTTTCAATGCGACCAACTTTGAAAAAGTTGGGCTGCTAAAGCACTCAAATGAGCTATAAACGCACTGTTTTGGGTGCTTTAACAGCTTTATTATAGACGCAAAATAGAAAAAAGGATTTATTGAATAATTAACGGAGTTTTTGATATGTATGAATTTAATTGAGTTTAAACCAATATTCTAAAATTGTGACAATTACTGTCTAGATATAACAAATAAGGAAGTCATTGCTTAATGTATTTTTCGAAAGACATTCTGAGAGCAAAAAGTAACACTATCAATTTACTTTTTTAGTTTTCATAAATAAATAAAAAGGTACAAGCACTACACAAGGAACTAATAGAGAAATAGTAAAAATCGTTGGTAATAGATTGAAGTACTTGCATGTCCTTTGACCGTGAAGAGACAATTCCCATTGGCCCTCTCTAACAGGGCGAGCATCAAAGCTCTAACATCTTCTATATTTTACTCTACAAGATTAACCAACTCAATGCCTTAGACATTTTGGACTAGGTATTACATAAATAGGGACTTTAGTAGTCCATGCTACGACAAATTATTGAATTAATGATTCAGTTGCAGGAGTTTCATTACTGTAGGTAAATTACTTGTCTCCGAATAGCAATGTCTGCTAAAAATAGTTTAAATTTCTCTTATTTTCTAAAACTAAATGCCACTTGATTTACAATCTCGAATGCTAATTCTTAAAAAAAAGACGTCATCGAATTATCAAAAACAAAAGTTTCCAAGAGGTAAAACCTTTTTCTTGTTTAATCTAATATGTCCTGACAAAAAAGAAAGAAAGAAGTTTTCATTAAAGTAAGTGATCGATTTCCTATAATTACCTTTTATTGGATTTTAAAGGTTCCTTGATTTTATTAATTATTCCAGCCAGGAGGTTTAACTTTTTCTTTTGGTAATTAGAGTCCATAGAAAAACTATTTAAAAAATAAATATTTATCATTCTTAACTTCTTTATCAACTTTAAGACTATTTATTAAATAAACCGATTTCTCGTCTGTTTTTACATACTTAAAAGTGACAATTCTTTGGGAACGATCAAGTATTTCGAACATGAATAAAGTGCGTTTTAGGTCCCAAGTATGGGTATGGATTCTGAAAGACTGAAACAATACAATCCGATATGGAGATAAGATGTAATACAACCCCAATGCTAAAACCACAAAGGGGGAACTTGTAGAGGAGATACAACATGAGGATTGGGATAAAAGGGTCCAGGAACTAGAAGGGTTGGGCATGCGAACACATAAGTTTGGTTTAGGATAAAAAGATGATTGATAAAAAATTAAATATTTCTATTGAGTTTACAAAACTCAACCATTCAAGTTTACAAGTTTAGATAAAAGGTTTCTCAATGTATTTTAGGAAAATAAAAAAACGATATTTTTGTACGTCTTTCGTTCATTTCTGATAGAAGCTGTGTTTTATAAATGTAGTATTATAGCTTTGTAGTTGCACTTCATAAACAAATCAACTACTATAATGAAATTAATACCAATTCTAACTAACCTTTTTTATCGAAACACTATTGATTTTCTTATTTACAGTCTACCACCTTCATTAGGCTTTTCTTTCATATTTATGTTATATTTTCTACATTTATACCGGATCTTATTTTAAACAATCCTGGGCATCTGCAGAATTTGTCTTGGAATCTGTGTAACGCGAAAAAAGTGATTTTGCTTTAATAAATGGTGAAGCAGAATATTATTTTTCTAGGTAAGCGGCGATGTATCTTTGTCAGGAAACATAAAGAAGGCGTTATATTGTTTATTATGGCCAAATAGTAGCATATGACTGTTTCGATCGCATAAGGTTTTTATCTCTTGTTAGAAAATACACTTTTATGTGTATTAAATAAACTCGTGCTTTCTATTATTCTATTTTGTTAAATAATTAAGTAGTGAACATTTGTGGATGACTTTCTAAAATATTATAAATGTTAGGGATATAATCTCTTAGACTGTAAAAAATATTTTATAGATTAAAAATTGTGTGCAATAAGACTTGGGGAGAGCTTTTCGAAAAAAACGGAATGTTTATGTACTATATTACACTCGTAAAATAAATTACCATTTAGTTTGGGATTGTGACGAACGCCACAAATTTACCAGAAAAAGCGACACTTAAATATGTTGTTAAGGGTCTACACCTACAGTATGTAAGAATTTGTGATCCTTAAAATGCTTTTCGCTCTATACTTCTCATTCAGTTATTCTTTTTAAATTTTTACACCTTGTCTGAACCAAAATAAACAGTCTATTCTATCCTCGTCTTCGAATTCGAGAAACAAGTATTTTTCATGGAAACAATTCTGAAAAAAAAATCGAAAACGTGGGAGTAGTTAATTAATAGTACTTTGCTTTTTGTTTCAATTTAATACATAAATTAATAAGATCAGGAGACGAACAATAGGAAATCAAACTTCTTTGGATCTTTAGTTATTATTGGTGTCAAAAGAGGCCACTGCGGCCACTGCATTTGCTAAATACCGAACTTGATTTTGCATACTCTACAGGCATACGCGCGATATTGTAACGCGGTTTCGGCAATTCTTTTTAAATAAAATGAAATATATAATATATTTTATAAATTCTAAACAATTTTTATCAATTCAACAGTTCAGTTTTAAAACATTTTTTCTGTGGTGGTGATTTGTATCCAAATGACTTCTCAAAATATAATCTAAAATTACAATAAATACAGATCAGAATGTTATTACCTTCATAGCCGAATGCAAGGGACGCTAGATTTGTAATTACAAAGGCAAGTTTTAATCCCAGTGTGGGTACGTACACTGTTTTTACAAATATATAATGTTAATAAAAAAAATTTTTATAAATATAATATCTATAATTATATATTTTCAAGTTTTATTTTTAAAGAACATAAATATAAGTATATAATTTAAACAATTACTAAAAAGAACTAAAGGACAATCTTAATTATGTAATTATCTCTTGTTATAAATATTATTTTTATAAAAAATTGTTTATTTATAAAATGTATTGAATATTTAAAAAAAAGTTCCCTAAACTGGGATTAGAACTCGTGTTTAGGAATTCGAAATCTATCGCGCCCTGCATTCGACTATGGTGGCTGTTGTCATAGATTTCTTTTTTAATGAATATCCATTTATTATACTTTTTTTATTGTTTTTTTTTGTATTATTAATGCTTTTTATTTTTCTTAAAGGAGTAGGAAAGAGATGCGTGATTCCCACTAAACAATATGGGCGATATTTTAACAAATTACGAAGATTATTTCGAGGTTATATATAACAAGATGAATTCTCATGCATACTATAGCTCTTGATTCGTCTACGATAAAAATCAAACCATTTGATATGAGTTTTTTTTTTGTTAGGCTTTAATATAAATAGTTTAATTATACTGTAACTATTTCAAGGACTTCCAACTATGAAATTATAAGCAGGTAATTCTCAGTCACGTTTATGACAACTGGAATAAGACTAGTGTTTTCAGTTTTTACATGGACCAGCAATAACTGACAAGAAATAAATTCTAGTTTCTTTTTCAGTAATACTTATTTTGGATCATAAGAATATTTCTGTAACTGACCATTTAGTTTGTTTGAATGGAAGTTCTGCGCTTGTGGTGGATCAGTGATTTGAAAAAAGGTACGAATTCTCCAACACGGTTATTTAAACTGCGACAAAAAGTTGAAAAACTTGTTTGCACCCTGGTAGCAATTGGATAAGAACTAGAACAAAAAACTGATTTCTGCAGGCAAAGAGAAAATTTTTTGAAGAACTAGATGATTTATTTGACATCACACGTGACAATGCACTAGAAATGATGAAGATCTTAGAAGACAAAGATACGATCCTACTGCCCGTGAAAAGAGGTTAGAATACAGAAAGAAGGAAATAAAATGATAAAGAATGAAACTAAAAGAGCAGACAGGCAGATGCATTTAGTACCAGAAACTTCAAGAAGAGAAGAAACTCGATCCACTGATGTAGGTAAGATTCAAAAGTAAAATTCAATATGTTTTCAATAGGCAAGTAAATCTTTTTAGACGAGGTTTTCGATCCTTTAACTTTAGAAGCGTCAGATAATGAAGAGAGTGAAAGAAATGAATCGATTTCAAGCTATACAAATTGGGACTTCACGTGCTACAATGGACTCTACTACTATGAGCAAAGAAAAGGATCAGTAAACAAATTTTGACTGTATGAATTTTATTAGCGCTAGATAGATGTAAAATAAGTGACAAGGATACCTGTCAAATATTGTCAGCAAATGTAGAAGCCGTTTCAATAGACCCAAATGACTATGTAATAAACAGATCTTCCATCAGGAAATACAGACAATATTTTAGCGTACAGACAGCTAACAAAATAAAATTGTCATTTTTAGAAATATATTTACAATTTGCAGTCATTGACTGAGACTTAAAACTACTTCCAGCTTTAATTGGAAACGTGAAGTATAGATTGGCTTAATTAGTGTCGATTAATTAATTGCGGCCCCAGAACTGTCAACAACAGGGCAAGAAGTATCTCCAGCAGTCTATGATACTCTCTGCGACTGGGAATTAACAGACAAAGTTGAAGTTTTTAAATACAAGATGACTAAATGTCGCTTGTGTTCTAGAGCAAAAGATAGCAAAAGAAAATATTCTAGAGAAAAATCTTATTTTTAGTTTATCGCCACCATATTTTTTAGGCGTTCTGCACGGAGTTTTTGGTGTCTAAGTTGCCATACCATCTGTTAAGTCGGCTGCAGCCGCAGGTTGATCCAGAGTAATAGTAATAATTACCTCTTCCCCCAGCACAAGCTTCATAACTTCTAGGGCCTGGTTCGCCAAGTAATGGGTAGTAGCAATTATTATTATATATTAATAATAATTTCCAGTAAGAAGTATTAGAAAGGCATTAGAAGTATGCTAGTAGTCAAAAGTATTGAAGAAAAGTACCACAAATGAGTAACATGAAATTTCTCAATATGTCACTATACGGCCTGTAAATTACTGCATCAGATTTATCTTTCATAACTTAAAAACAGATTATTTCTCGAAAATGATGTAAAGACTAAATTTATAGTAGATTAAACTTCCTACAAAAAAGGAAGACTAGCTTTTTTTCGTAGCTGCAACCGTTTCATTGAAAATACGCACTATGTGAAAAACAACCTACTTTGACGCATATTTTAATATGAATCACCATATATGAAATACATAAAACATTTCATGTATGTTTAATAAATATAATATTATAATATAAATATTTTTTAAAATATTTAACAAATCAATAAATACATACATATATTTATTTTAAGACATTGAAGTAAGACATATTCTAAGGCAAAAAAGTTTAAATCGGTTTATGTATTTTATTGGTATTTTGCAATAATTAATTACAAATAAAACCCTAACCATGCCAAAAGGAAAACCCTTACTAAAAAATAATATTAAAAAGGGTATGGTCTTTTAAACTGTCAAAAAATATTTTATTAAGTACCTGTTATCAATTTAGGTAAAACTACTCGATTTCACTTTGGGGCTCCTACATGATTTCATGATTCACAGGAAAACGTATGGAAAATTATGCATAGGAGGTGAACGTCTTGTTTGAAGAGAATTCAGATTATAAAAGAAAATCCTTCAGTGGAAAAGACAAACCAGTGAACCAAGCAACTCTAGCAGAAAAGCAAAAGCTGACTCAATCCAAAAGGAAACGTCCATCCTTTCTTTTAAAAATGAATTATTGAAATTATTAAAAAAATACAACGTATTCTTATGTTTTGCAAAACAAAATTCGTTTCTCTTCCAAACAAAACTAAAACAATTGAACACTGATCTTAACCAATAAAAGCATGAGAGTATGCATACGGTTTATTAACTAAGAATCATTAACTAAACTGTTATCTTCTCAAAGAAGTTTAGTTTGATCCAAGATGATCGAAGACGGTTTATCCCCACGTTAAATTATTGTCACCTTGGCAAACACGGATACTTTTCAGGCATTTTCATCCTTCTTTTACTTTACAGTGGCGCCTCAAAAAGGAGTGGTATAGGTACTCGTATCAACACATTTCAGTAGTGCCACAGAAACAGCGTAAAATGTACTAAAACCTACGATTTTAGGCGAAGTTCAAACTCTCATCACTTATTTTGGATCACACTGTATACAATTCACTTTAGATTTATAATTTTGAAGAGCTGATTAGAGAGGTAAAACATTAATATATTAATAACGGAGGAATCTATTAGTTACACAACCTAACCAGTTGTACTCACTACACGTATCTTTCCCGAGACACTGATAACAGATTAACATGTCACACTAACGTAACCTAATCGAACCGCAACGCATACAAGTGTATTTACATGTCGTAAGAGTGTGGGGTCATCTACTAGAACTTGGTTGAAAGGCTCGGAAATCCGTTAAGAATAAACTCTTGACTGCTGAGATGAAGAAGAAAAGGATGGCTTGGGCACAGAAATACAAACGATGAACACAAGATGACTGGAAAATGGTATTATTTCCAGACGAGAGCCATTTCATTTCTCAGTTTGTTCGCCGGTCCGATGGTAAACCATTTTCGCCAGCTCGCATTCAGCAGTCGGTCAAACACCCCGTGAAGCAAATATTTTGGTACTGCTTTTTGGTCCAGGATTATTAGTACCCATAACAGGGATGATGAACAGCGGAAAATACATACAGGTTTTTCAAAATCGAATGGTCCTGAACTCTCAAGAATAAATTTGGAAAATCCAAACCATGCGTCCAAGATTGACAAAATCTTCTTTGCTAATAATGGGGTAACTGTTTTGGATTGGCTTGGCAATTCACTAGACCTCAATCCAATTCCAAATTTGTGGCCCATCTGCAAGACGTGACTCAAAATGATGGATTGCACCACCAAAATCAAGTAGATCTTGTCGGTGATTGAAGTGTAGTACCGAAATGCGAAAATCCGTAACAACTGCAAATCATTCGTAGAATCTATTCCAAAACGCATTAAGAGTTTGTGCTGCAAGGCAAGAGTGGAATCATTAAATATTGATGCTAATGTAAATAAAACACATTTTAAAAGAAAAATTGTCTTGTCTACATTAATTTGCACAAGGCACTACACTATACACTAGGCATATTTCAGTAACGTAACTACACTCACCTACTCCAACCTAAGCTAACCTAACCTTTCTAACTGGAAACAGTATAGGGCAACATCCATTGTGTCATCGGCAAACAGTACCATTTTAGGGCGTATTAGGAAAATTCAAGTATATGCTGTACCATTCTAAGAAGCGAAGCTTGAAATAAAAAAGAGTATGCGGTTCTGAAGTTGAACTGGAGTTGCAGATTCTGGATGGCACTGAGTTTGTCAACTGTCGCTTAATGGCCGGAGCACGGCCCTTTTTACTCCCATATCATTCGAACTATTGATTTGCGATTCTGCTCATTGGGCTTGTTATCAATGCCCCACTGCTCGTCGAGATCTGAAACTGAAACGCGTGGATCCTTTCAATAACGCATTGATAATCCCCACTCTGCTTTTTTTTTGTCCAGAAGCATATGAACGACTATCTGGAGGTAGGCCAAAACTTTGACGAGTGCGCCATCACCAGTATTCAATGAAGTAGCATCAAGCGTTATGAGTTACGAAGCGCCTTGCTTTCTAGAACTTGAAGCACTAACGGCCAGGCTTGGAATTTTTTAAGACTCCAGATCAGAATCAGGGTAGTCACACCCTGTCACAGTCACCATCTCTTTCTATATCTTGCTCTCACACCCACATACAAAGACAGAACTTAAAGGTAAAAATGAACAATGATTTGTTATTTTCGACTACAGAATTGTTACCTGCAGCGATTCAGCAACATGCGACAATATTAATTTCAGAGAGAACTTAAAGATTAATTTTTCATGGAGATTTTTAATAAAACATTAAAAATAATAAAAATATGTGTTCATGTTTTAATTTTGCGTTAGATCGCTATTTTTAATTTTATCAAACGACTAACTAAAACGTAAAAGTAAATGTCAACCTGAATCATTCACACAATTCTTTTTTTGTGGTCCCTGTGAAGTCCTACTGCGTTCCAAAATCAAGTTATCTTGCATGAAATTTAATACAAAGTCTAACCTTTGAACGCCTTCAACAGCAGAATGAATTCAAATTCGTCTCTAATTACACTTTAATAAATTTCAGCGTGACAGTTTTATATAGACATACCTACCAAAATAATTCAAGAAGGATCTAATTGTTTTAATTAATATGTCTTGTATTCCGAACACTCTTCAAGAGTAAACTCCCCGAGCTCGTATAAAATGTCATTAGCAGTTCAGGACGGTCCCCAATATTTTAATTAGTTTGAGTGTTTTAGCCTGATTCTGACACATAGTTAATTATATTGTACATAAATGATAAAAGAAGAAAACGAAGATGCCTACTGGTTGGTTTATATTTGCCGGAATGAAGGGCATTAATCGATTACTCAAACTGAAATATTTAAGGTTTAATTAAATGATTGTTAAAAACGGAGATCGTCTAACGTCTCAGGATGTTCGTATGGCAATTTCTGAATAGTTTACACGGTAGAAGTCATTTCATTGTCTTAAATATAAAAATCTCAGACTGAAATTAATAAAAGAAGCAAGATTAGTTGGGCAGTTATTTAACTGCATTTGTAAAATTGTCTGTCAATAGTCAGATCAAGTTTATATTGGGCAGACTGGACAAAAGCTGTCACAAAGGCTGAAGCAACACAAGAATGACAACTTTAAACTCTTCCGACTTTTTAAATTCTCTATCTTTACTAGTTTTCTGAATTAGGTAAATCATCCGTCCCCGTCACATATGAGGCTTGATGCTACTAATTTTCAAGGATTTTGAGCCTAAGGGCATTTTCCTAAGAACAGGACGGTCCTTCATACTGTCAATTTGTCTCAGAAACTTCAAATACTGACCCGATAAACATCTGCGCTTCAGGCTTTTTGCAAACTAAACCTGGAGAGAAATCAAGATGACGTTTTCTCGGAATTCCTACAGAGTCAAAGATCATTTCGAAAAACAACCCGTTCTTCTTTCGCTAGCTTTTTGAAGCAATATCTTGATAAAATTTTTAATCGTATACTTGCTCCAGATAAATTACTAAATTACTATTAAAAATCTTAAATTACTATTAAAAAATATAAAAATTGAAAATGATTTTAAAATTAAAAATATTTGGTGCCACACAACATTTTTACACATTAAGTTAGTTAGCAGTTTTCTGTCATAGTTGGTAAAATTACTGCTTATTTGTTGACATCATGAGCACATGTCCATACCATCCTTCAAATGGATTTTATTTGTGATTTATGAAGATAATTATAATTATTAAAGGTACAACATGTATCTTCCATGACGTGAGCACATAAAATAATTCAGTTATTTGCAACAAGATTCCATTACTTTCCTTTAATTCGTTCCATTCAAAATAAAATTCCAAAAATTTCTCCAAATAATAACAGTCTGAACACCTAATTTAAACACTGCACTTTTTGTTTATTTCACTTTTAGTTCACTTTGATTGTACATTATAATTATTATTAATTAAATTATTAAGTACTTACAAAAAAATTTAAAAACAAGATGACATTTGTCATAACCTCACTTTGTTGACAGTTAAAGTGACGTAAAATTCACCAACATAACCTCGAAACTTTATCAGAATAACGTACAAACTGGCACGACTTCTGCTCTGTATGGAAGCTCAAGAGAAAGTCGCCAAATTTTCGTACTGTTTTTATAATAATTAGAAAACAATTGCAAATCGCTAGTGATATTCCTAGTTAGGAACTAGATTAATTTGATTTCTTACTAGAAACAAAACAGCATCGTTTATACTAGAATTATCTAACCAAATTGTTAATAATAAATTAAATTAATTGTTTAAATAAATGTTACAAAACGAAAGATGAGAACTTTTCCTTCATTTTGATACCTAACATGGCTATAAAAATGCAAATTTAGAGTTAGGATTCATTGACAACCATCTCGAATTTTCTCACAAACATTACTTCACAAAAATTCAAATAAAAATATTTTAACATTTTGCTACATCCTTTTCTTATCATAGAATTAATCTTAAGATCCTATTAAACAAAAATTACATAATTTCTGACACCAAAATTATAAATATAAACAAAATTTTAACATTCTATCAGACCCTGCTGAAACGTTACAATTCTGGGATTTAAAAAGCCTAAACCTTCACTATAAAAAGTTCCCCACTTCAACATTCTAGTGTCAAATGCACCCTAGAACTTGGTTAACAATATTGCAGTAAAATATTTTAGTTAGAAATTCAAATACCATTAAAATATATCCATCTACTATGGAAAAGTATGAATCGTCAAAGAAATAGAACATTTTCTTGAAATTCAATAATAAAAACTGTATGTAAAGTAATAAATACTTGTGTATACCTTCACACCTATTCCTTTAATAATTGTCAGGTGAAACTATACTATAAAATGGCTTCAAAATATCTAAATGTCAAAATATCAATCAACCACATAGGATCGTCCATTATGAAATTGAGTCTGTGAAATTCAAGTGAAGAATCTGTTTAAAACTTATCCCCTTCTATCTCACAGTGTTGTAGAGTGTATCCTCAACACATTTCATGCAAAATTTTATTGTTTTAAAATAAAAAAAATAGTGAAATTCTTCTTTCGCCTGGAAAATAGGCAACACATCGTGCACACATGTAATACGGGATGCCTATATCATAACAATATATAGAACACGTAAACTGTTCGTTTGTGATATAAAAAAATTCTTTCTCTTCATCATCCATTTCCTAGTATAATCAATCGTTGTAACACTTCTAATCAATAGACAATTTTCTAAATTAAAAATTTGTTTAAAAAAAAGGTTTATAAATTTCTTAAGAGTTCTTTAATATTTTAAATTACATTCGTACGACTTTGTGAAAAATTTTTTAAAGGAACTTAGATGCTTCGTGGGATTTCCAGAATTATTACTAATATTATTTAAAAATATGTATTACAGGAATTTATCGAATAAACCTTGCAACTTTTCATTAAATACCTGGAAAATGGAACAAAGTAAAAGGGCAAATAGCGTGTGCGGTATTTATGGGTTTAAAGAGGGAATTCCGCACGAAGTTGGAAAACCAAGTGCTACAGTAATAAAATGGATTAACAGTTATTTGGAGGAAAGTCTTCAACCGATGAGATATAGGTCGAAGGGCCAGATAATTTCTCAAATGATATATTACTATCCCAAGGTAGTATATTATTTGGACTACTATTTGTAGTTCGAATGACCGAGTATAAATAAGAGATGAAAAAAATACAGTGTTTGTAGTTTTGTCATATCTACTTGTTCCAGTTAGAAGTTTTAACGATAAATCACTGCATTATTGATATACACAGCAGAATTGTGAAACAAACGTGAAACAGAGAGGGAAAAAAACAGGAAAATACAATAAAATAAACGACTTCCTCTGTCTTTGGAATATAAACGAACGTGTTAAAGTAGGAACGTATGCGGAAATTTGCAATCAGTTGCTAAATTAGATTATAGAATTAGCATCAAAAAGATTGCTAAAATGTCTATTCTAATTGGAAGGACACGCCAGAATTGTAAAGTCCGTTGCATATGTAGTACTAATCCTCTGGTTATATTTCAGATCATTGTCACTATCATGATTGAAAGACTTTTTGATCTTTTTTGGCTTTCTTGGTATGCGAAAAGCAATGATAAAGGTACATGGGGGGTAGGCCTTTAAGTAGGTGTAATGTATATTAACTTCATTTTTATTATAATTTACCTAGTGATTCCTTTTATTTTATGCATTTGCAATATAACAATACATTTGTAGCTTTTTTATTTAGCTCACTCTCGTTTTAACCTATCCCATTGATCATCTCTTTCAGCGCCCAACCTAACATTTAATTAATATTATTTCTAATAAATATTTGTTAATAATATACACAGAAATATCATGTGCAATACTAATTAACCTGAGTTTTTAAAAAACGTTTGTAAAATCTCCCCAAGTAATTGAAGTTACTATTTCTGTTTATCAGTTTATTAGTTTAAACAGCACTCATGAAAATGACGAAAAAGAGTATGTTCAGTACCTTTTTTAAAGAAGGCTCGTTTAAATTAGTATATCCTACTTTTAAAATAATTCCATAGCTCAGTTAGCCGCAGCGGCGTGATAATATCCCAAGTTGCTGCCACCATAGCTTCGATCGCAGCTGGCAGATAACTTTCTTTTTATTTTTTTTTACAAAACAATCTAAAATGCGATAATGTTCTTCGAAAGTTTTGTTAAATGTTTTGTTTTACTGATTATTACAATTTCTCGCATTCTGTGTTGCATTTTCTTTGCTGTTTTTAGTCGTATGCAATATTGTGGATCAGAATTTGCAATTTTAAAACGCAATTTATTAAGATTATGTGAAAAATGAGTATTATTGAAGAGAAAACTGGTCATTTTAAATTATGCGTTGTGTAAAAAATAAGTTATCTGCCAGCTGGGATCAAACCTTTGGCGGCAGCAACTTGTGGTTATTATCATCCCGCTCTGTCTAAATAAGCTATAGAATCATATCGGTACTTGAGCGCACTTTTAGTCTATTCTTCTCTTAGAGCTAGTAAGTTACCTAACCTAACTTCTAATCTAACCTCTAATCTTACTTTGAGCCTAATTTAACGCAATCACTAGCCTAATCTAACGCAACCACTAGCCTAACCTAACCTCAAAACTTACCTAATCCAACTTAGCCCAACATTAACCTAACGTTTTCCAATATTCGCTTCTGATTATTTCATGTTGACTTGAAACAATAAAAAATAGTCTTGTCTGCCAGTTCTCGTAGTAAAACGTTTTCGGTTAAGAACAAGACCAAGAGACCAGACCAAACCAAAGAAGCAGAAGCGAATTAGGTTAATGTTAGGTTAGATTGAATTATGTGAGGATAGAGGTTGTATTAGGCTAGTGGTTTTGTTAGGTTAGGCTAAAGTTTAGGTTAAAGGTTAGGTTAGAGATTAGATTAGACGTTAGGCCCTAGATTAGCTTAGAGATTAAGTTAGATTAGGTCCGAGGCTCGATTAAAGTTTGGTTTAAAAAATTTACTCCTCGCTTCAAGATTAGTACTGTTGGATTCCACTCATCGAGTGCTTTCAGGAAAGAATAGTGGTTGGTCAAGAAGTTCGCTTCCAAAAAGCATTTTTACCATTAAAACTTAAGTTTTAAGAGCCCCAAGGAAGTTGTTGTGTGATACACTGACCCAAAAGTTTAGGGTGAACGGTCGGGCTGTCGTTCTAGGTATTGAGCATCTTTTGTATTCGGATGCGAATGATAGTCTCGGACTAGCCCCAGGATGACAGAAGCCTGAGCAGTCGCTTGAGGTATCAGGTTTGGAATGGAAACGGGCCACAGGCCATCGCTTAAGGTGTAAGAGATCGCTTTACACTAGGATCCGAAACGAGATCTGGGAGTGGTTACCTTGGCCATCGTTGGAGGTGACGTATAACGACTCACCACTAGTATCCAAGGCGAGATCTGAAGATACCTGCCCAAATGTGGGTAATAATAGTGAGCTGCTGAAATTCGTAGTAACTCTAGGGTTCAAGACTTAAACTTACTGCAACCAAGAGTCTTGTGGTCTACTTAACTGGTCTAGGTTCATTAACGGTTCCTGAGCTCAAAAAAGTATGGAACAATCAATTGTGTCTAGTCTGGAGCTTTTCTTGAACAAGAATTCTTAGAAAAGGGCCCACTATATCAATAACTTTCCTAGTGACTTCCTAGTTCTACCTTGAGTGGATGTCAACTTGGCTCATAGTCCATCTACCAATGAATAAAGGTTAAGATTTATTCAAATTTGAGATCACGTTGTATACTCGCGTATACTCGTCGTATGTGCGCAAAATTAAGGCGCACATTGAGGCACACACCGGGTTATAAATACATGTCGCTTGCTAACGATTTCATGTGACTGTGACGCTACATTTCATTTTAAATTTCATATTTTCTTGGTTTTATTTCATTTTTAATAGTATCAAATCGCGCTTTAGTTTTGTTAAATAACTAATATACTGTATGTCCCATTTGAAAATCCAAATATCCTGAGCTTTTAAATAATTCTTTGTAAAATTTCCCCATGTAAATAAAGTTGTTATTACTGTTTATCGTTTTGTTTATTAGTTTAAGCGGCACTCAGACTGAAAATGACGAAAAAGGTTACATTTATGATTTAGTCCATTTTTAGCTTTAGTTAGACGGAACGGGATGATGGAGGTTCGATTTCAATTTTTAATTAAACTTTTTACAAAACAGAAACTGTAAAATGAAAATTCTTCTGTTGGCTACGACAAAAACAAGAGATTAAATTCAATAAATAACTCTTTACTAGTCATATTTCAGTAGTATATATTTTAAACAAATCCATTTTTATATAATTTTAAAGATAATAATGTCCTTAGAAAAAGTAATTCCTATTCTTTGTTACAATACAAATTCTAAAATTTTATCGGTTAGTATATGTACCAATTTTCTATATTACTCCTTCATATGCTATTCATAAAAAAAGAAGTATTAATTGTTATTTCTAGAACTTCATGTAGAATTACTTACAGTTGACTATTTATAACACATAAAATGTTACGAATGTTGCATTACGCTCCGTTTAATTTCGATCTAGTCGATTTTATAGACGTAGTTTCTGCAGTTGGAACAAGATTTGTCATTTTCTCCCTAACCCTGACATTAACAGCGAACCGTAACTCCATAATGAAAGCTTCATACAACGTCAACTAAAAATCAATAAAACCAACAAATAAAATAAATCACTCCATTTATTTTGCAAATATCCTCACGTGTCGTTTCACTGTCATTTTCTTAATATTCCAAAGAAATTCGATTATTGCTATCAAAAGAGCTGTTGTTATTCCTCCACCAAGCACAACGAATACACCTCCTACATTTGATAGGCCCATACTGGCTGTTGAGTCTTTATTTTCACTTTCTTTCTTTAAAAGGTAATTTATATTGAAAATCTTTTCTAAATTGGCGAAATTTTGGAGAGAATTACATCGAGATTTAGTTAACATAAATATTGAGATAAAGCAAATCCGATATATAATACCATCTATTAATTTATAGGTCAAAGACGAAATGATAGATAATGAGATGAGTAATATTACTTAAATTACTTACTTCGCATTTACTTTTCCACCACTTTTCTTTTAGTTCATGTAATTGCCCCAATTCTTGCATCTTTAACACGGCACCACTTAGTTGTGTTCGATATTGTGAATCTGAAATAAAAGTTGTAGCTAAGATTGATTTCAAGTTAATTGAAGTAAACCACATAATTGATAGCAGTAGAGTCAATTTTTGCAAAAAACATGCCCAAGTTCTTATTTTTTACTATCTAAAGATAGAGACTAGATAATGCCTTCAGTACTGGACCAATATAAAATGTTATATGTTTAAAATGGGGGCACGCCCTATCGGGGGGTTGAAACCCCCATTTTGTACCCCTAATTTAATAGCGCAAGCAAATTGAGCGAAATTTATGTTGCGAGGGTTCTTGGGGCCGCTGATTATGAATCCAATAAGAAAATTGAAAAATTCAAAATGGCGGACCCAAAATGGCGGTCCTAAAATAACGGCATTTGAAATTGAGAATGCGATTTACGCCGTTTCTATTGATTTTAGAGAAAAACTTAAAGAGTCAAAAAGTTCTTAAAATGTGATTTTGCAAAGGAATACACTATTCTGGTTACCTTATTATGTAACCCTTTCGCTCTGCCCTAGTAGTAGAGTCAATTTTTGCAGTAAGTTCTTATTTTTTACTATCTAAAGATATAGTCTTGAAATCTTTTGTAATGCCTTCAGTACTAGACCAATATAAAATGTAATATGTTTAAAATGTCCACGCCCCATCGGGGTGTTGAAACCCCCATTTTACTGTCCCAGTTTACTCCACACTCCTGAACTCGGGAAGTTTTCCATCAACATGAGCGAAATTCATGTTGGGGGGTTTTCGGGGTTTTTGATTATGAATTCAATGAGGAAATTAAGAAATACAAAATGGCGGACCCAAAATGGCGGTCTTTGAGATTGGAAATGCGATTTACGCCGTTTCTATTGATTTTAGAGAAAAATGCAAAGAGCCAGAAAGTGTTTAGAATGTGATTCTACATAGGAGTACGTAATTCCGGTTACCTTATTATGCAACCTCTTCACTGAGAAGCCAACTAGGGGAGAGTGAAGGGGGTTACATAATAAGGTAACCAAAATAGTGTATTCCTATGCAAGAACACATTCTAAACATTTTTTGACTCTGAATCTTTCTTTAAAATCAATAGAAACGGCATAAATCGCATTTCCAATCTCAAAGATTTCCATTTTGGATCCGCCATTTTGTATTTCTTAATTTTCTTATTGTACTCATAATCAGGAACCCCAAAAACTCCTTAACATGAATTTCGCTCAAGTTGATGGAAAACTTTCCGAGTTATTAAATTGGGAGTGTAAAAGGGGGGTTTCAACCCCCCATTTTAAACATATTACATTTTATATTGGTCCAGTACTGAAGGCATTACAAAAGATTTCAAGTCTCTATCTTTAGATAGTAAAAAATAAGAACTTAATGCAAAAATTGACTCTACTACTAGGGCAGAGCGAAGGGGTTACATAATAAGATAACCAAAATAGCGCATTCCTTTGCAAAATTACATTTTAGACACTTTTTGACTGTTTGAGTTTTTCTCTAAAATCAATAGAAACGGCGTAAATCGCATTCTCAATCTCAAATGCCGTTATTTCGGGACCGCCATTTTGGGTCAGCCATTTTGAATTTTTTAATTTTCTCATTGGATTCATAATTAGCGACTCCAAGAACCCTCCCAACATAAATTTCGTTCAATTTAGTTGCGTTATTTATTAAATTAGGGGTACAAAATGGGGGTTTCAACCCCCTGAGGGGGCGTGCCCCCATTTTAAACATATTACATATTATATTGGCCCAGTACTGAAGGAATTACAAAAGACTTCAAGTCTCTATCTTTAGATAGTAAAAAATAAGAACTTAATGCAAAAATTGACTCTACTATAACTACTGTCAAAATATTGGCAAAATATCAAAACCGGCATTTTTAGTAATTTTTTAAACCGAGTAAGTAATTCTGTTCTTACAATATTCTTGTAATGTTAGAATAAATTGTGATATTTACAATCTTATGATTCTCTGTGGCACTTGTAATTTAGTTATTCACCCAGCAGAGTGTGGATTTCTTTTATTTATTTAAAAATAGACCTTTCAGCTTTCCAAAAGAAAACATTCTCTTCTATCTCAAAAAGACTCTTAACCTATCCAAAGTCTTATTCTAAACAAATCCTTATCGACAAGATATAAAGGGTGTTTACGAAATTATGGTTACACCTTACTAGCAAAAACAATAACAATTAACAAACGCAAAGCACTGATGCATCTTTTATTAGTGTATCATAAGTACAAAAAACTGCATATTACAAAGTAATTTTATTTCGGTCCTTTTACTAAATTTCTAACTTTTCCGCGAACACCTTGCATAAGGCGTTGGATATCGCCGATCATATTGCACACTTTCAGCCACTTGTTATAGCCTACAGAATCACAAAGGCTACTTTTATATTGATAAATACCAAACCTACCAAAATATAGCTGTGCTGGAAGTATCAGCTTGACCTAAATAACACTACTTTAGTTTTTGCCGGCTAGCCCCAATAAGTCAGAGAGGTGCGGGGTAATACAAGATATATAAGATAAGAAAAACAAGCGCCACTTCGTTTTAAAACAATTCTCATTACTAAAGCTTCAAACTTTTTAGATAAACGAAGAAATAGATTTTTTTACTAACATATAGACAACTTCCACAATTTTGGTCGTACGGTGCAATACTTACAGGTTACAAGCTGGAAAGCAAATATTAAAACCACAAAATAAATAAATAGTAATAAATAAAACACAAATATGTAGTGAAATGTAAACTTTCTAAGTAGGGCTTTATTGTTTATAGCAAATTGCAAACGGTCTTAATTATGATGATTAAGGATTTTAATAAGTCTGGTAAAAAAATCAACAGAATGGTGATTTGTATCACAGCTGGTTATAAATCTTAAAAACTACTCTATGATAATTTCACTACTCGAGATCTCGTTTGAACTAGTACTTAAACACTAACATGCATGAATAAATAAATTGTATAAACGTTTTATAAATATATAGACACATAGACAAAATGACACAATATATATAAATACATACAGTTTCAAACAAACATCCTACCACTCGATGACCCACGGCTGATACGGTTTAAAAGCCTTGGTTAGGTTTTTTTGTTTCACCTCTTCCGGTATAATCTGGCGTTACATACAACAACCCTGTATGTATGTATGCAGGTACGAACCCTATAACGTTGAAATTCACAACCCATTGTTTGTTTGATGGTCACTGTTTAAAACCAAGCTTCTCCGTTGTTTGGTTGTCACTGGTTTTCCCTTTCTTTCTGTCTATAGTAAAATCGCACCGGCGCGTTTAAGTTCCTTCTCAATAGGAGAGTGGAAGTAACAAAATGGCTGGTTTTGGTACTCGAAGTTGAATGTACGAGATATTGAGAAATTGGTTTTAAATATTAATTCGCTTTAGCGGAATAAATCTCGTATTCAACGGAATGATCGCTTGATTATTTGTGTGCGATCGGTCGTCAAATTGGACGGATTAAGTTCTGGTGCTAACCATTTTAGGTAAATTCTTTTCGTTAAAACCTCGTTGCGCTAAAAATCTTACAAATGTCTTTTTATTTTAGGTAATATTTCCCTAGTAGTCACCTTGAGGGAATTGTTTTGTAAAAGACCTTTCAGTTTATAGAAAGGTAAAAATTTTCAAATAATTAAACTTAATACAATGTACAGGGTGATTTCTTTGTAGGTCTTTCTTTTGGGTTTTGGGTTTTGTTGTTCGTTGTCGTATTTGTGTTCCTGCTCCCTGATCGTGGGTTTCATTTAGAAGGTCCTTCCCCCTTGGGTCCGTACCTACATCTGTACAGGTATTGGGACGGAATTAAACAACAAAAATCGAAGGGTGAAGTGATAACCCCTAAGCAGGGTTTTAAACATACAGCCGTGGATCTTCGTTTGTGAAAATTTGTATGTATTATATGTCTGTGTTTTATTTATATATATATATATATATATATATATATATATATATATATATATATATATATATATATATATATATATATATATATGTATTGATTCAATGTATTTACAATTATTCATGCATGTTAATATTAAGAAACGAGATCTCGAGTAGTGGAATTGTTGTAGGGTAGTTTTAAGTACAACCAACTGTGATACAGATCACCATTCACCTTTTTTCTCTCTATTAAACATTAAAATTGCATTTCAATTTAACTTTTAAAATCTGCCAATAGTTCAAATAAAGCCCTACTTAGAAAGTTTACATTTCACTACGTGTGTTTTATTTATTTATTATTTATTTATTTGTACGATTTTAATATTGCTTTTCAGTTCATCATTTGTAAGTATATATGTACGGTACGGCCAAAATTGTGGAAGTTGCCCATATTTTAGTAGAAGATCTATTTCTTCGTTTGTCTGATAAGCTTGAAGCTTTAGTAATAAGCATTGTTTTTAAACGAAGTGTTGCTTGTTTTTTTATCTTTTATATTTTGTATTACCCCGCCCCTCTCCGACTTATTGGGGGCTAGCTGGCAAAAACTAAAGCAGTGTTATTCAGATCAAGCTGATACTTCCAGCACAGCTACATTTTGGTTGGTTAAGTATTTCTTTATATAAAAATAGCCTTTGTGTTTCTGTAGGTTATAACCCAAAAGGGAAGACCTTCAAGTTAAACCAAAACCAAGGTCAAAGGGCCAAGAAGAGAAAAAAAACGAGCAAGAATGAAACCCAAAAGAAAAGACCTAAAAATAAAGTACTCTGTATGTGGTATTAATTTTAAATATTTGAAAAGAATTTTACCTTTCGATAAACTGAAAGGTCTTTTATTAAACGATTTCTTCAAGGCAAATGATAGGGACTTGTTACCTAAAATAGAATAAGATTTTAATGAGATTCTAACACATGGTGGAAAATAATAAAAAGGTTTACCTCAGTGGTTAACACCAGAGTCTATTCCGTCTAGTCGACGATCGATCAAATATAACCATTCAAATGATCGATCTGATGGATGCGAGATTTTCTCCGCTAAAGCGAATTATACCAAACCAATTTTCTATTTCATCTCACATTCAAACCATCCTCTAGTGAAAGCTCACCAATTTGTTATGTCCACCACATCATTGTCAATCCGCTTGACTGCGCTAGCGCGACTTTACGATAAAGAGAAGGGAGAGGAAAATCAGCGATAACCAAAACTAACGGAGAAGCTTGGTTTTAAACAGTGACCGTAAAACAATCAATGGGTTGTGAATTTCAACGTTATATTGTGACGTAAATCTGCATCATGTTTAGCTAGCTTGCAATGTTTTCTGAGCTTGGCCTTTGCTTGAGCCCAAAATTCTTCCACAGACTTTTTCAAGCGAATTTTTTCCGATACGCCCCCTCGGACTTCGACAGAATAAAGAAACTCACCAGCTAGTTAATTAAAATCAGCCTTTACCATCCTTTGTTCTCGCGGAAAAGTCCTTCATAGAATCGACGAGCCCGCTCCTCGGCGCATTTATTCGCTTGGTCATTTATGTTCGGGGCTTTCTGTGTGGTTTGTAGGTCCTGAGCCCCGCTCTGTTCTTTATTTTGTGCACCATCGACGCAATGGAATTGAATTTTTTAGCGCGATCGCGGATAGACTGGCTTGGATTCTGCTGCAATGACTTGATAACCTTCTTCGATAATTCTGAGTCCATTAAACCTCTTGGACGACCGGCACCTGGCTTCTGTTTGATGGTTCCTTCATTTCTAAACTTAATAATAACGTCTCTGGCAAGTTTTCGTGAACAACTGACTTCTTTGTTTACATCAGCATATGATAGACTTGAATCTTCAAAGAAAACTGTGATCTACCCTCAATACTTTGTATCCAACAAAACCTGCAGCATATTGTTCGTTATGTTACGAGGGCATTACTCAATCGTTTAGTCATCAGTGGACACATAACAGGCTGGTTATGTGATAATGATATGGAATGATTTTAAGTCAGTCTCGAACAGAAAGAAGTACTGTACACACTTTTAAATGTTACTGCCGATATATTTATTAATAAATTATATTAAACAGTTGGGGTTGTTTATAATACGTCCAAAAGTTTTCGTCTAACTTCCTCTGTCGAGACACACATTTCAGCAATCACCTGAGTGACTGCGAAAAACAAATTCTGTACTGAAAGCTTGGTTAAGGGCGCGTTATCGCCGCCAGTGTTAGTAATAGGAAGCTTCAGAAACTATAAACACCTAAAGATGCCGCTACGCCACGGAAACCGCAAAACGGAATTAATTTCTTTAAAACTAAAATTTAAAAATGTAAATAGAAACATTATTTGATCGCATCGCAGTTCTCTGTTCACAGTGTTGCCAGACATGCGTGAACTCAAAATATTTCAAGTTTAACTGAAATTTTTAAAGGGGATAATTTAAGGTAGTTGAAATCAAAAAGGGGAATATAAAACTGCTAAATATCTTTAAAAATATCAGTTATTCTTGCTGGTTGTAAGAAAAAGAAAAGTATTACTATATTAAAATATTGAAAATATATATTCGTTTTAAAAAAATAATCAGGACTAATTAAGAGTGAAATAGTTTATTCAAAAATTAACCGTCGCATGCTCTTAAGTAAAGAAAAACAACATTTACTTCGGGAATTTATTAAATAATAGTTAAAAGATTAGGAAAGTTAAATTACTTTTAAATGTCCCGCGAATATTACCACCCAACGCTTCCTGGTGCAGAAAGCGTTCAACTAAAAATGACTGATTTTCGTGCTGCCATATTTAAATTTCCGCGCCGCACAGTGGTAGAAATCGCCGATCTAGCTGTTCAAAATTAAGTGTCTGGTATTTTCACAATAAAACGTTATTGGATCTCATAAGTTGGCCGACACGTTTCAGAACCGAAAATTATTTTGCACTTATTTCGTTTACCCGTCACATGGATCCCTTATTTTTTAACCAAAAGTTCCCGTAATAAAGTCAACAAATATTAACTGTGATATCACAATAAAATAATTCGGTAATAAAATAAAAACCTAAATAATTGTAATATCTTGTTTCCAGAGAAATGGCATGCATCGCACTCCAGATTCAATTACTACATAACTTGAGCATTTATCTTATCAAATTAAGAAGGTCAGTAAAATGAATCAGAAAATTCGAAAAATTGTAATAAGCAGTATGTTACAGCATAATTTATGTATTCTATTTTTCTTTCATTATTGTTGTTAATGTTACAGCCTAATTTATGTATTTTATTTGTTCATTCATTATTGTTCATTACCGAAAGGACCCTCTTTATAGTTGCTATGTATGCAACGATCGTTATTATTTCTACGAAGTCGCCTTTGGAAAAACTATTAAAAATAAAGAGATACAAAACAAAATTTGAAAACTGACTGGTAAAAACCCTACTCTTAAAATATCTAAGAAAAACAGAACTCTGAGTGTTATTTGCACGACAAGTGTTAGTGGAAGTGTCCCCTATAAGAACTAAAGACCCAAGTCAAAAAGATTCATAAATCCCCCGGACCACATCCTATGGAAACAGTACATTTAATTATTTAAGATAGGTGAAGAAATCCATCAGTTTAATTACTCTTCAAGGTCCTTCGAGATTTTACTCTTTTTTTGTTGTTCAAACATATTTTTGGCCCTTCGAGCCGGATTTTGTTATAATTTGCGTGTAATATAACATACATAGCAAATAAGTCTATATTTGGGTGCTTTTGGGGGGTGACATTTTAGATCTGTCATTTGCCGTTTTCTCTCACGTCAGTTTTGATCGTTTATTATATCGATTTCTAAAGAAAAATAGTTAATACTACTTAAATATTGTTCAAAGTATTTAAGTTATTCTTGTATTTACAGTGTTCAATCTGTACAAACTCTCGTATTACCAAGGTATTCTCTTTCTATAAAAGGTATTGGCAAAATAATCCATGTAATTTGTTTATTTGTGGTATAATTATATGTAGTATAATTTGTGTGTATAGTTCATGTACAAGCAAATACACTTGCTCTTATATAAGAAAAGTTTAATAGTAATTGATAAATATAAATAAATCAGTTCTTTTCATAAAAAATGGCCGACAAAAACCTAAAAAAGTATTGTGCTTTTAGACAGCTTGCTGTTGATTCGCTTTATTCAATATTTTCTTTTTCTCAAAAAGCTTTAGAAGACAAGGTTTTTGTGTCTCGTTTTAAAGCCAGTTATGTTAGGTTAGAATAATCTTATGCAGTATATCAATCTTATGAAAAGCAGTATACACTTATAATTAATACAATTTCATCTTCAGAAAACCCTAACTACAATGAAGAGAAGCTTATTCGAGATGATTTTCTGGAGAAATATTATACAATACAAGGTACATATGCTGATTTATTTCCATCTATAGAAATCAATCAAAGCGAGGAATTGCAGTCTGGAAATGTACACTGGGATTCAAATGCGAAACTTCCAAAGATTACTTTGCCAACATTTAGTGGTTTATATAAAGACTGGCCGTCCTTCAGAGATTTATTCAACAGTCTTGTCCACAAAAATAACAATATTTCTGAAATTGTAAAGTTTCAATATCTTGTTTCCTCTCTTGATAAAGAACCTTTGGTTCTCTTTAAAACAATACCTCTCACAAGTCAAAATTACGCAATAGCGTATCAAGCCCTCACTGATAGGAATGAAAATCCACGTGTTTTAACAAACACCTATTGGGCTCAAATCATAAATGCTCCAAAACTGACACATGAATCAGCTGTTGGTTTAAGAAAAATATTAGACATTTTCAGTGAAAATCTAGCAGCTCTAAAAACTTACAAGTTACCCGTAGATCAATGGGACTTTGTTTTATTTAATATTTTAATTCAAAAACTAGATAGTTCTACAATCAAGCGATATGAGCTGCAAGATGCTACTACTGAGATTCCTACTTATCAAAAATTAAAATATTTTCTTGAAAAACAATGCACGGCTCTAGAATCTGTAGCTCTGACGTCCTTTAAAGGTTCTGCTCAATATCCTAGTTGTCACAATGACAAAAATGTAAAAGCTAAACATAGTAGTTTTGTCATTAATTCAAATAACAACAAAACCAACCAAGAATCCCATCGTTGCATATTTTGTGGTTCCTCTCATTTAATTTATAAATGTCAATCATTTATTGCAAAGTCGCCGTTAGAGCGATATCAAATTGCTAAACGGAAAAAATGGTGCTTGAATTGTTTACATTCAGCACACAGTATTAATCAATGTCGATCGAAAGTAGTTTGTCGATCATGAAGTGGTAAGCATCATTCTCTTTAACACTTTCCTCAAGAATCTCGTAAACCTATTCCTCATAATAGCTTTGCAAAACATTTATCTCAAAACTCTGATGCTCACACTTCTTCTGATCCATGTAATACGCAAGATAACTCAGATTTACAATCCTCTCTTTTAAACTGCAATTCGGCAGCTAAAACTACGCTATCTCCTGCGAATTCTACAATGGATCAATCTACTGGGACATACGCGGCGTATGTCGATTCTAGCAATGCTCATGTCTCCTTAGAAGCAAATCAAGTACAAAATCAAACTACTGTTCTTCTGTCAACAGCGGTTGTGAAAGTTTTCGATTCTCAAGGAGAAATACAATTAGTTCGCGTTCTTTTAGATAACGGATCTCAAACTAATATAATTACTAAAAAATGTGCACAACGTTTAGGCCTTCGGTATTTTTAAACGAAGTTCCTCAATTTTTGGTCTGGGTAAAGTTCCGTCTGAGGTTTTAGGAGTTGTGAATTGTCAAATTCGTTCTCGCAATGAACCATGCATTAACTTTGAATTTGAAGCCATGGTGTTGGCAAAGATCAGTTCAGATCTACCTTAGTGTCACTATTCCAAGAAAAAATTACAAAGATTTCTCAAGCTAGGCTTTAGCCGATCCGTCGTCGTATAGATATGTTGTTAGGTTGTGAAATCTTCACAGCTGTTTTAAGAAGCGGTAGAATAGTTGGTGATGGCATTGGTGATGGTATCTAAGGAAGAACCTTTTGGGAAATAGAGGCAGTCCCAGAAGTTCAAGTTATATCACCGGAAAATCTTCAAGTTGAAAAGTATTATAAAGAAACAGTCAATCGTATTTCTTCAGGACGTTATGAAGTGTCTTTACCATTTACGGTTAAAGATCCCATATTTTCAGGTTCATTTTACGTTGCTCTACGACGGTTCTTTTCGATGGAACGACGGATTTTACGAACTCCACAAGTTCATTTCCTTCTTTGTGAATTTATGAACGATTATTTGTGTTTAGGTAATATGCGCAAAAGCTCGGAAATACATAACGAAGACGGTTGTTATTTACCTTACTTTGAAATATACAAACCTGATAGTCCTACTACTCCAGTTAGAGCAGTGTTTGATGCGTCAGCTAAAGACAGAAGTGGCCAATCACTTAATGATGTTTTAATGATAGGTCCTAAGCTACAGAAAGATATACTTGGTATTTTGTTAAATTTCCGCATTTAATTTGGTTGCTTTTTGTTCTGACATTCGCCAGATGTTAAGACAGATCCTTGTAGCTGACTCACAAAGAAAATATCAAAAGATATTATGGCGTTCCTCGCCATCGCAGCCTGTAGAAGAGTATTCTCTATGCACTGTAACATATGGCACCGCGTGTGCTCGATATTTAGCTCTTAGGATCATAATTCAGTTAGTTGAAGATGAAGGGCAAAATTTTCCTCTAGCAGCTCAAGCTCTCTCAAATGATGTATATATTGACGACATATGTTCTGGAGCTGAGTCTCTCCAGAAAGCTCTTCAATTGCAACAGGAACTCATTGGGTTACTGAATAAAGGTGGGTTTGAATTAAGAAAATGGGCTACAAATGAACTAGCTTTTTTGAAGCCTATACCTATTGCTCATCATCATCAAAATACACCCAATTTTGACTCTCCGAATGCAACACTTAAGATCCTAGGTCTTAAATGAAATCCCTCTTCAGATACTTTCTCATACTCTGTAGATGTGTCCGAGCGTCCCTGTACAACACGTACAATTCTAAGCGAACTTGCTCGAATTTACGACCCTATAGGTTTTCTTTCGCCATTGACATTCTTTGTAAAACATTTAATTCAACATTTTTGGGTACTAGATCTTGGCTGGGACTCTAGTCCACCAGCATACGTTCAAGAAAAGTGGTTTCGATATAAAGAAGAACTTTCAAATATTTCTCAAATTCAAATCCCTCGGTTCGTTAACATTCAGAAATCCTGTTCTCTAGAGATTCACGGATTTTCTGATAGCTCTGAGAAGGATTATTCTGCAGTGGTATTTCTTCGGACTCTATCAAAAGATGGTATAAATGTCTTTAAAAAAGTTGTCAATTCCTCGATTGGAACTGTCAGGAGCAGTCCTTCTCTCTAAACTCCTTAATTATATTCTCAAAGTATACTCTGAAAAACTCAAAATAGATAAGATTTATGCTTGGACTGATTCTACAGTCGTTCTTTCCTGGGTAAAGTTTTCACCTCATCGTTGGAAGACATTTGTCTCTAACAGAGTAAGCTATATTCAAGATAGGATTGCACCATCAAGCTGGAATCATGTATCATCATCTGATAATCCAGCAGATTGTGCCAGCGGAGGTTTATTGCCACTTGATCTGGTAAATCATTCCCTTTGGTGGGAAGGTCCGTTATGGCTCAAATTGCCACAGGAAGATTGGCCCATAAACACAGAACCATCTCCTAACTGTTCAACTCTCTCTGACATTTCTAATGAGGAAAAGAATGTTTCTCTAATTGTATTGGTCTCTCTTTCTTATGTAGATTCTCTTCTGGAAAAATACTCAAGTTTACCAAAGATTAAGCGTATTATAGCTTATTGTCTTAGGTTTGTTCATAACTTAAAAAATCCATCTGATCGCAAATCTGGGCATTTCAGTGATAATGAACTCCATGCAGCTCTTCTTGTTTTAGTTAAACGAGTTCAACATCAGTCATTTGAAAATGATATTAATAATCTCGAGAACAATAAACCCATCTCTAAGCCTCTTCGGATGTTAAATCCTTTTATTTGTTCTGGTGGTATTCTCAGGGTGGGTGGTCGTCTTGCTTTGTCCAATTTGTCTTATGATTGTAAACATCCAGGTCTTCTTCCAAGAAAGAATCGCTTGACGGAGTTTATTATTGAAGAAGTTCATGCAAATAATCTCCATCCAGGATTACAAACGGTTCAATTTCTAGAAGAATTTCTGGATACTCTCGGCGCGAAGAGCTATTCACCATGTTTTAAGTAAATGTCTTAAGTGCTTTCGAGTAGCTCCTAAAACCATTCAACCAATAATGGGTGATTTACCTTCGTTCCGTGTCAATCAGGTTAAACCATTTTCTATTGTTGGAGTTGACTATTCTGGACCGGTACGCATTACTCTTTCAAGGGCCCGTGGAACGAGATCTCAAAACGCTTATTTTGTGTTTTTGTCTGCGCTGCAACTAAAGCGATTCAGTTAGAATTAGCTTCTGATTTAACCATTGAAGCATTCATCGCTGCTTTAGAGCGGCTGATAGCTCGCAGAGGAAGTGTTTCAAAGATTTTTAGTGACAGAGGCACCAACTTTGTAGGAGCTTCTAAAGAGATTTCTAAATGTTTTCAAGAAGCCTCTGCTCAGAAGAAAATAGAGTGGTTATTTAACCCCCCTTCGGCTCCCCATTTCGGTGGACTTTTCGAAGCTGCAGTTAAATCTGCAAAATCTTTACTCGTTCGTGTCATTGGATCACAGATTCTTACGTACGAAGAAATGTACACATTGATGTGTAAAATAGGATCTGTTTTGAATTCTCGGCCATTATGTCCACTCAGTAATGATCCTAATAACATTTCATCTCTTACTCCGGGTCATTTTTTGAACCTTGAACCCCCTACATGTTTGCCTGCTACAGATATTTCTAATGTTCCTAGCAATCGTTTAAATAGGTGGCAATTAATTAAAAATATTCAGCAAGACTTCTGGAAGAGATGGCATAATACTTATCTCACTACTTTACAGCAAAGGCTTAAATGGTCTGTAAATCCAGCTAATAGTAATATTAAAATAGGTTTTTTAGTTCTAATTAAAAATGAACCTACTCAATCATTAAATTGGAAACTTGCTCGAATAGTAGAATTTCATACTGGACATGACGGCGTGGCTAGAGTCGCTACGGTAAGAACAGCGATAGGATTACTTAAAAGACCCATGGTAAAGCTTTGTCCTTTACCAATAGAAACAGAATAGCTTGAAATATTGCATATTTCAGGTAGGCGGTTAATGTTACAGCATAATTTATGTATTCTATTTTTCTTTCATTATTGTTGTTAATGTTACAGCCTAATTTATGTATTTTATTTGTTCTTTCATTATTGTTCATTACCGAAAGGTACCCTCTTTATAGTTGCTATGTATGCAACGATCGTTATTATTTCTACAAAGTCGCCTTTGGAATTATTAAAAATAGAGAGATACAAAACAAAATTTGAAAACTGGCGGGTAAAAACCCCACTCTTAAAATATCTAAGAAAAACAGAACTCTGAGTGTTATTTGGACGACAAGTGTTAGTGGAAGTGTCCCCTATAAGAACTAAAGACCCAAGTCAAAGAGATTCATAAATCCCCCGGACCACATCCTATGGAAACAGTACATTTAATTATTCAGGTAGGCGAAGAAACCCATCAGTTTAATTACTCTTCAAGGTCCTTCGAAATTTTACTCTTTTTTTGTTGTTCAAACACAGTAAAACGAAACATTTAGGAAAACTACCAGTCACATGAGAAATAAACAAAAAACAAAACTATGTAATTTATTAAAATTATGCAAAACATATTTTCGAAAAGAAAGATTGCATTTTAGATTGTGTTTTATAAAAATTAAATTTAAAAAGATCTAATAGCTGGAATCGTACCTGGTGCGGCAGTGACTGTGATCATCCCGCTCCGGCTAACAATCGCGTGCTTGAACACGCCACACTTATTTTTTTAAAGTAGATTGTACTATTTAATTTAAATAATTTCTCTTTAAAAAAGGAGACTAAATGTCTTTTTTTGGTCACTTTCAGGATATGAGTACGTTTAAGCTATAAACAAAATGATAAACAGAAATAACTTTATAGCACATGTCAATCCTTATATTTGATTACCAAATGAGACATACGGTATTAAAAACAGAAAATACATTTTTACTGGAACATAGAAAACTATGACTATGAAGGTATTGAGATGTGTCAGTAAATGTAGACGGCGCGCCGTGTACATCTATTTTATCTCAATCAATACTAAATACTAAATAAGCAAAAACATTTATCCATTGTCATAGATTTTGCTATTAAACAGTGTTATAATGACTGTATTATGTTTAGTTTGGTTGTTCTTTAGAAAACGTTAATTCTACAAAATTGGCGATGTTCGATTACGATTATAAAATTTATTTTAGATATCTACTCCTTACAAACTATGATTCACACTACCTTAACAGTTTAGCAATCGACATAAAACGTTATCTTGCTAAAAATCCGATTATTAAAAGAAAACTGAATGAAAAGCGTGAGCTATATTTTGATGCTAATATTTTGCGCCAATAACGCCCCCTTAAAGTGCTGTCAAAATATAATGAGTTTTATCTGCTGCGCAAAAATGTTTACACACAGTATCCTAGCAACGCTGTAATCATAATTTCAGAAACACCCTTTACTAGTATTTCTTAAAGTATGAATAATAAATTTAGAGAAAATCTGAAATTGCATACAAATACCCCAATTAAAACAAAAAACATTTTAAAACAGCGTGCATTATTTAATTGCATAAGAAGAGAAGATGTGGCAGCTGACTTTAATTACTATTAGAAGACCAATACTTATTTCCAATAGTCAGATTGCTTAGAAGGGGCTATGTGACCGCTATAATGAATGTATGAATCTCTAATCTTATACTGAAATTACCAATACTTATTTCCAATAATCAAATTGCTTAGAAGGGGCTATGTGACCGTAATAATGTATCTATGGATCTATAATCTTATACTGAAATTCTGTTATAATTCTTAACTGTTTAAAAGGTTAAGGTAACACGTTAATATAACGATGTTTGCGAATTAATTTCTCTAAAACTAATCGACAAAACTACTTAAAAATGCTATGACTTATAAAAAGGCCTATTCTTTAAGCTTCTAATTTTTACGGAACTAAACATTAATGAATAATTATTACATAGAAAACTAGAACAGACCGCTAGTCCTAATCCATGATTTTGTGACAATACAAAGATTCATACCGTTGTAGCCTATGAAAAATAATGTAAGTACTTTTTTCTAGCACATCACGGATTTTGTTTGGGGGTACCACTGCATGTTTCCAGGTATGCATTATGATGCTTAGCGTTATGTTTATCGTTTAATTTTATACTTTTAATTAAAATACTTGTGAACAAAATTTCAATTTTTATTCAAAATTTTCGTGTACCAACTGTATATGAGAGCTTTGGTGTTGAAGTGTTGGCCCGCCTTTTCAGATGCCAAAATAAAAACTAGGTGATACTAATGCACTGAATAAGAGAATAAACACTATTCTTTGAGACTGTTTTGGGCGATATGGATTTCACACTGCTGAATTTAAATATACAATCTGTATCGTTTATCAATCCAAAGGGAGCTCTTAAATGCCTTTATATTATGTATTGTAGAATATTTAACAACCAGTTCTAGTTTGGAACTGCGATTCGACGGCTGCTAATTACCCAGAATCACTTATTTTCATTGCAGAACAAAAGCAAAGTTGCAATTTGTTGTTTAGCATTTTTTATGTTTTGTTGTTGCTTAGCCTCACTTTCTATGTTTCATTGTAAACCCAGTGATGTTCGACAATCATTAACTTACTTCTAAGCTCTGTAACTTTATAATTCTCGTTCTTTGCTGCAAGTTTACTAAGATCGTTACAAAGGGTAACAAAACTTGAAAAAATGTAAAGTTAAAAATAGTATTAATACTTGAAATTGATTCAATTAATTACTATGAGCCCCAAAAAATGCTGTGGGTGAATGCATTAAAGGTAGACTCCTTGTATAAATAATCATTAATTAACGGAATAGGTAAGCACCAAACTAACATACTCCGTTGTGATGACCCAACTTGCGACAAATAATACTCTCGTTTGCTACAATTTGCACGTATACACTCTCTCTCTTGCCTCTTTTATGGTTATCATTTGTAGGTGTCAAAAGGGATATTTGCTTTCTGAGAGCATTGTCACCATTATCGACTCATCTTTGAGATATTTCAGTAAACCTACCTACCCACCAACTCTACGGTTTCCCCTTCAAACGTTAACTGATACGTTTGCGGGTGCGGTGACTTCTAAGAACAACGGCCGGTCGCTCGTTACATTAAAGCGATTATAAATCACCAGATCAAGTGTCTACCGCAATCTGTTATATTTTGACAAATTAAATTAATAAAAATATCTAGTTGTTTACCCACTTTTCGTTTGTTGTGGTTTTAATAAAAAAACAGAATTGAAATCGGATACTTTTGGATTTTAATAAAAGGCGCTTTGCTTATTTGGCGAAATGCCACCTACGTTACCTCTTCCTTTTTTAGGTGGTCTGTGGTTATTTGTTTTACTACCTTGAAATTGAATATGTAGGAGATACTTTTTTAGTAGAAACTTAATCTCATGAAAATTTACTAAGAGGTACGTACCTACAGTTGCTTTATTTATTATTAAAAATCTTGGAACTTAAATATTCATATAGTCCCTTTACTTTGAGTATTAAGCGGATTGCAGTTTTTTATTTGTTAGAATATTCTCTTATTATCAACATTAGCTTGTGTTAGCATGTTTTGACTGTTAAATAAGATTTTAAAACAGGCTTTTGAATATTGTTAAAAGAGAAAAAATTACCTTTTACCTTAAAATACTTTTATCTGTTGAATAGATAAATAATAATTGTATACTATATGTTTACGTTTAAATGTTTTATTTTTGTTTAGCCATCCCTTTTTGTTCGCTGGGTTTTTAAAGCAACAATTTAATTTTATTATTGCCAGTTACACCAAAGTTTTAATGCTCATCTAATCATAAGCAGAGATTAGTTTACATTGATGTAGATGGCATTCATGACAGAATTTTATTTTATTAAAACTAAATTAATAGGTACCATCGATAAAAGATTTCGCAAATACAGTGGTGCTTAGCAAACATTTTCATACCGAGTTTTAATGTGAGCGGCTATTAAAATTATTTGCTTTTGTAATGCTAGATGTATTTAGTTACATTAAATATGGTACTAAAATTTATTTAGCCACAAATAAAGTGAAATGCATAAAAACAATTAATGAAAAAATTCACAAGTGACAATTTATTGTTTCGGAAGCTAACCTGTAATTATTATCATTTATCAAAGGTAGTAGAAATGTAAGGCTGACTGTCCGCGAAAAAGAACTGAATCCTTTTCTACAGTGAACTATTAGCCTATTACCTTTTAAATATACAATAGGCCGTAGTAATTGTCTATTAGGTAATTGTTTCATGACTGATTTTACGAACTTTAGGGAGTTCCTTCCCGCCTTTGAGACATGCCGAAGCATGAATTGAGATACGCTCAATTAGCGCGCATTGCCTACACTTCACAATGCTACCAGTAACTCACTGGTGGGAGCGAGATACTATCCATACTCTACTAGCTCTCCAGGCTAGTACCGGAGCGATAAACGTGCTCACCCGTCGGCTCCATCTCCGAGGAGGCTGTGAGGGACGTATCACACGACCAAGGAGATTTTACCTAGTCCAGCTTCGGACTATTCCCCCAACATACTGTCCCAAGCTGTTGGGAGCCACTGCCCGATCGAATCCAACCTCAATTGTGGCAGGACTTGGTTTTTAAATGGTTTTGCCACCCCGATCTACCAATATATAGGCTTGGTGGGCCCTCGACAGAGCTTCGTTCGTAAGTCTACAGCTTATAGACTCCCAGTGTGTACCTTGTTGAGGTGAAGTTGTCTTGATTGTGAGAGGCTATGTATTCAACTTTCCTTAAGCGTAAAGGCTTTTACAACTTCTCCCAATCACTGTACCCGGCTGCAGCCCGGATCATAGGGTGGCCGGGATTACTCCTAAGCACAACTACCTGGCGGCATACAGTTTCCCATTGGCATGAATCTACCCCTTCACACCGGGATAAACCTCACTTCGCTTCTCCTCCTTAAGATTCAGCCAAACAGCGGGTTCCTCAGGTGACCATAAATGACCTTAGTCAAACAGCGGGTTCCGTCTGGTGACCATAAATGACCTTATCCAAGGCGAAACTCGAATCCGCCCATACCGGTATCATATTACCAGGGCTCCCCCTGATCGGTATGAGTAACGGTCGAGAATTCTCAGGAATTTCTCTACCACACACTTGACCTGACTGCTTCATCCATTACCCAGTCATGTTTCCATGCCCCGTATCTAGGTTCCAAGAATAGGGTAGAAGACAGTTTTACGAGTGAACGTCGTGTGGTCTCCCGAACACCCGAGGTAATGTAAAGGTAATAGAAATATAAATAAACACGTTTCTGTGGTAAAATAACGAAATTAAATTTTTGTGAATGTTTTTAAACAAACACCCATGAAAATCTAGTTACGCCAAACACCTTTTGGAACAGAACCAGCCAATGACACCTCAAAATAACATCAAATTCGTACACTTTTGTAACAACATACACAAGGTGCTTTTAATAAGCAAACACATTGAGCTTAGTAATTGTCCATCTCCCAACGTCCGTCGCCCGTTGACTAGTTGTTGACTAGTCTTACAATTATCATCGTAATATTTTGCAATGTTAAACATTATTGTTGAACAATAGCAAAATTTGTTAAATTTACAACAGGGACCTTCCTCAACTTCTAATAATATATTCAGAAAATAATAATACATTAAAAGTTTGTGGGAAATTAAAACAATAAAAGTAAACATATTATTTATATAAAACGCATAAAAACTGCATATTGCCACGAGTAACTACGTCAATGGACGACAATCTATAGATCTATCGCTTCTTACTGTAAGAACACAGTCGGAAGAATAAAACCGAATAAAACTTATGAAACTATTATTGGTATTAAGAATGTGGTCGTGGTCATAGCAGCGAAATATTCTGGTTTTTCACCTTAACCTAACTGCGGACTCCGGAATTTATTTCTCGGTCCTGGTTTCTCGTTTACTGACAACCCTAGTCATGTTTCGGCAGGATATGTCGTTAACTCTTTTGAATGTCTTTGAGTAGACGGAGAGCCAGCGACAAAAATAGTTACGTCATTTCATTAAGAAAATTGTTGATGCCATTGTACTGTCTTAACATAAGTAAACTTTAATTGGAAGTTCTGCCACATATCAGTGGCGGAGATAGTAGCGGGAGAGAGTGAATGGGTTAAAAAATATTAATACAAAAACGTGATATAAGTAAAGCTGATTTTTGGTGTGATGCCGGTAAATTATATTTTATGTAATATATTACAATGGCAGACAGTTTTGTTAGTGGGGGGATGGGGACAGACAGCGAGGAAGGTTGAGAAAATATGTGACCTATTACGTCATATCAGTTTGTACTTACTAGTAAACATATCCAATGAGAGACACTCAAAATGCGTCATATTATATATCATTTGAAAGGTAATTTTAAGTACTTTCCAACGATATATCATCGGCAGACATTGACTATGAAAAGGTCAAAAGCCAAAAGTATAGTAAAATTTTATCAAAATTAAGCAAATAACTAAAAAAATTAATAGGAAGCTAAAAATTGGCATAGATGTTGGTGAATACATGCTGTTTAAGAAATCGGTGAGTCCCGAGTTGAATAAGGCGTGTCTGAGACGCCATCTTGGAAAAATGGCGGTTTAAACGAACTATTGGGCAACATCTAACTATAGTATAGATGTTGCCCTATAGTTCGTTAAAAAATAACGGACAAAATTAATAGCATATCCGTAAAAAATGTTTGGTAGAAGATCTTGTCGCCACGCATATTTGGATCTTGTAAGAATATGTCAAAAGCAACAGGAAGGCAAGCTACTTTGAAAGATCAAAAAACTTCAAGATTAAACCTAAAGATGCCCTAATTATGGCAGAGACATCACATTGCGAATCCTGTAGCAGTAGCTCAAAAATCCATTCGAAATTCTGATAGAGTTGAGAGTATAAGGTTGGAGAGTTTATAGTGAAGACTGTAGCTTCTTAAAGAATCCTATACTCTTAATATGTAGTCTGTATGTTAAGGAATATATTTAAAAGTTCCAGAGAAACTAGATCGTTAACTAAGTTTTTAATTAGTAAAATCAATCCAAATATTTACTTTAGTTTATTACCATAATTGTACAATTTGCGTTTCTTTCAAATTTTGGTCAAAGTTTCTGTTATAAAAGATTTGTTTAGGATCAATTAATAATTCACGTAATCGTATTAGCAATATTATTTGCATTTTTAAATAAAATATTATTATTATAGAAAGCTACAGTGGTAAAACCTCAAGAATCAAAACCATTAATTTGTAATCATAATCATGAATGGGCAGCCTGAACAAATAAGTATGCAGTAGAAAAACATAGACAAAGCAACCTACATCCTGCAGAGAATTTAAAAGTGATTTTAAAGGAAAATTCAGCTAAGAAGTTATAAATTTCAGTAAAATTGGTATTTAAATGGAATATAAGCCATCAATTTACAAAATCATTAATCTTTTATAATTTAATATGATTGGGTTAGTTAGTTAGTTTGTTTTCTCGCGGTATATCGTGCATATATGATGTAAGATATTCGTGTTATTATCTCACGTCATATTGATGTGACCTTTTGATGTTGTTGTTGATCTCTTGATGCGAGGAAATAAAAAGAAACAGTAAGAATAAGTAAACAGGAAATTTTATAAAATATACTTCTGGAAGTAAAATTAAATTCTTTGTACGTATCAAATACTTAAAAGTAAGTCAACTATAAAAATTCGGATAATACAACCATAATACATTTTCCATATGAAACGAAATTACATACTCTTATTAATGGTATTAAAATGTGATAATCTAATGGAACTTAAAACAGGAAATAATTATTGATTGAATGTTGATTAAATTATTTTTTTGAAATAGTGTACAGCTTCGTCTATAATTAATGTCCTATTACCAGAGTTACTTATTACTCTATATTCTTACTTTACCTTACTTTAAATGTTAAGTTTTTTTCTAATACCCAAGTTTTTTGTAATAGATACTCTCGCGGTTTATTGAAATAAAACAGAAAGAGTTTTAAATTAAATCTTTTATATAAGAAATATTTTTTTAGAAAATTTAGAAATTAAAAATGTTCAACCTTTTTTTTATGTCTCAGGAATTTAAATAATGTTACCGCTGCTCAGCTTTTTTAATCATCTTGTTTTACAACCACTTACTTAAAACATAAAATTCATTAGAGGTTCTAAAATAACAATTTGAAGTTATCCAATTTATTTTGATGAAGAAGTATTCCTTCCTTATTGTTATTGTTATAGCAGGAGAGCATTTTGTGTTTATGTTTATTTGTTTACAAATTTAATCTATTTTTATGCAGGTCGTACGCTGTCATTTAGGGATTTCCGTTATATGATAACAGCATCCTAGAGTATAAAACTCGTTATAACTTTTTAGACTTAAAATGAGTTTCAAGATTTGAACTTTTGTGTTTATTTAAAGTGTCTTTTAAAGTTAGATGGGTGTCTAACTAAGTAACTACGGAAAGAAATTTAAAAATTTCCTGCAAAACTACTCTAGCTACTAACAACATAAGCCGATTCGCAAACTCCTTCTTTAGGTTTATTGTACGTTTAAAATATCTGGCATTTTTCTAGGGGATGTGAGCAAAATTTATTGGGTAATTGAGAATACGACATTAAGCACAGTATTTTAACAAAGAAACCATAAACCGTCGGAACTATTGAAGGAGTTAGCTTTAAGGATCGTAAAAGCACCGCGGGGGTCCAATTGTTTTGTATGCAAAGAATCACCGTCGAATACTTTCCGAGCTTACGTTCGTGCTGTCTACTTTTTATTATATTACGGGCAGATGTTATAGTATATTAACAGGACGAAATTGTATATAAGTATCATGTAATAAAATGACTGCAATTAACTTTATGATCGATGATTTTAAAAATTATCAAAACTATGTATCTCGCCGTATCTTCAACTTTGTGTATGGTAAGGATAAACAGGGATAGAGCAAATTCCACTAAAATGTCACTACACTCTGGTTATCGAAACAAACTCATTGAGTTTCAAATTGGTTGCAATGTCGCCTAAAAGAGCTTGCCCACCCTGTACGTCTAAAACACTTACGTATATGGCAACAAATAGTGTGAATTCGTTAGTAAGATTACACACATAAAAATGTACAGATCGTGAAAAGCAACTAGCTTCAAGTTACATTGGTTTGTCCGGATCGTTCTCCAGGCGACAATATCATTTAATTAACGTTTAATGACGTCGCGCAGAATACCTGGTACTTAGCCACATAAAGACCAGGATAAGCGAAATAGTCATGCAAGGTCGGTCTTCAGAAGCAAATTTCAAACCCTGCATGTTCTAGACCTCATTGCTAAACTCAATTATCTGGGCTATTAGATTAAAAATTACAAAACAAGCACCTCAATGAGGTTAAAGTTGAACCTAATTTGTCTACTGAAGAGTCTGTGACTGTAGCTGTAGACTAAAGGAACTACTAATTTCTGAAATATGTATCTACATTCATATAAATTGTTCAATTTTATTTAATGGGGAAAGTATGCAAAATCGACCAAGAATAAAAAACAGAATCACAGCAGAATACATATAAATAGGAGAAGGAAGAACACAAAAGACAGCAAGAAAATACTACAAATTAAAGCACATAATAATAAATAATGAAAATAAAAGAGATGAACCTAAGAATAGACGATGAATCAATCAGGAAAGATACAAGAAAATAACAAGTCGCAAAGCAAGACAAAAGCAGAGATAAAATGGGAGCTAAAGAAAAGTAGCATAGCAAAGACAAAATGACCCCAAATTTTGATTTTTAAACGAAACCCTGTATGTTTTTACATATTCGGATTTTACAGGTCACAATTGGTATAACCACGGTGCCAAATTTAAATTTAAAGATAAACCTTTAAGTACGCCTTAATGTATATCGCTGGATTTGTAATTCAATTTTCTATTTAATGGTATTGGCACAACATAAAGATTATACAGCATAGCCACTCGCGTGTCGGCACTTTGTAGTCGTTAAGACTAGCTTCGAATATCACACCTACAAACGATAGTTCTCCGAGACTTGCTGATCGTCATCGTCTGCCAATGCAGTAGTAAGCAGCAGGGGGGGGGGGTATTAGATAAAATTATATTATTGTAACAAGTAAATTTTGTAAAAATTGAAAACTCTTTTTATAATAGTAGTAAAAGGGGAAATAGAATTGTGTGTAAGAACAAAATTAATTGACGCCTTTAAACAATTAATTTGTATTAACTTAAATAGCTGCATTTATAATTCACCATTTACAAAAGTTTCCAAACTAACACTTTCTTGTTAAAAAATTCTTTATTTTAATAATTTTGTATTTTGAGAAGTTGCTGCCAATAAAACCTATATATTATATTATGATATTAGTATGTTTCGCCTATCAATGTAGGCTTTTTCAAGTAATTTATTATTAGTGAGAAGTTATTAGTTCAAAGTTATTGATCTGAGAATAAAACAGATATATTTAGTTTTGTGAACGTGTACAGATTTTTTTTATTTTATCATTATTGAGAATTTTAAAGTTCATTAGTCAGCATTTTTTTATACAGTGCTATTATAAAGTCTGAAACTATCGAAATAAATCTTTTATCAAATGTTTTTCAAAAAATCTTCGAACACATTGATCTATATCTTAAATGAGACATTTTAGTGTAATTGTTATTTGTAGATTGTCTTTAGTTTCCGAGTTATGGTGATAGCGAAAATTTTTTAAATGAAAACTCTAGTTTTTATGATGGATTTGAAAAGATAATGCAATTCTAATACCAAATATGTTAAAAAAGTTTGATGCTGTATAAAGAAATTTTGAGATAATTGCTTTTAAAGTTTTAAAACAAAAATCAAATAACAATCAAGAGTTCCTAGTTTTTCCGGTTTGGTATTTCCGTTCCCATTTAAGAAAATCAAGTTATGGCTGAAAAATTGTTCTAAAACCGGTTCAGCTTTAATAAATTAGCCGTGGTTTGTATTACTGGCGAAATAACACATTTAGGTGATTGTGAAGTTATTTGAAGTGAAGATAAAAAAATTAAAAAAAAAGACTTTTTTTAATTTGGCAACATCCAAATATAAATCCAAATATAAATAAATATAAATCCAAATATACAAAATATATAGGATGTTCTATTCAGAAACTGTAATTTGGAATTATTTCCGGAGAAACCAGAAGTTGACCATCTTAAAACTGTATGCAAAACAATCGTAATCTAAGGTCTAATAAATCTATTTATAAACAAAGAAAATATAAGTTTGGCCCTAGCCCCTATGCCATATACAAAAATATAAACGAGTGAAGAACATAACAACAACGTAAGAAGTTGGAATGGAAATAGGAAAAAAAAAGGAAAAAGTTATTAAATTTTGGTATGTTCCCGCAATCTGACTGTCCTCTAGCTTCGATAACTACAAATTTCATTCTAGAATATTAAAAACAAATTTACAATATTTTCCTAAAGGTGGTTATTTTTAACCAGTGTGGTGTGCGGCCTGAATTCTGCGTCTCCACCGGGTAGAATTCTGGTGAGATAAAGTGATACGACCTTATTGTTTGTTTTACCGACGCAACAATAATAAACTTCTCGTCCAGTTTGACGGGAACAATTGTCTCTCTTGAACTCGGAAATAAAAAGAGAATATGAAGGATATAATGGATATGAAGAATATGAGGCTATGCAGCCACCGACATGCGTTGTGGCTATTTCTAGTAGTTGTAATTTTATATGCCAGTGACTATAATATTTAAAAAATATAAAAATCCTAAATAGCAGACAACAATCAATCCAAATTAAAAAAAAATTGTTATTTTTGTATTAAGACACTTTGGAAAGTTCGACTTTTTATCACGAATGTGGATATAATTTAAAATAATAGTAAGATTATTTGTTTCTTGAAATTGTGAGGTTATAGATAATCTAAAACAATAATATTTACTTTTTAGGTTAGTGTGCTTCACGTAGATAACTATAAAAACTAAAATAAACGTATCTACAAAAAGTATTTGCAATTGAAATTTATTAATTTTATTATAAACATAAAATATTTATTGTAATTATATAATTTTGAAATAATCGTTTCAACTTGCATAAAAACGTACAATTACTTACCTGTCGATTTCAGAAGTTATATGTTTTTTAAAATACTGATAGACGTGTCCAAGAATTTATTCAAATACGATCGATTCTAGATCGTATTGTTACCATTTCTTAATTTATAAGTGTGCACTATTTAAAGTGCTACAATAAATTACAAGTGCTAGAAATAGCCGTAGCGCATGTCGGCGGCTGCAGCCCCTAGACGATAATGAATGTGATACCTGATAAACTGTATACCAATATAACATCACACAAATTAAAGTAAGTATTTAATAAATAAAATGACTGTTAATTATTATAAAACTGATTTATTTTTTGTAAACAAACTAAAACCCAAAGAAAAATTTTTCATACAAAAGAAATTGGTATTACTAGCAAGCCTATTTAGTCTGTATACAGCCAATACAAGAAAAAACTAATAAGAAGCGAATTCGCTGAAAATCGGCAAAGATATTCGCGAATAATACTGTTCAAGAAACGGATGAGCCTCAAGTTGAGACAGGTATATTCGAGTCGCCCTCTTAAAAAATATGTTGTTATATATAACACCTGGAGGGAAAAACTGGCAAGAAGAAATTAGATGAAAGAAAGTAGAAATGTAAAAACAAACAAATAAACTACATAAAGCGAACAGAAAAGAGCAAAAGCACGGAGCGAAAAAACGGAATACTAAAAAACTAACACTCGAAAAACTGTAAAAAGCAATACTATACAAAAAACAATATTTAATGGGTATTTAAAAAATGCACAGGAAAAACATAATCATAATCCTCAAGTATGTAATCCTTATTGTATTTACATTTTTGTTATGTGAATTATCTTTCTTACTTGATATAAAAACTTATTTAAAGTTTTTACTACTATTACACTTTCCGTTCGGCGTGTAGTTCCTTTATCCTTAGACTATAATAATTGCACCTAGCGATTGCCTAGCGAACCAGGCTCCAGAAGCTATAAAGCTTGTGCGGAAGGGAAGGACGATTTTTATCATTACGCATTCCCAACATGTGGCTGCAGCCGACTTACAGATGGTATAGCAATAGCACAAATCCCACATTTGTACTACAGCTAAGGAAAACTAGTAAGTAGAAAACCCTAACCAGATCTGCCATAGTGATGAATAGCTGACCGGAGGGAAATCCAGTGTCCCGTTGCCCGTCCCAACGCGGTATCACGTATCACCTTTCTCTTTCTGCACAGAATAACCACTCTTACCCACGTCTAATACTAATAGTTGAACAATATATGTTGATAGACATAGCAAATCGCCAACTATTCAGATTTAATTTTCATAATCTACAGTATTGTGCGAATTAATGTGAATACATACAGTTTTTTTCTTAAATACCACTTATTTGAAAGAAAATTTTATTTAGGCACAACATGTTAGTTCTTTTAGTGTTACTTAATAGATAATATGCCCTCCTTTGGCTTTAATGACAGATTGGACTTATCTTGCCATGGAGTCAATTGAATTTTTACAGATTTCTTCTCATTCCGGAACCACACCAGAATCACTACTTTTGTAATCTGGCCTTGCATATGGACCACAGGTTTTCAATAGGATTAAGGTCTGGTAAGTTTCCAGACCAGTTCAAAAGGGTAACTCCCTTGCCCTTGGAATATTTCGGGATCACCTTGGAGACGGAACTGAGTCTTGTTGAAAGATCAGTTCACTGGCTGCTTGAACTGTTTTCAGTTCCGTGACAACATTTTTCCAACATTGCCTTCTACTTCTCGCAGTTCATCATATTAAAATCTTTTTAATGAATGTTTTGCTGTCTGTTGTCTGGGCGATATGAGCTGCAGTACGCGTTTTGCCCGCACTATTTCGTATTGTAACAAGAGAGAAAAGGAACGAACCTCTTTTCGAGCGACAGGTGGTGTGTTCTGCCGCCTTCGAGAGAATGACGCATCGTACAAGCATGTAAATCAGACGTGGTTTATTCTGGTGTATTCTAGAAATACATGGTATGTTCGGGCGATTTCTGGAACGTTTATAGGATGGTATAAAGTCGACGTCGCGGAGAAAAGGAGCAGTCAACAGCAAGTCATTAACTGTGTATTATAAAATAAATAGTGAATATAAATGTTGTATTAGAAATTCATAGTCTGTAAATAATGGTTTATAATCATAGCGTTAATTTATAAGTGTATTCATTAGTGTATAGAAATAAATATTTGTTTGTGAATAGACGATTTAAACAGCACTTGTCTTATTATTTTGGAAAGAACGTTACAGTGTTGTCAGGTGTGGTGTTCTAAAATAAATAAAATCGTGTAATAATTAAATAAAGTGCTGTGAGAATAAATTTTTAGTGTTAAAATTAATTTCAACAAACGATTAAAATGGTGATGAAACTATTGAAAGATCTCTTAGTAATAGATTTAAAACGGGAATTGGACGAGAGGGACTTGGATAGTAATGGAAAGAAAGAAGTTTTGATAAATCGGCTAAGAGAATGGCTTTTAGAACAGAAGGAAGATCCTGAAAATTACCGCTTCGAAATACCTGGACCCGCAATTGATACTAGTTTGTTGTTAAGTAAAATGGAAGAAAGTTCTAGAAAAGCCGAAGAAAATTCTAGAAAGTCCGAAGAGAATTCTAGAATTTTAAAAGAAGAATTACTGCAAAAGTCCGAAGAGAATTCTAGAATTTTAAAAGAGGAACTATTGGAAAAGTCTGAAGAAAATTCTAAAATGCTTAAACAAGAATTAATGGAAAATACTAAAGTGCTGGAACAAAAAGTTTTTGAAAATTCTAAAATGCTTAAAGAAGAATTACTTGAAAATACTAAAGCACTGGAAGAAAATGTTAAAATGCTTAAAGAAGATTTACTTGAAAATTCTAGAACGCTTAAAGAAGAATTACTAGAAAAGTCCGAAGAAAGTTCTAGAAGGCTTAAAGAAGAATTGCTGGACAATGTCAAGGTGTTAGAAGAAAAAGTTTTCGAAGAATTTTTGGATAATGCCAGCGCGTTAGGACTATTGGAAGGTAGATTGGCGGAACAAGATAGGGTAATAAAGATGGTAGAAGAGAAAATAGCCCAAATGCAATTACCACCAACAACTAAGAAAGACGATATGGCCGAAATGCTGGAAGATAGAATGAGGCAACTACGGTTTCCCTCAACTTCTGAGAGGCCGTTTAATGAAGTAAAGAAACAATTTAAAGAAGAAAAGGATCCTGCCGTAGGGATAAAAGTAAAACCACCCACGTTCGATGGAAAGATACCTTGGTCCACCTACTACAAACAATTTGAGGCGGCCGCTGGGGCCAACGGATGGACACGCAAGGAAAAGGCCGTTTCTCTAACTGTGGCTTTGCGTGGAGACGCGTTGAACGTCCTGCAAACAATCCCAGCAGGACAGGAAAATGATTACCAATTGTTGGTGTCTAGATTGGAAATGAGATATGGAGACGCGCATCTTCAACAAGTGTATCACGCGCAAGTGAAGAATCGTATCCAGAAGAATGGAGAAAGCCTGCAGGAGTTTGAAGCCGATGTTGTGCGGCTTGTCCGATTGGCGTACCCTACGGCACCCGATTCATTTCTGGGACAACTGGCTGTGCAGACCTTCATTGATGGGTTAAGAGACGGAGAAACACAACAATCATTGAGGCTGGCACGACCAAGAACAACTGATGATGCGCTTGCTCACGCCTTAGAATTTGAAGCTGCAAAACAAGCGTCTCGAGGTCACGGACGTGTTCGGACCGTTTTGGAAGAAGATGAAGGTTCTAAAGATCGCCTAGAAGAATTATTAATGAGAGTTCTTCAGAAGGAAGAGAACCGTAAAAAGAATCCTCAAGAAGTTCGAGGACCCCGTTGCTGGAACTGCGGTGAACAAGGGCACATACGACGCCGCTGCCCTAAACCCAAACAAGTTCAGCCGTCGGAAAACTAAAGGGGGTCGACGAGAGGGGGCGAACGTTGACCTTGAGTAGAGATGCCCCGGAGATCACCATCCATGCCGTAACATCGAAGAACAGTACCAGCAGTTTGTTCGTAGATGGGAACATTGCTAACCGAACTGTTCCACTACTTATTGATACGGGGGCGACAAAATCCATCGTACGCCCTGATGTTCTACGATCAAGTATTAAGTTGTTACCCACAACTACTCAACTCCGTACAGCAACAGGTGAAGTGATACCAACACGCGGAGTGGTGAAGATGAAGATTGGCATTGGAAGTGAAGAACGTGATCATGAGGTGCTGGTAGCCGACATCATTGACGAATTCATCTTGGGAATGGACCTCCTGAGAAAATTTGGTTTTACGTTGGATTTGAAAGAGGGTGTTTTGAAGGTTGGTAACGAAGAACTTCCGTTGCACCCACGAGAAGATCCGGTTGTAAGGGTTTTGCTGACTGAAGATGTAATATTGCCGGGTCAAAGCGAGATGGTTGTCGAGGCGGGTTTGGATGGAGATCTTCGGGTAGGATGTGTGCGAATGATGGAGCCTGTTTGTGATAAGAAGATCCATAGTGGCATACTGGTGGGAAAAGCGCTGATCAAGGTTGGAAAGAGAGTACCGGTGAGAATTATGAACGTTAATGTGGATCCGGTGACATTGAAGAAGAGTACCCTTGTGGGACAGTGTGTGCCAGTATTCCGAGTAGCCAGGTGTATGGCTGATGTTCCAAAATCAGTGCCCAAAGACCATAGTGGAAAATTAGTGGGTATGGTTACTAGTTCGTGCGAAGACCTTAACAGAACGGAAGTGAAAGAGGTACAGGGTTTGGTTCACCGATACCAAGATATCTTCGCTCTTGACGATAGCCAGAAGGGACGAACAAATATAGTAAAACATAAAATCAATACAGGCAACTCTATGCCTGTCCGTCAGCAGCCGAGGCGTCTACCTCTAGCAAGGCGAGCAGAAGCCGAAAATATTATTACTGATATGGAAGAACAAGGGGTCATCGAGCCATCCAGCAGTCCCTGGGCATCACCGGTGGTCCTGGTCAGTAAGAAGGACGGGTCAACGAGATTTTGTGTGGACTATCGGCAGCTTAATGACGTGACCAAGAAAGACAGCTATCCCTTACCACGCATCGACGACACGTTAGATACCCTGTCTGGTTCGCGATGGTTTTCGACTTTGGACTTGAAGAGTGGTTATTGGCAAGTTGAAATGGAACCTGAAGACCGGGAGAAGACCGCGTTCACTATTGGTTCCGGACTATGGCAGTTTACAGTTATGCCTTTCGGTCTATGTAACGCTCCGGCCACCTTTGAGCGTCTAATGGAGACCATCCTGAGAGGGTTGTCGTGGAAGACCTGCCTGGTATACCTAGATGATGTGATTGTAGTCGGAAAATCATTCAACGAACATTTGAACAATCTAGAGGAAGTGTTCCGAAGACTACGTGGAGCCAATCTGAAACTGAGTCCGAAAAAGTGCCACATATTCAGAAAGGAAGTGAAATATCTCGGGCACGTCGTATCACAAAATGGAGTGGCAGCCGACCCCGAGAAGATTCGTGCAGTTCAAGAGTGGCCAACACCGAAAGATAAACACCAAGTTCGTAGTTTTCTTGGGTTATGTACCTACTACAGGCGTTTCGTTCCTGGGTTTGCCAATATAGCGAAACCTCTGACAAGGTTAACTGAAGATGGGCGCGAGTATGTTTGGAGCGGAGAGTGTGAAACAGCTTTCCAACAGCTGAAGCGTGCCCTGACAACAGCACCAATATTGAGCTATCCACGGACAGAAGGGAAATTCATACTTGACACAGATGCAAGTAATCTGGCCATTGGGGGGGTACTTTCTCAGATACAGGATGGACAAGAAAAGGTCATCGGCTATTTTAGTAAGGTTTTGTCGAAAGCCGAAAGGAATTATTGTGTGACCAGAAAAGAACTATTGGCCGTCGTGAAGTCCGTTGAGCACTTCTACAAATACTTGTACGGACGGAAGTTTTTATTGAGGACGGACCATGCAGCGTTGAAATGGCTTCTACAATTCCGTAATCCTGAAGGCCAGGTCGCAAGGTGGATCGAACGATTACAAGGATACGACTTTGACACCGAACATCGAGCGGGCACTAGTCATCGAAATGCCGATGCTCTTTCAAGAAGACCCTGTCCAACGGATTGCCGTCATTGCTCTCGTTTGGAGGAGAGGGTTTGCCAAGTATTAAGGACTACCATCGTCAACGACAATTGGTTGCCGGAAGAATTGCAACGACAGCAGGAGGCTGATCCCGAACTAAAAATGGTACTGGAATGGAAGCGCGTGGGAGAAAGGCCTGCCTGGGAGGCCGTCAGTCCTTTCAACAGAACGCTCAAAGCATATTGGGCCCAATGGGAGTCCTTGAAGGTGGAAGACGATCTCCTGAAGCGAGTACTGGAGAGTGAAGATGGCACCACCATTAGGTCTCAGTTCGTGGTTCCAAGAAGCCGAGTGGCTACAGTATTGCGACATCTCCATGACGGTGCCTCAGGAGGACACTTCGGTGTGAAAAAGACTTTGGAGAAAGTTAGGGAGCGTTTTTATTGGGTCAATTGTAAAGAAGACGTGAAGGAGTGGTGCCGGAAATGTGAATTATGTGCCACTGGCAACGGACCCTTGGGGAAGCGAAGAGCACCTATGAGGCAGTACAATGTGGGTAGTCCTCTGGAGAGAATAGCTATAGACATTGCCGGACCATTTCCCGAAACCGACGATGGGAATAAGTACATCTTAGTGGCAATGGACTATTTTACCAAATGGCCAGAAGCATATGCCCTACCAAACCAGGAAGCTGCGACTGTTGCTGACGTACTAGTCAAAGAGTTCTTCAGTCGTTTCGGAGTGCCCATGGAGCTGCATTCGGATCAAGGCCGCAATTTCGAGTCTGTACTCTTTGGAGAAGTCTGTCGATTGTTGGGCATTCGTAAGACTCGGACCACACCGTTACATCCGCAGTCCGATGGAATGGTAGAACGCATGAATCGGACAATGGGCAAATATTTGGCCAAGGTCGTCTCCGATCATCAACGAGACTGGGACCAATACCTGCATCTGTTCCTGATGGCTTATCGTGCATCGGTCCACGAAACAACCGGTCAGTCACCAGCGTCTGTAATGTTTGGACGTGAGTTACGGTTACCGTGTGATCTGGAATTTGGGTCTCCACCTATAGAGCAGGAGGTAGCCGGGAATGATTATGTCATCAACTTAAAGAAGAAGTTGGAGGATATTCACGACCGAACCCGAAATAATAGTCGAATCGCGAGTGACCGGATGAAGGCTACGTACGATGTGAGAGCCCAAGAAGGAGGGTTTCAACCTGGAGAGCTTGTCTGGTTATACAACCCGCAAAGGCGTCGTGGCTATTCTCCAAAGTTACAGCGAAATTGGGAGGGTCCATACCAGGTGAAGAAACGAATAAATGACTTGATTTATCGCATCCAGAAGTTGCCAAGGGGGAAACCAAAGGTGGTACACTCCAATCGTCTGGCGCACTATGAGGGAAATAATGACGCAGTCCCGGATCGGAAAGATGAGGCTGAGGTGACTATCAATACCGTAAGGCCTGAAGATGATCAACCAACCTTTAGAGAATTTATGGCTGCGCTCTCTGGAACTAGAAAAGCGCGATTCGGAGTCACGACTGAGATGCAACAAGATCTCTTCCGGGTCCCTGGTAATTATTCCATTGCCCACTGTGTCTCCGCGGATCTCCGTATGTCCAGGGGGATCGCAGTAGTGTTTAGAAATAAATTTGGACGGCTGAATGAACTTCGAGAACAAAATCCCTCTGTTGGTAAATCCTTACGCTTGCCTGATCATGACCGATCCATTTACTACTTGGTAACCAAGCAGTTTTACTACCAGAAACCGAGTTACGCCGACTTGTGGAGGGCACTATGGAATTTGAGGATCGAGTTGCTTACCAGGGGAATTAACAAATTGGCAGTTCCCAAACTCGGCTGTGGGCGGGACCAGCTGGATTGGAGAATCGTTAGAAACATGCTGGAAGTTGTCTTTAGAGGTACGGACGTCAAGATCTTCGTCTGCAATTTTGACCCACAACCCGCATTAAGGCCAACGAAGAGTGTAGACTGTTATTTCTACCGTAATGGAACGTGTAGTCGAGGAGAAGACTGTCGATATTGTCATGACCCATTCTACAGGAACCAGAGCATAAAACCTGTTCTGGGACAGAACAGACTTGAAGAGGGGGGCAGTGTAACAAGAGAGAAAAGGAACGAACCTCTTTTCGAGCGACAGGTGGTGTGTTCTGCCGCCTTCGAGAGAATGACGCATCGTACAAGCATGTAAATCAGACGTGGTTTATTCTGGTGTATTCTAGAAATACATGGTATGTTCGGGCGATTTCTGGAACGTTTATAGGATGGTATAAAGTCGACGTCGCGGAGAAAAGGAGCAGTCAACAGCAAGTCATTAACTGTGTATTATAAAATAAATAGTGAATATAAATGTTGTATTAGAAATTCATAGTCTGTAAATAATGGTTTATAATCATAGCGTTAATTTATAAGTGTATTCATTAGTGTATAGAAATAAATATTTGTTTGTGAATAGACGATTTAAACAGCACTTGTCTTATTATTTTGGAAAGAACGTTACAGTATGAACTTTGATCGGTTCCCTTCCATTAAAAAGTGTATTTATTTCAACAAAACTTTTCCCCAGTCTTTTTCAACCCAACTGGCATACTATCCAGCCTTTTTCCGTCATAGAAGCCGTGAGAAGTTGTTTCTTCTTCAGTTGAACGACTTTTCTTTACATCTAAGAGTCGTCTGAACTGAGGAGTCATGAATTATCACTTCAGCCTTTTCTAAGTCTTATTAAAGATCATAACTTGATTTTTTCTGGAGTTGAGTTTGCTATTTCGTAAAAGGAATTATCCGGAGAAGTTGCCTTCGATCGATCCATTCTCATCTTATTTTACGATACAGTTTTATTTACAGACACACAGAACACTCATTGTCATCGATGTGTGCTCACTAAGTGTGATGAGTTTTTCCCTTTTCCTCGGCGTGATATCCATGACGTCAGACAACCACGAAAAAACAATAAATATGAATATTTCTTCTCAAAGCAACAAAAACACATGAACATGACTCAGAATAATCTGTAGTATAACTTATATTGCTACTGATGAGATGCTGAATAAAAAGTTATGTAATTTTCGTTGAAACAATTGCCAGATTTAGCATAGTGTTGTCATCATAAGAAATATTACAAATTTGCTGTACTGACATTATCTTGCACAGTACTGTATAGGGGCTCCATCCAGCATCGTCTGCCTATGACTTTAAACTGGGTTTTGATTAAATAAGGAGCCCGTATTTGAAGCCAGCTCACCGGGCGATTATTGACCCTCTTGTGATCCGTCTACTATAATTCTAGTTCCGTCATTGCACTGGAATTTTCCTGTCTGCTGTACGCTTCTAGTCTTTGATGTTGGTTGAGCTCTGCCTCCGTTTTATTAGATCCATTCTGTAAGGTTCAGTACGTGGTTTCGATTTTGTACTGTCTTGACTTTAACTGATGTTACAGAGATATGTAGAGGTTGTTACGCAGCTATTCTCAAAAGTCATCAAAGACGATCTAAACTGTTGCGGCAACTTAAAAACAATCACGTCGACCGGAAACGGCGAAAGTCTTCGTCTAAATATAGAATTTTAACATAATATTTAAAGAGAGAGATATCTTGGATGTATACATATATCCTCAAGTATTGAGTACGCTATCATTTAATTTTTAAGTTATACATAATGCAAAAGTAAGTGTTTTTTTTTTCAATTTTGCAGATAATCATTGTGCATTAAAATTTTGTATTATTATTGATCTAGAAAATCTACTGCTAAATACAATTTTCTTGATAAAATGACAATAAAATGGATAAGTTTTTTGATTTTATTATGCAAGTATTTGTATTATTATAGAAGGAATATTGCCGTGATTTTTTTGACGGTTTTGATGATTTTTGGTTACCCGATTTTAGTTCGATCAATATTGGTTTTTATATACAGGGTGGGATTAAAGTATGGAATATTTAAAAAAAGCTAACTCAGCTGGTTTTTTTTAAAACGCTGAAACACGTCGATTTTGTTTTTTAAAAATACACATTAATATGTGCGATTCGATTCACCTTCCGACTTTCGTTTGTTTCTAAGTTGTGACGTCATCACAAAAAATTTAAATGACAAGATAGATTTTTAGTAGTGGAATCCGATAGCGATTTCTCTTCCCTTTATGATCATGCAAATAAATCATAAGGTTGCATAACAAAAACTCTGAGAAAAATCGATCTGAACATTTAATGTTATTGGTATGATGGTATCAATATATCAATATATCAGATCGATTTTTCTCAGAATTTTTGTTATGCAGCCTTATGATTTATTTGTGTGATCATAAAGGGAAGAGAAATCACTACCGGATTCCAATATAAAAAATCTATATTGTCATTTAAATTTTTTTGTGATGACGTCATAACTTTGAAACAAATGGAAGTCGGAAGGTGAATCGCACATATTAATGTGTATTTTTAAAAAACAAAATCGACGTGTTTCAGCGTTTTAAAAAAAACCGGCTGAGTTAGCTTTTTTTTTAATATTCCATGCTTTAATCACACCCTGTATATGTTTTTATTATTTAATATATGTTTTTTGTTGTTGGCTTTTTTAATTAGCTTCTCACTTTACAATAATATTCAACTGGTTTTAGAAAATGTAAAAAAATTAAATTAGTAGAGTTTGATAAATTCTAAACTTTAAAGTTTTCTAATTCAAAGCTAATTTGTACGCTCATTTCGAATTTATAAGGCACTTGTTGGAAAGAAATCAGCATAAAATTTACTTGGTACTAATCCAACGTATAAAACCCTTTATTGGCAAAGCCCAACACGCTGAAAAATAATAAAAGAAATTGCCTGATTTACAAAAAACCTTTAAACAGAAGGAAATCTTTTATATCAACTTGTTGAATTTCTGTCTGCATTTATGAATAAAACGTGAGCTTCTAGGTTATTTTCATCATATATGTAGACGCGTACGTATTTCATTCAGATTTCTTATTTCCTGTGGGAGAATGGAAGTTGTGAATTGAACACAATACAAATGTTGTATTTCAACTTGTTCAATGTTACAACAATGCGATGCAATGTAAGCAAAAGAGAGTTAAAACTTAACCTCAATATTTGCAATTGTTTCTTGATTTAATTAGTATTCTTTGTAGCTAAAAAACGAAATTTAAAAGAGATATTAAAATACAAAATTCTTTCAAGATTATAAATCTTGGATTTTTAAATTTCATTTGTATGGGTTTATGAAAACGGACAATATATCATTTTCTCTCAATTGTTGACTTTTATAAATTACCTGTTTTAGTATAAAAGCTATGTGACAAATGAGAATATATTTACGTTGCTCAAGTCCAACACAATTTTATATAAAATTTGTCATATAAAAATAAAATAGGTTTATCCCATGTCGATTTTTCAATGAGACGAAGTTTCCCTCATTGTTTACAGTGTTGTAGACTGTTGACGTAGCTACTATGCTGTCACCTTTTCCGATGATATTTCAATAATATTGTCGCTTGGATTTGGTGCTCTGTTATGTGAAAACAATATTTTAAGGGAGAAATATGAATTTAAGGAAATTTAGTCTTGTTAATCTTTAAACTTCAAACATATCACGTTTGTAAATACGAAAAATTCTTGTATGTATTAAATATTATTTATTTTCAATTTATTATTATTATTACTTTTAAGAGGCACATTATAGCAAATTTGGCAAAACATCACAAATTGATTTCGGTAAAATTATCAAACCCAATACAACATGAAAGAACTTAAGAAAACAAAACTAGGCGTGTATTGGATGAACATTTGGCCAGAAAGCAAAAACAATAAAAAGCCAAAAAAAAAGAAAAAATAACAGCAACTGCAATTGAAAGTAAATGCAATAAAATGCATCATGTGGAAGAAATACTAGAATCAAGTTTTGGTATACTGATGTCATCGAAACATTGTATAAAGCGCAATTTAATTTAAAAACTCGAAAGCAGTTCGTCTTGTAGGATCATTGAAGAACCTCTTGCAGAATAATAATGTTTATGGTTTTTCTTTCTTTTATATTGTTCTTCAACTAAATATAATAATATTGTTAGATTTCTTGTATATTAATTATATACATATTTTTACTTTTGTATGATCATTTTAGTCTAAATCTTGTTTTTCATTGAAATTAAAAATTTGATTTTAAACGAAAATTTAATTATGTTGAAATAAGTTCGCTTAAAACCAAAAATATTTTATTATTATATTCTTAGTCGTCTTCATCTTGGATCGTGCCTAAGAGAATTAACTCTTTAGGCGAGAACAAATGGAGAGTCGTGGTCGATTGTAGAAAGCTAAACAAAGTTATAATTGTAGATGCTTATTCCTTGCCCTAGAAACCAAAATAATGTCATTCAAATATATTTTCGTCGATCAAAGGACCAAAACTGTTGTCCACAAGGCGCTTTTGAGTGGGCGGTACGTTCGCATTTCTAAAAGGCGTGCCGGTATATTCGTTGGTTTAGTAAACGCTGTCTATTCACAAGAATCAGGATGAAGTGGTATTTAATAAAATTTAACCTTAAACAAAATGGATTGTAAGTAATGTAAAGTAATTTATTTGGAATGGTGGATATATATGGTAACGGGTAGGCATCTTTCTTTGTAGTTATGTTTAATTTTCTACCTTCAAAACATAAGCTATTACCATTATTTTTTTCTATACGAAAACTATCGGAGAACTTTAAGGTGTAGATTATTTCCGAACAATTCCCAGTTTGAGAATTTTATCAAGTTCTCTAATGCATGTTCGTGCACGGCAGACGATAATTGAAAGTTACTACTTACAGCTACCGTAAAACTATCTCTAGCAAAGTCTGCTGCAAGTTAACTGCTTGCTTTACCTTATTTTATTTTCTATCGGGAGATTATCTGCCACATTGTACTATGATTCTGGAGCTCAAAAAACTTTGTTCTTTTTTGATGGCAAGATTCGAAAGATAGGGCATGTTTTAATAACAAAGCAATTGGCGTTCCAAACGGATACTGTAAATCTAAGGTCCAACATGATATCATTTTGGTGCTCAGGTCAGTCAGGAGATTCATCATTTGGATTGTCGTTTTCTCTAGAGTTTTTGTTTGACTTGTGTTTGGCCACAGAATGAGCTTGCTGGTCGTACATCGTCGTATTCTCTCTTGCGTTTTGTGTGAAGTCGGTTGGTAAATGAACCTATTTCAGTGATATGTTAACTGGTGACTTCGTAGAGCGACTTTTTGCTTTGTAACTCCTTGTATACGCTAAGTATTTATAATTGGCATAATGGCTTTTGTTGCAATTGACACACTTTACTTAATGATTATGTTCCTTGCAGAAGCACTGTTGTTATCTGCACATTTTATAAACGCGGAATATGATAACAGTAGTGTGTGAAATTCCGGTGACACTTAAGATATTTCGGTACTTGCGTTTAGGATATTGGGGTTTTATGGCCGAAACATAATAAATCGTAATAATTACGATCGTACAACATATTTTGGGATATCGAAGTATAATAGAAAAATCATATTACCCGTAGATATTTAAGATAATAAAGGTACATGCATAATAATAAAAAGGTATACAAGTAAAATACTAAAAAGTACCCATTATGTAATTAATTTGTATTAGTATTCAATCATGAATTCGACAAGACAAAAATACAACTACAAAAGCTAAAGGAATATGACTTTAAAATATTGTACTCGTATATTGTTCCATATTTCTTTTAAAGAAATTAAGGTATAACGATTTTAAGGTTATAGTACGTACTACATTACCCATAAAGTGTAAGAATATCAGGTAATGACTTAGAAAATTTATTTGCTTTTCCGATATTGATTATTCCATTGTCATGCGGCCTTATCAGTCTAAACACTCACAGTCGACAGGTAACGAGTTGTAATAACGTTATGATTAGTCCAGAAACTGAAACCTAAGAATTGTAAATTGTGCTGCTGTTGTGTCGCTATTTTTTAAAAGAAACAACACTTGCAGTTTTAAAATTTATAAAAGATGCATCAAAAACAGAACGTTACAATAAGTTAAACATCGCTATCTTGTTAGGAAATTTGTTAAAGTTAAGTGTTACATAAATGTACTTACTGACTGGCATGGCAATTCCGTATCCTTTAACGTCAAGCCACGGTCCAACCTGGACAAGGTCGCAATGTTTGCTCATTTCATATTCCATACTAGAACTTTCCATAAAAAAAGCGTACATGCCTTTACTTTGTCTAACCCTTTTTACTCCTTCTGCATTTCCTTTCTCAAACCCGCTCGGGCTCGCTTGTTGCATAAAAGACCACATTCTCTCGTAGAGCGGAAATTTCGATTCTTTAAAGAACGTTTCCGTCGAACCACCTAGTAACATGCCATATTTAATTTTAGACTGTCTCGCAAGATCTTCTGCATTTTCAATTGTCGGTCCCATACGTTCCATCGTTAAGAACGCTGCCATATTTGCTGTGTAAGATGCCGTCATGATCAAACAAAAGAACCACCACATCCCTGTAACCATCCGTGTGGATATTCCCCTGGAAATAACAATCAACATTTATCTCATTAATTATATGCATATATTTATTAAAAGCCTATTGAAAATAAATTAAAAGTGTGCTTTGAAAAATAGAGTTAGCTAACAATTTTTAGTTTTAAAGTCACCACTAGAGAAAGTACTGCCATTGAACCGATTTAGTATTTGGACATGCTTTTAATAGCATATTTAGTACTAATTTATTCAGTAGTTGAGTATCTGTTTGGCATGATTTTTGTTTGGAGAAACTTAAATGGAATTTCCACACATGGGAACATGCAACATACCTCTTCTGTTTCCGTATGTGTATATTTTCTTTTATGCAGATTTTACTGATTCAATCAAACCTATAAAACAACCTTATACTACATTAAGGGAGTCGATATTACAAATATTAAAGTATTTGTGAGTCATCGAATTAGAATATTGGATTCAACCAGTGAAGTATAATATTTATTCTGCATTTTTGGTTCTTGGTAATAATTAATTGCAGCTTTGCATCAGACATCTTCGTAGCTGTTGTTTCTATTTCGACTAATCAACAAGGCCACGGAAAAAATCATTCAAAACATTCACACCGTTTGCCTTACATACGAGGGAAGCCTGATATATTCGTAGCCTCGCCCCCTTCCAATTGAATTGCAGGGTTGATTCGACATATAGTGACTACGCCTCCTTTTATAAGTATAAATACGGACAGGCATTGAAATACGATTGTGTACCAGGAAGACCTCTTTCCCCCCCCGAGTGGCGTCGTGCCGCGGGGGGTGTGGTTCTAAAAACGGCCGTTTTTTGTTTTCCTTGACCGCCGTCGCTGCCCCCTCGGGGGCGCCCGCCTTTGACCGTTGTCGTCTACTGCTTACCCAAACCTCAACCTACCCACCAACTTCAAACAACCGCAACATCCACGCGCCGCCACCACCATCAACACCAGGGACCAACAATCACCATCCAGGAGCCTACCATCATCACCTTTGCCTACCTCGCCCCGGCCTGTCACCCAGACGGAGGGCGCGAGCGATAGAGTGTAGCTCACCCAACCAATTAACCAAACCAGGCTGAAGAGGCATAATAAGCCTATAATAGCCACTGGCCTGCTTCGCAGGGCAGAAAACTACGTTGGGCATGATGATGATGAAATACGATTAGTTGCTAGCAAATAGTGAAGCGACAAACATCACTATGTCGACCGAATCAGCGCACATGACTCATGTCGAGCACCGCTCTGTTATTAAATACCTTGTAAAAAGCGGGAAAACACCAAAGATCATTTTTGAAGAAATGTCCAGCGTTTATGGTGAATCAAGTCAATATGCAGCTGTCAAAAAGTGGGCTCGTCTATTCCAGCAAAGACGAGAGTCGATAGAAGACGACATTAGACCTGGCCGGCCTGTAACGGTTCTCACTGATAAAAATGTTAAAAAAATAGTATGGAAAAATTGGTATTAGAAGACAGACGAATCAGGATATGGCAGACAGCTACGTCTCTAAGGACTAGTAAGGAACGAGTTGGTGAAATTTTACACAATCATTTATTTATGAAAAAAGTCAGTGCGCGGTGGGTGCCCAGAATGCTCACGCCTCTCGATAAGCAACGACGACTTCATCATGCGCAAGAATTTATAGACCTGGCAAAGGAAGATTTAGACGAAATTTGCTCCCGCATAGTGACCGTTGATGAAACTTGGATACTTTATTATGACCTTGAGTCAAAACAAGAGCCAAAACAATGGATACGAAGAGGAGAGAAGCCCCCAAAGAAGTTTAAAGTTGAGCAGTCAGTTGGAAAGGTTATGGTTTGGGACTGCGAGGGAGTTCTTTTAATCGATTACTTACCCAAAGGTACTACAATGAATGGCCCATATTATGTAGCTCTTTTTACACAAGTGCGCCAGGCTATCGCGGAAAAAAGACGTGGAAAGTTGATCAGAGGTATTCTGTTTCTCCAGGACAACGCACCGGTTCACACCGCCCATGTTTCCAGGCAGGCCTTAAACACAACTGGTTTTACAGAACTAAATCATCCACCGTATAGTCCGGGCGTGGCCCCCAGTAACTGTTTTTTATTCTCTATCTTGAAGAAAGATCTACAGGGTAAAAGATTTGATGATGATAACGAGTTGAAGTCAGCTGTTAACGATCATTTTACAGGGAAAGAAAAAGATTATTTTTTTAATGGTATAAAAAAGTTGTATTCACGTTGTGAAAAATGCGTTAGTCTAGGTGGGTACTATATTGAAAAATAAAGCTATTTTTAATTTTAATTTATTTAAATCTACGAATTTATCAGCCTTCCCTCGTACGTTGCTAATAACCAAACGCCAAAAGCAGCCATTTTGAATATTCTTAAAAACGCCCGCGAAATAAAAAACATCCAATCAAACAAGGAAGCACTTGTAACTTGTTTTGGGGATTCCATGGCATCGAAATGTTTTTGTTATTATCGATAAACTGAAAGTTTTTATTAATAACGTAAATTATTTATTTTCAATCATATTAGGAAGTTTCACAACCTGTTTTATTAATTGCGTATTCTTCATATTCATAAAGTGGTATCTTTTCAATGTAATGACACTTTACTGGTTAGCTATATTTATTATTTGATTAATAAATGTTTTTTAAAACAACATCTTGTTATTATGCAAGTAAAACATTAGGTATCTTAAAAAGTAAATCTAACAAATTAATTTCCAGTTTTTAATCGTTAGTGCATCTTTAAATACTAGCATGTAACTTAAATTAAAGAAGTTCAATTTCAAACGTTATCTAAATATATTTTTGAATGTATAAAACTTAATTATTTGTAATTTATATACGTTATGTTAACATTTTATTCTTTTTTTTTTAACGGTGAGTTTGAGTTTAAAATATAAAAATGTATTATTTTTGTTTTAAATGGACAATAATAACAACCTAATATAAAATAGACTCAAATAGACCTAATATAAAAAGACTCATAAGAATGGAAATCTATGGTGTCAAGAATTATTATAAAATATACCTGTTGTGATTGGATGTTTTCAAATTTTGCAAATATTATTCAAAAATCTCCTTTCAAGATTGCCTGTCATATAATACCCTAAACTAATTACAAGTAGATTTGTAAACTTGGAAATTTTATAATAAATGTTTTTAGATTTCGCGGATGTATGACGCTATTATTAGCGTGTGTAATTAATAAAAAACACGATGACTCATAGGAATAGAATTCTGTTTCAAAAATGATGGTAAAGTATACCCGTTATGATTGGTTCTTTTTAAATTCCGTGGTCATTATTGAAAAATATTTAAGATGGCCGCATACTCACTGACTTGTTTACTTCATACATCTTCATGCCATGATATTCCTAGAAAAAACCAATTATACTGTCAAAACAAATTAAAAACATACCTGCAAGGTATAAAGCAGATAGAGCAGCCGGGGCTTTATTCTAGTAAAGTTTACTATCCGTTCAGGATGAATTATTCTCCATTTTCAATAAATTCCGTCAAACCTAACATAGGTATAAATAATGGCTGAATTTGACAAAATATATCCTGAAGTTAGAATATCAGAAGAATTCTCTCAGTGTTGTGAGACGACAAGATCCCAAATATAGAATATTTCATTGTCAATTACTAACCGTAACGTATGGGATATCCCCCTGCCTACCATTTAGCGACCCGAGCCTTACAGTAAATGACTTTTGAAAATCACAAAATCGATATTATTCTAAATGATTTTTCTGTTGACGATTTCATAACGTCCGATGGCAATATAAATGAAGGCGTACCCATCAGAACTGAATTTTGGTGCTAAAACATCTTTATACTGAGAACATTTTTGTGTTAAAGAAAGCCAAATAAATAACAATTTCGTAGCTCTTGCTTCATTTTACATGGTTTAAAATGAGGACTGTCTTACTACAGAGTAAAATCGAATATTTTGGGATTTTTAAAAAAATAGGCGGAAAATGAATTAATTTAGTCTGTAAAATTATAATAGAAAGGTGTTTATAGAAATGACTTAATAAGTAAAATAAGATTTTTTTAAAATCCTATTATAAATGCAAATCCGTATAGAAAAACTTTCACACTGACTGGGGATCGAGCACAGGTATCCCGCTCTGCGGGCAGACACTCTAGCCAAGTGAGCTACCAAAGCAACCTACAATAAGAAGACAACTTTTCTATACGAATGGGATAATTACAACATATAGTCAAACGTAATAGATTTAATTTAAACGTATCACTAAAGACAGATCAAGAGATTGATGAAGTAGTGGGCTGCAAGGAGTGCTACTCCAGATAATCCAGATAATTTCTGGATATTGTCCTGAGTACATAAGAATTAAGACATACGAAAAAGAAGATTGCGTAAACGTTGGCAAATCACCCAAGCGCCTAGTGACAAAACCAAAATTAACCGAGCGGTTAGACAATTGAAAAAAATGCAACATAAAACCAGGATATAGACATTTTTCTGGAAAACTTAACAGTTATAGAAAAAACGGATTATTTACTGTGGAAAGTATCACAAAATGTTAAAAGCCAACAAAAAGTTGACCCAGCTATAAGAAAAACTGATGTAAACTGTTTAAGGAATAACCAAGATTAAACTAGTGCATTTGCTGATTATCTAGGCAGTGTATTTAAATACACATATCCAAGTGAAATTGTGACAGAAGAAGTTGAATCTATTACTCAGTTCATAGATTCGCGTATCAGGTGGACTTATCTATCAAAAACTTCAAAACATTCGAAACTAATCTGTAATCAAAATCCCCAACCACAGGAAAGCCTCAGGTTTCAGCCTGATAACAGGCAAGATACTGACGGAATTACTGCGTGAAGGTCAAAAAATGTTAAACACAATCTTCAGTGCCATTCTAAGAATGGAACATTTTCCATCACAGTGGAAAGTCGGTCAGATAATAGTTATTTGAAAGCCAAGTTAAACAGCATCTTACCAGTCAATCAGTCTGTAACTGTAACATGCTGTCTATAACTTCTAAGGAGTTTGAAGAGCTTTTCTTAGATCGAATGGGACCGATTATTGAAGCGAGAAGTATCATAGCAAGTTATCAATTTGGACGTCAACTCGCAACCACAGAACAAGTCAGCCGTATACTTAGTTAGCAACAAAAATAAAAGATGAACTGAAAACACAAAAGGTATTGTTCGGTCGCCTTTCTTATATCACACAAGCGTTTGGTAAAATCTGGCGCGATGGCCTAAACTATAAAATCAAGTCCAACCTACCCCATACATTCTGTAAAGTATTAAGGTTTTACTTAACAAACAAGGTACTTCTTTGTAAAGTATGGAGATGCTCACAGTCCTCTAACTCCAAACCAATCAGGCGTCCCACAAGGTAGCGTTCTTGGACCCATCCTGTACCTTAATATATACAGCAGACCTTTTACCCGGAAGTTGAAACTTTTCCCGACAATACTGACACTTTCACCAAAATCCAAATGTAGCCTCTCGTTTTCTGTTTTTTTTTCTTAGTAAACTTCAAAATGAAGTACCTATCTAAATGGGCCTACACATACAAAGTTTTTCAGTGCTTGATTTGGTTTGTAACACAAACATTGTTTGACTGACTGATTAATGGCAACGACAAATTTCTTAGCAAAGACAGACATGTCTCTGTGGTGGTAATTGTGCCAAACTCTGTCGATAAAGACTTTTAAATGACATATAATGGCAAAGGATCTTGGTTGGTGTCACAAAGCTTAGTTAAATTCTGATTAACTTAATTGTCATTATTTTCGAAATTCAGAAATTTCATTGGCTGGGATTTAAGAGACCTGGGATTTTATGTAATTATATTTTTAAATTTCAAACTTAATCACAATTAAGTTAATCAGAACTTAATCAAGCTTTTCAAAACCGGCCATTAGTCTCTTGTCATCACTGAAGCAATTACATACACTTTGGTGGATTTTGCCCAGTACATTTTAACTCGAGGTAATTTTAGTAATGACATCAAAATTACTATACCAAAAAATTGTTTTGTTTCTTACACTGTCAAATTCAAAGCATTGTTCTGCATTAGTATGCATTTCACATTTTATAGTTTCACAGCTGATTTTCTTCTAGTCTAAACTTTTCGTTCAAATAACCAATGCTATCTTCGGAGTCTTTCCAGCAGAATGTTTCCAGATCAGAAGTTACCGCTTTTAGCAATTGCTATAACTTAATTATTATCTTCGCCAGGCTTTTAAATATATTTTCGCTAAAAAATAGCTAAAAGAATATAAATATGATCTTCCAGATCTTTTAAAGATTCATTCTATCGGACAGAACAAAGTAGGGTTAGTAAATACACATCAAGTAACCTTCTCAACAGTCTGAGTCACAATTATTTAAATACAGCATTGGTTACTTATTTATAGTTTGCTTGAGATCATTAAAAATCAGTACTTACTGTCAGCAATGGCATTTTCGTCGCCATGGTAACGCTGATGAATAACTAATCTGTAAATGTATTAATTAAGCTACTAACTACTAGATGGCGCTGCCATAAGCTCCATTGAGATGGACCATCGGTTCTATCTGCTATATTTTCAGTAATAAAATTTTAAAAAATTATAAACTGTGTTTCCATTTGAATAGACGCTGGGTTTCAGGCTCTGAGGAGGATATAATTTTTGAGATTTTCGTACCTCAGTTATACAGATTCGGATTATACAGATTCTGAGTTTGACAAACTCATTGTAAGACTTATTTCTAAAGTTTTTTTCTTTGTCAGTTTAGATTTTCAAAATCCTCAGATTGAAGATGATTTTATAATCACAAACATCTACAAGTTGACAGCAAAATGTCTTCGGTCATCCATACTGCATTTGGTGATACAGAGTGGACCGCAATCTTGATAATTAAACAATTATCATTTATTCTTGGGGTTTTAATTAAATTTATTGTACATTACACACGCTATACTTTATTCCCAGTATAAAAAATGTGGAAAATAACAAATTGAATAATCTTAAGGAAAAGGATACTTTCAGTCGCAAATCGTAAACGTTTACGACTGCACAAGTGGCGAGAAATATGTAAAGTAAGGTAAATATTGTTCCCCTGTAAACACTTGTCCTACAACGAAGCTTTTGTTCGAAAATTGCCAGGGTAGAAAAGCGGCGTTTGCTTGAGGATGGCTTCAGATAATTTGACATTGCTATGAACTTGATATTATTATTCAGGTTCTCTCTGTTATTTTATAAAAAAAGTAGATTTAATGATGGGAAAATTTTAAAAATCATCATCAACACAAACGAAACAGAAAAATCAAATTAACGTTTTTTTTGCTTGTTAAGAAAATATTTTAGAGTAAAATTATTACGTTCCTTGTCTGTCATCAAGATTGAGGTTTTCAGACTTGCCCTTTTAAAACCATCCTGTCCACGTAAAATACATTTAAAACTGTCAAATTTGTTAAGGAACATCAATATTAACGAGCGGTAATGACACGGGTACTTCTCTTAGTTTTTGTCGGCACCGACATCAAAGCCTCTCGTTCCGGGAAACGCGTGCCAAGTAGGCATGGCATGTGCCGAACTCGTAACTCCGGCACTCGGTGGTCATAGTTTATGACATTCTGACCGTTGTCCGCCATACTACGGGGCTAATATCAAAGACACCGCGTGCGATCCTCGTTATGTCACGTAATGGCTCTGCGGAATTAAACGTTCCCGTTTGATGACCAATTTAATTTTACATTTCAGATCTACTATACAAATAGGGGCCCCTCGTAAAAATTTGATATATGAACTTTTTGACATGGCAAATTAATTTAGGCGGTCTATGGTCGTCAATAACAATTTTACTTTTTTTTTAATAATCGATCCTATTCTTTTCGAAGAAATATTTAAAGATGAGTAATTCGCCTTTGAGGGTTTCATGGTGAATTCCATTGAATATTACGTAAACATTTATTTTTTTCTAAATAAATCGTTCGGGTATAATTATAAAAATATTTTTAATAATAATAACAAAAATGAGAATCACACCAGCTGACACTCTGAAAACAGCAAATGGAAGCTAAAAGCCTAAAAATTTAAGATTGAATGCCAAGAATAAACTAAATAAGCGAAAATTTCGAGTTTCTTAAAAACAACCTTTTAAGTTATTATTTGGGATTATATTGGGAATTGTGTTTTCAGGTTAAAAAGGAATTTTCGTTTACTTTACATTTTTTTCCTGGAGTTTGTTTTGATTGTGTTATCCTGTGAAGGGATAATCAATTTTAAAAAGTTGTTTTCGTTCTTTACGGAGTATCGGAATTTTATTCTTTCAAGCAACTTAAAATATAGTAGTTATTATGGTGTATTATTTATAAAAAATATTTTTAATATAGATTTTTCATTACGTATCTTACGACCTGGTCTTTACGTACGAATTAAAGATAGATGATCTTCGCCCCTGCAAGTTATATGACTTATTTTACAGACCTTTATACATATACGTCCATATTATACTAACTTATCCTTTTTGGAATCTTTACGCAGGTTTTTCCATAAAGAATCTTGTAGGATAGTTTTTAATCCCTTATCTTTAAATTTTATTATTTACTGTTATAATTACTGTTATTAAATCAACTACTGTTTTTTTGTGTTGAATAAAAACAGTATGAATTCGAATTCGACCCTTACTATGCTTTAAAAATAAATAAGGGCATTGAGTCTGATGTCTTGCTATAATAATAACAATTATATACGGGCAAATCTCCAACCTGAATCCCAAGAAGGCAACCAGAAAAGTTGCCCACTCCCCCAAACAAAACTTAAAATATATTTTTGTTCACAAATAGAAATAAAAATTAAAATAAATTATGGGCGACCGTCTATACGATAGCCCCTCAACTTTAGAATTTTTTATTTTTATACTATCAACTAACTATCGTTAGCCCACGTTTGCCCACCAATTAAATTTGTTTGCCTACTCTTAACCTAAAAGTTATGACAAATAAATTTCGACCGGTGTAAAGTTAGCAACTAATAGGTGACACCTAACTTCAGGAGAGTACCCGAATAGGCCCATTGGTGTAGGATTTAAAGAAATATTAAATAGGAGCATTTAATAAATAATTAAGACATGCAGGCGTCGTCTGTGCAACGTGTCGTGTGTCTGGACAACGTAAGGTAACACACAATTTGCCCAAAAGGCAACCACTTAAAAGCCGTCTGAGGATAGCTGTCATCATCCCTCTAAATAAAAGTAACAAACCCGTTGCCAAAAAGTCAACTTTTTAGAAGACAGCCAAGAGTAGCCGCCATGAAGTCCCTGAATAAATAATAAAATTAAATATGATGACGTCATTCTTTCCTATTGAATATCGGTGTGCATGATAAGATAACAAACCAGTTAATAAATACAAAATGATAAATACAAAAATAGATAATTTTTAATAATAATAAGTAGGTAATACCTATTTTTTGGATTTACCTTAGCGACGTTAGTTTTGTAGTCAACGCCGTGTAAGAATAGCTGTCAGCAACAACTAAGAAGTTGACTTTTGGGCAACTGGTTTGTTACTTTATCATGTATTCGCACATCGAATTAAACTGAATAGAATGACGCCTTAACATTTAAATTATTTTCTATAATTTAGGGGGTTGACGGCGGCTACCCTCAGACAACTTCAAAGGGGTTGCCCTTTGGGCAAATGGTGTGTTACCTCATGTTGTCCAGATACCGATTTTTAATTGAAAAGATCGACGCCTTCATGTTTTAATTGTTATTAAATGCTCCTGTTTAATATTTGCTTGAAACTTCAGCCTTTGGACTTTCGGATACTATCGGGAAGTTGGCTGCTACCTTTTAGTTGCCAATCTGACACCCTTTAGATTTCAGAGGATCAACTTCACGCTATTTCCTTAAGTTTTGAATTTTTGAATTTTTATATAATCAATCGGTTACGCACATTTGTCCACTAATTCAATTCGTTTAACTAACCTTAAATTCAAAAGTGATGAAAAAATGAATTCCGGAAAATAATATACAGTATTGGAAAAACTTCGTCTAGCTCTAGGGATTAGATTTTCATGTGTGAGCAAAGGAAAAATAGCGAACAGCAATACATCTGAGAAAGATAATTAATATAATGCACACTAAATACATATATAGTAACTTTCTTGTAAGGTTGGTGCTATTATTAAGAATTTTTGAAATAAAATTTTGACATTTTGTCATTTTGACGCAGCAACCTAAATTGATTATTTTATTAATTTTACTTTTTAAAATAATTGTCCATTTTGTTTAAAGAATAAAATATTTTTAATACCGCAGCTGAATTATCAGCTATTTATCTTTAGTAACGAAACGTATTTACAAGTATTGTTGAAATTACAAAGTTTCAGGTTTTGTGTCAAAATGAGAAACGTTAATTATATGTAAAAAATCTTAGCTGTAGCACTAACCTTACAAAAATGTTACTATATTTTAAGACTTGGCAAGCATGCCATAATATCTATCTTTTTCAGATGTATTGTTTTTCGCTATTTTTCTTATGCTCACACATGAAAATCTAATCCCTAGACGAAGGTTTATCCAAAACTGTACACCTTAAGCCTGATAAATATGTATTTTTATTTGTCATAACTTCAAATCAATTGCTAGGTAAAAGTAAAATCCCGAGATAAAATTAAAAATTAATATCCGGGAGAAATCCAGGGTATTAATTTTACATAGGATTAAGTACATCGGAATATAGGAACCTACTAAAATATCAAAAGGCACTTTAAGTGGTCAATGAAAAGCACTCTCATACAATCTTTTCTATTTATTTGTCTCTTTTATCGCAAAACCTATCCTGATTAGTGTTAATTGTTTATGGGTAACTTTTAAAATTTATTCATAGCTTTTACAAAAGATATTCTTCCTAAATATGATGTTTCAGTCGAGCTCTATGACTCAGTAATAGTTTATTTGAAGTCTATAATAATAATAATAATAAATCTTTAATAGCAATCACAGCTATACATAAAAAAGTCTCAAAATAAACAAAGTTTTAAATACATTCATCCCTGTAAACCTCTGCGCTAATTACTAGAAAGAATACTTGGTATTGCCCCTACAACTTTTATTAGTTGTGGTTTATTGAATAGTCGTAAATATATCTCTATACAGTATCTGGCCATATTATTAGGGACATCCAATAATTTGGATGTTAAAAGTTTTATATTGTTAACACCAGGAAAAAAATTTTGAGAAATATTTCACGTATGTTTTATTAACCCTTCTTGTATTAACAAGCAATTCAATAAAATAATTTTAAGTAATAAACTGGTATAAATGGCGAATTTGCTGAACATGCCAATAGCTGAAGAGGGTAATGTTTTAGAGGATACTGACCAAAATTATAAGTAGATATTTTACTATTTCTGTGGAAAAGAGTTTCTTGGAAACGTTTCTACGATTATTTTCTACAGAAATACCTTCTTTATTAACTTCTTCAGTACCCGCTAAGAATTGCATCCTTTAGTTATCAGCATATTCAGCAAATTCGCCATTTATACCAGTTTATTATATAGAATTATTTTATTGTTGTATTTGTTAATACAACAAGCGTTAATAATCACACGTAAAACATTTCCCAAAATCTGTTATTATTGGTATTAACAATACATAACTTTTAACATTAACATTATTCGATGTCCCTATTAATATGGCCAAATACTGTACATAAAACGGCATAATATCATAGACGAAATATCTAGTAACAAGATATGCAAGCGCATTTAAATACGGCCTTTACCGGTATCTTAAATTTTGATTGAATGCATTGTTTCGCTCCAGTAACCATATATGTTTTGGAGGAGGGACCTACATAGACCGAGTCTATAAAAGGACAAATATACTGACAAACGAATTTACCACTCCTACCAGACCCATCTATTGTCCTAGTCTGGTCAATCTCGTGTCTAACTGTGCAGTCGGTTTGGGGGCGGGACTTATAAAGGCCGATTCAATTTACGCGATGTAGAGGTCAATTTACCAAACCCTAATATGACGCCACACCCACAGATCCAGTTATTGCATCCCTCTGGTATGGACCTGAATCCCTTTGGCCAATCTGAGTTCAACCATACAGGTGATTTTGTAGGTGGTGCCGAATCACTGTTTCCGGTTATCTACAAGAAAACCCTCTCAAAATGGAATGGACAATTCCATAATGGATAATTTGGAATAACAGTGTTCTGTCGAGTCTGAAATGATGCGGTATTTAAAAATTTATGTATATCAAAGGTAAGTCAAGAAGAATAATTCAACACGTACACATATCTGAGGCCAATTGTCAAGCGATATGGAACCTTTTAAGCAAAAACTAACCAAATTAAAGATTGCTGCTTGCCAAACTCCTTGACAAGATATTGGACAATCCAATCCTTCAACGTCTAACTGCTAACAGCATTAAGATTATCCACGACACCAACGAAGATGTAAAAGTAATATAAAATATAACAATTAAATGGCATGATGGGAAGCCATAATGTGTCATTTCATAACCACGAAATGTATGAATAATTTATCAAGTCGCCGTACAACATCCATGTATTTTAAGACATTATGGCATTCTATACAAGATATAAATCCTTGGAATTAATGTCCCCCACCACTGGAAACCAACCAAAGTACGCTTCTATCCAATGCAAATATCGTAAAGAACTCCATTCTATTTCTAAACTCAATCTATTACAATTGGACAGCGAGAAATTCTGGCACATGAGAAGAAGCTTATTCATTTAACTCACAATTTTAATGAAGTATGTTTAAGTAAGCATTGATACACACCCTTTTCATAAAAAACGATCAAAAGAATGAACATACAAACCGTTTACTACCTCATCAAAACCATTTCAAACAAGAAGTCACATCGGAAGACAAGCAAACGATGACACCTAAAACACTTCCTATCGTAGTAAGTAAAAGATCTTAAGCATCTTTTATCACCGAAAAACCCAAGTTGCCGGCTCAGTGGCAGCATCAATTGGACGCCCGGGAAATGATAATTACAAAATGTCCAAAAATAAAGTAATGCTTTATATCAAACCTCGATTTTCCAATGGATTGTTAATGTTTACTAAAACATTGGTTCTTCCCAAACCGACAACATCCCGATCAACGAAACGATTACACAATGTTACAATTGTCTAATACTCGATTAATCTTACTACAGAGCTGGTCTAGTCTACATTATTATCAGCACAGAAGAGGATAGCTAACAAGGGGTAGGTCTCAAGACCAGGAAGTTTTCTAGAGAACAAGTAGAAGGAAGAAGTTGTCAAGAAGAAGAGACTTAGCTTAGAAGCGCTTAGACACCAAGACATCTCCGACCCATGAATAAACCAAAAATTTCTGAGCAGCAGACTGAATCATTTAGAGATGTTGTTCAAGGAATAAGAATAGAGGGTATTAAGAGAAACATCCTGAACATAGAACAGTAACAAACGGAACTGATTGCAGAGAAGCTGGCGGTCGCACTGGATGTTACTTCAACTGATAGTGCCAACTCCCTTCAATTTATAAAACGGACATTTAGTGGACGGATAATTTGGATAACATGCGCAAGTAAAGCAACCAAAACCTGACTCGACAACCTGGGAAACTTGTAGTAAAGGATAACCTCGCAGCAGTGGAGTCGAAGGACTTGTCCAAGTGACCCAAGATACTCGTTCACATTCCTGATCCCAATGCCGAAGTAAAAGTCGTAAACACTAGAGTTCAACGACAAGAATCGTTAATAGCCTAGTAGAGTACTCATTACAAGGCGTTTTACAGACTGGGGAAAATATATTTCAAAATAACCAACGCTGATAGAATTAAGGGTGCAACAGGCAAATCTTCAGCACAGTACGTCGGAATCAGCTGCTCTTACTGCTGCTGTGAGGAACTTTAAAGTAGCACTCATACACGAACCAAGAAGTGTTTCTTGTTAGAGATAAGATGGAGATGTATGGCGTTAGTAAAAATAAATAATAAATAATTGTGCTTGGGGTAAAATAAATAATCTCATAAGGTTAAATAGATTCGTTTAGTGATTAGTCTTCTTGTGTGTTAATTAGTTGGAAATTGGCAAATCTTCTTATCTAATCCAACTTTGTGTACAGTATTTTTTCGACAACCAATTTTTTCGTTCTAGTTGTATCATTATTTCTTTCACATGAACTGTTTAAGATACCTGGATTTGGGATATCTTTTTTATGTTGTTTTCTCTTTTATCTAATTTCCCATAAATTTTCAGAATTTCATAAATTTCAGTTACATCCGGGTTTTCTAATTAATCTCTCATTTAATTCATTTTACAAATCTTGTAACTCACAAACTTAAAAGTACTTCTAATACGCTTTCTCACTATTTAGCGTTTCTAATTTTCTACGTTTATTTTCTTCCTCCTTTCTTCAAAGACAGTTTTGGATACTAACAACTGATTCTCTCAAAAATCTGCCCACGAAGACCATTTGTAGTCCATGAACTGTATCCCTAAATGAATTCTGATGAGAGAATAAAAGGATCCCACTAAACTTGCTGTAATATGATCCAAATTAAATTGCATTTTTTTATTCTTTATAACAAAGACATTAAGAAAAAACGATGCTAGCGCATTCATAGCAGTCGCAAATGCAAATACCATACAGTTATTTGATTCTAGAGATTCAACAGTCGACTCTTGGGCCCTATTGAAAGACATCTTATCGAACCACGACCACCTACTAGCTAGCTGGTAGCCGACAGAATTAACTGCAGTTAATAAGATTTGTAAATCGACTCCGAATTAGCGACACAGTGTTCATTACAGAAGATTTCAGAATCCACAGAAAATAATGTTATTAAAACATTTGTTTATATTTTTATTACATTTTATACTTCTTATTTATAATTCTTATTACATATATAATATACGAGTAATATTTCAGTGTAAACATTATATACCATTTGCATACAAGCAAAATTCTAAATTGTGTAGTAAACAATAAAAAGCATAATTTTTTTTGTAATACGTGTAACCAAAATAAACACTTATTCATATTCCTTATTGATATCAAGTAATGGAAAAACCTTGTTACTAGAAGCTCGAAAAAACGAAAATATTCTTTCATATTTCATGTAATTCAAGTACGTCGAAATATTAACGACCGATTTGCCGTGTGGAATTCCAATACAATAAAAATGAGAAAAAAAAGCTTAACTTTTGATATATTGCTTGGAAGTTTAAAGGTTAAAAGCATTGGGTTAACATATTTATAATAAAAGACTAAAATTTTCAAAACAACCTTATTAATTAGTTATTAACATTAATAAATGTATTATTTTGTCAGGTGCCAATTTAAAGTAGTATAGGAAAGGAAAAGGAGCTTGTAAAACTCACTTTGGTAAAATGTCACAGCCCTGCGCCATGATGGAGCCTAAAGTCAGCCAAAAACAGTTCTTCAAATCCCAAATGTTTTCCAGTTGTTCCGGTTCTTGATTGCACGGGTGTGGATTTTCCCAGTCGCCTGGTGCTAATCTAAAAACAAAATAAATAAAAATAGAGAGCGAAAGTGCTTGAAGAATACAAAACGGGTGACTGTTGTAGAAGGACCAAAACGACCGCTAAGGACTTAAGGAGAGTTGTTGGAAATAGGAGTTTTACTTATTACAAAAGCGACGTCTGTGTGTGGACGTTTTCCAGTTAACGAAAATGCGAAACACGTAGTAACTAGAAATTTCCTAAACGTTTAAATTTAATTTGGCTTTACTAAGTGGTAGCGGAAGTTGTAATTTCATTGTGACTTGAAAAGTAGGTACTACAATGCATTATGAGGAAATTTAATTTTACAGTTTACATTTTATTTTTAATGCAAATACTTTTAAGAGTAATTAGTTCCCCTCTTGTAGCACCTTCTTCCTTCAAGACCATTTAATTTGAATTGTTAACGTCAAAAAGGGTTTAGTTAAATTTTGAATTGAGTAGGATCACTTTATACTTATGGCTTGCCGTAATATTCCCGGTGAACGATGGTTTTAATAAAATACAGGCCACTAACTTACAGCCCTACAGGGTTTTGAAAGATCAGCTCTCATTACCTTGCGACAAGGAAAATTACTATCGATATCAGCAAGTACGCAGTTGCCGTATATAACCAGACATCCAATGACAGTGGGTCCATAAATGATAATAGCGATGGGGGCTCCTTTTTTGCCTTGCTATGTAGAATACTGATACCTAAAATAAATTTCAACATTATTTTTCAATATATCACAATCACATCTAGATTTGTATAATATAGCCCTGATTTATAATGCTTCTCCCTCTATGTTATCTGCACAATTCGGTTTCGGCATTCATACAGTAAATGGATAATCAAAAAATAAATTTAAACGGTATTAAATGATTAATATACTTCTTAGGTTTACAAAAAACAAACTTGTTTATTAGATTAAAATTATAATACAATTATATTATAATTAATATCAAAGAAAAAAATTATGCAATTCAAAATAAAAATTTTAAATAAAATGAATATTAAAAAAAACAGAGAAGCCCGACATGACCTGAGAAATCTTTTTTCGATTTTTGCTATTTTCGAATTTCTTATACACTATCGTTGTAAGAGTTGTCCTTTGGATTAATTTTGTAAATAGACATGCATTTGTAGTGTATCGATAAGACTCTTTGATAATTTATCCAATACGTTGGGATTTTTGTAAAGTTTGATACGAAATTTACAGATTACCCGAGCATCGGGGCATCGGTGCTGCTTACATTTACATCATGCTGACATAATTTTTCATAGGCGACAATGGTACAAATTATGGTGAGGCCAGAATAAACAACACATTATTTACCTAACTTACTAACAAAAAATTTCTGCTTATGATTTTTATAGTTTATAAGAAAATATTTATAATAGTTTAGAAGAAACTTTATATTTCTATTAAATAAATTATACAAAAAAGTTGTTAATTAGTAACACAAACATTGTTGAGAAGTGTCTGTCTATGTGTTTCTTCTATTGTTTGTATGAGAAAAGTGTGCGTGCAGACGCTTGTGCGTGCGCGCTTGTGCTTGCGGACTTTAACTAAACTAATTTTAATTGATTAACCAAAAGAGAAAAAAACAGATAAACAAAAATTGTTTCAACAAACGCCAGGAACGAATTTTTGGAACAACCTTTCAGAACTTCCCAATACTTTATAGAAGGGTTTCTTACTTTTGGCCAGATATAATTTTCACACGGCAATTCTTCCAATTTAGCAGGACAAAATTGAATTTTCGACTTGCGTTGTAGAACAAAATCTAACACAAAAAACATTCTCTAATCATGCCTGATTCTTAATCCAGCTTATATTAGTTTTTGGTCTTAACAGTAAAAACAAAAGACGCGACTGAATTATAATGCATACTTGTTGCAATCTTTATGAGTCAGATAATTTGCAAAACATTCCGTGTTGTTTTCGTGTTTTCAATTAGTTGGTGTTATTTTATTGACATGGCTTTGCACCTTCATATGTGTGTTCTTATTTTATAAGATGTTATGATAATATTGATTCATTTGTTTATATTATGTACAAAATTTCGGAAAGTAAATTTTATCATTGTATTTTGGTAAATTTCGGACTTTAACGGAGTCTTATAAAACAAGTTCCAACGGGTACCACCAGGATAGTTAGTTTAAATGTTAGTTTCAGCCTTCTAGGTAATTATACTAAAATTTTGCTATCCCAATTAACCCCTTTATTAATAACAGAATTGTTTTCAGGTAGTCGCACCGACACCATCGGTGCAATTCGACGAAGTACTACGGATACATAGATTAGCGTTACGCGAAAAGAATTTTTTTAATGCAATTAGTGCTCAAAAAAAATAAAAGTTTTTAAGTTGTCTTCTCCTATGTGTAATTTGACAAATTTAATATTAGTAGCACCATTTCAGACTTTATAAAACATTTGAAAAATATATTCAAGTATTTAAATTATTGTAAGGTGGACATGTAGCAAATAGATTAATGATAGATTTGGATAGTATGGAGATTTAAACGTTATTTTAGCCAGTTTAGGTGGTTTTGTGGTTTGTATGTTTGTTTCATAATCCAAGAGTTGGAGGTTCGATCCCCGGCCGAGCGGAGAAAATTCAAAGTATGCCTTTTTTTCGGATACAAAGGCCCTGTGACAATGCGATGTTTGGCACGATAAAGATCCCTATTTTTTACATATTTCTTAAGAGCTTAATATGAAGTAGTGGCAAGCAAGAGGATTAAAAACTAAAGAAGTACTTAACAACAGAAGAAGAAAATTATAACTCAAAAATTTTATATCGAAACGAGTCTTTTAGTTGATCGATAAAAACACGAATGTGGTGATGCAATGGTGGCAACACGTGCAGAAAACTTTTCGACAATAGTACAATCACCGGAAGAATAACTTGGTGAGAAATTGTCAATACATGCCAATTAGCAAAAAGCATTGAATGTTGTATAGCACATATTACCTTTGAAGGCTCAAGGAACAGTTGAAGAATTTTTAGACAGAAGATTCTAGTAAGAAAAAGGCTATTCTTGAAACTCGGAAATTTCTTTTGATCTTGCCTTTCAAGGTCATCGAGAACAAGCTAGAGTACCCAATAGAGGAAATTATGATTGTAAAGTGGCTAAGCGAAATGGTGTTATGTATTTAATAGTATTCAGTTAGACATGATTAATTATACGCTGGCACTATGGTAAAATGTTGGCCATCTTAAAAAAAACTATTGTGATTTTATTTCACTTCTGTCACTACACAGCAATTATAGTTACTAAATTCAATTTTCATAGTTCTTACAAGTTTCTTTCACGATTTACAATTCTTCACACTGTAAGCCCCCGGTAACTGAAATTAAAGTATGCAAGACTTCTTCAAATTTGTCTTAACATCGGCAGGCTACAATAGTTAGATGATTATTAAGTTTGTGAATCTCGCTTATGCAAGATTCTAATAAACAGTAAATAGTCTCAAAAGCTACTAACTCAAGTTAGTCAACTACAAAAGTTCTTTTGAGTAATTTTTGCTAAAAGCTACTGTAAATGTCTGTAACTTAATATAAGAAAAAACTTAACTGCTATAACATTTCTAGGTTATCAGTCCACATATCAACAAATATTTATTATACAAGAGTAGAAAATTACATATCTTAGCGCAAGGTTGTTACATACTTTTGCGCTTCCGCGACAGCGGAGGTAGATGGTCACACAGAGCGCCAGTTCTTCTATAATCTAATAAATATTTTCTATATATTGATACTTTTATTTACAGATACACTAATGCTCGTTTGCACCGGTCACAGTTAAGAGTTGGGATTAGTTTAACTAAAATTTCATTGCACCGCGGTTCAAGTTGCAGTTAAATGTCTACTATAGTCCGGACACTGAACAGATATAGTTAAAAAAAAATCAAGGCAGCACAGATTGATCTGATTGGTTTTATGTGAAAGTTAAATTTACAATAGAACATTTTTATATATGAATTGTTAATTCGTTATAAATTATGTCACTTAGAGAAATTTATACTAGTATAAATAATAACCATACATTTTAAAAAATTGGATTTTATTAATTTAATAAAAAAGCCATGAAAAGTTCGCGAGTGCTATGTGTTTACACATATTATAATATATAATAAATATTTTTTACAATAAAACAAAGAAATTACATACAAACATACTATATATACATCGCATGGTAAGGTGGCAATCTCAGAACAGTTCTGTTGCTTTCCTGTGTTAATTCGTCGATTACGTTAGCACTGTGTTTAGGTGCATGCTGTTTTACTTAAGATAACAATTCAGCTCTCACCATACTGTCTTCGTAGGTGATAGTTTTTTCTGCAGCCAGTTATGTATGTCAGCTTTCTTTGTGTTGCTAGACGGAATTTTTTTAATTTTTCTTGTGTGATAACTTGCGTTATCCAAGACGATAACGCAACCTTCTTCAAGACTGGGCAAAATATTTTTAAACCATTGTTCAAATGTATCTGCGTTCATTTCTTCATAGTAGTCATTTGTTTTCTTGGATTTCAATAACAGTAATCCATTATCTACAAAACCGTCATCAGATCCTATATGAAGGGTGATGAGCCGCTTTCCTTTCCCCGATGGATTTCTCAAGCCAGTCGATAACCCTCTTAAAAATGCATCTCGTGGATTTGTTATGGACATGTCAGCCCACACTTTTTTTTGCCATTTTTGTCTTCTTCGGAAACATTGTCCAAAATAGCTCTTGGTCTATGACACGCCTTAGGAGCATCAAAATAATTAGGATGTTGCTTGTGCTTAGGAAGTATGTCGTAAACACTGGCCACACCAATTCATAAAATTATAGTAAATAAGCAGTGGGATTGGAAGGTAAATTAAAACATGGCCTATCAATCTAGCAACATTTTCCACTTTTTCGTGTTTTTCCATTGAGGATGCTGCTCTTCACACACTTTAAAAGCGTTCATAATTATTTGTTTCACCTCTACAGAAAAGTGCTTTTTGGCGTTTTTTTTGGTGGTGACAACTGAATATTGTTGACGTTTTCATCATCCATTTTTAATAATTTTGCAGTAAGGAAAATTCTACAAATTAACCAACTCATTATTATTATTAACTTTTCATATAATTCTAACTTACTTATTGACAACCGTTCGTGTATTGAATGGTGCGAGTCTTAATAAAGACTTGTACCTAATATGTAACACAGTTGGAAAAACTGACGGAACTTTCAAAACAACTGACGTAAACGCATGCGTAACAAGCTGGCGTTTGCCGTTTGTGTTTGTATGTGTAAATGAGACTTCTATCGAGTACCGCCCCATTTATTTCAACCAATGGATATTCAAGTTTCAAGTTGCATCTGAATGTCTCTGGTTTTTCATTACTATATCTGTTGGGTAAACGCAGTATAACTGGCAGTTATTTTAATCCCAAGACAATGTAGAGTTTAGGGACGGATTAAGATTTTTCCATAGCAACCGGCGACGTTTTGAAGCTTTTTCTGACAGTTTCACGTGTGACTTGTAAATTCGAAACAAAACGAAATGGATTTGTATGGATTGAATAATTTAATGGACGATGTCGACGATGACGATATTGAAGTTTTAGATTTTATTTATTATGGACTACCACGTCAAATTTATTTTAGACAAAATTATTTCGATAGTTACGATAACGCAGGTTTTCGGAAGAGATTCCGTTTATCGAAAGAGTGTTGTTTATATTTACTTGCATTAATTGAGGAACGAGTAGAATATCCCTATAATAGGTAAGTGCAGTCAATTTTTATTAAATACCTACTATTATTGGCGGTACTGTAGCTATGTGTATCTTTGATGAGACATTCTTTTCAGTAATAACTCAGTATCTCCAATTAATCAGTTATTGACCACCCTGCGTTTTTATTCAACTGGTGGACATCTTCAGTCTGTTGCTGATTACTCTGGAATGCATTTATCGACTGTGTCCCGAATAATTGTGCGAGTATCACGCGTTATAGGCGCACTGCATAACACTTTTATTCAATTTCCTACAAATGAAGAAATCCACCTTGAACAAAATAAATTTTTTGATATAGCTGCGTTTCCACGTGTTGTTGGTGCAATAGATTGCACTCACGTAAAAATTCTTTCACCTGGTAAGGTACTGTATATTTCCAATAGCAAATTAATTAAAAACAATACTTGTAGGAGGAAATGATGCAGAAATATTTAGAAATCGAAAATCATACTTTTCTGTAAATTCTCAAATGATTTGTAATGCTGATTTAAAAATTACCAATGTTGTTGCACGTTGGCCTGGATCAGTACACGACGCAACAATTTTTAATAATAGTCGTATACATGCTGGTTTTGAGGCTCATTTATACAGGAACTGCTTATTATTAGGTTAAAAAATGCAAATAATAACTGGTGAAATAACTGCTGAAAAATTAATGTTTTAGGTGATGGTGGGTATCCTAATAAGTCATATTTATTTACTCCGCTTCTTAATCCACGAACACCAGCGGAACAACGATATAATACTTCACATATTAGAACAAGAAATTGCATTGAAAGATGTTTTGGGGTATTGAAACGCAGGTTTCCTGTTTTGGCTTATGGATGTCGATTAAAAATCCATACAACTATGACTATAATTGTAGCTGCAGCAGTGTTGCATAATTTAGCGTTAACCATGAACGATATGGAACCACCCCCAATACCAGACGAACTGAACGAAAATGAGCTCGAACAACTAATAGCTGATGGTCAAATTCCTGATATCAATTACATTGCAAATGAACCCGTAGGCGCTGGACAGCAACTGAGACGACAATTCATAAATACATATTTTGCAAACTTATTAAATATTTAACAAGAAAATTTTATGTGTACCTATATTACTCTAATTAACTCTATGGAATTAAAACGATCCTAACGCTTTCAACTGAGCTTCTTTCAATTTTATATCAAGCTCTAAGGTTTTTTTTCTCAATTCGAATTCTTCTTCCTTGTGTCTTCGTCTTCTCTCATATTCTTCATTCTCCATCCTTCTTTTGGTTTCATATTCCTCTTCATCCCGTTTTTTCTTGTTATCAACAGCCTCCATTTCTTTTTGAAATTTTTGAAGCTGGTGCTCTTGTTCACTTTTTAGCAACTCCAATTGTACTTTTGCAACTTGGAGTTTTATTTCACCCAAGTCTTCATATTTTTTGGCCACATTTCCAGTCGGGCATAAAGTTGGACGTCTACGCCTTGACCACTTTTGTGTATTTTGTGGATGTTTTGTTGTTCTTGGTAAGTGAATTGGATTTTCCTGTATCTGTTCTTCAGCACCTTTATCCTCCGATTCTTCTTCAGTCTTTAATTATTCAGAGTATTAGATATGAAAATCAATACATTTTTAATTTTAATTAACTTACAACTGATCGTGTTGGTGACATTTCGGGTACTGCGGACACTGTAGTTACACGTGCCTGATCACGGCATGACGAACTTGGAGACTGATCCCCGTCACATATTCCTTGAAACCCCCAAACAGTCTTTTTATTTAGAATTGACATGGTCAAATCAAATGTCGGGTCTTGAACAATGGGTACTGCAGTACCTCCACCCGTTTTCAAAAATTCTGTTTTCTCAGCTGCTGCTGCCTTCCTAGTTTCTTTCTTTTTATTTTCAAAAAACCGTTTCAGTGCTTCTTTACCGCGAAAAGTTACTTCCGAATTTTGAGCATTAAACTCGTTAGCAATTTTAGTCCAAGTTTCGTCTTTTTTCCTCCACGTAAGGCCATCGGTTTTCTTATTTTCTATAATGTGTGAATATTTTTTGACTAAATTCAAACACAACAGTTTTTCCTCTGGGAGAAAATTGGTTCCACGAACACGCTTGGCCTTTGTTTCCTATAAGTAAATAAGATTCATTTCATAAAATACATGTAAGAAAATATCAAAAATGTAGAAAAGGTAAGAAACTTACCATTGTTTTAGCCCAAAATCTCTTTTAGAATTGTTGACACTGAAAGCAACTTGAAAACGAGGTTGGTTTTTTGACACTATCAAATACATGGCATACTTCTAAATATTTAAAAAAAGCAATTACGTTTAAATTGCTACGTTGTCATACGTTGTTTTGCGTAACCGATAGATAATTTAACTGCCACTTTAAATAACGTGGTGCAACAAAATTAAAATTTAAGCTTTAGTTAAACTTAACTAGCAGTTAGTTTTAACAGTGACCGGTGCAAACGGGCATAAAAGTATAAACTAGTTTGGTTTTAATGAGCTATTTTTGTTTTTTGTAAAAGAAGTACTTTTTATAGCATTTCAGATGAATCGAAATAGTTTTCCTGAAAACACAAAGCTATTTGTGTACCATTAAATGCTTGCATTGAGGCATATTTTTCATTTTTTTAATCGATAATTATGTCCTTTGCGAAACTGGATTTTTAATTTGGGTTTTTATTACATTTTACAAAATTAAGAGAATTGACTAGGAAAAATAAAATAGACTAGAACAGGTTACGGGAATATATTAGGAGGTTTGGTTAAAAGAATTGACTACGAGAATTGATTAGAAAACTTCGAAACGACCTTAATTATGAAAAATTAAAATTATTATCTTATCTACATCTAGTAATTTCAAGGGTTTAGGTAGATTGTTTATTTATATGTTTGTGTAAATTAAATATTTTAGTATTCTTTAAGACGCAAAGCAAGAAAACTAGAATGCTTAACTATTACTAGTTGTTATATTAGTTACTCTCTAATGAGACTTGAGACAAGGAACTTTGGACGAAACCTCTCGTTTTAATTTATTTTTGACATTTTCTGTAACTTTCGTAATATTTCTAGCATAACTTCAGTTAGAGCTTTTGTGTGCGTCAGGCAGTCACTTAAACTATTTAAATACCATCATAACTTAGAAAGTTTTCCGTACAATTACCTGAGAGTATAAAATTTTATATTCCAATAAACTAGGTACTTAATTAGTGGTTAACAATATTTGCATGCTGGGAGAAAACATAGTTTTAAAAATAAACTAAAAAAATAGTGATCAAGAATAAAGAAGATTGCATTTCAAAAAGTTTATCTTGAATTTCGTAAGAGTTTAGCCGTAGAACTTATTTTATTCACCTTCTTAGTTCGGCCCAGTGTATCACTGTTGGCTCCCAGGTTTTGAGTCGACTTTTAGGTGATAAATTTCCAGCAAGAAAATCTCAAAAAATACTAGAAATAAATGTCTTAACTCTGGAATATCAAACTTTCTACAAATCCAAATGCTCTTCTGATGCAACCACAAGGATGAATAAAAGTTTTATAATTTATCTTTAAAAGATAAATCAATAATAACTATTTAGAGCAAAAATAAAGAACATAAGATAGAAATTACATTTAAATTAGTGAAATAATTCCACAAAGTTGAAAAAAGTAAGTGAAATTAAAAAATGTAGGTAGAAATAATTATTTCTATCTGAGGAGTAGGCAACACAACAATCATCATATAACTATTGGTTGCAAATTAGCTATTTGAATTTAAATTTAATAATTTATATAAATAAATTTGTAGATTGATAAATTTATTATTATAAGATAACAAGCACAATTACTAACACTCCCCACCAATCAAACATAAGCTACTCTATCAAATTGAAGAAGAGAATGTAAAATATCTAAAAATCAGTTATGAGAGAAAACATCGAGTAACAGAATGCATTTACATAATTTTGATAATAGTATCACGTTTTATATTTTCACATTTATGTATTATAAGATCTAAAATAATTACTATAATCCCACTGGAGTTCTGGAAAAATAATATAAAAATAAGAACTGTCGCAGAAAAATTATGGAATAAAAAAGTAATAAAATTGTATACAACCACAAATGCAAATACTATAGCCGCTTTTAATAGCACTATTTTTACCGGTAGAATGAATTTTATCAAATACACCAACAGTAATTGAATCCCAGTGGAAAAACCAGTTGGATATAAAACACAGTTTTATTTTAATTTCAGATCTATTGCTGTGAAACCGAACTAGTTATTTCTGTGGCTTTTATTCATCGAAGCGATCTTAAAAATAAAAAGGAAACATTTTTAAAATTGATTTAAATTTTATTTAGAACTTACTGTTTAATGTAACTTCGGAATGAAAAAATAATAAAGTACAATTGGTATTTAATTTATAATGAGAAAAATGCAATTGATGACTACATAAAGCTTGCTAGCGTAAAGAATATTTACCTTTCTTCTCTTTCGATTTCTCTGAATTTGTATGATATTCTCATTTACATATACATGAGTATGGAATGCAATCATGACTTTAGAAACCCATTAAATGATATACATACACAGTAGTCGAACTCTTTCACTTGCTAATTAAACTTTTCAGCTAGGATTAGAGCGTAGCGATTGAAGCAAGTTATAAATGAAATGGCGAGCTTGAATGTTATATAATTAAACAGATTTTTACATTCACGAATCAAGTGAATTTGTTTATTAAAAAAACATCCCAGACTCTTTGATATGATAATTAGATATTTCTATGAATTCTCTTTTGTTCTTGCACTTAATTTTGTGCTTTGTACAAAAACTTATTGCTGCTACGGGGACTGCTTTGTTAATACTTAGTAGTGGATCATTGTTCAGAAGTTGAGTAAATACAATTACAGCAAAACCTCTATTTTCGAACACCTTTTAAAAGTGGTTACCTCTAAAAACGACCCGTTTTCAAATTCTAAAACCAAAACTATCGACCTTTCTGATAGCACCTTCCATCCATAAAACGGCCACGGACACTTCGACGAAAATCTTAGAAAAATACCTGCAGTTTTACCTCTCAGTTACCGACCATAAATTGTTTTGTTGACAGCTATGTATATAAAGTACATGCATGTAATAAAATGAATTCTTGGAAATTTAAAAAGAGGAAAATAATTCTTGAAACAGTTTCTTGTTCTGTTAAAAGGCTTAACTATTTTATAGAAGTATTCTACTGAAAGAATTTAACCTACACCGTCCTGGAATGTTAAAATGAATTTGTGGAAATTTAAAAAGAGTGAAATAATATTTGGGACTATTTTAGAGTAGTATTCTTTGAAAGAATTTAACCCACATTTTTACTTCCTAAACCTTCATTTAATGGAAATAATTCTCGGAACACTTTTTGCACACTTTGTAAATTTACTCGACATATTTCTTAGAAAACCTTCTGACAGAAAACATCAAAATTTAATAGGCTATTTTAATGCATTTGAGATATTACTGTTGGTTATTTATTTATTACTGTTTTGTTCTACATTTTCTCTAATTTAAGATTAGAAACCATCAGAATAACTAAAGTTTCGTTATTTACCTAAGCTTGATAGATAATTCTGTTTTGTTAATTGGAAAACCAGAAATCAAAACCAGCTAGTCGTAAATCATATTTCATGATATTCATAATTAACGATTTTCTTAGAATTTTTCTTATATAAGTGTATGAATGTTTGTTGTGGTTGAAAAGAAAACACAGTATTCTATCAATTTCAGTAAAAAATACTTATCATGTAATTTAAAAAAAATCCCATTTAGAAAATGTGAACCTGCCCGAAGATGACGAAATTTTTCGATTTTGAGATTTTAACTTTTTGGGCCTTCTAAAGCTTCCTTTCTTAAAGAAAATTGGTTACAAATCTGTATCTTTAGAGTTGATGGCTACACAAAGAAATAAATGAAATACTTTAGTTATTTATTATTTAGTGCTATCAAACTTTAAATGTGTTTATCTCAAAAAGTTAAATTTCGTCGTAAGGATCTTTTCTTCGGGCAGGGTCACAAATACAAAATTTCTTGAACCTGAACATAGAGGATTTTATGCGATTTAATAATATACTCGTATATGGTTTATACCATTTCTGACCGAAAATAAAGTTGCTACAAAACGGGGCACTTTAAATGAAACTGTATATCATATTGACAGATCAGTAAATAGCGTTTATTTGACATTTAAAGTCATGAACTCTCACTATTAAATTTAAATTAACATGAACGTTCAATCTCAGACCACGATTTTTGTTTTCATATGTCACTATAATTTCATCCGTTTGTGGACACAAGTTACTATATTTTAAACGGTGTTTTCAAACCACACATTGCATTTGCCTAATGCCAGTGCGTATTTCGGTAACTATAGGTGTTGATGAACATTGAATCAGTTCGGTCAGATCACTATTTCTATCTTTTTCTTTTAAATGTCAATAACAATGATACAAATCAGATTACTGATGAACCCGATTCAATTCTCGTAACTGCCTAATGTTACATTTTTCTCGGCTTAAAATCGTTTAATTTAAACATTTACAACATGTAAGTGGTACATCTCATAACATAGATTTCGAAAATACAAAAGTTTTAGCGAATATACAACATAAGACCCGACGAACCATAAGAGAAGCCATTGAGATCGAGAAACGTCCGAACAATCTTAATACCAGGGACGATACACAGCGACTACCATCAGCTTGGAAACCAGCTATAACCAGCATCACCGTCAAGAAGCGAAACGAAGCAGAACGATAAAAGGGAAAGCGAGAGAAAGCCACCGGATCAAGCGAGACCAATGACACGCAGCCGCGCCAAAAACCAGCCGACCGCAACCATGCGCAACACCGTAACCGTATATAAAGACCAACCGCTACAGCAAGACGTCAGTCTACATCGTGTAACCACGCGAAGCAGAAGGAAGTTAGAAGTGACCTGAAGATGGCAAGTGTGATCTTGCCGAAACGTCGTCAACCATTGTCTGGTTCCTCTAGGAGCCGAATAGTGAATACGCGGAGTGAAACCCGGAAAAGTAGTGAAGTATCATATAATATCCGCGGAAACTTAAAATGTAACATATATATATATATATATATATATATATATATATATATATATATATATATATATATATATATATATATATATATATATATATATATATATATATATATATATATATATATATATATATATATATATATATATATATAAATAATATTTTGAATGCAAATTCATATACAAAAATTTATCGACTCTGCTGGGATTCAAACCAAGGACCCTCCACTGTCTAGGTGGTATAATACCACCTAGACAGTGGAGGGTCCTGGGTTCGAATCCCAGCAGAGTCGATAAATTTATCTATATGAATTTGCATTTCAAAATATTATTTAATGTAAAATCATTATTCAACTTAACAAAAATTAATATCATCTAAAAATATATATATATATATATATATATATATATATATATATATATATATATATATCTAAATCCGCGTTTCTGCATAAATTTATTACTAAATAGTATACAGGGTGTTCAATCTGATATACCAAAGGTATAAATCTTTGAACAGGGAAATCTCACTTTTTTCAAATGGGACACCCTGTATATTTAAATTTTTTGAGATTTAGTTTTTGATTCCCTACCAACTCATGTATATATGTTAGTAGTACAGCTATGTATGTTCTCCGACAGGAAGTGACGTCATAAGCACATGTGTTATAGGTAATATGTAAACAAACATGGCCGCCAGATGTAAACAATATGGCTGCCGGATGTAAACAATATGGCCGCCGGATGTAAACAATATGGCCGCCGGAAGTGACGTCATATGTAAACAAATCAGCTGATTTAAATGGCGGTATGCTCTTAGTAGATATGCCCGCCAAGCATATGTAAACATACAGGGTAACCAATTGATATTTAGTTAAAAGTTACTAGATTTGAAATGTAAACAAAGCAGTTGATTTAAATGGCGGTATGCTCTTATTAGATAAGCCCGCCAAGCATATGTAAACATACAGGGCAACCAAATGACATTTAGTTAAATAGAAAATTATTAAATAATTCCCTTGATTTAAATAGCTGTATGGTAAATGCTCTTAGTAGATAAGCCAGTCAAACATATGTTGCATGTAAACAACATTCAATAAAAAGGAAGTTGAAACCACAAATATTTGACCGTAATAATACAAGCTAAAATTAGTACATTTTTTAAATATAATTTCAAGCTTTAAAAATAATGATTTACGCGTGTGCACATTCAGGTGTATATATAAGGCTGTTCAAAATATACCGCTGTATTAGTTTAGAATTGTATGTAAAACGCGATAGTAGAATCATGGAGATGAACAACACATTTATTGATACCTGCGATGCAGGTAAGCTAAACAGTAGATAATAAAAAGCAATATATAATATTCTTCTGTTTTCTCGTTAGATTATTGCAATCGCAAGGAATTAATTTCTTCATGGGTATTCTTTCTAAACAATAAGAAAAGAAATCTGTTAATGATTGAAGTAGGATGTATTAATACAAACAATTTTGACCCAGTTGTACAAATAACTAGCATTAACGATAAGAACTGTTTACGACTTGATTATGATGAATGGGAAAGCTTATCGTCTATTCGAATTGAACATTTATTTAGAAAATTTAAAAATAATAATGAAACAACCAAGTTTATGGAATATTCGGTAGATAGCTGCATTAAAATGCGATTTTAAAGCGATGAAAATAAAACAAAGACTGTTAAACTAATAGGGTTATTTGGTTGGATATGCTTTAGTTTGGAAGAAATGGAAAAACTGTTCTCAACAAGAGATGTAATAAATCAAAAATTAAACACACTTCAAGAATATACTAACCAGTGGACTTATACCAATTTTATTTCGCTTGTTGCTTCCGCAGCACATAAGGAAGATCTAACAGATGATTCAAGTATTTTATCTATGAGCAAATTTTTATGTATTATGATGAAACCAATGATGGAAGTTGTATCCTGGAGAAAAACAGATTGTGATTGTTCTTTTATAACAGAAATTGTGAACCTTTATCCAGATAAATTTATAGAAGATGTTAGAAAAGAATTATTGTTATTGCCTAATAATCCTTTTCCTATGCAAATAAATAATGTATTGTAGATGCTATTTTAATATACAGAGATAATGTAATATTGTTGTTTTATTTAAGGTAATAAGAAAAAAACAAATGTTTTTAAAAAGGTTTATTTAAGATGCTATACATAATACAGTTACATATTTTTATTTAAAATGTTTGTTTTATTAATCCAAGAGTCTTGAGACTTGGAGAGACCAAGCCAACGAACAAATAACTTTTCATTTTTTCCACTTCCTTTTCGGCGTAACACTTTTTCTATTAAAAAAATATTCGGGTGATTGGTTTTTTGCAATTCTTCAAAGTAAAATTGTCCAAGGATAGGTTTACCTTCCACATCCTTCAACAGATAAGTAACAGGTTTACCGCGTTTGATTTTATCAATTTTAAAAATTTCTGCAGACCAGTTTGGCGTATATCCCTTGGCAAATATTGATTTAAATTTAGAAATTCTAACATGATCACCAACCTTATACTTTGCAAAACCCACTTGTTTATTATTGTTGTAAACAGATAGCTTTGTTGAGGGAGTAACATCTTTAGGTTTTTTACCAGTAGTTCTATGGCAACGTGAATTATATTCAGCAGTGATCTTATCTAAGATATCTATCCATTTATACTTCCCTCTAAGACTGAAAGCTTTATATAGAGCGGTTTTAATCGTACGCACAGCTCTTTCTGCAATTGCAGCTTTCTTCACGCTATATGTAGAGTAATGGTTGATGTTGTGTTTCTTCATGAGCGCAGAAAATTCTTTGTTGTAAAACTCTTTCCCCCATATCAGTTTGTATATTGTTGGGAATCCTACCCTTCTTTAAAATAGAATCCAAAGCTTTGGTAACTTCTACACCGCTCTTTGATTTCAGAGGTTTGGTCCATATAAATTTTGAATAAGCATCAATCACCAAAAGAACAAATCTATGTGAACGATTGTCTTTAGCATACGAACCAAGCTCTCCTAAGTCAGCCTGCCACAAGTCATCATACTCCTTGATAATCGTTGTTTTCCTAGGGAAATTTCGTCTAGCCGGTTTGTGTAGTTCCTTCACTACCTGCTCCATTGTGAATATACTTTACTTTAGTCAATTTGTCCAAATCTTCTCTCAACTTTTTCACCTGTTTACTTATAGTTGATTGAAATTTATCAATATCATCTATGATTTTCTTAGACGTTATTAAATTTTGATTGGCTTCCTTTATATGGTTGTTAATATACGCATACAACTTGTCTTTAATTTCATCTACATACACCTTATTTGTTGTATCTTTAAGGTCCTCCTCAAGCTGTGTTATTTTGTTAATAGCATCATTTTTAAAATTTAAAATGTTGTCTATAGCAGATCCAGAGCGCTCCACAGCTTGATCTGCACTGACTATGTGTCTAGTAAGACGGTCAAACAAACTCTTTTTTATGGAGTCTACATAAAATTTATTTGCAGCGTCAGTTTCGTTTTCAGGATCAACAACGTTTACAATCCTAGCTTTCTTAGCATTATAGTGACCATCTTCATCTAACGTCAGACATCTCTTTTCTATCATAGCTTTAATTCTCTCTCTGATATCTGCATGTATACGATTTATGGTATGTCCACAAGCAGATCTGCATGCTTGGTCCACATAAAGCTTATTAACAGCATCAGTATCGATATGCGGACCGGCTAGGTTCACCAATCTTTTTAGATCACAATCATACTTGGTATTCAAATAATGTTTCAGAGTTACAACATCACCCTCGTTAACAGGATCCGCAACGTTTACAAATCGTTTGTTTTGAATTTCATAATTACCGTCAGCAGTGAGGTTGAACCCGATACCTGGATCACCCTTTTTTCCTGCTTTTAATGTCCAATGATATCGTCCAAACTTGTCGACACTCATTTTTACACTGATGCTTTAATCTAACGATTTAAGCTATTATACCTTCTTCTCTAAGTTCTTCAACAACATTCAAAATCTCATTATCATGTCCAGTATGACCAGCCATTTTAGATGCATGCAATAATCTCAAACGTTCAACCAGCTCTCTAGGGTTGTTCCAATAAACATACTCTTTTTCTTTATTAGTTACATGTTTCATACCATCTCCAGAAGTTGACTTGTTTCGCATTTTAGCAATCTGTGGTTTTATCACATTTTGATACTTATATCCCTTGGTACCTTGTATTGGACCAGAGGCCTCATAGTGTTTCCGATATGTATTTGTATCAGTAAGTATATTCATATATGCCTCTACATCTTTGGGAGTATATTCCTTAGGCTCTTTTAACACCAACAGTTCATACAAACCGGGGGTACCAACATACCTTTTTCCTTTAATAACTACATCAGGACCAACAATATCAACCACAGAATCTCCAATAGCCCATTGATCAATATCTATATTATAATGTATACCATAAGTGTTGTCAACCAATGCTTTATTATCATGAATAAGCAGATCAACAAACTTGCGTGGAAGCGGATCGTACTGTTCTAGAAATTGTTCTTCACTAACATTAGAGGATTCTAATAGTTCTGCTAACGAAGGATCTTCAGTTTCTTCTTCAGGTTCCTGTTTAATTTCAGGTTTAATTTGTTCTAAAAGACTTTTTTGATTTAACAAGCTTGTTTAGAGGCTCCACAATAGGTTTGTAGGCTTTCTTTGCAAACAGTTCGGTTTCACGTTCACCCCTTTGTAGAGCTTCATATTTACGTTTAATAGCAGCTCGTGTCTTTATTAATTTTTGTTTGATTGCCTTCTCAATAGGATCCATAATAATTGAAAGCGTTTTTTAAAAGACGGCTCGATGTACTTAAAAACAATCGCTTGAAAACCGCTTTCAAATCAATATATTCACTTGGATCACTTTAACTATAATGACATTTATAATGCTTGATGTGTTCTTATATAACAGTCAAATCCACGTCGATATCTACCATCTTCGAAGTCTTTAACAACAGTAAGAAATCCAAATTTTTCTTTCCAACATTCTGAACATAAAGATTTGAACTTTTCAAAGGTCATATCTGCACCAACATGATCATCATACACATGCTTCAAGTTCAAGTGGTCTTGTTTAAACAAAACTATCAAGTTTGAATTATCTCGAATCAATTGTTTAGGTATAATGGAATATGTTTGACAGAGATAGAACGAGTCTACACCTCTATGACGACCCATACTGAAATAATCACGCATTACATCTTGTTTATCGCATGCAATAACATCAAATATCATAATCGAATGGTTTTCAACTTCTTGCGTTGGTATAATATCATCTTTATCGGTGAACTTGTTGAACGTAATACCATCTAATGGTTCCAACAAATGCTCTAAATATCGATACTTGGGTTGTTCCAATGATTTTGCGTAAACGTTCACGTTCTTAAATTTTAAACCATTTGGAGATTCCAATAAACTAATCATCACATTTGTTTTACCGCACCCCGAAGGTCCACAAATAATACCTCTAATGGAAGATGGAAATAGAGGTCCATGCTTTCTTGTTGATGTAGGCTCTTCCAAAAAATTATGTTTTTCAATGTGCAACGAACATGGTTGCTTAACAAACTCCATCGCGGTTATGAATCCTCTGGTGTATGATCACTCATATAAATAAGATTTGTTTAGTTGTTAGACATTTAGTCGATGGCGAGCCGTTGTAGAGGTAAAGGTGTTGTAAACACCTTGATAAATAAACTGCCTTTTGAAGCTCATATACCTGGGTATCGTTTTTGTGGTCCAGGTACTAAGTTACAAGAAAGGTTGGCTAGAGGAGATCGAGGTATAAATCCATTAGACGAAGCCTGTAGAGAACACGATATCGCTTATTCGCAACATAAAGATTTGGCTTCCAGACATAAAGCAGACCATATTCTTCAAGAACGATCTTGGCGTAGAGTTAAAGCTAAGGACTCTAGTTTTGGAGAACGAGCTGCTGCTTGGGGTGTTACCACAGCCATGCGAGCTAAAAAAGCTATCGGAGCGGGAATGAGAAAAAAGAAATGTAATAGAATGAGGAAAAAGAAACATAATAGACGCATAGCCTTTAAAGGAGGTTTCCTGAAACACATAAAAGCAGCTGTGAAGTTTGGAAATCATCCTTTAGCTGAGATTATTAAGAAAGCTTTGAGCGTAGCTAAAAAGTTCGTTAAAAGTAATGGGGGAAAGAAAAACATTTTGGTTCCTAGAGTTATCCCAATACCGAAGCAGGGTGGAATCATACCCTTCCTAATTCCCTTATTTGCAGGCCTCTCAGCAGCTGGGTAAGTCTAATAATGATATTATTTAAAATTATTATAAACAATATTTCCTTAACAGAGCGATCGCAGGCGGAGCCTCTGGAATTGCAAAAGCTGTGAACGAAGCTAAGGCTGCTAAGAAGCAGCTTGAAGAAAGCGAGCGACACAACAAAACCATGGAGTCGATCGCTATAGGAAAACAAGGCTCCGCTCTCTATTTGAAACCTTATAAAATGGGTGCAGCTCTTTATTTGAAACCTTATTCAAAAAACTAACAAGGTTGCCTCGGAGATCGCTCACAGATCAAGATTTAAAAAAATATGCTAAGGATGTTACATACTTCAGAGGTGTGTTTATGCGTGATACCTTACCAACTAAACCGCATATAAACGAAAGTGGAATAGTAAATTTGGATGATATAAAGGGTCCTGGTACTCATTGGGTTGCATACAAGAAACGTAAGAAGGATGTTATCTATTATGATAGTTTTGGAGATTTGCAACCTCCTATGGAGCTCATACAATATTTTAAAGGATGTAAAATTAGATACAATTATGTTCGACAACAGAATTTCAATACAGTCGTTTGTGGACATCTTTGTCTTAATTTCTTGAATGATGATAACGTTATATAAAGAGTTGCAATCAGCTTTCTCAACTAGTCATGTCTCAAACGTTCTCGTTAACGGGCGTGGGTAACGAGCTTAGTCGCAACTATTTTCCACCTATTGAGCTGAATTCCAAGTACCGTTATACGTTAGGCCTTGTTGGGTTTTACGGTTGTAACTCAATCAGAAATATCTTTCCTGGTAACAACAAGATTTATTATAACGATAAAGAGGTGATTATTCCTTCTGGAGCGTACGAAGTAGAAGAAATCAACAAGTACATTCAGTCAGTCGTTTGCAACAACAATAATCGGATTGATTTTGTCCTGAAAGCTAACAACAATACTCTAAAGTGTGAACTAAAATCCATATACAACATTGATTTTACTAAACCTGATAGTATAGGACGTATGCTTGGTTTTTCACCACGCATATTAGAGGCAAATCAAACGCATACTTCTGACCTAGATGTGCAAATCATTAAAGCAACAAATATTCACGTAGAGTGTAATATTACTGGTGGAGCACACCGGAACAGTTCGTTATCGCATATTATATACGCATTTGGTATTTCTGTGGAGCCTGGTTATAGATTGGATGAGAAACCCTCGCCCGTTACATATTTACCTGTGATAGTGAATCAGATAGATAACATTACTTTGAGACTTGTTGACCAAAACGGTGAATTGGTGGACTTTGGAAACGAACAAGTTACCATAACATTAGAGCTGAAGATATCTGTAGAAGAATTGTTATTACGAATGATAGATTTGATAAAGGGATACCTGCAATCTGGTTAAAGAGGTTATGGGGCTAATTATTTTCTATAAAAAGAAAGACATTTCACAACCTTGCAACAGTGAGCAGTTGTTCGCCAACAAGTACGTACCGCTGACAGATGAAGACGTGCAGGTTTTACAATCTTTGGGTTATACAGTGTTGAGTAAATATGGAAGACGGGTTAAAAACCATATTCAGCGAGGTCCGCTTTAATGACATGATTGTAGAATGCGATCGACGTTCTTATCATCCATATGCAACTAATGCATATGATAATTCAGATGAAATAAATCTGGTTATACAAAAAGCTGATCTGATAACAGCTACCTACAACAGTGTTGTTTACATTGAAGGTACTCTCACACCAACCGATGCAACAAAAGCATACAACCTCACGAATAACGCACCACTCTTTCTATTCGATGAAGTACGTTTCGTGTTGGGGGATCAAACAATAGAAGTTGTACGGATGCCGGGCATCAACAGTTCAATGAAAGGTTACGCTTCCTACTCTACAGAACAAACAAATTGTTTAAAGCAAGCTGGTTGGAGTCCCTTCAGCGAAGAACTACAGATTGTAGATGGTACTAAAAAATCTTTCTGCGCTTCCATCCCTCTACGACACTTCTTAGGATTTGCGGAAGGATATAGAAAACCAATTATTAACATGCGACAGGAACTGATCCTTGTGCGAGCAAAATCTGATTTGGATTGCTATAAGGGTGAAACTAATGTTAAGATTGCTATTACCAAAATGTTGTGGAAAGTACCCTATGTAATTCCAAACGATGGAACAAAACTAAACTTGTATGAAAAAATTAATAAAAATGCTATTATTCCAGTTAGCTTTCATGCAAGAGATCTATTCATATATCCAACCCTACCTGCTTCGAGATCTTTAGTGTGGCCTGTAAAGAGCAGCACAGGCTTCCAAAGACCTCAGTGGATATTGGTTGCATTTCAAACGGCAAAACGTAACAGCAAACAAGCTGTAGCATCTGATTTTAATCATGTATCTGCAACTAGTGTGAAAGCTAGCATCAACAACAGAAGATATCCTTATGAACAACAGAATTTCGATTTCGCTAACAACAAGTACACTGATGTTTACGATGAATACCTAAACTTTAGAACTCAATATTATGATGATAATATTGCAGGTTCTTTGTTTGATTACAAACAGTTTAAAGATAAACCTATTTTTATAGTTAATTGTACTAAGCAAAATGAAAGTGTATACAATGCTGTTGTTGACTTGAAGTTAGAGGTAGAGGCTGTCAATTCTTTTGATCCAAACACTGTTGCTTATTGTCTTATTTTACATGATGTTCTTTTTGAATATGAACCATTTACCGGATTAGTACGTAAAACATAATTTGTAAATATATAATGTATAGCAATTAATAAATGATAAAGATGTATACTTCTTTTTTATTTCCTTTGCCCTTCTCAATATAAGCTATGATGTATCTTTATTTGAACGATATTAAACGAATGCTGATGATAGGTAGTTTGATTATGAAGATAACACACAATAATAAAAAGGCAGAACAAGTACATGTTTCAACAGTTCTCTGCAAGCAGTTGAAAGAGCGTGTGTTATAATGGCTTCTAACAAAAGAAATTCTCCGTTTCCAAGTATCTCAGAAGCTAAAAAGTTTAAAATCGATGATGTTTCTTCAACTATAGACCGCTTTCAATTTCATGCTACAAAGCAATGTGTTAAATGGTCGCCTTGGGAACAGTTGTGGGAAGAAGATCTTTTGAACACTCTACAGTTTTGGTTAAACGAAGATAATACTAAACTAATTAAAATTGGTTTAAACCCTTCTACAAATTTTACACCTGTTGTGAAACTTTACGATTATGTTATAAAAACTACTGTTACCATGACTCCTGAAGTTTGGCGTACGTTTATTTCTAAAAAGGAACAAATACTAGAAAGCTTTGATTATAAACAAGATATTGGATTTGATGAATTTATAGTGCGTTTCATGAAATCAATTAACGCAATACAAATACATCACTATGCTGGAGTTTTCATTGTTTTGGAAATGCAGAGTTTAAAGACTCTGTGGGATGCAACCAGTTTAATCGACTATAAGCTATCCCTGTTACAACATCAAGGATTTTCTGTTTATTATAACAACATTATACATAGTGCAGCACAGATGCAAGCTAGAGGAGATGATCTTGAAAACATAAAGTTTATATTAAATAGTTGTTTAAATGTAAATAATCATAATGTATGCAGTATGTTAGAAGCGATGTGTTTCTTTAAAAACAAAGTGCTAGAGGATATACGCGAAGCTTTGCTTTATTTTTTATGTTGTGATATCGAACCATTGGACAAACAAGCTGTGAATTCTAATGCTGTTATAAATATTATATAGTAAATATGTAAAAAACAATTAATCAATAAAATACTGTTTAATGGGTGTATTTTTTTATTTCACATGTATGTTTACAATAAACTTAGTCTACAATAAAAACTTAGTCTACAATAAAACTTATTCTACATCCATTATTTCATCATTGATCCTATAACAATAAACTTAGTCTACAATAAAACTTAGTCTACAATAAAACTTAGTCTACAATAAAACTTATTCTACATCCATGAATTCATCATTAATCCTATAATGTCCCCACGGTAAAGTATCAATACCATTATCTAGTATAAATCTTTTATTATCTTCATTCGAAAGAGCTTTCTTTTTTTGTTCAACACTATATACATTGTGTTGCTTACTTTGTATACTACTCTGATTAACAATTTTTACATAATTATCTTTAAAACAACTTAAATAGTCGTCAAAACTTATATTATGTTTTACAAGTTGATTTACAACTCCTTTAGCCTTTTTTATAACATCTAAACCATAAATTTGAATTGCATACATTTTTGCTTTTAGCCCAACAAGTTCATACATAATATATCCTTTATTTTCATCCTTCATTAAACCCAATACCTTTTTATTAAAAAAGTGGAATATTAAAAGGATTATCTTTAGCATAATCAGAAGTGTCGAACATATTAATGTTGTTTTTAATAACTTCATACACATCATCGCATGTTATTTCATATAACAAACTATCTGTATCCATATAAAGAAGCTTACAGTTCTTTGGATTAAATTGTTTTAACATAAACTGATAGTGAAAGTCATACATCAAAGTTTTTGAAATGTTAAGGACTGCCATACCAACATATATAGGTTTATTAAATAAAATTTCAAGTTTATTTAGTTCAACAGCAACCAAATCTTCACTAAAAATGGTACGGCTATGGAAATTAGGCTTAGAAATATATTGATTTGCACCATACCGACCATTCCATTTTGTGCAAAGCTTTACATTTCTATATTTTCTAACGTTTTCAACAGATTTGCCAAATATTGCGTTATTCAATAATTTAAATAAGTTTTTTTCAAACTCGTTTTTTGCTTTTGATCTTAATTTTGTATTTAAATCAATATAATCTTTCAACCAACAAGCCTGTGTGAAACTTATTGCTCGATGAATTTTTCTCAATATCAACCCTTCCTGTAAACATTGTTTCAATGCACTATGATGTATGACATACCTCGTTTTAGGCTCTAGAGTGGTAAGTAACTTTTTTTGTTTACTGTTTGGGGGAGCTTTATGTTCTGAACAGAATGGCATATTATGATAATCGTGCAAATGGTTTGGGTAATCCAAATCTACCTCATAAATTAAACCTTTTTCAATATCGTTAGGTATATTCAAAATAGTTTCAGAATCTAGATCATTGATTTGTTTATCACTTAACCACTTAAAATCTTTATAAGGTAGACTTTGACTCATAGCCCAACCATATAAATTATTTGCATCAAGATACAGCAAATATTTATTAGGTAGTTTTGGATTATAATTTGGCAAATATTTATTGTTAGCTTTGCTGTATCTGGTACATACCTGACTAATACCTCCCCGTATACCCCGCTCTAAAAAAAGCAACATGTCTACATCCGTAACCAGCTCTAACTTTATCTTAGTATGTTTTAACATAGCATCCCAAGTATAACTAGGCGATGTAAAATAATGAGCTGGATCTAATCCATGTGTCTTTATTAAATTTTCCCGAAAATTTTGAAACACATCTGCTAAAAGTAACACATCGGTCTTCAAATATATATCACTATATTCCCCTAAATTTTTTATATTAAATGTTTTCCAAAGTTCTTGCGCATGGTTATAATCTTCCTCAGAAATATGGCTATTTTTTAATTTGCTATAGAAATGTTTTTTAGCTGGTAATTCAGTATCGTTAAATTTTTCCCAGTTATCCATATATTCATATGGGTATACACCCTTTCGAATTAATAATTTCAACTGCTCGCTACTTAAATCAGAACAAATATTACGTAAAATTTTCAAATTGTTAAAATCTAAATAAGAAACAAGTTTTTCTAAAGAATCGCTCATGAAGCGAAACGAATCTAGAAATCTAAATTGAATATTTGCATTTGGAATATTTTTAGTAATCGAAATGTAGCGTTCTTTATTTTTAGGTAAAAGCGATACTCTACCAGGTATTGCAGTCGCAACAGTTTTTATTAAAAAATGTGCATCATACCCAGAGAAGTTGTGAAAAAATATTGGAATTCTATGAGGAATCTTGTGGTTAAGATTACACCCCATGTGGGCCGATCCGCGATATCTACCTGTAAAATGACAATGATCTCTAACGCGAATGTGATCATCTAAGAAGGGTTCCTCACATATATGACATACTGGTGCTAATTTAAACTCTCTTTCTTGAGCATCTAATAGCGGGTCCATTGGTTTAGGATGATCAAAATGTGTTGTAATTCATCTGCAATTTGCGATAACTCGTTGGCAAACCAATCAACACAATTCTCACCCCTATAAAGTCTAAAACGAGATAAAGAATTATCGTATGCGCTATGAAGATAATATGCAATACTATTGGCAGTATGTTCTTTATACTTAATAGTATCTTTGGTTTCATCATCTTTAAAATCTTTTAACAAACATTCTAAATCTGCATAAATTGTAAAAGGTACTTGAAGTTTATGATGATGGTTCTTAAAATGAACAGTAGTACCAGGTTTTGGTAATATAATTTTACATTTATTTACAGCCCTACAATCTATTTCATGAATATTTAATTTTTGTTCGTTATGAAAATAGTGCAAACATCTATCACAAATAAATGTTTTCCTACAGTGTGATGTAAGTTGACTCTTAACTAATCTAGACAAATTTTTAATCCAACAAAAATGATATTTTATTGAAGCTTGCTTTGCCTGGTCACTTTCAATCTCATCTTCAATTTCATCGTTTTCTTTTTCAATTTCATAACTTTCCTGAATCATTAACAAATTTACATGTTGTTGTTTCTTTTCATCACATAAATAAAGCGGAACGGTTACATAATTTTTTTCTGATTTTCTAATCAAACCATAAATGTTTATCGAAATATTTGGATTTTGTTTTAAAAATTTTGACAATTGATCAAACGACATTGGGAAATTAATCCCCTCAAAATTTAACACTTCCCCATAATAGGGGTATGAATTAACGCGGTGTGTAGGAGAATTAGAAGGAACTGGATATAATGCCGATACTAGAGCCCAACCAAAGCAAGCTTCGTCATTATTTTGTACATTTATTATAGCTTTTTTTAATTTTATTTCTTTGGGCAAATCTAGATACGATGATGCATGAAGTAACGTAACTTTATTGATATTTACCGTTAGGGACATAATTTTCGATAGAGTCCACCCACTTCCCTGCTCTTCAAACTCGGTTATTTTTTCCATTAATACGGTTCTAATGTGCTTCTGGAACTATTCATTCACAGCATCTCGATCCCTTAAAGTTGAAAACAACAATTTATAATTTTTGGTGTTGAATGTAAATTCTTTGAACAGCAACTCCTCTGTATTGGCAACTGGTTTTGTAAATTCTGCGCAAAATTCCATGTTTAGTTTTAATGGTGTTGTTGAAACATGTTTTTTTATGTTGGTCCAAAAAAGTGTAAAACAGTCTTCGAAAAACGCATTCAAATCCTTATGTATTAAGTTTATTATAATTGAAGTTTGTAAACGGGATTGAAATGCTGATGCTAGATCCCTCCAAATTACACTTCTTTTTTGATCAAGCTTTGCTCCAGCACCCGTTTTTCCTAAAAAAATAACTTTTTGTCAAAGCTAAAACAATAATTATTTATATTTTTTACCTTGCAACAACTGTTTGAATAATTCTTCATATCGACTCAATTGTCCAGCAACCGCTTGCATATGTTTTTTATTTGCATTTGTTAAAATTTGATTTGTATTTACTTCAACACTTATTAATCTTAAATTATAATTAATTAATTTTATGTATTTTTCAATTTTTAATGGATTTAAAGTTTCTTTATGTTTTTTATATGTTTCTTGAACCATTTTCAACACAACATCAATTTTATTTAGGAATTCCATTTTTAGTTTGTTGTAGGTATAGTACTGTGTGAACAAAAAACAACTTTTAGAATGAAATGTTCACAACCATGCTTGCTTATATATGCATCAAACGACCTTGTTATTTTCATTAAAAGTATAACCTTTACTAAAAGTAAAAAACATCTAGAAAAATATGTTTATTTATTAAAGCATACAAAGAAAATATTTATAATATTTTATAATATTTTTGTGAAAGAGGAAAGCCCCAAACTTTTGTAGATAAATATAATAATGATTTTTGGTTGCGTTTTCTAAATATCTACAAATTCAAGTATCGCTGTTTTTCGATCTTTTCCAATATCCTGTTGTCCTTTGTATACCAATACTACAGATGAAATTGTTTTATTTAGAGCTGTAATTCTTGCTTCGGATAGTATTTTTGAAAATCGTCCTGGTAGAAACATTGAATTGTCTGCTGTTTCAACAATAATCTTGCGCCCATATTTCGTGCTCACAGATTTTATTTTTTCCAATTTATACTGTCGATCGATCACCAAATCATCAATATTTATCAAAGGTTTTAATTGCAGCTTCCCAACGTTGTTAAGTTCTTTTAAAAACTCCATTTGGAACTATTTTTCTAGAAGTTTATCTAGTAATTTTTTATTAAGACTAAAATAACTATTGCAGAATGTCTGTATTTATATGTTTGTTCATACGAAAAATTGTTTTTTCTAGAACTGGGTGGAAAAAATATGTATTGTTATTGAAAAACAGTGTTTAATATTAGAAAAAATATATTTTTCACCTTGACAATATCCTGTGTAGAAATCAATTATTTATTAGCAAAATATGTTTACATCCGGTTTTTTGTAATCACCTATTTTTCTAAACTTTCAATACTGGAAAAAATATATTTTTTACCTTGATAATTAATATCCTGTGTACAAAATCAATTTTATTAACAAAATATGTTTACATCCTGTCTTTTCTTATCACAGGTTTTTCTTCAACTTGATGTGTGTATATATTAAGATTTACCTTTATAAAATCATTTATCAAATTACTGCGTTATCTGTTGTTTAAGTCAGGTAAGAATTATTTATTTTTATAATCTAAAATTTTTTACTTTTTCTAAATTGTGTTAGAAATGTGGACGGATGTGACGGATGTGGATGCTGTTAATCTATATTGGTGCTACAACTGATACTATTAACATAATGTATGATCCAAAACAACCTGGAATGGAGAGCATTATGGAGCTTTTTGATAATAACGGTGTTCAGGAAGCTAATCAACAAGCAAAAAATCAAGGTTAATAGAACAGAGTAAAATCGATCTGTGAAAATTATATGTAAATTATTTTTTTCTGTAAGAAAAATCTTAAAAGGTTATTTTTTAAAAGAAGTTTTGTAAACATGCAAAGAATTTTTTAAAAGAAGTTTTGTTAATTTACATTATTAAATGAACTAAATAAAATTTTTACACCTGATTGATGTTTTTATTTACAGATTAAAAGCTTTTGGGTTTTCTTTAATTAAAGTTTTACCTGTTTAGTAAGTAGGTATATTTTTAAAATAAAAAAAGCTTTTCATATGGTCTAATTAATAAAAACAGAATATTTGTTATTTAGAGGTTGTCTGATAAACAAAAATACTTTTTTCTAGATGTTTTTTACTTTTAGTAAAGGGTTCCTTTAGATATCTATAAACTATGTTGAATAATAATAATAATAATTGTATTATCTACTCACCCCAAAAATAATGGTGGTAACAATATATAAATCACAAAAACCTTTTTTGTAAAAACGTGTTTTTAACTCACTCTAAATTAGGTTGTCCACGTTAAAACATAACTGATAAAAATAGTTTGTGGTTTAAACTTCCGTTTTTCTAGTTTGATTAACATGATTGCAGCATTGGGTTATTTAATGAAAACTAATTTTTTAGCTTATATTATTGATTGTGAATAACAGATGGCTGCACTAGGATGTTTTAGCGCATAAATATGTAATGATAACCCAAATGTGATATCATTTTGGCGGGCTTATTATAGGATATGTTTACATGCATACCATCATTTAAATCAACTGTTTTGTTTACATTTCAAATCTAGTGACTTTTAACTAAATGTCATTTGGGGAATTATTTAATAATTTTCTATTTAACTAAATGTCATTTGGTTGCCCTGTATGTTTACATATGCTTGGCGGGCTTATCTAATAAGAGCATACCACCATTTAAATCAACTGCTTTGTTTACATTTCAAATCTAGTAACTTTTAACTAAATATCAATTGGTTACCCTGTATGTTTACATATGCTTGGCGGGCATATCTACTAAGAGCATACCGCCATTTAAATCAGCTGCTTTGTTTACGTATGACGTCACTTCCGGCAGCCATATTTGTTTACATCCGGCGGCCATATTGTTTACATCTGGCGGCCATGTTTGTTTACATATTACCTATAACACATGTGCTTATGACGTCACTTCCTGTCGGAGAACATACATAGCTGTACTACTTATGTTCTATCTAAAAGTGAACAGTTTCAAAGTTATCAGCGTTTTCCTGATTTTTCGATATTTCCCGTACCCTGTATATACAAAACTATTATAAAATTAAAATTTGTTTCATACCAACCAACTTTGATATTGAACATTTTTTTGTAATTCTTACAGTTTCCAAGATAAGGTACAGGATCATCTTGCGTGGGCCACCCTGTACACTTTTTTAAAAATTTTATGAGCCGTGGAAGTGTGACTAGACGTAGATGTTATTATGACAATTGCACTATAAATGTCATATTCTACTAACTTGTAAAACATTTACAGGTCAGCTGTCAGTTTTACAAGTCAGTAGCTCGTAACAGTAACTTTTCGTTGTTTATGTTCTGTTACATTAAATGACGTTTACGAGTGAGTAACAAATAAAATATTTTTTTAAATTCACTATACAACATTTTACTATTTACAAACGGTATAATAGAGGAACCAGTGTTTACCAGTTTTGATGATGCTTAAATCTTTAAAATGCTTCAAATTTAAAAATCTTACAACCTGAAAAGCTTGGTCTCTACTTTTCTGTGTTTATCTATTATTGTAGCAATTAATAGTAAGATTATGAAATACTTACGAAAATGAAAATGTAAATTTCTGTGGCCCATAGCGTTTTGGTTTATTGATAAAAAGATAAAACTGTTATATTAAAATGTCTTATACATTTAATCAGATTTAATAATCTGAACAATTAATTATATTTGAGCAGTAAATGGATTCGTCAAAATAAGTGATGTTACAATTAACTTTTGTAATAAAACTAGAAACAAATTTACTTTTTCTACTAAATAATAAATATCATACCAGTAGATTTGTTTATTCTACGAGTAAAATGATTTCATTACAACTTTAATCAAAAACAGACTAAACGCAAAGCCAAAAGTTCAGGTTTCCGCAGTGAAAAGTTTTGTTAGCGTCTATTTAGTGAGGGAGGTGATCTTTAAATACAACCACCAACACCGATCTGTTAGACACAGTTTAATCAAGTAATACAACTTCAAATTTTAAACCCCAAATTGCCCAGATTAGATTTCAATATTAAAATTCGCGACTGTGCTTCTGTGTTTAGTAATGCCGTTACATTTGTTGTTTAATCTTATACTACGTTCATCAACATTTCCTGATACCTGGAAGCATGCACGTGTCTCTCCTGTTCTTAAAAATGGAAGTCCATCTACTGTTACCGACCTATTTCTATAATATGTAATTTTTCCAAAATCTTTGAGACAATTATTTATAACGTAGTCTATTCGCACGTCAATCAGTATATATCTCCGTCTCAACATGGTTCGTGTCAAAGCGATCTACAGTAACCAACTTGGCTTATTTCACACAGTATGTATTAGAGGTTCTTGATTGTAGGGGTCAGGTGGATGTAATTTACACGGATATTGCAAAAGCCTTTGATCAAATTGACTTATACATACTTTTAAATAAATTAGAAATAATTGGTTTTTCTCAGTCTTTAATAAAATTATTCACTTCTTATTTATTTGATCGTAAATCTCACATTGAATACCATAGTGTATCGTCTTCCTTGTTTACTTCTACCTCAGGTGTTCCACAAGGATCAAATCTTGGCCCTTTGCTTTTTCTTATTTTCATTAATGACCTTCCTTTGAGTATAGACTGTGAAAAGTTATTGTTTGCTGACGATTTAAAACTATTTACTTGTATAAACAACATCGCTGATTGTTCCTCTCTACAAGTTAATATTAATCTGTTATGAAATTGGTGCCAAATAAACAATCTTAACTTAAATGTAGATAAATGCTCTGTTATGACATTTACTAGGGTACGTCAGCCTATACTCCATAATTATCATATCAATAATCGCACACTGAATCGCGTAAATACTGTTAAAGATCTTGGAATATTGTTTGATAGCAAACTCTGTTTTGCTGAACATATTAGCCAAATTATTTTGACATCTAATAAAACTTTGGGTTTCATATATCGGAATTGCAAAGATTTTTCGAACAAGATTTGTATAAAAATATTATTTCTTGCATTTGTCAGATCCAAGCTCGAATATGGATCGTTAATTTGGAGTCCCATCTATAATACTCATATAAATCGAATTGAATCCGTTCAGCAGCACTTGGTAAAACTGGCCTCTTATTTATCCACAGGAATATACCCAACTCACCACTTTCAATACAGTAACTCCCTTGTAGCTTTTGACATCGTTTCTTTAAAAACTAGGAGGATAGTGAGTAGTATAAAATTTCTATATAATTTAGTTCATAACAATGTTGATTGTTCAAATTTATTGCAGAAAATAAACTTTAACATACCTGCACGCAATTTACGAAATTTCACCTTTTTCTATTGCAATACTGCACACACTAATATTATGAAATCCAGCCCGGTAGCTCATATGTGCGACAATTTTAACTCCATTTCATAGCAATGCGATATTAATTCAGATTCTTTGATATTCATAACTAATGTAATCTTAAACAATTACGAAAATACTGTACAAAATTAAGCTAAATAGTTATATAATTTTGTTACATAATTTTTTTTCTTTTATATTTATTTTTTTTTATTGTTGATTATTATACCTATGTATTTATTTAAGAATTTTCCTATTGTAGGTTCATGACCTGTAAGGAAATAAACTATTATTATTATTATTAAAAAAATATAGAAATTGGAATTTAGAAGTTGTCAAGTAGAAATAAAGCCTTAAATTCAGGATTGGATATATTTTACAATTTAAAACGTAAAACAGTTAAAAAATGTAAGCCTTTATTATATTATATATAATTGAAGATTCAGAATTTAGAACAATAATTAAAAATTTAGGGGGTAGAGTTTAAAACTCTGATTTTAGAAATTATAATTAATTTTTTTTATTTGGGAATTCAAAACGGAGTGTTTGAAAATATAACTAAATACAAAATTGAGTGCAGAATGTGAAATTTAGAAATTACAATGAATTATATAATAAATTCTGAATAGAACCTGAATCGGTGATAATTTCGAGTTTAGAAAACCAATTTAGAATAAAATACATATTTTAAACTTGGAATTTCCGTTATAACTGTTGAAGTTGAATTGAAGATTTCAATTTTTTTACGTTTCAAATTTTCAATTTAGTAATCATAAATAGTCGTGAAGATCTAGAATTTAAATTTTTGATAAAAGTTAATCGTTAGAATTGACATAAACTATTCAAAACATCGAGTTTATGTATTTTGTACAATTTACAATTATAAAATGAGAATTAAAATCTAGGATGATATTCAACTACTAAAGTTTTAAATGCAAATTATAGAATGTAGTACGTACTAAGAGCTCTAAATAGATAAGATTCCCGAGTGTAATATTTATGGAGAATTATAATTTAAAGTATTTATGAATAATCTAGGGATTAAAATAATCAAATTTAAGAATTGAGATTTTAAGACTAACTCTTATTTTTATAATGTGCCAAAAATTGGTTATCCATTTTTCACAAAATATTCTTAAACACAACTCTGTATAAAACACAAATATTTCGCCTTGTTTAAAATTTCGTCAAATATAAAAGATAGCTGCATTTAAAATATAAACATTTCATAATAAAAAATATAAAGTCATGCAGTTCACACCGCTAAGAATTTAGCTTGTAGGTTGCTTGTACGTTTCTTTGAATTAAGTATCTTCGATAAAAACATGCTAAAGTTCCTCTTTTTCAGTAATAAAACCAAGTGCAATCTAATTCATGATCCTATGATAGCTACAATCACATTGTAATAATTCAAAGCCCTTTTCATTTCAAGCTGTAAACAAAATCTTGTTTATAATAAAACATTTAATCCAAGAGTTTAAGTGCTGAAGCAGGTAATAATTCTTTTCTAAATTGTAATTCAAGTTGATAGCTTCAGATTTCGGTGTTATTCCTATAAGAACTTTTTTAAATTAATATGTAGGGAATTTATTTCAATTTTTGCTATTGGATGAAATGTCGTCATATTCCGTTTTGTATAGTTGTTTAAATAACCCATCTCTTAAGTTTGGGAAAAATTATGAGATCCGTGCCCTTTTAGATTCAGTCTGTTCCGAGTTGGAGCGGTAAGCGGGCGGCTAGGCCAAGCGTCCGCCGCGGCGCTCAGCGCCGGTGCGTAAAGCTGCGGTTTCCTAGAACAGTCGGCCGGTGGGAACTGACACCGACTGATATCCGCATAAATTAAACGCTAATAATTAAATGCAGGTGGTTTCCAAAAGTACGCTGCACCGGCGGTACCATCCGTCGCGTAAAACTTCGCTACGCTTTTACTGTCTCAGCCTTACTTTGTGGAACTCCATGATCATGAAATATAATATAAATACAAAGATTAGTTAAAGTTTCACAAGTATTATTAATATCTTAACCTGACAATATTGTTTCGACACTTTGTGTCATTATCAAAGGTAGATAAGATTGATAAACAAACACGTTGCTAAGGATAAATACATACAGAAAATAGGTAACTAGATACAATACATAACAAAAACTAAATATCTAACACTTCTAATAAAGGAGAATTACTAAGCTCAGTTTGTTCATTCATTAAAGGTACTGTGCGTTTATGTCTGTATATTTCAAAAGCTTCTAAAATGTCTAAAAATTCGGCGTAGTGTTATCGCGTTTTGTAGAAACCAGTGTTAAGAGACGGTGCCGTTTGAATGAAATGTTATTTTAGAGAACTTATTTACAGTTATTAAACAGTGTAACTATATTGAGAATGGCGCATTTTATTAACAATAAATTAACTGCAGCAACATTTTCTAGGAGGGATGGTTGCTAAAATTCATGATCTTACTTCGTATTGGAAAGTATTGTAAGGCTTAAAGATTTCGTTTACATGGAAAATTCAGAAGTGTTTTCTCAATGTTTTTTTCAGTTTTGTGTTGTGTGATATTTTTTTATGTAGTCATTTTTCTATTTTTTATTCTTATCCGATATACAGATTTTAACTTTAACAATAATGTTTATAATTCGGCACGACGAACTGTTGATGTTCTTTTTAGAATCAAAATTTTTATTATGAGAAATATTTGTTTAAATCAGTTTAAAACTTTAAGGGGAATCTTTTCCCAGACTGTAAATTCCCCGACGTTGTTTAATTATGTAATATCTAATCAGTTTGGGTGGCGCCCATTATCTCTTTATTTGTCCAAATATTTGTTATAAGGTGGACGCCGAACCACCTCAAGTACACAGTATTTTCATTTTTTATTAATTCTACGGAAAGTTGCTGGGCAAATTATACCTCGGTGTTTTACCATTGCCTTCCGAGGAAGAAACGATCTTTTAAAAATCCGGTGATATATTGGCCGGGATGGTCAATCTAAGATCAGGAAATGAGAAAGAGTATAGCAGGATTTAATATTTAGAATGAAACATAAAGTAGTTTACGATAGTTAGAATTTAAAATATAAATTTAAAATTTAATTCTAAAATATGAAATCTAAAATATATATAAAATATAGGAATTAGTTAGTCAGTCATTATGATTTGGCATTTTGGATAAACAACTAAGATTAAACATTGATTTAGGCTGTCGAACTTTTTCGAACGGATTGTTTTGTAATTAAAAAATTTAATAAAAGTATTATAAAACTTGAATCTACAATTCTATGTTGAACTGTGCTTTAACCCAAATTTTATTTCTAATAAAATTTGAAATGACGAATTAATTTAGTCTGAATTTAAAATTCTGTTAATGTAATAAATAAAGTTAAGAATTAACTTATAACTTTTAATTCTAATAAGAAACTTTTCGGATTTCAGAATTCGATGTTTAAAGATTAAAATATTCACACATACATTACGATATAGAATATTACACAGTTTAGCGATCATCGATTTCGGCACTTTAGTGAAAGTAGAGCAAAATAAGAAAATACGTTTCTCAGCTTTAATCTAATTCGGCTTGTTTTCAGAGATAATAACTTTTAATTTATAACAACAAATGGACGACAAGGGTTTTCAAATGAGCCATCACGCATTTTGCGGTATACAGAAATCAAGTTCTTTATTTGCTCGAAAAGTAGCAGTTTCTTTGTCTTATTTTAAATATCATTTTGTTAGGTAGTATTTTGTAAATGCTGTACATTTTAATAGAAATATTAATTATTCAAAAGTTATCGAATAATACTGAATAGTATAACATGTATAAGCAGGATAAAATATTCAACATCTGCTAGTGATCTGTACTCTGGACATTTCAAAGACAAAGCAAACTCTCTTTATAGCAAATATAGTACGTTGTCTATCTAGAGAAGTCTGTTTGGGTTAACTAATTGCTAATTAGTTTTAGTTACCCCATTATCATGTAAATGGCTTTAATCTCCGTGGTCACTGGTTAGTGGTTAAACACATAAACTAAATATTCCTAAACATCTAATTAAAATCGAGAGCTGCGCTTCTGTTGGTTCTCAAGCTTTGTTCATTTTGTTTCTCAAACATTGACCACACCTGTGACAACAACACATAATTATATATATATATATATATATATATATATATATATATATATATATATATATATATATATATATATATATATATATATATATATATATATTATATATATATATATATATATATATATATATATATATATATATATATATCTATAGGGCACCACTATGCGTCCCCCCATGTAAAATCTTAGGTTCAAGCAGCGTCCGAAGTCACTCGGCGTCCGGATATACGGACGCTGGGTGACTAGTGCCTCAAAATTGCACCATATGAAGCTTAAAGTGTCTAGATGGCGAAAATGTAAAAATTAGCTGTGCGCAGTTTGACACCCATTCCTGATTCGTGTATAAAATGGTAGTTCGAGCGTTTGCCACACGCAGCGCTAATAGCGCGGGATTTGTATACATTTGTATACAAATTTATGGCATAGGTTTACCCTGCGTCCGCATATTTAACAAGAATTGTGTTGGTAACACTGATTCCTTTGTGGCTAGACAGTGACGTCATTTCAACGGGACTTCACTTTATGCATTGTATTTCTTAGTAAAGATTGCGTCATTTAAGGTGACAAAAATTCGTACATATTATATTTTGTTAAAGCTATTTAAGAAACACTTTTAATACGTTTCATTTATGCGTCATGTAAATTTCGTTTAAACCGGTTTTAATTGCTTCTACAAATGGGCGATAATTTTAATAAAATCGTAAGATTTAATTCAAAGCTCTATTGATTTAAGTGAAACAAACGTAACCATTATTATATTATCATTCAGTATTTAATCAATCACTGATGCTGTTAGCTAGTAATAAATCTGGCTGTTTAATCTTATCCCATATTATATTTTAAAATTTTTAAAACTCATATGTTTGTGAGGCAGACAGTGACATCATTTCAAACGGGACTTCTTATGCATTAAAATATTGAAATTAAATAACTTTTACAACTTCTAATTTGTTAGATGACATACAAACTTGAGATTTGGCACAATTATAGGAATTGGAATTCTTGTAAGTAGGAAAATAAAAAAATATATTTATGTCAACCCTCGCACCCCCTGTTAGGAGTTGTAAAACTTCTAGATGACTTAGAAACTTGAAATTTGGTGTAATTATAGGATTTAAGATTATTATAAAGAAAAATATAAAAAAAATGTTATGATGTCAACCCCTGCACCCCGTTCTGGGGTTGCAAAACTTCTAGATGACATACAAACTTGAAATTTGGTATAGCGATGGAATTTAGGACTCTCCTAAAGAAAAATTTTAAAAAAATTATTAAATCAACCCCCATCTTCCATTTGGGGGTTGTAAAAGTTCTAGATGACATACAAACTTGAAATTTAGTATAGCGATGGAATTTAGGACTCTCCTAAAGAAAAATTTAAAAAAATTATTAAATCAACCCCCATATTCCATTTGGGGGTTGCAAAACTTCTAGATGACATACAAACTTGAAATTTGGTATAGTGATAGGGTTTAAGACTCTCGTAAAGAAAAACATAAAAAATTTTATTAAGTCAACCCCCGCACTTTATTTGGGGGTTGTAATACTTCTAGATCACACACAAACTTGAAATTTGGTATATTTATAGGGTTTAGGATTCTAGTAAATAAAAATTAAAAAAAATGTTATTATGTCAACCCCGCATCCCCTTTTAGGGTTGTAAAACTTCTAGATGACATACAAACTTGAAATTTGGTATAGCGATGGAATTTAGGACTCTCCTAAAGAAAAATTTAAAAAAAATTATTAAATCAACCCCCATATTCCATTTGGGGGTTGTAAAACTTCTAATCACATACAAACTTGAAATTTGGTATAGCGATGGAATTTAGGACTCTCCTAAAGAAAAATTTAAAAAAATTATTAAATCAACCCCCATATTCCATTTGGGGGTTGTAAAACTTCTAGATCACATACAAACTTGAAATTTGGTATAGCGATGGAATTTAGGACTCTCCTAAAGAAAAATTTAAAAAAATTATTAAATCAACCCCCATATTCCATTTGGGGGTTGTAAAACTTCTAGATGACATACAAACTTGAAATTTGGTATAGCGATGGAATTTAGGACTCTCCTAAATAAAAATTTTAAAAAAATTATTAAATCAACCCCCATATTCCATTTGGGGGTTGTAAAAGTTCTAGATGACATACAAACTTGAAATTTAGTATAGCGATGGAATTTAGGACTCTCCTAAAGAAAAATTTAAAAAAATTATTAAATCAACCCCCATATTCCATTTGGGGGTTGCAAAACTTCTAGATGACATACAAACTTGAAATTTGGTATAGTGATAGGGTTTAAGACTCTCGTAAAGAAAAACAAAAAATTTTATTAAGTCAACCCCCGCACTTTATTTGGGGGTTGTAATACTTCTAGATCACACACAAACTTGAAATTTGGTATATTTATAGGGTTTAGGATTCTAGTAAATAAAAATTAAAAAAAATGTTATTATGTCAACCCCGCATCCCCTTTTAGGGTTGTAAAACTTCTAGATGACATACAAATTTGAAATTTGGTATAGCGATGGAATTTAGGACTCTCCTAAAGAAAAATTTAAAAAAATTATTAAATCAACCCCCATATTCCATTTGGGGGTTGTAAAACTTCTAGATCACATACAAACTTGAAATTTGGTATAGCGATGGAATTTAGGACTCTCCTAAAGAAAAATTTAAAAAAAATTATTAAATCAACCCCCATATTCCATTTGGGGGTTGTAAAACTTCTAGATGACATACAAACTTGAAATTTGGTATAGCGATGGAATTTAGGACTCTCCTAAATAAAAATTTTAAAAAAATTATTAAATCAACCCCCATATTCCATTTGGGGGTTGTAAAACTTCTAGATCACATACAAACTTGAAATTTGGTATAGCGATGGAATTTAGGACTCTCCTAAAGAAAAATTTAAAAAAATTATTAAATCAATCCCCATATTCCATTTGGGGGTTGTAAAACTTCTAGATGACATACAAACTTGAAATTTGGTATAGCGATGGAATTTAGGACTCTCCTAAAGAAAAATTTTAAAAAAATTATTAAATCAACCCCCATATTCCATTTGGCGGTTGTAAAAGTTCTAGATGACATACAAACTTGAAATTTAGTATAGCGATGGAATTTAGGACTCTCCTAAAGAAAAATTTAAAAAAATTATTAAATCAACCCCCATATTCCATTTGGGGGTTGTAAAACTTCTAGATGACATACAAACTTGAAATTTGGTATAGTGATAGGGTTTAAGACTCTCGTAAAGAAAAACATAAAAAATCTTATTAAGTCAACCCCTGCAATTTATTTGGGGGTTGTAATACTTCTAGATCACACACAAACTTGAAATTTGGTATATTTATAGGGTTTAGGATTCTAGTAAATAAAAATTAAAAAAAATGTTATTATGTCAACCCCGCATCTCCTTTTAGGGTTGTAAAACTTCTAGATGACATACAAACTTGAAACTTGGTATAGCGATAGAATTTAGGACTCTCCTAAAGAAAAATTTAAAAAAATTATTAAATCAACCCCCGTATTCCATTTGGGGGTTGTAAAACTTCTAGATGACATAAAAACTTAGAATTTGGTTTAGTTATAGGGTTTAGAGTTCTCGTAAAGAAAAATATAAAAAATTGTTATTATGTTAACCCTCCGCTACCCCTTTAGGTGTTGTAAAACGGGACTTCACTTTATGTATTTAAGTAATGAAATTAAATAGTCTTTATAACTTCCGAATTTCTAGAGTACATACAAACTTGAAATTTGGTATATTTACAGAGTTTCGGATTCTCGTCTAGCGAAAAATTAAAAAAACGTTAAAAAAACCCATATTTATATTTTCAAAATTTTGTTCTGTTTTGGGTAGCAGCCACCTCTTAGAATTTCTACACACGGGAAAAATAGTAAACAATCTTTGCGTTTCATTTTCGAACGGGTGCCGTGAAAGAACATAAAAAGTCACCTATTTTATAGATTTTGCGAAGTTGAGGGTCTAAGGGGGTAGCAACCAACCCTTAGAATTTTGAAATACGGGAAAAATAATAAATAATCTTTGTTGCGGTTCATATTTGAATGGGTGACGTGAAAGAACATAAAAAGTTACATACTTTACGGATTTTGCGACATTAAGGGTCTAAGGGGTAGCCAGCCATCCCTTAGAATTTGCAAATGTGGAGAAAATAGTAAAGCAGTTTATTTGCGTTTCATTGTTGAATGGGTTGCGTGAAAGAACATAAAAACGCACATGCTTCCCCGATTTTGCGAAATTCAGGATATAAGGGGGTAGCAGCCAACCCTTAGAATTTCTAAATGTGAAAAAATAGCAACGATTTTTGTTGCGCTTCATTTTCATGGTTATCATGAAAAAACATAAGAAGTCGCATATTTTATGGTTAATAATATACAAGATACTTTTTAGATTTTGCAAAATTCAGATTTCAAAGGTGTACGAGTCACCACTTCAAATGTTTAAATGTGAAAAAAATAGTAAACACTTAGCCATTTAACGGGTTCTGGCCTATTTAACAGTCTACACTCAATCATCCGGACAAGCTTTTGGTTATAGTAATGGAATTAAAAGAACTTCGTAGATTTCGGCTTCTTGTTTACGAAAACAGTATTAGAATACATTCACTTTATTATTTCATTATCATTCACTTTAAACCTGTAGTACCTTATTACTTTTTTATTCAGAATCCCACTTGCTATCGATTTCCATACTTCAAATCTAATCGTTCCATTTAAAAAAATCCTGATGATGATATCCAGCACCAGCACAAGTTCTAAGATGTGTTCTGATGTCGTAAACTAGAGGTCAAAGTATACAAAGTTCTTTTAATTCCACTGCTATAGTCACAAGCTTGTTGGAATGATTCAGTGTAGACTGTTAAACAGGACACCCTGTATAGTCTTCAATATCTTCCTCTAAATCGCAGAAAAATTAATTTAGTGACAAGCGGTTTGGACAAAAAATTGGTTTTTATGTTATTGCACTGTTATTGTTAAAATTAGGAACATTTCTTTGAGAAAAATAATGCCTATATGAAAAGTGTTCATTTAACCAAAACGAAATCAAAAAATTAATAAACAAGAAAACATAATTCCCTATTTTTTATATAAATCTTAAATGAATTGCTTTTTGGTCTGAAAATTAGAACCCAAGATTTCTTTCTATAACCCCTACAAAAATTTCATAGATATATGGCATGTACTTTCTGAGATAAAAACTAATTTGTTTTTAATAAAATTGTCCCTAAAAATGGGTAACTTTTATTACCTATTGTCTGATAAAAACAAAAGTAGCTATAGCATTTAGAAATATAATATTTTACTCAAGTTAAGCTTTATTAAAGTCAGAGGACTCGAGAAAAAAATGGATATTAGATAATCAGGAATATAACTCAATATTATAGTTTGAAAGACATCCTTATAAAAATTTAATGTTGTTAGCAAGAGAATATTTCCTTGTAAGCATGGATTAAATTTCATTGCAGGTGTGCAAGTCCATAAAGTGACGTAATTTTGTGTATGCTATAACGCATATGCTCAGCACACGTAAAAAACAAAAGCTAATTATTGTGTAAAATGACACTTAATTCGAATTCTAGTTAGCGAATAGATTCTGATATTGGGCTATTGCCAGAAATTCCATTTTTTTCAAATTATGCACGATGGTACATTTTATATACTAGAATGATTGCTTGAAGCTGGAAAAAGAACTTAAAATTGTCTGCTAATAGACCCAACCTGTGTATTCTTGTATATAACTTTTTTCGGTCAGTTGTGTTTACAAATTTTTAATCGTGTTCCTTTTAACACTCGTTTTTCGGGGATTTTCCAAGGAGTAGAGGTTCTCTTTTGCAATTATGAATTTGATAACGGTTACAGCTGTACATATAAGTAAATGTAAAAAACAATTCATTTATGCAGCATTCATTCGGAGCATTTAAGAATTAAAGTAAACATTTTAGGTTCTCAGAATTGTATCATGAACAATTTGACGTCGCGTCATCAAACATCGTATCAAATATCATGTTACTGAAGATTTTAGTTGCCCATTGCAAAATCTTAATTATTTATGCTGCCAGATTTTAAATTTTTCTTTATATTCTTGAATCTGAAATTTTTTGAAAATATTTTAAATGTTTACACTTGAAACCACCAAAACAAATTTTGGTTAAAAAGTCTTGAATAATTATTGTTTTAAATGCGTTAATAGGATTGAATTAAGATTATTATTTTTTGTTTAAAAGACTGACATGGAATTATAAATTATAGGACCTTCGTCCAGCTTCAAGCAATCATTGTAGTATAAAATGTACCATCGTGAATAATTTTTTCTATCAAAGAAGAAGGAAAGTGGCAAACACTCTCTTATACTGCATGCACGCAGGCCCCAGTTTTTTTCTGCCTGTCATTTTCTACGAGTTTCTCAAAATATTTTTTATGTCACTATGTGTAGTTTATAGCAATTTAAATTTGTCCAACAAGCGTTGATCTTCGTACACTGGTATAACACCGTAAGCGTTTCAAAATGGAAAACAGCATTCCAATTATACTGTCTCAACAAGGATTTTCGAAGCTCCACTGTCTTTGAGGTATAGCCCAATGCATGAGAGTACTACTTTTAGGAGATGAATCCCTCCAAGACCAAGCAATAGGTAAAGACACACTGAATTTATTTGAGCATGTGATGTACTTCTTCATTGCATCACAATGAACCCTTTAGTTCAGTTACATTTGATTTTCTAAGAAATAGAGAAACCATACAAGATCCTTGGGAAGGTTTTTACTTCATTTTCTTCGTTAACGTCACTATTTCCTTTTGTTTTGATAGTACAGTAGCTTTTGAGCAGTACGGTAGTTTTTTCTTTTCCTTTGTGTCATAATTTTTTGCAGTTTTCAATTTTCCAACACCATAGTGTGTTATTGTCGAATAATTTATATGAAGAAAAGAAGTTGTCAAGGAAAATATTATGATTAGGGTTATTCTCTACAATAGATAGTAGATAAAAAACAAAGTCACCTCCCAACCCAAGTCTGGATTTTTTATTATTTGGAGGATAACTTGTATAAGTACCCTTCATCTGAACAGATATACCATAATTTGAAACCGAATCTTACCGGTTTCACTTTTAGAAGCATTTTGTTGCGAGTGCCGTTCAAAATATGGAACTATCTGTTCATCTAGTAATATAAGTTGCACGAGAATACTCCATACTGCATGAGTTTTTTATTCATGATGTAAAAATTACCTACTAAGATTTACCAAAAAGAATGAAGTGAATATAATCATGGGTGACTTCAACGGAAAGATAGGTAAAGGAAGAGTGCAATATATTGTTGAAGACCATGGTATTTGCAAACGAAACGATAGGGGGGATATCTGGTACAGTTCTGTAATGAAGAAAACTTAATGGTAGCAAACACCTGGTTCCAACTTCCAGAAAGGCGATTGTACACTTAGAAGTGTACTTAGGACCAGGAGACAATGAAGGAAATATCATAAAAAATCAAATAGATTATATACTGATTGATAAACGATATAGAAACGGAATTAAAGTTGTAAGAACTTATCCTGGATCAGACATATGATCTGATCAGAACCCCGTAGCTGAAAAACGTGATATTAAATTGAAGAAAATCCGGAAGAGAAATAAAACAAGACCTAACTTTGAGAAACTGGGGGAACCACAAATAAAAGAGGAAATAACACGAGTTTTGAATAGTAAGTTTAGGGAAACGGTATAATTGGAAACAGAAACAATGGAAAACTTTTGGCAGTCTGTTAAAAATGTAAACATGAAGTACAAGAAAATGAATTGGAAAACCAAGAGCAGAGAGCAAAACAGAGATGGATGACGGAAGAAATCCTTTTATTGATGAACGAAAGAAGGAAGTACAAACATAAAGACTATAATAAATATAAAGAAATCCATAAAAAGATTACAAGGCTTATAAGAGAGGCAAAGGAGACCTGGGTGGAGAAACGTTGTCAAGTACTCGAAGAGCTGCCAAGAAAGCATGATTTCTTTAACACACAAAAAAGAAGATAAAAGAAATAACTGGAAATAAAACCCATCAACACGATATCTTAGTCACAGATAGTAACAAAAAAACAATAGACCCAAACGAGATAGAAGAGATTTTGACAAGCTATATACAAGAGCTTTTTGATGATATCAGAATGTAACCAGAACCAAGAGAAATAGATCAAGAAGATTAGCCATTGAGAATTATTATAGCAGAAGTGAAACGCGCAATAAAACTATCAAACCACGTAGAGTCTCAGGTGAAGATAACATCTATACTGAGATGCGTAAAGTATTAGACGATGAAAGCCTCAACATCTTAACATCTTTCTTAAATAGAATATACTATACAGGAATCGTACCACACGACTGGACCCAACTTACTTTTATTCCGATACCTAAAAAGAGCGGAGTAAAACAGTGCTCACAGTACCGATTGATTAGCCTGATGAGCCATGTACAGTAGATAATGCTAAGAACATGCATCAACGAGTACACACAAAATGCGGACAATATGTAGGAGAAGAACAATTTGGTTTTCGCTTAGGCATTGGAACTAGAGAAGCAGTTCAAGGTCCTAGGACTAGCAGAAATACATAAAACAAAATTAAATAGCTTATCGGTATCTCCAGTGTAAGTGACTCCTGCGTACAATGTTGCTTCCTCACGGCTTGCTCCAAAATTATAAGTCTGGATTTCTTCAGCTAGTTTGCAAGCATAATTTTCAGAGAAGTCTATATGTAGTAACCCTTCATTCTTACTAAGACTGTTTTTCAGTGTGTTCTTAGCAGCATTTTCATTTTTAATGTTAAATTTATATTTATTTTTAAAGTTTTCATTTCTTCTTGAACCTCTCCCTCCAACTCTCGGACAGGTTTAGTAACATTGATTTTAGCTGCAATCTTAACATTAAATTGAACCTTTTCTTCATTTTATTTTGACATTTCAGAGGCCTGCCATACATATGCAATGCGGAAGCCTTACTACATGTTACAGGAGTTCATATGAATTTTCATTATCTACAAGTTTTAGTGGCTTTAGTTTTTGTGGTTTGAAGCTTATGTTTGCACGTTGTTTGTACAAGCAGGTAGCTCTGTTTATTTCATTAGGTTTGCATACATAATATAGACGGTAATAACATAGGGATGGCATCGAGAGAATGTACTGTAGGATATTTTTGTTTTGTGTGCAAGGCCAATTGTTTTATTTGCTAAACTATAAAGACGGTAGTGTCCTATATCAATGTACATCAACAAAGCATTTAAAAATATTTTCCGTTGGTTTTTTTGACCTCCAGCAACTCTCCAAGGTTTCACCAGCGAGTCATGCAAAACTAGAGTACGGATTGCTTATTCCTCATTGCTTTTTCCTTTTCCAGGTCCAAGTCCAACAAAACGTTTCCCTGCAGTTTTTTTTTATTCAGAGATGGGCATTAGTTTTTCTTCAGGTGTTTTCATAACTGTATTGTTTTCAGTTTTTTTCTACTTAAATGCTTTCTTCTTCTTTTCACATTCTCAAGTTTGCTCAAAACAAATAGCCAGAAACCCAAGTGCAGAGAGGTTTCTTTTTGTATCTGAACTTGCCCGACGAAGAGAACACAAAAAAATTGAACAGCTAAAAAATCATTTGGCAGGTCAATCACCGCTGGATATTTTTCTAAAACTTTTTGATGATGAAGTTCAAGATATAGTATTGCGATTTTTTGTAAAGTAGGCTCATGATAAATGAACTCGCTAAATGCAAAACTTTGTAATTATTTACAAAAATAATTATAACAATTTAGATATCGATATTATTGGTTGTCTTGTTTTATGGACTTGCAGTACTGATAAATGTATGAGATGCAAACTTTGGTGTTTTATAAATGTAAAACTTCACGCTTATAAAATATAATCATGTAAAAGTCATCATCAGATGCAAAACTCACGGGAAATGTGAGATTGTTAGGTGCAAGACTCAAGTTCACTAACAATGTAAACGCAGAGTTTTGTATTTAGTGGGCTCAAATAATACACACGATTTTATATTTACAAGGGAAAAACTTTTCAGTTTTATTGGCATCCTGTTTTTATTAGGCTATCATACGTTGCCCCAAGCTAATTTGTGTTGGTATGTTGAAGAAGGCAAAGGAGTCGATATTGCATAAAACTGCATGACGAGAAACAAATTCAGAAATATTCAGTAAGCTCGATAAAACTGTTACATTTTCTAACTTTGCGGCCTTTTTTACATCTTCTTTTTCTTAAGGTGCTGTCTTCTTATAGAAGGTTAACAACAACTTCGGCAAATCGTTCACTATCTTTTGCTATTCTTAGTAATAACTGTGAGTTTAGGCCAGTGCAGTCTCTCACATTTCTCAACCATGAGCCTTGTCTCCTGCCAGTTCTCTTCTACCCTCAATCTTGCCCTCCATTATCAATCTTAGGTATGGCTCAGCAGAAGTTCAAGAGTTGCAGGGAGAGGTTCAAGAAGAAATGAAAACTTTAAAAATAAATATAAATTTAACATTAGAAATAAAAATGCTGCTTACAACACACTGAAAAAGAGTCTTAGTAAGAGTGAAGGGTTACTCCATATAGTCTTCTCTGAAAATTATCCTTGCAAACTAGCTGAAGAAATCCAGACTCATCATTTTGGAGCAAGCCGTGAAGAAGCAGTCATTTACGTTGGACATACCGATAAGCTATTTAATTTTGTTCTATGTATTTCTGCAAGTCCAGATCATGTCCTGCAGCTATTTGGGCACACTTAATCCTGTCTTTACCTTTCTGTCGCAACAATTGCCAAGAATCCAAACAGTTTATTTGTTTTCAGATAGACTCTCCATTCTTTAATAAGGTAGTTAGTTATCTTTAAACTTTGATGCATTGAGTATTCCTTAACTATCTTTGTAACATAAACGGTTTTTGTATTTAGTCAAAGTAAAACTTCTAACCGAGAAACAAGAACAACGACGAGTGACATGGACTAAATATGTAGTTGTCCTAGACAATGTTCCAGAGAATGACTGGTATAAGGTCATATTCAGCGACTAGTCAAAGTCTGGTGTTTTCGTTGGTTACTCTCGCAAAAGACTGATCGGAGCTAAACATGAAGCATTCCATAAGTACTGCTTAAAACGTACGGTTAGGTTTCCTCAAGGTGCAATAGTTTAGAGCTATATGTCAGCTGGAGGGTTAGAATGATTTCAGTCCATAGACGGCACAGTTAATGTTGAAAAGTATCAGCAAATTCTTAACGCAAACTTGTTACCAATCGTTAAAAATCGATCTTGACCGCGATTTAATCTTTCAACAAGATGGTGCTTCTTACCACACATCAAAAACGACCAAAAAATGGTTTGAAAATCATAATTTCAAAGTTGTTGAATGATCCTCAAGCAGTTCGGATCTTTAGTGTTATTGAATTTGAAATTATCAGCAAGTGGGGCATTATCCAATTTAGATAATTGTAATCCCCAAGTTAGAAGTATGTCAGCCAAAATTTAAGAGGCGAATAAAGCAAAGCGAGATGTTAAATCTTATTGAATTGTATTTATAAACTGCTATCTGAATATTTAGTTGTCAGCGAGTTTTATTGAATTTTTGAAAATTGTTTTCTGCAGATCTTTTTTTACAGAAGTTAATGGTTATTGTTTGAAAATGGTGTAATTTGGAACACTAGTAGGAAAAATAAACACAGAATTCATGAAACTGTCCAAATACATATTTAGTTGTTAGGGCTCGTACATGTTTTGTAAATTTCACAGAGGAACATCGATAACTTAATACCAGAATGTATATTTAAAAGGTAAATAAAATAAATAAAGGTTGCTCATGAAACTAAAATTTGCAAGTAATAAAAATTTCTTTCTCAAAATATTATTCCAAACACAAATGAAAATGATCCGAAATAAACAATTATATATAACAAGGTTACAAGAAATGTGTTTAATACCAAAAATAGGTGAATAGATTAGCATGATCTTACATTTTAGATATGATATTATTTACTACGTATTATGAATGCACAACTGTTTTCTTCTGAAACTAATAATGGTTTCAATTTATAAAAAATCAGTAATTGATTAAAATAAAGTAAGCACTAATAACGAAAACAAAAACGTCATTTTAAGAGATTGCTAGTCAATAATATTTTTGTTGCATCTTTATTTAAATATTTTTAAATTACATAAAAATACATCTGCACTGACCGCTGGACCTTGAAATTCCCTTCTAAACTACCTTTATCACTACCCAAACTTTTTTTGTCAAATTTCTCTTTACGCAATATTTGATAATATTGTTGCATGCGCTCATTTTTAAGGTTTAATTTAAAAAAAGAATCAGCTTTCTAGCTCAAATATGTTTGGAGATATAACGATTTAAACCACTGGAAGAACTTAAAAAACTGAAAGCTCTAATTAACACATTAAATCGCTCGGCTCTATAAAATATAGAACGAGAAAATGTACTACAGAATGTCAATAAGAAATAAAACAACGAATCTGATATTTTTAATTAGGTATTGAAATTAAAATGCGTTCCCAATAAAAATTAACAAGTCAATCAAAAATCAATATATTTCATTATTTCATAAAATCAATTATTAGTCGTTATAAATAACCAATAAGTTTTACCTTGTGCGATCGAATAGTAACTGTTTTGTAAAACAGTGACAGAAAGAAGATAATTTAAGAAGAACTACAAATTCCTTTTTATAGTTTGCTTTAATAGACATGTAAAACGTAGTTTCTAGTACATAAACAAACATAAATACAAAACAATACATCTGCACTGACCGCTGGACCTTGAAATTCCCATCTAAACTATCTTTATCACTACCCAAACTTTTTTTGCCAAATTTCTCTTTAGGCAATATTTGATAATATTGTTGCATGCGCTCATTTTTAAGGTTTAATTTAAAAAAAAAATCAGCTTTCTAGCTCAAATATGTTTGGAGATATAACGATTTAAACCACTGGAAGAACTTAAAAAACTGAAAGCTCTAATTAACACATTAAATCGCTCGGCTCTATAAAATATAGAACGAGAAAATGTACTACAGAATGTCAATAAGAAATAAAACAACGAATCTGATATTTTTAATTAGGTATTGAAATTAAAATGCGTTCCCAATAAAAATTAACAAGTCAATCAAAAATCAATATATTTCATTATTTCATAAAATCAATTATTAGTCGTTATAAATAACCAATAAGTTTTACCTTGTGCGATCGAATAGTAACTGTTTTGTAAAACAGTGACAGAAAGAAGATAATTTAAGAAGAACTACAAATTCCTTTTTATAGTTTGCTTTAATAGACATGTAAAACGTAGTTTCTAGTACATAAACAAACATAAATACAAAACAATACATCTGCACTGACCGCTGGACCTTGAAATTCCCATCTAAACTATCTTTATCACTACCCAAACTTTTTTTGCCAAATTTCTCTTTAGGCAATATTTGATAATATTGTTGCATGCGCTCATTTTTAAGGTTTAATTTAAAAAATGAATCAGCTTTCTAGCTCAAATATGTTTAGAGATATAACGATTTAAACCACTGGAAGAACTTAAAAAACTGGAAGCTCTAATTAACACATTAAATCGCTTGGCTCTTTAAAATATAGAACTAGGTATTAGTAGCAATAAGTATCATCACAATTTTTTATATGCATTTAACCTATAATAATAAATTAACCTACACAATTTAAATAGTTTTCATCTAGAAAATACATATTAAAATCAACTAAATTCAACTGAATTAAATAAAATTCAGACACAATTGAATGGAAGTGAAAGATTTATTAAGTAGCTTTAATAAAATTATTTTTGTCACTTTAAATGACGCAATCCTTACTGAGAAACACACATAGTATTTTGGCAACGCAGAGAGTTTCGAATATACTCCCAGATGTTAAGTTTTATGCAAATAAATCAAATTTTAATTATTATGGCCGCCATATTTCATCCGCGCTTTAAATTTGCAAACGTTGACATCAAATTTGAAATCAGCGACCTGAAAAACCCCTTTGTAGAAAATTTCATACAAATCCAATAATATTTCGAGTTTTATGATGTTTTTATGCATAAATCTGAAAGCCTTTTAAATAAAATTCATACACATACAGAAACGAAACTAAAAGTATTTATTACATAGCGTTAATAAAATAGAATTATTTTTGCCAGTTGAGATGACGCAATCTTTACTCAGAAATGCAGAGAGTAACTCGACACCGCAGACAGGCAAAGGAATTCAAGCAGGCTGGCCAATACTGAAAAAATAAATGGACGCTGTATAAACCTATAGGTTGCATAAAATAAACAGACGCTGAATAAACCTATAGCTTGCAAAAGACGCTGACTGATACCATCATTTATATACACTTATATACGCCGGACGCTGGGCGCTACGCTTTTGGTCCGGACGCATGGTAGGCCTCTATAGATATATATATATATATATATATTATATATATATATATATATATATATATATATATATATATATATATATATATATATATATATATATATATATATATATATATATATATATATATATATACTTTTTGAAATGATATACTATAGTTTATGTAAACTTCTAAATTAAGGAAATTGATTGCAATTAGTAAACTCTTGCATTTTTAGTTAATTAGTTTGGGGAGTTGATTTAATTATCATGATTGATGAGGCGCTTCAAAAGGCTTTATTAAATAGGAGACTTGTTAGACTAGTTGTTAAATAAACAAGAAATGTTGTAATATCAAAATCTTTTAAAAGTTAGTTACTTTATATACTAAGTACAAATATCTTGGCACTTATGGTAACCGAGAAATGTTCTCAGCTAGATGAGAAATCTGCTTAAGAAGTTAACACATTCTACATATGCGTCCTTCCATTCAAACTAGGAACTCTGAAACTACATGCATATAGCATAACTAAACTTTGTGATATAATAGTTGCGGAACAATTACGTCTAGCAGTTAGAACTAACCAATATATTGTACGTCTAGGAATGCTCAACGACGATTTACCAGCGCAATCAGCGTAGAAAATTATTTATTAGTGTGGCAGATCTAACAAAAATCAGAAAATAATAAAATCTCTATTGGTAGCATGAAAAACGTCAATTTTAATTGTACGTGCTGAATATAAAAATATTATTACTTAGAATATTAGTCTTGATAAGGGACGGAATTGTTAAACTTTAGTCAACTAAATGTGAAATCCTTAAACCACAAGTTGATACATTAAACAGCACTAAAATAATTAATCGTAAGCACTTAGCAGATCTTATATGATATAAATAATAGGAATAGTTATTTATAAACCATATAGTGACTTGAGTGCCTTTTGAAGCATGAGCGAACGAGTACTTCATCTGCACGAATGTTGTGGAAGTTTGTATAATATTTTATGTAACAAACAAATGCATTATTAATAGACCAAAAGTTTACTTGAAATTGTCTTAATATTGATACAATTTAAAACCTTTGAAATGGCAGAGGCTAGAGAAACAATATCATAGCCAAAAATGATTGCTAAGTTGTAAAATGATCGGGAAAACATTTTTTTTGCAAATGCCAATCAATTATACCGAGAAATTGACGTCTCACATTATCACTAGCATGCTTAATATTTCACATTGAAGGCTGTGAGTACAAAATTATGTATTTGTGTGCTTTAAATGTACCGTTAAAATAAAGGTTACACTTAATTGTTTACAGCTAGTTAGTAATATACTTAACAGGAAAAGGGAAGTGGTAAATATTATATTTATTAAGTAACAATTATACAATTATTGTTATGAAGTAAATATTTTTATCGTTAAATATGCTTTTCTTAATAGATCTCCCGGTGATTGTTGAACCTGAACTTCAGTGATGAAAATTAATAAGTAGATTGCGCACCCGATATTTATTTTATTTAAATATTTTAAATATAATATAGTTCACGGAAATCTGTAAAATGCTTACTTTACAACGAAAGATGAAAATCAAATCGAAATATACAATAAAATTCCGCTTTTATTACATAAATAAAATAAAAAGTAGTAGTTGTAATATTAAGATTAAAGATTAAAAGATGATTACAATTTTTCGCTGTGGACAGCACAAAATGGGGAAATTCGCGATTTTGAAAGATTGAGAAGAAATTCTGAAAATAAAAAAAATTGTGATGAACTTAACAATTTTTTTCCTTTTAAATGGCCATGGTTATGGATTCAATAGTTTTATTTTAGTCTTTACGGTAGTAGTCTGGATGGATAACAAAAGGTATTTGAAATTAGACTTATTAGTCGCTGGTGTTATACTAAAGACTTATTGCTTTCGACTAAGAGGATATAAATATTTATTATCATTACCCAAATTTCGAAAGGAACAAGAAACATATAACTTACCTAGCAAGATGTGATCTAAAATCAATCTAGGCTATTAAACATGATGGTAGAATAGATTCTTTAAAAAACACGGAGAGAAGTGCATATCAGAGTGGAATTTCAGCTCTCAGAGCACTGGAGAGCAAAATTACAAATGCTAATCTTAAATGCAAGTAACGTTCAAGTATGCAACCACTAAATATGCATCCTTGCAAGGCACTATTATTATACCATAACTAACCTAATCCAACAGAACCAAATTCAACACATGTTTGGTCCTGTTCGTTTCGGAACATCAAACCTTCCGAATGGATTGGCGTTGGCGGGCTTAGAATGAGGTTATTTCCTCTCGCGCTCTCCGGCAAAAGATGCCTCGCAATAATACTTTGCACGCGAATCTATTAACTGAATGTTAGGAAGAAACACCAAAACCATAATTTGAAGATGAATCAGTATCTATTCAACGAAGATGAGAGGGCGAAGTTTCATAGATGACGCCGCATACCTAAAACAATGAATTAATGCTGCAGAACAGCTGAAAAGCAGATGAATAGTTATCGACTGTAATTACACGAGAGGTCTTTTTTTGTCCGGATAAAATTGATTTTTTTAACGATAATTTGGTTGCTTGGTAAATTGACGATACAAACCACCTACGATAAAAAAACGAGTCCGAAGGACGAGTTTTTTTATCTGGTGGTTTGTAGAGTCAGTTTACCAAAAAGAAACCAAATTAGAGTTTAAAAAATCAATTTTATCCCGGAGAAAAAAACCTCGAGCGTAATTCGATGAGATAATTTAATGAATAATAAAAAGGAATAACTAGGTAATTATGAAGAAGTCAAGAACACATTTATTAACTTGAAAATGACAATTATTAAAAACAATAATCAGGTTCGAGAAAGTTAGCCATGGAAGTTTAAACACATTTTATCCAGATGCAAAGTTAGGGCTAACTTTATCCGATGTCAAAGTGACAAATGTATCGCGGCTTATGGGATTTTTTATACATGAATTAAATTATCGACATTAATCTTTTATATGGATTACTTCTTGAAGAATTACATGCATTTGACAAAGCGTATCTAGATCCCAGAGACTTTCTATGTCTACGTCAGAGGGCGCCAAGATTATGCTTGGTCTTAATGATGGTTTTCTATTTCAAATATTCTGTTCTAAAATTCATTGACGTTAGAATCTTCGATAAACCAGTCACATTTTAAGGACCATTTCAAGTTTTTTAATAATTTCTTATTCCGTGTGTAGAGAATTACTTCCAGTAATCAACATTCTATTTTCGAACGCTCTACCTGCGAGAAGATTATCTTACGGTATGTGTCCTGTATGTATACTATGTTTAGTTGTTTACTATACACTGTATATCTAATATCTATGCATATATGCAAACTATGCATCTATCTTAAACTATAAATAAATGCTTTGTTTGCCCATTGGCTTCTAGCAGAGTGTGGTTGAGGTTACTCTAATGACGACCGTCTCTTGCTTCTGGTTGTCACTTGAGACAATCTTGTTAGTGTGATAAATTATATTTAACCAATGAAAGTTAAACTATCAAAGATAAACAGCAACTTCTAAGTAAATAAATGGTTGAAAATAAATAGCTTCAAATATTAAAGATTCGAGCTGCTGAGGAACAATCGCGTGTGGTTTGATGTATGTGTACTTTAATTATGGCTTTTCTTTGTAACGAATTTGTTTAATTATCTTGGGTGTAAGAGTGAATAAGCTTATTATTCCGTGAAATCTACAGCCGCTCGGATAAGTCGCCTACTCAAGCAAGAACACACGTCCCTTCTGTAAGCGTTTATTTGGCGTGCGTCGCTCCGTCTTACTCCCACCATTTCTATCGCGCTCCGGAAGCACCTACCTACCTAAGAGTGCGCGAGTCGATTTATTCAGTCCAGTAGGACCCACCAAGCTAAACCGAGAAATTACCAGGGAATATAAGAGTCCTCTCAACCGTAGTCTCATTCCGTAATTCATTCCTCCCTGCCCGAGACTTCACCGCAAGTATTCCGACAGGTCTCATTCCGTACATCCTGCGCACCCCCTCCGAGATCTCACTGCGAGTATTCCGGGAGCTTTCATTCCGTATATCCTTTTCGAAACCCTACTGTGAGTATTCCGGGAGGCCTTATTCCTTGCATTCCTTACCCAATCCTTCCGCTACTATCCGATATCGCGTTATCCGACCACGTATCCTGATACCCTACCACACGCTTGCTTGTTACCATACGGTGTAGCTGTAGCTACCGTAATTAACCGTATACTTTTAGGACTAGGGATAACGCTTGTTGAAGCTTTTGGTAACAATAAAGCTATTAGGTTTACTGATTGTGTTTTTTATTTACTAGAATTAACATCATTACTTTTATGAGAACTTTAGAGAAAGGTAATAGTATTCCAGACAGTACCGATCTATACGACCCACAACAGTTCCCTGGAATACCAGTTCTCCACTAGCAGCTACCCGAAACCGTGGAGCATACCGCGTCAAAATAACTGGCGGCCGAGATTTACCAGCTCCACATTGTAAGCAATTTGGCATCCCGATACCGCGACCGTAAGGACCTGTAGAAGTTTGGCGCACGTGCTGGAACCCCACTTACCGAATTCAACGCCGGGGCAAAGCAAAACCGCTTACATCTTTAATAATTTAATAACGCACTTAACAGGGCCGGATTTACGTATAAATAAAATAAGCAGTCGCTTAGGGACTCCCACCCATTGTTGGGATCTTAGCAAATCAGGTTTATCCTTGGATAGTTCTAGATCTATTGCAAGGTCGTTTAATTACCCCGGAATGATCTTATGCGGGTTAAGGAGGCAAAATTCAGCTTAGTTATGTAGATTCTTGTTCTCCATTTAGGATCTCGTTGGTCTCCAAGATACAGGAGATCTGAGAACAGAAAAATGTTTGTTATGTGGCATAGGAATAGCGAATAGAGAATGATATATTGGGAAACTGTTTACGTGAACATAAGTCTTAAGTTTGGTAGAACCACGTAAAAATAGCAAAACGTGAAATAAATATAATATTCTTTTTTTTATTATTGTTGGAGTAATATTTTACTTGCAATATTTAGCTGCCTCGAAAAACGCACCGATTCAGCTTGGCCGATTAGTTTGGGTTTACCCTGTATATTTTTATATACAAACATAAATCAAACTTCCTTCACAAAATATCTACACAAGAAAATTTACTCTATTAAACAATTCGCTGTAAATCCCTGTCAAGAATTTTAATTAAAAACTCGATTGTATATACTGGTTATTTAAAAAGGAAGCTTCATATTTGGAGGTTCGCTGTATTTACAGGCGTCATATTATTTTTCTTTTTATGGGTTGTTTTAATAAATAGCATTCTTTTCCGTCTTTGTGTTTTAAGAAATAACCACTGGTTCTTCAGATGAATATGACTATAAATTTTTATTGCGGGCTTACGGAAAAACGCTTTTTATGAAAGCTTTCTTTCCTTTCCTTCATCATAACATTAAAGAAACGATAATGGTGATATTATTGCTTTACTTTAGTAACCACAACGAAAAGGTGATATTTCGTTTTTTGTACATAAGTCGCCTATATTTTAACATCGCTTCTCAAAATTGCAATGTATACAATCGTTTTGGCATCCTTTCAGAAAGAACATTATATACGACATAACAATGACATAACAAAAATTGGAATTCTTAATTAGACATATTCATCTGATATAAATATGTTCAAGTAAAAGTTTTTAAGTGTTCATCTTTTTATTTCGTCCTACTCATTAAATTAGGTTGACATTAAAACTAGTTTTTACAAGGAAGTCTGGAATAGTGAGTAAACATTTTTTTTCTTGTTACACCTTATATACGTTTTATATCATTACAATCTGGTCAAAATGACCAATGAGCAGTTTAAGTACTGGGGCTTGTAACTTAAAAGCTAAAGGTATATCTGTCAGCGTTTCTTAGATTCTGATCACTGAGTTCACTGCGGTTACCGAGTACACTAGCACTATACTCTGCGTTTTCACTATTCACTCCACTAACTCAAATGGTTCTTCTCTAAATGAGTCTTCTCAATAATCCCATATTATCCAGGAGCTGAATGGCCTCGGCAATTACGTGATGCTGGAGTCGGTCTTCAGGACTGTTCGTAAATTGCTTTATTGTCTGTTTGACAGTTTTAACATGCAAGTCTCAATGGAGGTCACTATTCCGGGCATACCAAGGTGTATCTATTATGCACATCAGTACTTAATTTTGGAATCGTTGGATTATGTCGCTGTTGCTTTATTTGGTACAGCTCCGAAGCTGAATACCATAGGTCCATACAGGCTTGAGTATTTGCTTGCTTATTAAAAGTTTATTGTGTAAAGACAGAGTAGAGGTTCTTCCAATCAGCCAATACATTTTTCTGTATTTAATACCAAGTTCTTCTTCTTTCTTTTTAACGTGTGCTTTCCATCAATGTTTCCAGGCCCGGCATAAGCTTTTGCGTGGTCGGGTTCAAAAATGCACTTGGCTTAAAAAAACTTGTAAATTATTCATATAAACACATTATTAGATTACATACTCGTGTATTACGATAGAATCATAGAATGTCATTATAGTTATTTACGAAGTACGCGAAGTTTTTATTCGCGCGTTTTTAGAAGCACGAGGGACGAAGAAGAGAGTGATTCATTTGCGCGAACGTGTCGAAGATGCCTTTGCGCATCAATTGTTGCAAAACATTTTTAGAAAGAACTTTAACAATAAAAAAACATAACTAACCAAAATCTGTAAAACTGTTTCGAATTCAAAGTAAACATAAAACCAAATACATGCCAATAGATTGCGCTCGCACATTTGTCAGTGTAGAATCACTACATCTAGTTACCTAGGCCGCGCTGGTCGATCAGAGTATCGTAAAAGGCCGTCATATTGGGGCAGAGAAGGGTCATCTTTAATAATGGACAAATTAAAACCACATTTTACGTATTTAATATATTAGATGTTTGAACTTTCAGAATGAGAAAAACTTTTTAAACTAAACGTGGATTTGATTAAATTTAATTTAGCTTAAAAATAATTAATCATTTTGTGTTTTTCTGCCCCAACATAGCGGCGTTTTGCAGTATCTGATCGACTAGCTCTGCCTAGGTGACTAAATGTAGTGATTCTATGTCAGTGAATTATTAGCGATTACTGGTCTTTTCTTCTTTGACCAAGCTGGCGTCATTTTAACGAAATTTTATGCTGATTCGGAATATGTAAATCATTTTTGGGACAAACACCCCAAATTTGGGATCAAAATTTAAAAAATGCTTAATCTCCATGGCAATCAATAAGAATAATTGTAATCAATTACTATGATTGCCTAATTGTGTAATTTACAATTACACAATTTAGTTAGGTTAGGTTAGGTTAAAAAAATTTATAATTTGCTTTTGCATAGCGTTTTGGTTAGGTAGTGGCGTTCTTGTGGCGGTTACGTTGGTAGCAACCAATTTTGGAGGCTTAGGGGCGTTTGCCCAAAAAATGTGTGGTTGGAGAATTCTTTAATTGTTCCAAATTTTATTATTATCAAGTCAAATTATTTTTAGAGAGCCTAAATAGGGCAGCGCTTTTTGCATCTTTTAAAAGCACGAATGCGTAAACACTACATTTGAGTTTAACTGTTACATTTGCAAAATGTCATTTGGAAAGTGATGAGTTTAAAAAATTATTTTTCTGACCTTTTTCGTTACAAAGTTTTTAATTACGTCATTAGAATGGGTGTGAATTAAATGGTGAAAGTTTGCTTTACCAGTCGTTAAGTGACACAGAAACATCGGTGTGACTACAGCAGCAGAGAAACCGCGCGTATTTGTAAGTTGTAACGCGGAGCCTTATAAAACGCGGGGCCGTCTAAAGCGCGGGGCCGGGTTCTGGGGAACGCGCTGAACCCGCCTCGCGCCGGCCCTGAATTTTTTGTCCAACGATAAACTTTATCAATAGCTGTTGGTAATTTCTCTGTGGGTTCTGCATTGGTTTTCTTACTGCTAATAAAGCTGTGTATTCAGCGAAAGTAACGATGGTGTTATTTTCTAATGCTGGAATATCACAAATGTATGAGATACAAGATCGGTTCTAGTACACTTCCATCCGGTACTTCTGCCTCAATTTCCTTCAATTCAATGATAAGCACCTTTCTGCTTGATCCTAAAGTATCTGCTAGAAATATAAGACTCCAAGATTTGAAAATACTACTTTGGGAAGAAGAGTTTCGGTTCGTAATTTAGACCTTCATGACATACCTTATCCAGGAAGATTGCAGAACAGAAATTCTTTTCTTCTAACGATTTCTCTATAATATTAGTGATTCTATGTACTTGATCGATAGTTGAATGCTTTTTTCTGAATCCAAATTGATGAGGCAGAATTAGATTTATCTCTTCAATGATATTTAGGTCATTCTTAACAATAATTCTTGAAATAATTTCGATATTACAGGAAGCAAAGATAAAGGTCTGGAAGATGCAACTTCATGAGGTAACTATTTTAACACTTCACCAGTTGTTAAATCGAACCCCGGAGCTTTTTTTCAGCCATTAATTCGTAAGGTAATGCAAGATAGATATCATCTTCTTGGATTGGCGCATCCCAATTAGGTGCACCTTGTTCTTCATTTGGCTGAAATTATTTTCTAAATGATTCACATAAGTATTTGCTTTTTGTTCGCTATTTCTTGCTAACTTTCCATCTTCCTGACTTATTGGAGGAGTTTGGATTCTTCGCCTTTTTAGTCTTTTTGTAGCTTTCAGCTGTTCAATCGATGCTACTGTCAACTGTTAGTTTTCTTAGATAAGCTTCAATTGATTAATTCTTGACTCGCCGAATTTCTCTTTTTAGTTGATCATTGACTATTCAGAGGTGTGTTATCATGAAGGGCTCTAGATTTCTGAGATTTACGTCTTAATCTATTTTTTGCGATTAAGCTCTAATCTCTCTCGGGTGGTTATTTCCTGTTATTCTATGTTTGATAACAGGATCTGTTTGATCTTTTCTTCAACACTTAGTCTAAAACTCGTCCAATCAGTCTGTTTACTACTATGCTACTATATCAGATTTTTCTATATCTTAATAATGTTTTCACTTAATGTTACAACTACTGCTGTAACATTAATTTGATAATTTCTAGTTTTAATACTTACATTAGTAGCTCAAATCTATTCAGTTGTGTATTCTCTTTCTTCAAGATGTAGGATGTTGTCTTTTTAGTTATTATAGTACTTACACCATTAGCCGTATTTTTATACCCTTTAAATATGATGAATGATTGGGTCACTATCCAATCATGTGATCAATCATGAAATGTGTCTCAGTATGAGGCACACGCGAATTTTGGCTATGTCAAGGACTGCTTGCAACTGTGGTTGCTGATGTTACAATCCATTGGTATTTTGATAAAAATGATGACTTGAAGATTTGGATGTCTCAACTTTAATAGAAAGATGAACAGCTTCCTTGCAAGTCCAAAGAAGATGCATGTCTTTTACAAAATGTCAACATGGCGTAATGTTAAAAATAAAGATCTACCAAAATCTCTCAGGTAGGATCTCCGGAACTAGCACATGTTATGAAACTTTAATCGAGTACCATTTTTATCCAAGCTATACAAACCAATATCACTAAGTTTGCAAAAACCACTCGAATTATTTAAACTGCAACCGAATTTTTGAGTGATTTTAATGAATAAACGTGTGTACAGACAGTTATGTTAATCATCCTAGATACTAATTAATGTAATATGTACTAAACTTCCTATGCAAGCATTTTTATTACTAAATACTCAAACTAGTGCATTAGTTTGTGCTGAGAGTGTCTTCTTTTTTTTAGATTTTCTACAAACATTTTCGAGTACATAATAAATCGGACTTTACTATCCGTAGCATGCATGCTTGGCTTTAAATATTTCCTCAACTACATACTATACGAATACATTCGTGTCATATTTTATATCATAACAATAAATCTCGTTTATATTCGTCGCCTAGAACTTGCCTAAATTTAGCTATTCCGCAATATAATCTACAATGTAGGTATCTGTATTTTATACAAATATAACATACTCACCCAGCGTCATAAAAGGCATGGTAAAATCCACCACCTTTTTCCTGTCGTGTGTAATTGTGAGATCGCATACGGCTAGATCGGCTTTCTGTAAAAATAAACAATTGCACAGTTTCAGGAAGATTACAGAAGAAAAATAGATAACGCCAGATGCTGTCATCTTGCTTTATCAAACGGATTAAATTGTAGTCATTTTATGAAGCGAAAAGCACGTACAAAAAACAACCGAATTAGTGTCAGCAGGGGTAGTGATGACTATAGGAGCTTGTTATGTCGTTTATACAACCAGCGGGTTTTAGTCTGTATTGCCAACCTCACCCTCATTGATTTCCTGGTTAGGTATAACAACTTGTTACGTTAATCTCTTTTATAAATGCAGCTTAGTTTAACTAGAAACGAATTTTTTAATTAATTTCTTACCCTATCTAATATTTCCTTAATAAGTCCCGTCCATTCTCTAGTTGTTTCGTCGTAGTTTCCGTATCTCGGATCTTCGGCAATAGCAAGCTCGTAGCTTGTGTTTAGAATTGCTGAGATGCCATCAAGCAGATCTTTTACGTATCCTTCGAATTGAGCGTTTCCTTTCAAGTATACACCCTGTTCTGCTTTCCTCCTTCTTAGATATGGGTCTCCGAGTCTGGAAAACGTGACGATACAAAAGCTGGATTGTTTTAAACATCAAATAAAAATAGATTATTGTCATTCTCATACACAATATTGTTATTTCTGCAAGCAGCATATTTTTCGGTAACAAAGCTTATTGTTATAGATACATATACACATTTTTAGCTTCTTTAAACACACCATTGAAATGTTACGCTTGCTTTTTAAACAACTGAAACATAATTGGACGGAGTTTTGATTATATTCTGTGGCCAAAGCTTTTTTTAAAACTTTATTTATTGAATATAATAAAACACATTTATATATTTCGTTTGCAGTCGTAGAATATATTTTATTATTTTTAATCGAGAGAAAACTTTATCTCTTTTAATATTTAGAATACAAATATTAATATTACTTTGTCTGTAATTATTTAACGAGTTTAAGACGAGTTTAAATAATTAAATTTGAATTAACACACTTAACAGAACAATTTTAGAATTCACATTTAAATGACATTAAGCAAAATAATTAATTAAAACTCGAATGAGCCTTTATGTTTTTACTAGCAAGACAATTTTAAAATGCACATCTAGTTTTAATACTCACTCAGGATAAACACTTGTTGAATACTTAATAAAGACTTGTGTGTTGAATGAATATTTAATAAAGACTAAAGACTTAAGATTAAAACAGAGGTATTTATACCTTATCTGCCTACACAGTTCTCATGGTCATGAGAGAATAAATGCCAAAGAAGTTCTCATAGAGATAACATAGACTTAGCAGAAAAACTGTTATTTGATATCGTGAGTTTTATTATCTTAAGCAATTCTCATGTAACATGATCTTAGCTATAGTGCGATTCTACGTACGTTACTACGGAAGGTATGTATATCCAACTAGGAAATCGAATAACCCCTACTTTAAAAAAACATTTGTAAAAAGTACATAATAAAATTACTATTTCTTTTTATCATTAGGTTCACGAGTTTAAAGAGTACTCATATATTAAAAATAGTGGAAAAAACCTGATTAGTATTTTTGAAATAAATGTGGTACGCTCGCGCTAATGTATTTGCGCAGTTTAGTTAGTTGGAGCGGGGTGATAATAAACAAAAGTCACAGGTAACCGACAGGTAACAAAACACCAAATTCAAAACGACAACTTCTCTTTTTGAAAATGGTTATTTTCTGTGTAATTTTAAAATTGTAATTTTAGTTCGCAATATTGCACACCACTAAAAAACAGAATACCATTTGAAATGTGTCGAACGATTAAGAAAAAAAATATGATCTTGTTGCAGTGACAACCTGAATAGGCTGTTAATTGCTTAATTACTAATTTAGTAAACATTCAATTATTTAAATGGTAAAAATCATTAAATTTGTGAAATACTGTTTTTAAGAAAATGGCGAAAGAAATATTGCAGTCTAACTTCAAAATACATATAGTAAATTTTTAAAAAAGAAAAATTGTTATTTTAAATTTTGTTTTGTATAAAAAAATTAAAAGGTTACCCGTCTGCTGGAATCGAACCTGGGACAGCAACGACTCTGCTATCACCCCGATTTTATGAAAGGTTACCCAAGAAATCTTTATTTGTAAAATTGTCTTGTTAGGCCAGGCGCCAAGCATTTTGGAGTAGCAGAAACTCATATAAAAATTTTCTCGATGAGGATACAAACAAAATTTAGAAGCACTATAGAGACGATGTTGTACTGAACCCGAACCTACTGCTCGTGCAATTCAACAATGCAGTTAGTTTTAAGCGATAGATCTAATGCACTTCATTACTCGCACCACTACTATTTATTCAGGTGAATAAATTACAAGACTTACAAAGGATAATATTCAAAAGGCCTAGGATGACAGACAGTTTGATTAAATCTTTTTGAAGTCATACTAGAAGAGCAGACTGTCAACCATGACTATCAAAGACTTGAATGAAATGAGCCCTATTTCGCACAAACTGAAGCTTTTATTAAGCGAAACAATAAGTTTTATATTCCAGATTGGAATAATTTTATGAAACATTACTCTTTTGGTTGCTACAGAGAAAACCAAGGTGGTTAAGGGTTTCTGAGACTTGACAATTTATCTACTACCGGGTTTCGAGCTCTTTTGTTCTCCAGTCCTCGGAATACTAAGTAATTATTTTACATAAGATTACACTGGAACCTAAATACTAAGTACATGAACATTCTCCTATCATATTCTTTCTTTGTTTCTCTTTTATTGCCAACCGTTTTTTGATTAGTGTTAATTTATTGTTTTGTCGGAAAGGTTTAAAGTTTCAGAATGCAGTTTTAAGTACATTCATCCTGAATCATCGTGCTACATATTAGAAAAATTACCTGGTATTGCACCCACAAATCTTATTATTTCTAATTCGTGAAGTAGCCATAAATACTTCTACGTATTTATTGGCTTAAACATACATTTTATATACGCTGATCATTTTGATTGGAATCATTTTTAATTGTCGCTTACATTTTGTAAAATTTCCGTGAGAAAAAGATATTAATTCCATAATTTTAATAAAGGTGTATTTTATATGACATTCACAATAAATAGCACTTCATTGTTTCTGCAAGACTTTGAAACACAAAGAAAACTAAAAAATCAATAGAAATAGCTAGCAAAAAGCTATACAAATGCATTTAAATTCGATACTTGCTGTGGGCCATAATTCTAATAATTTTAGTTAAATATATCTTGTGTCTCGAGTTATTTTCTCCGGAATTGGAGACAATAAAAAATTAAGTAATTTTCGAAACTCATGTCTCGACAAATTCAAAAATGTCAAAGCTGAAAACTGTGCAAATTTTTTGTAGCAATCCATACACCGTGTCTGAAATTACCCAGGACGTATAAAAATTATCATGGGAAAAATTAATAAGATTAGTGCTTGCTGTGTTTATTATAACACATCTTTTATCATTTATTATAACACATATTCAAGTTAAGGAGGCCGCAGCAAACTATGATCTTACTAAATTTTTTCCATTTCATTTTCTACTATATGTTCTGGGTGGCTTCAGTATAGTAGTTTTCTAGATTTTGATTTTATTTTTATTAATCTAGATTTTATGACATGAATTTATTGCATACGTTATGTACACAGTGTATCAAGGCACGTGATATTGTAGTTTCTCCTGACCAAAACCCATAATTAAGTATAGTCGCTGTTGGTATTGGTGGTTTTCACCTTTTGATGTCATTCATGGGTTTAATCGGTTTACTATAGATAGTGGACGAGAATGGATTGGTAGATCTTTTCAATGTTTCAAATGCAGCAACACCTCCGGAGAAAATGTTGGACGGTCGAGCATATTCAAATACGTTGAGTACATATTCTAGTTCAGGTGACTATGACTAAGATTATATCTTCGGACAACAGAAGAGACAGGAATACAACAGGAGTTTTAAAATTGACAACGGTCTTTCAGATCTCTGAAAGTCAGTCTATGGAAAACGAAAGATGTAAACTCACCAAGACACTAAATTGCATTAAAGGAAATGGAAAAACAGTAAAACTCTGAGTACATTATTTCTACATGGCCACCTTAGTAAAATAATTCAGTGAATCAAAGAAAAGTTTGCTAAATAACAACAGGTCAGAGATTTTTGCGAAATATCTCAACGAAAAAAGCTTGCAATCTATCATCACGGCCACCAACTCAAGCAGCCTAGTATCAGGTTCAAGAATGATACAATAATTGGCAGAATGGGGTTAGAAAAATACTTATGGTCTGATTCCCATTACTACATCGAATGATCTTGCTCTACAAGAGTTTCTACTTCAAATATCCTGCAAATGCACAAAACTGAACTTACTGCTCAGAAAGTGGCGGCAGCTGTCGAGTACAGTCATGAACGAATGTCTATATCGACGAAGACTCGCACGACTACGACGAAACAATAGAAATAGTAGAATTCAAACACTTTGCCGCAGAAAATAACGATGATGTTAACTGTGGACACCAAACCAAACGAGATTGATGATGAAAAACCATCGAAGACGCAAAATAACATCTCTATCTTTTTTTATTATTTTGCTAGTTTGATCAATTATTATTAAGGATGAATAGGTAGACCTAAAGATAACAATTAACGGGATCTTAGCGTTTAAAGTATGTTATGCATAAAGAAAAATGATCATATACGGCCATGCAAAAGAACGAAAACAAAAACAAATGTGCAACATCTGTCAAAAATATTATATATTTGTGTTTGATATTTTTGTTAGGTTTGAAAAGATGGATTCATATTTAATCTGTTAGATGTTCATATTAATATTATTAATATAATAATATGTTGCATCTTTTCTATCACAAGAACAGTATTTTTAACATATTAACGCAAATGTACTTGATAGACATTGAGCAATTCTTTAGTAAATTTGTTTTCATTCTTCTTTCATGGCCGTGTATGATCAGTTTCACTTAGTATTGTTAGTTAGTATTATTGTTTAATATCTCGTTAACTATTAACTTTAGGCCTATACTTAATTACTTAATATATACGAGTATATTTTTAAAGATACTCGTAATTGATCAAGCTATCAAAATAATTTAAAAAATACGCGATAAGAATATCGCGTATTTTTTAAATTATTTTCGAAAACGAAAACGATAAATCATTAGTCCCTAATTTGATCGTCCATCTGGTTTATGCACAAAACAAAAAGGTACTAATGATTTATCGTTTTCATTCGTGCGGTCATCTGGCATTTACCTGCTGACTTTGGGTACTTTTTAAAATAGGATTTCTACATAAAATTGTTGATTTTCTGCTCAATATTTTATCTATTTTTTCACGCCAAATACAAAAAATCTAAAGTATTATTTTTTATTATTAAATGATTTTTCTTTTATTTTGTAAGTGATCGTGTGAATTTTTAAACCAGTTCGAGTGCTTGATCAATTATAGAAATTTTTTAAATTAAATATTTTTGCTACTTTTAGATCCTAATTAACACTCAAACAGTTTTAACAGTTATGACAGTTTACAAAACATCCCCATCGACACCTAAAAGAAGTAAGGTTTTCCCGTATTAATGTTTCTTTAAATCCTGTATATTATGTATTCTTCTTTCATATTGCAAATTTAATTATGTTATGTTCTTCAAGGAAATTGCAGGTAATATTAATGGTGTATAACAAAGTAGGTATTAGTCTCTGTAAAACAAAATTCTTTGAAAATAATAAATTCAAATACAATACCACACAGAATATTTGACGCTTTCGACATTTCTGTATAAAGAAAAACACTGTGCATTTAGTAATTAAAAAATTCTTGGTTCTTTAGCCGAATTTTGAATTGAAGGAAATTAATTATATAGAAGAATATTAATTATCAATTAATATTCTTAAAATTGAATAAAGTTCCCGTTTGTTTTTTAGCTTGTTAGTTAGCTACTAATGATAAGCAAATTAGGCGTAAGTAATACTTGATATTTCATACTTGATATTAAGATAAGATCAGCTAAACATGTGCACGTATCTAAATAAAGCACGAAATAAGAAGTCATAAACGCCATCATTTTTATTCCTCACGAAACAAGAAGGCTGCAGGTAGATTTTCGTCGGCGGACGAAACGCGACTCGCAAAACAAGAATATACCATTCCTACAGTTTAAGGTATTTGTCGCATGCAACCATAAAATCTTTCTTTGTGTATTTTTCTTCTATCTCTCATAATAATGAAGCCATTCAACTCGCCCTTAGTTCAGTGTCAACCTGTATAGCTATTTTTTTTTAATTTTGTCAATAGCTAAGTTGGAAGAAAGCCGATAGTCGTCGAATAACTGATTTTTCTCCCTTCCTCTTTCTCAGAAAGGGAGACGTCGACCTCGATGGATTGGGGAAACTTTAAGGTTTCTGTATAACACCAAAAAGAACCATTATTTATAAATTTCGTAGATTCTCTCGAGTTGGCACCTGGCCCTTATCTATCTTTTCAGTCAGTTAGTGTTTTACGTATAATAATAAACTTGCCCACTAGTGGTATATGTTTATACTTATAGTTTGGGTCACGACCAACTGTTAGACATAGACACATTTTGTTGCTGACTTTGGCAGCTATAGATGTCACCATTAGTGTATCTTGATACTAATGTTAATTCGGAGCTTGTATTTAATCTCTGTTAGGCGTGCGAAATCTACGAGCGTGCTCTCTTCAACTGATGAAAGCTAATAAACTTGAAAGAACACTCTGGAAGTGCCGTTCGTGTATTTCACACACTTATTCTTTTAGTGGGTTGGTTTTGTTATTAAACAACAAACTATCCAATACCATTCGAAATTACGATTTTCTTACCTGGACATTACACGAAACACTTTCGATTGAATTTCCTTGTCAATCTCTTCCTTCCGTTGATGTTCAGTAATTGTTACATTTATCACCTCAGGTTTAGTAGAATCCCAAATTCCGATCACTCGTGGATCCTCTGAAGAACGTTCTACAACCTGCATGGTGAACTTATTACGTCTTCCCACGGAGTCGAACTCTAGAGGCCCACTTAGTGGTCCTATCATATGTCCACGGGTAAATGGTCGCTAAAAAATTATTATAAATGTTATCACTATCATTACAGCATCGACAAATTAGAAAATTTGAATGTGGGCCTACAAAATTATTATCAGTCGTCTGTTTGTGACCTCAATCTTGACAATTGACATAACAGACGATTCCAGTATGACATAATTGTAGTTAATATAAACAACTTACAATGTGTATGAAAGCGCTAATTCTCAGTCCGTGATCTGAAATCTCGTATCCTTCGCAACTCAAAGGTTTGACTACCATTGTTTCGGTGGTATCTAGTTCCGAATACACGGTAATGAACAGGTTCAAAGCATCGTATATGAGCGCTGCTTTTGTCTAGAAACAACATACAATACATGTTATATCGATGGTTTATCTACAAGAGACTCAATGTAGCCCTCATCATCATTCTATTGCTGAAGAGGCAAAACGAAAATTCAAACAGCTTCAAGAGTTTTAGTTCTGGCTTCATAGCTTTAAGTGGGGTGGCTTAATTAGTGTGTTAGTTATAATAGGAATTTGGCGGTTATACTTTGCAAATTAATAATTCAGAAGCCAGGAATATTAACAAACCAGACGAGGAAACAAGAAGGTCGAATAATAAGCAGAGAAAATTAAATCGAGGGGTTTAGGATAAGGAAAACTAAATACTAGTAAGCAAAATAGATGTTTCCTTTAGTAGTGGCCCAATGAGAGGTAACCCTCCCTAGCGATAAAAGTAGATTGATATGTAAGGGTAGCCTAGGACGACAGGGGACAAACGTATCCGTCCCGAGTTGCTCGTCTAATCGACCAGAAACGGACAGAATTAACACGGGGGAAAACACAGAGACCCGTACAGATAGATGTCTCACACACTCGAGAATTGTCGTTTGTGCAAGAAAAGTTTACTACTGTCCAAAACAATACCCGATTTCATTGCGCGATAAACATAAAAATAAAGTTGCATTCTGTTCTTCCGAACAGAAAATGCTGAAGTTAAAGGTTTTATGCAGCTCATTGGGCTCAGTGGAGCCAATTTAATTTTTCAAATTGCTAGGAAACGCTGTAAACGAATCAAAGCAAAAACAAACCTCTGTAAAACGAACTTGTTACTGTATAACAATGGCATTTATGAACTCTCACCAAATAAGCTTAGAAAGAGTTCCAAGTTTCTTTGTTCTTTTTTGCTTTTGTTATCTCGCCGCAGCTAGTAAAAATTTATTTTTCAAGAACTGAAAGTTCTATCTGAAAAGAAAAGCCTCGCAAGGGTTTTTATTTAATTTTTTACTAGCTTTTATAATTTTACTGCTATTGGGAAAAAATCAGTTGGGAAATTATTAAGGTTATTGATTTATAAGATTTTCAGCCTGAAATACATCTCTATTAAAAACAATATCTTAAAGCACATAAAGCTTTTTGTTATTTTGAACGGAATCCTTAGATTTTTACTATGTGTACTCTTCCACTGTTAAAATAAATTTTCTACAGCCTCCATATTATTCAGATTTTGCCTTTTAATAGATTTTCACAATTTCTGGTTGAGACGTTAACAATTTATTGCTTGCTGATGTTTAATAATATAACAATAAATTTAGAAAAATATTTTAAAACAAACTGTTTAAGTCATTGTTAGTTTCCAATGAGAATCGCAATTCGTTTTAATTTAAAATAAAAGCTCTTTGAAAAGTAAACGCATTTAGTTGATTAAAACCTTGGTTAAATTAAATTGTTGTTGTTGGTTTAGTGATTGAACGGTAGTTAATTTACCTAAAAAGAATAGATTGGAAATTATCAGTTAAACAACTCATCAGCAGTTAAAATCGCATCGAAGTGATACATATATCGAACCCATATAGGAACACATCAAGAAAAATCTGTTAAAGATTTTTTTACATTGTGTTGTGTAACATGCCCCATTGTTTTAACCTGGATGGCATAAAACAGAAATTAGTCTTTTGGATGGGATGTACATTTATTAAAAAGTTTAGCATTTTAACGAAACGATTTTTATCGCTTGAGTCAACTACTTAATTTTACTAAGCTGGCAATTAAAATTTATTAGTAAACCTATTTGTATGACTAGATATGCTTATAACACCAAATGCATACAAATCCGATTTAATATTTCTGTACATCAATATATTACTTTTAATAAATCCTTCATATGAGACTGAATTAGATAGTATATCGCTTTTCTATTTCGAAAAATAAATATTTCAATAATTTCGCATCCCCTCTTTTAATCTGTAAAAATTATCAATATTGTTATGATATAACATAATTGAGTAGTGCAGAAATGCATATATGTAGGATGTGTTGCCTATCTGACAGGCGACTGAATTTTTAATTTAAAACAATAGATTTAACTTATTTAAGTTTGGTTCAATTTATGAAGGATACGTTTTAAACAGATTCTTCACTTGAATTTCTTAAAATGTTTTATTTGATTTTTGTGAAATAATGATTGTGAGGAAATTCAAGATGATTGTTATTGAATCCTGGAGTTAATTTTGCATCAAGACATTAATGTTGGGTATTGTTAGAAAGTAGAAATTCTCCTTTTTCGTTTTATATTATTTGTTTAAAGAATTCGTTTAATTTATTATTAACGATGCGGTTATAAAATTTTAGTGTAAAAGACACTCTTTTGTTTTTAGTAACTTACTAAATTAATCTAGTTCCTAATTAGAAAAATCACTAGCGATTTGCAAATGTTTTCCAATTGTTATAAAAAACAGCACGAAAATTTAGTTACTTTCTCTTGAAATTCCATACAGAGCAGAAGTCATGTCAGGTTGTACGTTATTTTGATAAAATTTCGAGGTTATGTTGGTAAATTTTATCACTTATCTGTCAACAAAGTGAGGTTAGGACAAATGTCATCTTGTTTTTAAATCTTTTGTATAAGTTCTTAATAATTTCATTAATAATAATTATAATGAACAATCAAAGTGAAATAAAAGAGAAAGTGAAGTGTTAATTTGGTGTACAGAGTGATCTCATAAATTGAAGGAACTTTTTGGAATTTTATTTTAAATGGAACGAATTAAAGGAAGGTAATGAAATCTGGTTGAAAATAATCGAATTATTTTATGTACTCACGTCATGGAAGATACATGTTTCACCTTTATTAATTATAATTATCTTCACAAATCAATTTGAAGGATGATATGGAATGTGCACATCTTGTCAACAAATAAGCAGGTAATTTTACCAACTATCTAACCTTCAAGTTAGGGTGATTAATTTTTTTTGTGGCGCCGAATAATTTTAAAATTTAAAATAATTTTCAATTTTTTTTAATAGTAATTTAAGATTTTTGGATTAATCAAATAAAAATTAAAAAGGATAAAGAGGATTAGAATGTCTCTTAATTCTTATTTTGTCAAACCTATTTGACACCAAGATTTAATTAATTTTGCTTCATGTTTGCTTAATTAATTTAAATTTAAGATTTAATGATTGTTTTCGTTTCTCTCTAATGAATTTTGAATTTTTATTTCATTTGTGTGTTCATAAATAAAATTATCCATTTAAATGTTTAAAAAGAAATTTATTAGTGTATTTATTTGTGTCTGGTCCATTAACAATGTTTTCAGATTTAATTTAAATAGCTTCCTAATTAATTAGCGACCCGCCTGATTTTGTCTCATGCATTTATGGAACTTGTTTTTCAGTTTAGAAATTATAGCCGGAGAATTTTTTTTATGATAAAGGTAAGTGATATTTAGTTGTGTATATTTTCAGACTGTTTTATTTTTTTTGTGTTTGTGAATTTCATCAATAATAAATTTATTTTGGAATTTATAGCCTTTCATCTTTTATCAAGTGTTGGAGGGTTTATTATTCCCAACAATAAATATTAATCTAGCCCCATCAAAATATTATATCAATATATTATAAAAAATCTTTTTTGGTAAAATTTAAAATTTGTGTACGACGACGTTTCCAGACTTCACATCGTTAAATAAGGTAAGATTTTACCGATATCGCTTTATTAAGCTACACAATGTAATCGCGCCAAAATCTATTTGTATCCCTTAAAACCATCTGCCAATCAGACTTGACTCTGACTTTTGTCGGATTAAGCACTTCCACTTGACGCGTTCCGTCAGCAGATCAGACATTCCAAGAGTTTTTTTGAATACAGTGTGGACTGTAATGTGCGTTCATTTTGTGAATTTTGAAAAAGTTGTTTCTTGTGGTTATTCCACCGTTAAATATAACGATTTATTGAAATTTGATCTTTTGTAGGGGTTAGCGTTTGTTTTACATATATAAAATCATCGCAATATCTGGAAGATTTTTTACGAAAATAAAATCTTGAATGCTTGCACAACTGCCCTTAAACAAATGGCGCATTAAAAACCCAAAGTAAGATATTTCTCTATTTATTCAACTTTTTTCAACTTCTAGAAAATTGTTATAGTCAATTTTTGTTTATGTAGCAAATGTTTAAATTCATTTATTAAAGGTTTTTTGTTCCACTCTTAGCACTTGGTTTTGAAAATCGTCGTTGAGTAATGGTATTCTGGCATTCACTAATTGTATACAATGAAAATTTAAAGGACTTCGGAAACCACATTTAAAAAATTATCCACTAGCTGGAAGAACAACAAATAGGAGCTTCTTTTGGTTTTCATACAAGCTAGTAGTATTAATTTATAGAGAATACAAAATTTGTCAGTTTTTAAACGTTAACTTTTATCTTCTCAAGCAATCTAAAGAAGATTAGTTTGCAACAATTAAACATTTAAAGTTGGAAGAAAGAAGAACGAAAAATTAATCTAGTAAATGTCAAAATTAAAGGTTTATGTATTTCATTGCAAGGTAAACTTTAACTGCAATCCTGTTTAATGTTAAGTAGTTTGCATCACTTGAGCAATCTGTATTAATCGTTGTAATACTCCTAGTGGAGCAACGACTTTGCTTAAATTTAATTTTGTTTGAAACACGACTAAGAATTTAAAATAAGTAAATTAAATTATATTATTACATCGGTAGATCTTCAAAACATTTTTATTTTTTTAAAATATGTTATCTATTTATATGGATAGTAATACGTTAATACCTTATGTATCCATCAACATCACTTGAGTTAACTCATTTAATTGATGATTTTTCTACGGCTTCATGTGAAATAAACGCATGACAATTATATTTGCATGGACTTTTTATTGGCGTGTTCTTTATTTATATATTCTTATTAGTTTCCTGTAAGATTACTTGTTTTATTTCGAAGCTAACCTTTTGATATTGCATTCTCAAGTTGGAGAATCTTAACGATAAATTAAAATTATTTAAACTTTTTCTCAAACAAGGTGGCGTTTATAGACAACCATAGTTCAATTCGAATCAGCTAACCTTTTAATTTTCCCATGCCCAAAAATAGTTTTAATTCAAACTTATCTCTGTGTAAACAAATCTGATAAGTTTTTGAAAAAAAAGCTTGAGTTATTATTAGGTCATCAAAAGAAATAAAAAAATATTTTCTTTATCAAGTCATGTAATAGTGCTACTGTAGGACTGCGACAACTTAAAAATGAAGATATAAAAAGTTTTAATACTTACTACCTGTGAATATAGTAACTATATACCGATAGGCACTTGAAACATTGATCAAAAAAGTAATACATCGAAAAATAATTGTTTGACTTAAATATTAGTTTTTAAATATGCATTTACCATCACAAGAGTCCCCTGACTTTGAAGCCGTATTGCTCGTTGTAAACTACCGAACCAAATTAAATATTTTAAAAACGAGCGAATGGTAAATTTATTTCTACATATAACAGTAAAATATTACATTTCTAAGTGCTATGCTTTTGTTTTTATCGGACGATACGTAATAAAAGGTACCCATTTTTAGGAATAATTTTGTTAAAAGTAAATTAAATAGTTTTTATCTCGGAAAGTATATGCCATATATTTATGGAATTTTTGTAGCGATTCGAAAGAAACCTTGCGGTTCTTATGCAATTAATTTTCAGACAAAAAAGCGTTTTATTTAAGATTTATATGAAAAAATAGTGAATTATGTTTTCTTTTCTATTAATACAGATAGCGTCAAGATTTTTTCGCTAAATGAACACATGAACTGGCATGAACTAGAAACAAAAAATTATTAAAAGAATCAAACGCACAAACGAGGATATGATAAAGTTTGACGGCACAGACCTCAGAAACAAAATGATAAAAAGCTGAAGTCCTATAAAAAAATAAACTTTAAAGTGTACTGCCCTATTACAATATAACAGTAAAACATACCATGCTGTTGAAATGAATTTCGACTTTGCATGCATGTGTTGTGTGCTTACATACACTAAAAATGAGTCACTTATATTCTCTTTCCTTCTTTAATATTTTTAATTTAAAATTCGTACTACAGTGTCGATCACATGTTTATAAGGAAAATATGTTCTAAATCATTACAGTTACCTCCCTCGCCCATTACGAGGTTTCTACATAGTAATATTAGTTACACCCTGTATAAATACTTTAGTTTCATGTGGGATTATTTCCACAAATAATACTTATTAATTTGAATGTGTTATGTAGAAATTCTGTTCAAATGATTTCCAGTAAACATGATATGTTAGTACTCTTCGAATGTATTGGCGACATGAATAAACGTCCTGTTTTTATTTGAAAACCAACCAACAATGAAGTGCTTAAAATTTGTTTGGGATAATAGTTAATAAGTTAAATAAGCGGAAATCATTGGAACGTTGTAATGCAGAGAGTTCAGAGATCAATAATAGCTGCCTTGCGATTCAAGAACTTCAACGCGTGAAGGTTTCCTTGTGTTGTTTTAATTAAAGGCATTAAGGGTTACAGTGAGTTTTTTGAATTAATGCAAAAAGCAAATTTACTGTAAGTCACTGTGTAAAAAATTTGAATTTGTGTTCTATATTTACCTAACGATAAAATTGTATTTTAGAAGGGGATTTCTAAGTAAGTTTATCGTATAATTCTTTTTTGACTTTTTTTGGGCTTCAAACAATAAGAAAATGTATATATTTTTTGCATTTTATTTACTATTATTGAACCTTTTCTAATTTGATTTAATAACTTAAAATTAAAAGTAAACAACTACAAAGTATAGATTGCAAAACAAATTGTTTGTGGTCGGTTCTTTCAAAACAATCTGATTCAGATGGAATTATGTTCATACATTGTAGATTCCCGTCGCTATTTTTCTTAATAGTAATAATAAACAATTTGGATGGCGCCTTCTATAGCGTTTATTTATTCCTCTGTTCTGTCTGGAAACTACTAAGCATTTCAACTAAGTATATGATTAATAATCATAGCTTTTATCAGAGACCTGATTAAGCCTTGCTGAACCACAAATTAATTAATTTAAATCAGCTACTAGTTGGCTCATGATTAACTGTTTTAAATCAGTTCAATTAAGATACAGACGAGGTGGAGTTGTAGAATTTATCTAAAATGGACAAGAGAAGAAACCGTAGAATGCAAGAATCGAAAAAACATGAATGAAAAGCATATGTACTTTAAACAAAGTTTACTTGCAGAAATATCCTCTAAAGATAGTCTCGTGTGAAAAAGAATAATAATGAATATATTTCAAACTGGTAGAAGTTATTACTTTATTTGCATTATGTAAAAGCTTTAAAACAATTCAACAAAAAAGATAATTTGAAATATAGAGCAAAGTATAATCATCATGTTTTTATGCTGAATTTTAAAAGGTACCCCTCATCCCTAACATTACAGTAACCCCTGCTAGAAATTATCCTACATATGTTATTACCATTAACTTCAATTAGTACACCTGTGAAAATTTGCATTTATAAAGTTACGGCTCTATGGCGCATATAAAATAATTTACATAACACGAGAAGCTTTCATGCTTAAAACACGACAAGCCTTTTAGATACTAAAGTCTTTCATATTTCAATGAGTAGCATTTTCTCTTTCCCAATGGGAGACTTCATGTTGCGCTGCGTTTATGCAGACCTAAAGCGTTTTAAAAATGACATTATACTCAACCAAACGTACAATATAAAGTAATACTTTTTTATTCATTTTCTCATACGAACAACTTTGAAAATATTTTTTATAAAAGAAATTTTGCTGTAGTAGAAAATATAATACACTCCAAGCGGTTGAAGAAATGGAATTATACTAAACATTTCTAGGAACTTTAAAATTCAAGTTGGGAAAATAAGAGTAAATAGAACAAAACTGTACTGTTACTTGTTAGAAAAGCGTGCAATAAGTAACATAACTTATAATTGCCAAGTTAGTATGAAAACGCCGGAATCCGGCCGATGACACTTTCTTACCCGGATGGATTCCGGGGGAACGCGGATGTGGCGGTTGTTGTGGTTAAGTTGTCCCAGTTCCCAGTCCCGTGCTACCAGCCGGATGTCCTTGGTATTCGGGTCTATGAGCCTCAAACTAATTATGTTGCTCTTCGTGAGTCCCAGCCTCCCGAAGTCGATGGAGTGAGCGTCCTGAAATGCACAGTAGTAGTTTAATAACAACTTTTTTTTTAGAAAAGAGCTTCGCTGGCCTCTTGTGGCTTCCTCGGCTTTGTTTAACCCTCGTGATTGATAGTTGAGGTTGGTGGAAGAGCCCCTTGTTAAGCGCACTTACGCGAAGGGCTTTCGGTCGGCTCGCTTCGCATACCCGATGACTTTAGCGCTTTTTTTTAACGGTCGCCCATTAAAAGTAATGATCTCTACAGGAGAATGTTGTAATTGGCACTTTAGTGGTTGTTTAGTTTTATAAGTTTAACTGAAAATGTATTATTTATGTTACGAATTAATGCAGTTAATGTTTACTCGCCGAAAGAGATGTAATTTCAGTAGATGTTTACATTTTTGAGAAACTAAGTAATTTAGACTAACGCGTGGAAAGTTTAGTCTAATTATTCTATATGTATTATCATTTTTGTGGTGCCATGTTTGAGTATAACCGAAGGGGCTTCTACATGGTTACACGGGAAACATTTCATATGAACTTTGTTTAACAATTGTGAACTATGTTCAGGATCTACAATAAATAAACTGTAGTAATACTAAAATATGTGTGGGTGCTTTACTATGCAATATATGTTATAGTTTGAGTAGTTAAGGTTACAGCGTGGAGTTTATCATTTTAAAGTTAAATAGTTAAAGCAAAGTTATACAAAATACTATTACAGTATAGTACAATATTATTAAATAAATATAAGTCTACAGTAATTTCAACTCAACACATACTGTAAATAACGACTTAAATAGAATAGCTTATCAATTTTTATGAATTAACTTCTGATGTGGGAATTATAGCGTCGATTCAGATTAAAAATCCACTTAGAAGGCATTAGTTGTAAATTAATAATTTTTATTAAGCTTAATAAATTACATTTTGTAGAATTAATATTATTTTGTATTCTAAATAAATCAAATAGAGTGTTTTTTTTTTTATTTTTTTTTTTTTATTAATATAGCGGCATCAACAACTAAGGTTATTAGCCGCGTTTCATACATACATTGATACTGGATCATAGAAGCAAAACAGACATCAAATAATAAAAGACGATAATAACAAAACATGAACTTATTTAAAAAAAATAATTAAAAAATATAAATAAATCTAAAATAGTATTATATTTAAAATCAGTTTGTATAAATAAAATATGAGGTGTAAATAAATATAGCTATATAAATAAATAGATAAAATTGTTTGTATATATAAAAAAGGATATTGTGTAAAATAGTAGATTAATATAAAAGTTAATAAAAGTATTAAAGTATGCTATTGTATCACAGTTTATTTAATAGATTTATCTCTCTTATGAAGACGATAACCTTATCTTCGATACTTGGTGATAAGATTTCTATAACACTATTCGGGAGAGAAGCTCTTCGACGCGCTTCGTTGTAAATGGGACAATCCACTAAGATATGCCCTACTGTGAGTTGAGCTTGACACTCATGGCAAATGGGAGGATCGATGCCTTGTAGAAGGTAAGAAGATGTCAAACGAGTATGACCTAATCTCAAACGCGTAATAACAACTTGTTCAGGTCTTGATAAGTAAGTTTTGTTTTTCCAAGGGTTTACTAAAGGTTTGATTAACTTAAGGTGAGTATTTACACTATTCCATCGTATTTGCCATAAGTTTTGAACTTTCTCCCTCATGTAGTCCTTTAAATCGTTTGGCCGAATACGAATATTCTCTAGTTGGTCGTTTTCTATGGCTAACTTTGCGGCTTTATCCGCTGCCTCGTTTCCTTGAATCCCTACATGACCGGGTGTCCAAACTAAAGTTATTCTTTTATGCAGACCGTAAAGCCAATGTAGCAATGCTTGAGTTTCCTGCACTAGAGGATCGAGCGAAAATCTATCTAGTATCGCCTGCAGGGAACTCAGTGAATCGGTACAAATTACAAAAGTTGACTTGTTGGAGAATTCTATACTTCGTAGTGCTTGCCATAGCGCATATAGTTCAGATGTAAATGAACTGGCGGCTTGATGTATTCTCCAGTGATAAGATTCGACGTCGCGCGTAACGAAAGCACTACCAACTCCTATATTTGTTTTCGAACCATCAGTATATATTATTTCAGCGTTGGGATGATGTTCAAGAATATTTTTAAAACTATTAAAGAATAATTTAGGGTTGACGTCCTTTTTACCACCTTGCAAACAGGTAAAATCGATTTCAGGTAAATGTACTTGCCAAGGTGGTACTTCGTAAACACCCAACTGGTAGACAGGTTGTAGTGTTTCACTGAGTTCCCGCAAAATAGCATGTAAACGTACCATAGCTGGACGTGTTCTAGTAGGTCTAGCGACAAATTGTGCAATTTGTTCTTCGTTGAGTAACAGAGCATGGTTGGGGTGAGTCGGTTGGGCCCAGATATTTATCCCGTAGTTGAGAAGTAATCGATATCTTCTGTGTTTTAATGGTGGAATACCTGATAGGCAGTACAGCGACTCGGTTGGACTAGTTCTAAAAGCTCCGAGAGCTAATCTTAAACCCGCAGTATGAATTTGGTCTAATGCCTTCAAGTGTGAACAACGGGCTGCACCGTACACCGTTGCCCCATAATCTAATTTTGTGAGAACCATACTCTTGTAAATATTTAAAAGTATGTCTTTATACGCACCCCACTTGATGCTTGATAAGCATTTGATAATATTCAGCCTCTTTTTACACGATGTAGCAAGATTTTGAATATGTGGACCCCATAGCAACTTTTTATCTAATATTACACCAAGGAATCTTATTTCTGGTGTGTTTAGGAGAGGGAGGCCTTTTATAGTAAGTTGGGGAGGTCCATTACATGATCTTAATCTGCAGAAATGTACGGATTGTGTTTTCTCCGTAGAAAAACGGAAGCCTAGACTTTCTGCGCGGTTTGTTAGTGAGTCGATAGCTTCTTGCAAAACATCGTGTATATTTTGAAAGTTGTTGTCTGAATAAAAGATACAAAGATCGTCAACATATAAACTCCTCCCAATTCTCCGATCCATGCCTGATAATAAACTGTTTACGGCTATTGCAAATAAGAGTACGCTAAGTGTAGAACCTTGAGGTATGCCATTCTGCATGTTGTATGCTTTCGACTCAATATTGCCGACTCGCGTTCTGATATTTCGATTGGCTAGAAAGCTAGCAATAAATGTCGGCAGGCAACCTCTCAGGCCCCACCTGTGTAATGTTTGCAAGACCCCATACCGCCACGTCATATCGTAAGCCTTCTCTAAGTCAAAAAAGACAGCGGTGAGATGGTTCCTGTGGATAAAGCTGGTTTGGATAGCGTTTTCTAAATAAACAAGTTGATCAGATGTCGATCTAAATTTTCTGAAACCCATTTGAAATTTAGATAACATGTTATGCTTTTCTAGTACCCACATCAAGCGAAAACTAACCATTTTCTCAAGCACCTTACTCAGACAGCTAGTTAAAGATATGGGGCGGTAATGAGATGTTATTTTGGGGTCTTTACCAGGTTTTAATATAGGGATTATGAGTGATTCCTGCCATTGTTCAGGATAAAATCCTGCTTCCCATATTTGATTGTATAATTGCAACAACTCAAGTTTGGCAGTATTAGGTAAGTGCTTTAGCATGTTGTAGGTTATAGAATCTCGACCAGGAGATGAGTTTTTTGATTTATGCAAGGCTTTCTCCAGTTCATCCATGATAAAGGGAGTGTTATAGAAAGATGCATTAAGTTCTGTAAAATCCAATGGAACTTCTAAATTGGCCTTAGCTGTACGAAACTCCTCATTATAGTTTTCGGACTTGCTCGTCGACTGAAAATGACGTGCGAATTCGTCCGCTAACCTAGGAACTTCCGTTATCAACTCTCCATCAACCTCTATCACAGGTGAAACAATCGGAAGCTTCTTTCCCGTAATAGATCTAATTTTAGTCCATACTTCCGATGGTGAAGTTTGTGGGGTGAGAGTTGATACGTAGGCTTTAAAAGAAAGACGTTTCTTTTCTAAAATAATTCGACGAGCTCGTGCGCGAAGGCGTTTAAAGTTATCTACGTTTTCAGGCGTAGGATGTCTTTTGAAGATGTTTAATGCTCGCTTTTTTTCTTTAATGGCCTTTGCAACTTCTTCATCCCACCATGGCACTTTTTGCTTACGCTGACAGTTTGGCGATGTGGTTGGAATGCTTTCTTCAGCAGCTGAGACAATGGTTTGCGTGATAGAATCTACTGAAGAAGCAATACTATCACTGAGATGAAGCGTGGAAGTATTGCTTTGAAACTTCAACCAATCAGCTCTATTTTCGTTAAATTTTCTATGGGCAACTTGTAAGGGTAAGTGCGAATTAGATGTAGCATACTGTAGCATTACAGGAAAGTGATCTGAAGAATGAAGGTGATCCAAAACATCCCATAAAAATAAGTGCGCTACTTCTGGAGAGCAAACGGAAAGGTCTATGGCCGAGAAATTATTAGATCTAGAGTTAAAGTAAGTGCCCTTACCCGTATTAAGTATAACTAAGTTTAACTCTTCAAACAGATTCTCTAAGTAGCGTCCACGGATGTCTATGTGATCGGAGCCCCATAGCGGGTTATGGGAGTTAAAGTCTCCAAGAAGAATAAACGGCCGAGGTATTTGAAGGATGGCGTTCCGTAGATCTTCTACTGTCCAGTGGATGTCTTGTAAGTATATATTACAGATAGTTAATGGACAAGGATAAAAGGTTTTTACTGCAACTATCTGCAACTCTGTATTTATGTTTACAGCTTGCACCGGGACAGATTCTTTTGCCAATATAGCTACACCGCCTCTGGCTCGATAGTCAGGTATAACATCCTTACGAAGAACAGTGTAGCCTTTGATGTCATACGGAGTTTCCGGAATTAAGTGGGTTTCTTGTAATGCTACATAAATGGGGGATTTTTCGACGAGCAATAACTTTAGTTCGGCATTATGAGTTCGAATGCCGTTAATGTTCCATTGGATTATGGTATCCATTAGTAATTATGGACTACTGGGAGAGACGATCTTTACTACTATCCCTGGGTTTTCTCGGAACGCCTTTAGGCCAACCCTTTTTCTTCTTTGTCGTCCCTGTGAAAGGGAGCATTTCTGTGTCTGAACCTGAGTTCAGAGGTGTAAAGATAGGGGATGTTAGGATAGAGTCAACTAATATTTCTTGATTTCTGGTCAAACTATCCTGAGATTCATTGGGATTTAGGGACGGGATAGGAGATTTTAGGGAGAATTGCGGGGGTTGTTTTGGTAGGGACAGGGGTTTTGGAAAAATAGTGTTGGTGGGTGGAGGTGGGGGTGGGTTTAATAACATAGGAGTTTTAAATTGTAATTGTATGGCTTTAACTATTTCGGGTATGAGCAGATTGACTAAGTTTTTATAATCTATTACTGCAGGCGGTTGAACGGGTTTGGCAGTAACTCTAGCGTACGTAGCTGTGTTTCCAGGGGTATTTAGTAGTACTTCTCTTTTAGCGTCAAAATAGCTAATACGCTTTGTGACCTTTAATTTCTGTATCGCTACTTCCTGTCGATATATTGAACAATTTCTAGAATTGGCGGGATGATTGTCACCACAGCTGATACATACTACGGGGGTCTCGCATGCACTACCTTGATGCGTCGGTTTTCCGCATATGCATACCTGTTCTTTATTGCAACTAACTGCTGCATGTCCGAATTTTTGACATCTAAAACAACGTAGCGGGGAAGGTATATATGGTCTGACGGGAAGAGAGTAGAAAGCAATGTTCACTCGCTCGGGCAGGATGTTTCCAGCAAAAGTTAAAACATACGACGATGTGAATACAACTTCTCCCTGTCTTTTGTAAGAAAGCCTTCTAATGTCTACTACGTGTCTAGACTTTACTAACTCTTCTTTAATTTCCTCAATTGTGCAATTGTTGAGATCGGAGCATGTAACAACTCCTTTAACGAAGTTCAAGGTTTTATGTGGGGAGACCTTGACTGTTAAGGTGTCCAATTTAGTTAAAGCTAATAATTTTTTCGTCTGCTCTCTATTCACACTTTCCACCAACAAACCATCATTAATTTTTTTCACACTTTTAACATCACCAACTTCTTTTTTTAAACATTTAAAAATCACAAAAGGGCTAACAGTACTAAACGAACCTTCGTCTCTTTGAATTAACAAATAATTAATTTTCGAATAACTAATCGGGAGTTTTCTATTACCAGCCATTGACTCGTTATCCGTTTCTGTTGGAGATTGGTCTGGCTTTTTTCTTTTGCCAGGTGATTCGACAGTTAGTTGAATCTGGGAGGTGGGGATGGAAAGGTTGGTTGGATTGCTTGAAGTACCTGGGATTGGTACAGAATTCGAAGGAAGAGGGAAGGGGGAGGTTGTAGGGGTTGAGCCGGGAAGCTCCGTTTGTGTTAGGGGCACTTTTAAAACGTCATCAATATTATTGTGAATCATCATAAAAGTTTTTTTTTAATTGTTTAAGTGTGAGTGTAGGATTAATGTATTTATGTTCTTCATTCCTTTTGTGTTTGACAGCTTGAGGGACCAGCAACAGCCAAAGGATTCCTGTGAACCCGACTCCGGTGGCCTCGACGGAGCCCCCCGCATTATACCGCAAGGTTCACGGTCCAGGCGCCACCTGGCATTACGGCATAAGCGAGATTTTCGCAAGTTGATAGGGCAGCCAGGTCATGTTGGCTAGACCGACCCGGGCCCCTGTACTACCTTGCAGCCTGGGAGTGCACACCCCGGAACCCAGTTTTATCCGCTGTACCCTCCAGCAGTCGGGCCCAAGGATCCCAGACTGCTACCAATACCCCACGCTGTCAAACAAGGAATGAGTGTGCGTGTTGGTGACCTGCCCGTATGCAGTGTACGTGTGTGTAGTGTATGTGTGTTTGGGTTAAAATAGAAAAACTGTGTGTTTATATGGTTGTGTTTACGGGCAGGTATGTGTGTTGGAACGAGGTGTACTGAGCTGGTACCCGTGGGGGCGCTACTCCCCAATGGCTGCCCGCTTTCAGCCACCCTGCGGGTAGAGTGTTTTAATAAATTATTTATGTTATATGATTAAATGTTAAATCTGTATTTTAATAAATTAATAAGACTTACTCTGATTTATTTTTAAAATTATTTTATTAATGAGACTCTATAAATACTCTGGGTTATAATAATAATTATTATAATGTGGGTTGTTTCTCCACAATACCTTGTATATGAAATTTAAAGTTAACCACTTAATTAATAAATGTCATAAGTACTGTTGATATACTTCTTTTACAACAGAAATTTGTTATATCTCTAACTAAAAAACAAAAAACTATAAATTTTGGTATATGTGACTTTTATAATTTCCGTTTTACATTTTATAAATTCTTATATATTAAGAAATGAGTTCACTTTTATTTTCATAATTTATATTAAATTGTCTTGATTATAATCACATTTTTTAGCTAAAGCTGTTATTTGCAAATACTTTACAAAGTTTATGCAGACATTATGTAATATCAATACGACTTTGTATTTATGGACTAGTAAAACAGTTTAAACTTATAACAAACCTCTGCACTTATAAGTCTTTGAATATGCAAGGAAAATATTTTTTACCTTTCGTGAATTGCCGACTTATTTTTTTATTTTTTGCATATTAGTGGATTATTTTCTCTTGTCCTTTGTAGACTTACCAGCATTATAGCAAGAAATATTGTGCAGATAATATTTATATTTTATAATAAGACTCCGAGACCATATAATCAGCAAGACTACTTTATTTTGTGGTGTGTTCTTTTTAAATTAACAAAATATAACATTTATTATCTATAATTAATATTTACCATTTGTTTATTAATAACCAGGTATAACTAATGATACTTTTTACCAATTAAACTATTTATAGTCTACACGATTACTTGTATATATCTGGTATTATGCAAACACACTCTTTACCTATACCTTTATTATAAACATTCGCTATGGTATTTTCTTATATCTTTTGTTACACTACTGCTTTCTTATATATTGTCATGATTATTATGACATCATTAGAAATATAGGCATCACGATGTACAAACATGTTAGTTGGGATGCATAACTTCCAAGGGAAAGATTTTTTATAAGACAAATTTTAGTTAAAATAAATTAATTAGGTTTTATTTTCTTAAAGAAACACTATAACACACTAAATAAAAAAAAGATAAATTTTAAAGCTGATTTTCTCTTAATTTTGGTAAATTTTCTTGGTCAGCTGACGATTTTCTATCGTTACCTGATTTTGGACGATAAATATGTTAAGTATTGAAGCCGTTTCAAGGCATATTTTGACCTGAAACAGATAAGGTGCATGTTAATGGAGAAGTATGCAAGTATTTATTACCTTACCTACTGGTTTAGTTTATAAAATTTGTAAAGATTTTCGTGACAGTTAACGATTGGGGCAGTTTTATTATATTTTTATTGTTTTTCAAAAGTAAAAAGTCTGTGGGCTTAAATATTTTATTATTATGTTGTCAAGTAGTTCCTTGGGTATGCAAATATGGGGATGATTTCTTATAGAAGATCTGTGGGTTTAAGAACACATATTTCTGCGTTTTACCTTAGTGATAATCTGAAATCTTGATTATCTTATGTTATTTGTAATTTGGTATTTTGTAGTTTGGATATCTAGAAGTAAACCAGTAAGGCCAGATATATGGCCCAATTTTAAACCTCTCCACTCGCCGTTTACAGCGCTGTAAAAAACTTTCATTATCCTACAGTAACCACCAGGTTATTGCCTTTAGGATAGCCTAAAATGAAATGATGAAGAACACATCAGCCGTAGATACAGGGTGTTCAAGTTGATACATTTTGACAATTTCCTCACTGGTCACCAAAAACACATTTTAATCGTAAACCTTAAATAAAATGTTTGAAATCACACTGCGATTTGATAATCCGGAGACGTAAGCAGAAAGGGCATGATTACACTTTGCCAAAATATGAAAACATGGCGCACACCTATACCGTAGATACAGTGTGTTCAAGTTGATACATTTTGACAATTTCCTTACAAGACACACAAATCGCACTTTATTCGTAATTCCTAAATCAGATGTTTGCAAGCATACAGCGGTACAAAAATACAGAAGCGTAAGTAGGAAGGACATGTCTACACACTGCCTAAATATCAAAAAATAGCGCACACGTATACCGTAAATATAGGGTGTTAAAGATGGTATGTTTGGGCAATTTCCTTACAAGTCACACAAAACGCTCTTTATTTGTAATTCCTAAATCAGATGTTTGCAAGCATACTGCGGTACAGAAATTCAGGAGCGTAAGCAGGAAGGACATTTCTACACGCTGCCAAAATATGACAAAATGGCGCACACCTATATCGTAGATACAGTGTGTTAAAAAAGGTACGTTTGGACAATTTCTTTACAAGACACACTAAACGCACTTTATTCGTAATTCCTAAATCAGGTGTTTGCAAGCATACTGCGGTACAAAAATTCAGGAGCGTAAGCAGGAAGGATATGTCTACACATTGCCAAAATATGAAAAAATGGCGCGAAAAAATGTATCTACGATATATCGTAGATACAGGGTGTTAAAGTTGGTACGTTTTGGCAATTTCCTCACGGGTCACCCAAAACGCACTTCAATCGTAATCCTTAAATCAAATGTTTGCAAGCACCCTGCGATTTGACAATCCGGGAACATAAATATGAAGGACTTGTCTACATATTTCTAAAATATGAAAACATGGTGCACACCTATATCGTAGATACAGGGTGTTAAAGTTGGTACGTTTTGGCAATTTACTCACTGGTCACCCAAAACGCACTTCAGTCGTAATCCTTAAATTATTCCCTCTGATAATTATTTTCCAAGTACTCATTTTTACAGGCTGAGTTGACCAGGAAGCCTTAGATATATTTGAAAATTACAATGTATCATCTCTGCCTGATGGAAGGTAGTTCGAGTTAGGTTTATCCAGGCCGGGAGGGCAATCTCTGGCCGATGGTACACTGCATGCCACCAGCCAGCTGGATTCATAAACGAGAGTTTGAGGATCACGTTATGTCTGTGCAATTCCAGTCTTGTGATCAGAATAAACCGTTTCGAGCCGCTGAGCTTAAGGGGTATTGTAGCGAATACACAGCCTCTCAATCATCAAAATAACTTCAATCAAAGGGTACACACCGGGGTTCTGCTTAGGTAAAATTAAACGAAGCGCTGACGAGATTGAGATTGGTTTTGGTCGGGTAGTGGTCCCACACAAGTGGGGAAACTCCGAAGTTAGACTAGAGGCCGTCTCCTATGCCGGAAGAAGGGGTCTCAACTACTGAGTACGTTTATAACTCCGGTACTAGCCTGGAGAGCTAGTAGAGGTCTGGATAGGCACACCTCGCTCCCACCAGTGTGTGCTGACAGCTTCTGCAATAGGATTAGTGCTCGAATTGAGCGTATCTCAATTCGTGTCTCCGAAAGGATGACCGTTGTGATTAAATTATTAGGTGCGCCACCTTAAAATAACGTTGTCTGGATGGTTGACTCCATTCCATAGTACAGTTACTCAATACTACAATACATATCGTGACCGAATGTGTATCGTTACTAGTACTATTGCATTTCTCGCCTTGTAAAAGTTGAGAACTTGACAAAAGTCTTAATTTATATTTTTATCTACCACTAGCGGTTCGTCCCGGCTTCGCACGGGTGGACATTTATTTGTACTAATATTTGTACACCTTGGGTTACATTATTTAAGTTTTAGTAGAGATCCCTAATTTTTTCTAGTAATAAATATAGCCTATGTTACTCAGGGATAATGTAGCATTCTAATGGTGAAAGAATTTGGTGAAATCGGTCCAGTAGTTTTTGAGTTTATTCGTTACAAACATACAAATCTTTCCTCTTTATAATATTAGTAGAGATTGTGTTTTTCTGCAATATTTGTACATAATCAACCAATAGTATTAAAGAAAGCATATCAAATCATGTATGTAAGTAGGAATAACGTGACAGCTGCTACTCATTATTGTGATACAGAGGTTAATGAACATCACAGTTTTTATTTACATAAATCCGACTTAGTTTTAAGTTTGTTTTTCCATAGATTTCTAATACAGGGTGATCCAAAATGACGGACTGTTTGAATTTACCGACACGGTAAATTATTGTCACGTTGGCAACATGAATACTTTTCGGATATTTTTATCCTTCATTTATTTTACCAGTGGCGTCTCAAAAATAATATAGCTTATAAACTTCATTAATTTTAAATAATAAGCTTACTTTATAATAAAATCGTCTAACAAACCGTAGTTCTGAAAAGATGTGTTTTGTAAAATAAGAAAACAAGCGAAATAAAGCAAAAATTCAATGAAAATCCAAAACAACGTGGCAAAGCACAACGATGTAAACGAGAAAGTGACGAGTTGTCGCTGTAATTTGACGCAACACATTTCAATAGTCCTACACTAACAACGTGAAATACACTAAAACCTAAGGCGCCAAATTCAAACCATCCTCACTCAATTTGGGCTCACTGTACTTCACATATAGCAAGTATTATAAAAAAACTCTTTTCCGTATTATTATGTATCAAGAGTACGTACTCAGTAATCTTTGAAATTACTTTTTTTTAGAGATTTTACAGTAGGTTGCAAATCTTTCATAAATAAGACACGGATTTTCTCATGAGACATAATAATTGATAAGAGAAATGGAGCTTGTAGTTCCACACACAAACTAACAATTGCAAACTTTTTAATCTAGCCAGAAACACTGCTTCATCTGAGAAATGGAATCTGCTAGTTTTATTAGAAACAATTTTTCTAATAGTATGAAAAGTTTTGAAAATCTCAATAACTTAGAGATAATACCTCATTCTTAAAATAATTTAAAAATGGTTATTATTAATGTTGGAAATGGTCTTAGTAATATCAAAAATGCTGTTTAATCGTCTATTAATAAGAGAAATATTATTTACATACACTAATTACAATCACTATAATTATAAACTGTTAACGAAATTAAACTAGATATTAACAAACTTAAAGTAGGTTATTTAAGGACTATTTATTTACTACACACACATTTATATTTGTCTACTAATTACACAATGGGCATATTCAATTCACCGGTAGAACAATGATTGACCCTTTTTCTACGCGACCGCGGTATATAGCCACACGGAAGTGTGTAGAATCCTCTAGAAGTCTCCAGCACATCATACATAGCACGTCATACATCACTCACGCAAGCTCTTGAATGTTCGAAGGCGGCGTATTGGGGTTACTCCCGTTTATTACACTGCCCCTTCTCCAAGTCTGTTCTGTCCCAGAACAGGCTTTATTCTCTGGTTCCTATAGAAAGGGTTGTGACGATATCGACAGTCTTCACCTCGACTACACGATTCATTACGGTACAAGTAACAGTCTACACTCTTAGTTAGCCTTGACGTGGGCTGTAGGTCAGAGCTGCATATCAAGGTTTTCACGCCCGTACTTCTAAAGATGACTTCCAACATGTTTCGAATGATTCTCCAATCCAGCTGGTCCTGCCCACAGCCGAGTTTGGGAACTGCCAATTTGTTAATGCCCCTGGTAAGCAGCGCAGTCCTCAAATCCCATAACGCCTTCCACAGGTCCGCGTAACTGGGTTTCTGGCAGTAAACCTGTTTCGTTACTAAGTAGTAAATAGAGTGTCCATGATCCGGAAAGTGTGAGACTTTGCCAACAGAGGGATTCTGTTCTCAAAGTTCATCCATCCGTCCTAATTTATTGCTAAATACTACTGCGATTCATCTTGCCATGCGAAGTTCGTCGGAGACACAGTGGGCAATTGAATAATCAACAGACACCCGGAAGAGATCTCATTGCATCTTGGTAGTGACTCCGAATCGCGCTTTTCTGGTCTCGGAAAATGCAGCCATAAATTCTCCAAAGGTCGGCTGATCATCTTCAGACCTTACTGTATTGACAGCCACTTCAGCCTCATCTTCCTGATCCGGGACTGCGTTATTATTTCCCTCCTAGGGCGCCAGACGATTGTAGTGTACCATCTTTGCTTCCCTCTTGGCAATTTCTGGATGCGATAGAGCAAATCATTTATTCGTTTCTTCACCTGGTATGACCCTCCCAATTTTGCTGTAACTTCTCGAGTAGCCACGACGTCTTTATGGGTTGTATAACCAGACAAGCTCGCCAGGTTGAAACCCTCCTTCTTGGGCTGACACATTGTGCAAAGTCTTCATCCGGTCTCTCGCGATTCGGCTATTGTTTCGATTTCGTTCGTGAATATCCTCCAACTTCTTTAAGTTGACGACATAATCATTCCCGGCTACCTCCTGCTCTTCATGGATATCCAAATTCCAGATCACACGGTAACCGTAGCTCCCGTCCAAACATTACAGACGCTGGTGACTGTTCGGTTTTTCGTGAACCGATGAACGATAAGCCATCAGGAACAGACGCAGGTATTGATCCCAGTCGCGTTGATGATCGGAGACGACCTCGGCCAAATATATGCGCATTGTTCGATTCATGCGTTCTGTATGTAGCAGTGTGGTCCGAGTCTTGCAAATGCCAACAATCGACATACTTTCCAAAGACTATAGACTCAAGATTACGTCTTTGGTCCGAGTGCAGCTCCATGTGCACTCCGAAACGATTGAAGAACTCCTTGGCTAGTACATCAGCAACAGTCGCGGCTTCCTGTTTTGGTAGGGCTTCTAGGCCGTTTAGTAAAATAGTCCGTTGCCACTAAGATGTACTTATTCCCATCGTCGGTCTCGGGAAATGGTCCAGCAATGTCTATAGCTATTCTTTCCAGAGGACTACCCACATTGTACTGCCTCATAGGTTTCCCCAACGGTACGTTACCAGTGGCACATAGTTCGCATTTCCGGCACCACTTTTTCACGTCTTCTTTACCATTGACCCAATGAAAATGCTCTCTAACTTTTTCCAAAGTCTTCTTCATGCCGAAATGTCCTCCTGAGGCACCGTCATGGAGATGTCGTAATACTGTTGTCACTCGGCTTTTTGAAACCATGAACTGAGACCTAATGGTAGTGCCATCTTCACTCTCCAGCACTCGCTTCAGGAAATCATTTTACAGCTTCAAGAACTCAAGGACCACTGGGCCCTATATGCTTTTAGGGTTCTGTTGGAAGGGCTGACGCCTTCCCAGGCAGGCCTTTCTCTCACACGCTTCCATTCCAGTACCATTTTTAATTCGGGATCAGCCTACTGTTGTCGTTGTAATTCTTCTGGCAACCAATTGTCGTTGACGATGGTAGTTCTTAATACTTGGCAAACCGTTTCTTCCAGACGAGAGCAATGACGACAGTCAGTAGGACAGGGTCTTCTTGAAAGAGCATCGGCATTCCGATGGCTGGTGCCCGCTCGATGTTCCGTGTCAAAATCATATCCTTGTAGTCGTTTAATCTACTTTGCGACCTGGCCTTCTGGGTTACGGAATTGCAGGAGCCATTTCAACGAGGCATAGTCCGTACTCAACAACAACTTCCTACCGTACAAGTATTTACAGAAGTGCTCAACGGACTTCACAACAGCTAATAATTCTTTCCTAGTCACACAATAATTCCTTTCCGCTTTCGACAAAACCTTGCTAAAATAGCCGATGACATTTTTTGTCCGTTCTGTATCTGAGAACGTACAACCCAATGACCAGACTACTTGCATCTGTCTTGAGTATGAATTTCCCAACCGTCCGCGTCCGTGTATAGCTCAATATTGGTGCTGTTGTCAGGGCACGCTTCAACTGTAGGAAAGCTGTTTTTTTGCACTCCCCGCTCGAAACATACTCGCGCCCATCTTCCGTTAACCTTGTCAGTGGCTTCGCTATATTGGTAAACTCAGGAACGAAACGTTTGTAGTAGGTACATAGCTCAAGAAAACTACGAACTTGATGTTTATCTCTTGGTGTTGGCCACTTTTGGACATCACGGATTTTATCGGAGTCGGCTGCCACTCCATTTTGTGATACGACGTGCCCGAGGTAGTTTACTTCCTTTCGGAATATGTGGCACTTTTTTGGACTTAATTTCTGATTGGCTCCACGTAACCTTCGGAACATGTCTTCTAGATTTTCAGATGTTCGTTGAATGATTTTCCTATTACAATCACATAATCTAGGTATGCCCCTTCTAGATGGTCTCTATCAGACGTTCGAAAGGCATAACCATGAACTGCCATAACCAGAAACCAATCGCGAATGCGGTCTTCTCCCGGTCTTCAGGTTCTACTTGACAGAATCTCGTTGACGTTCTTTAATGTCACCGGCTCCACATTAACGTTCATAATCCTTCACCGGTACTGTCTTTCCAACCTTGATCAGTGTTCTTCTCACCAGTATGCCGATATGGACCTTCTTATCGCAGACAGGCTCCATCATTCGCACACATCCTACCCGAAGGTCTCCATCCTAACCCTCCTTGACAACTATCTCGCTCCGGCCCGGAAACATCACGTCTTCTGTCAACCAGATCCTTAAGACAGGGTCCTTTCGTTGGTGCAAAGGAAGTTCTTCGTTACCGACCTTCAAAACATCCTCCTTCAAGTCCAACGTAAAACCAAATTTTCTCATGAGATCCATTCCCAAGATGAAGTCGTCAGTGATATCGGCTACCAACACCTCATGATTCTTTACTTCATCTTTACTTCCAATGCCAATCTTCATTTTCACCACTCCACGTGTTGGTGTTATTTTACCTGTCGCTGTGTCGGAGTTGAGTAGTTGCAGCTTCAGACCTGTTCGTAGAACGTCAGGGCGTATGATATATTTTGTCGCTGCCGTATCAATAAGTAGTGTGAAACAGTTCTCTTAGCAATTTTCCCATCTACGAACAAACTGCTGGTACGATTCTTCGATGTTGCGGCATGGATAGTGATCTCCACTCACGGTCAACGTTCGCTCCCTCTCGTCGACCTCCTTTAGTTTTCCGACGGCTGAACTTGTTTTGCTTTAGGACAACGGCGTCGTATGTGCCCTTGTTCGCCGCAGTTTCAGAAACGGAGTCCTCGAACTTCTTGAAGATTCTTCTTACGACTCTCTTCTTTTTTAAGAACTTTCACCAGTAACTCCTCTAGGCGATCTTTGCAACTTTCCTCTTTTTCCGTAACCGTTTGAACTCGCCCGTGGCCTCGGGACGGTTGCTTTGTGGCTTCAAATTCTAAGGCGTGGGCAAGCGCATCATCAGTCGTTCTTGGTTGTACCTGCCTCAATGACTGATGTTTCCCCGTCTCTTAATCTATCAATGAAGGTCTGCACAGCGAGTTATCCTAGAAATGTTATCGGGTGCCGTAGGGTACGCCAATCGGACCAGCCGCACAACATCGGCTTCAAACTCTTGAAGACTTTCTCCATTCTTCTGGATACGATTCTTCACTTGCGCATGGTACACTTGTTGAAGATGTGCGTTTCCGTATCGCATCTCCAACCGAGAGACTAGCAGCTGGTAGTCATTCTCCTGTCCTTTTGGAATTGTTTGCAGGACGTTCAACGCGTCTCCACGCAATGCCACAGTTAAAGAAACGGCTTTTTCCTTGTCAGTCCATCCGTTGGCCCCAGCGGCCGCTTCAAATTGTTTATAGTAGGTGGACTAGTTTCTTTCCATAGAACGTGGGTGATTTTACTTTTATCCCTGCGGCAGAATCCCTTTTTTCTTTAATTTGTTTCTTTACTTCATCAAACGGCCATTCAGACGTTTGGGAAAACCGTAGTTGAGTCATTCTATCTTCGAGCATGTTATTTATGCTATCTTTCTCACTTGTTGGTGGTAGTTGGTCTACATTGAATTCATATATCATATACTTAATATAGCAGATTTTTAGACTTTGTCGGTTATTTTCTTCATGTCCCTTAAAAGATAAAACATTAGTTCTTAGACATTCTTATTCTACTTTATCACAATACTAAAAAATATTTTTAAAAATATAAAAATTAAATAAAAATAAAATGTTGATTAATCTACAGCGTCAAAACTTTAATACAAAAAAGAATAAAGCAAGTCGGTCTTGTAGAACTCGTAGACGAAGTGGAACAAAAAGCTGTATTTTACATATATAGATTAGCAAATAATAATTTACCTAAACAATAAAGCTCAATATGGCCGGTGTATTCACTATCGAAGTACATAAGATTTTCGTAATCTAAAGCAGTGTTAACATGATTTTGTTCAAACAATAAATAAAACCGCTATAAATAAGCAATTGCCATCAGGACATCACCTGATATTTGTATAATTTGTCTGCTTGGTTTTCAACTATGTAAACTTTAATAACCGTCAATAGTTCCAAAAGTTACCAGCTGGGTACTGAGAGAGCGCTGCAAGTAGATGGTCGTTCATTTGCGTATCCAAATAAATGTTTCAGATTTATTTAAACATATAAAACTTTAAGAAATACAGATATTAAGTAGTATTGACTAATATACAAAACGAAAGCTTCGATATAAAAAGAGAATCACGTAAATCGACCCAGTAGAATTCTCAAACGAACTGGAACAAAAACGAGCCTTGTTTTTAAATATATAGATTCTACGTTGTAATAATAAAGTAGTTATATTTTACTTTATGATATTTTGTTGTATGTAAAGGAAACAAAAAAAGAAAGTAAATTTCTTTTAGTTTCTCTTTTTCCTATATATACTTATTTTTAGTGAACCTATACAATTGAATCTAACAATAAATTCTTATTCGTTGTTACTATATTTTTCTAATAGACACTACACAAACGGGGAAGCCCAGTGACTACTATCAACCATTTAACATGACAGCATGCAGATCAACATCTATGATGAACACATCGTAAACACAACTTTCAGAAATCCTTAGTAGCATTTTTTATCATAATATAGGAAGCCAATATTAAGGTAACCTGCTCCAGTGCCGCCAGAAACGGGCCCTGGCAACTTATTCGGCAATCTCTTCTCCGGCCATATTCCCTCTTTGTTGTATAATTCCCACACCCGAACGCCGCATATGCCCGAAATAGATTTCAAAGCATATCTTATTACAAGCGTAAATGAATTAATAGTGTTGCTGATAAATTAATTTAATTAATCAGTTATTGTACTATAATTATATAGTAATTGTAAAAATAATTTAAATGCAGTTTATAATAAAACATAAACAAACAAACAGGTTGATAAATGACATTTATTTGGTTGTATGCATAAAATGTAGCACATGCTTCTACTACGAATATAAGTAGATCTCACGCTTACTAATTAAAAATCATATCATTTCTCTTTTATTAATACAAGCAAAAGCATTTACTTTCCTTTATGCATATGGCGCATATTATCTTAAAGAGTAAAGATTTATCAGCGGCTAGCATGGTCGTGCGGTAGAGGCGGCAGAATTTGATTCCGTGTACATTACAACGTATGTTCTATTCTAGACCGAAACATATTTTTTTTGTACATATATAAAAATAAATATTGTATAAACAATGCTTTTTATACAAATGATTTCACAAAATATAATCTAAAAATACACAAATATGTATGTTTTATCGTTTAGTATACATTTTTTTTAAATAGTTTTACCTAGTTAATTAACATGGATATTGTTTCATCTCGAATTGCAGTATTTCAAAAATAGATATCAATACATATTTTTTAGAAGTAATATTTTTTAGTAAAGGTTTAATTATTATGTTATGCCGAATAAGTTGCCAGGGCCCGTTTCTGGCGGCACTGACCTGCTCTCTATGTCACCCTCTCTCTTCTTCACTCTACCTGTCTGTCTCACTCTCTCACTCCCTCTCGCCCTTCTTTCTCTTTCCCACCCACTTTCTATCTTTCCTTCCTTTATTTTCAGCACTTTAAGAAAATCTTATTTACCACAAATAATATTTCAAAGCACTCACAAGACCGCGAGAACGGAAATAATTATTCTTTCGTATAGAAGATTGTGCACTTGGGAGGCTTCTATATGTTTAGGATCAGTAGCGTTTGGACACAATTACTTAATTTCTCTATAAAGATAATCAAGAAATATAACGACACCTGTAACGTCGTACACAAGTTGAGCACACACACCCGATAACTGCACGTTTTGTCACTCCACTCACTGTTTTCACGGAGACCACTCTCGTAATGTTGTCGTTACCGGGGTGCAGTTCTATGCGGCACTACGATGCGGCCCATTTTCCACTGTAATGGTGGCAGATTGTCCTCCCTTAGAATAACCATGGAGCCGACCTTTAATGGATCGTCGTTGATTCGTTTCCATTTGCTGAAGCGCTGTAGTTCCACCAGATATTCCTTGGTCCATCTCTTCCAAAGTTCCTGACGGAGTCGTTCGATTTTTTGCCAGCGGGACAATCGATTTTCTGGCAGTTCCAAAACATTGACTTCTAGTGGTGCCGTTAATGCACAATCAATCAAAAAATGCCCCGGGGTTAGAGGTTGCAGATCATCTGGGTCATCACTTAAGGGAGTTATAGGTCGGGAATTGAGACAGGACTCGATTAATGCTAGCAGAGTGTACATCTCTGCAATCGTTAGTAAATAATTTCCCGCGACTCTTTTAAAAAGATTTTTAAATGATTTTACCACAGCTTCTCAAATGCCGCCTACGTATGGAGAATTTGGGGGGATAAATTTCCACTGAATTCCTTCATTAGCTAGGTTTGCTACAACATCGTTTTGAAAGTTTATGGAATCGAATAAAGTTTTGATTTCTCTTAGCTCGCGATTTGCACCGACAAAATTAGTATCGTTTTCGGAATAGAGATGAGATATCTTGCCGCGCCGTGCCATCATTCGTTTAAGAGCACTAAAAAATGATTCCGATGAATAGTCGTGAACTAATTCTAAATGTAGAGCTTTCGTGGCTAGACAGACGAAAACTGCAACGTACGCTTTTATTGCTTTTTTGCCGCGACCGTGCCGTTCTTTGACTAAGATTGGCCCAGCATAATCAACACCATAATTCTGAAAGGGCCGAGCTGGTGTCACGCGGTCAAAGGGAAGGTTACCCATAAGTTGTTCATACTTAAATGGTTTCGTGTGACGGCACTTTACACAGTTGTGGATAATTTTTCTAGTTGTGGACTTTATTGTAATTGGCCAAAACATTGATCTAACTGCTGCTATGGTTGCCTGAATTCCCCCGTGTAAAAGCGAGATATGTGTATCTCGTATAATTAATTTTGTAACTACATGATTTTTTGGTAGCAATATCTGGTGTTTCCTGTCATAGTGGATTGGCGCATTCCGTAAACGTCCTCCCACGCGTAAATCTCATTTTCGCCTAGAAAAGTATTTAATGTTATTAAACTGCTGTTGCTTGTTAATTGATTTTTAGTTTTTAAGTCATTAATTCCTTTGCCCAACTCAATACTTTGAACTATTTAATAATTCTGTTGTTGGCTGTTTGTAATTCTATTACTGACAGTTGCCCTGATATTTTGTCGTTAGGATATCTGCAATTGTAGATAAATCGTAAACTATAGGCTACGATTCGTTTCAATTTAAAAAATTTACTTGCACGATAAAAGACCAGCAAGTCAAGTTGTTTCGAAAGTGTTGTAGTTAACACAACTTTTCTTTTTTCTGGGATATCGGCGACCGCGATGCAAGGCGAAATTTGCCATTGTTCTTTATTTTGAGAAAGAAATGGTGGCCCGCGGAACCAAAATTGTAATTTTTTATTAAAGTTTAAGAGCATACCGCGTGTAATTAGATCCGCCGGGTTATGTTCTGTAGGTACATAGTGCCAATTACTAATTTTTGTTAAATTTTGAATTTCAGTGACGCGGTGTGCTACAAAGGCTTGCCATTTATTTGGATCGGCTGCGATCCATGAGAGCGTTACCTTCGAATCCGACCAAAAGTAGAATTTATTTATAATAATGTCCGATATTTCAATTACTTTTGCCGCTAATTTTGCTAATAAGGCTGCGGCACATAATTCTAAACGTGGAATGGTTAATGTTTTAAGAGGTGAGATACGAGATTTTGAACAAAGTAAATGCACGTCTATGATTCCCTCTTCATTAACAGTTCGCATAAAAATCGCAGCTCCATAAGCATCCTTGCTTGCGTCGCAAAATCCGCGAAGTTCTGTAAATTTTATAAAATCTGACAGAATGACACTACGCGGAATCTCAAAATTATCTATGGCGGGCAATAATTCACAAAATTTATAAAAGGATCGACTCATTTCTTCGGGAATTTGTTCATCCCAGGATAATTTTAACACCCACAATTTTTGTAACAATATTTTGGCAGTAATTAAAATGGGGCTTAATAAGCCAAGCGGGTCAAAAATTTTTGCAATGATAGAAAGGACGTTTCGTTTTGTTGCTTTATTCGGTATTTCGACCGCGCTAATTTGGTATTTGAGGCAATCTTTTTCACAATTCCACGTTAAACCTAGAGCCTTTGTTTCAAAGTTGCAATCGAGTCGTATAATTGCAGATTTGATATGTTGTGATCTTCTGGTAAAATATCGTTGTTGTTAGATGCCCATTTATAAAGTTCAAACCCACCTCGAATTAATATATTTGTTAAATCGTTTCGCAATTTAATTCCTTCTTCGATAGTATCTATACCTGTAAAAAGGTCGTCCATGTAAAAACTGTTTAAAATAACCTTACTAGCTTCCGGATAATCGACAGCCGCTTGTAAAGCTAATTCTCTTAAACAACGAATTGCTAAGAATGGAGCAGTTAAGTCCGTATGTGACCGTTTTCAACTGATACGTTGTAAATGGTTCGTGTGGGTGCAATCGATAAATAAATCGCAAAAAATCACGATCTTCCGGGTTTATCAGTATCTGACGGAACATCTTTTTAATGTCTGCAGAAAGAGCATATTTGTGCAATCGACCTTTAGTAATTATTGAAAACAGGTCAGTTTGTAAGTTGGGTCCTGTCAGCAAATTATCATTAAGACTTAAGCCGTTTGTTGAACGCGCGCTTCCGTCGAAAACTACCCTTGTTTTTGTAGTCATGCTGCTTTCTTTTATAACTGCATGATGTGCTAAATAAACTACTTGCGAAGGGTCTACCGCGCCTTCGACATTTTCCATGTGTCCCAACTGCAATTATATTCATTTAAGAAGCTATTATATTCTTGTTTTAAACCCGAGTTTTTACGAAAACGTATCTCTAAAGCCCTTAGTCGTTTAATTGCCAACTCCCTTGTGTAGCCGATATTTATAGGTTTATTTTTAAATGGTAGCGAAACAATAAAGCGACCATCTGGATTTCTAGTAGTTGTCTCTACAAAAAAATTGTCACACTGCTGTTCAGCCTTGTGAAATTTGATCTGGGTTCAAAATGTTCGACTTCCCAAAATTTGGTAACTTGTTTTTCTATTAAATTTTGTGCCGAAGTGAAATGACAAAGTCGGGTTCTTTTTTCTTCAAAAACTGCTACATTGTAGGGTCTCCCTAATAACCAACCTAACGCGCTGTTTTGAATATATGTTTTGTCGTTATTGATTTTAATTCGACCGAGTCTCAATAAATCGTAAAATAGAGCGGCTCCTATTAAAATGTCAACTGGTGATGATGAATAAAATTCTGGATCCGCTAAGTTCAAATTTTTCGGAATATTTAAACTAGTGGGATCAAATGAATCTAATGGTAGATTATTTGTGATTTGTGGCAAAACGAGACACTGAATTGTTTCAGAATAATCTCCGACATTAGTTTTAAAAACAACATTACTTACATACGAAATATGCATTTGACTTTGACCAATACCACAAATTGGTATATTTTTCTTGATTTGTGTTAAATTTAAAGACCTACAAAGATTTTCCGTAATAGTTATCCTGAGATGCGGCATCTAATAATGCCCTTGCATCATGATATACGCCCTGAGAGTCCTCAACTTTAATTACTGCTGTTGACAACAAAATTTCAACCAAATTGTTAGAACACTGATTGGTTACATTGGTGTTTTCTTTTTTAACAAAATGAAGTAACGTATGATGTTTGCCATTGCAAGTTTTACAGTATTGAGATTTACAAGATTTAACATCATGACCTTCGCGTAAACAATTAAGGCATACTTTTACTTTTTTAGCTTCAGTGTACAGATCATTTTCATTTACTTGTAAAAATGATGGACACTATTAAGTAAACTAAGATTGCGTCCCATTTATCAATTTCGATATGTTGGGCCTTTAGCGATTCTAAATGAGCATTAGTTTGATCTAATAATGATCTTAGCGAATTTGGTTAATGATCTTAGCGAATTTGGTTGTTTATTTACTGCAGGTAGATTGCACAAATTATGAATATGGTGGTGAACAATGAGTCTTTTACTTTGGTAACGGTCTTTTAATAATTCCCACGCAGTATTGTAACTATCCGCGGTCATTAATAAAGATTCGATTATTCGGAGAGGTTCTTCTCCTAAGCAGGAACGTAAATAATGCAACTTTTGGATGTTATCTAAATTTAAATTTTCATGTAACAATGACTTAAACTATTGTAAAATGCCGTCCACTACGTGTAACTCCCGTTCAAGTTAGGTAGATTAATTGTGGGCAATTTTACCTCAGCAGAAGTAGCTGAAGAAGTGATCGTACGCTTTTCGAGTTTTTCCTCAGCAACCGTTAGTAAATTGTAAATTCTTGTCTCATCTGCAACACGTTCGTGTTCGTCAGCCGCAGATACCTCATCAACTAAACCTATTGCATCTTGTACCTCGTTATAAAAACCTAAAATTGATTTAAAATCGTCGTGTCTTATCCGCAATGTTTTAATGTTGTCGATGTCTGAAAAGCCTTTAAGAAAACTTTCAAAACGCGTTATGCTAGCACGAATTAGTTTACGTTTTGCCTTTAATTGAACTAATTCTGCCATGTCGAATGAGATGTAAATTCCGCTTGCAAATAAATCGATAAAAGAATGATGCAAATAAATCGATAAAAGTTTAATGCAAATAAATCGATAAAAGAATGATACAAATAAATTGATAAAGGATGATGCAATAAATCGATAAAAGGATGATGCAAATAAATCGATAAAAGAATGGTGCAAATAAATCGATACGTTAAATACAAAGTGGAAAGGAAAGGATTAAGTGATGACCACCAACCTTGTATCCGTCAATGTTTGGCGATTTCCTCTGGACGTCGTCGTCGCACCGTTGGCGTTGGCTCGGTCTTAAAGGATAATCAAAATCTTCGAACGTCGTCGCACCGTTGGCTATTTTCGAAGATTGTTTTGAAGATCGATGATTGTTTTCTTAACGCGAACTTTTATCTCCTGCGATGTAAAATCCGGTTCAATAGGACCATTTTAATGTATTCGGTTAATTATGAGTTTAATAAACAAAATTATGAGTTCGTTTCTTAGTTTATTATCAAGTCGCGTACAGCGACAATCTACTTGTATATAATGTAAATAAATCATTATAGTTAAAGAAAATACCTTTTATTTTCAACATCAAACTTGTGTACGACGTTACAACACCTTTTACAAAGTCCCAAGCCTCTACCAAAAAGCCGTTATAGTGCTTAGCTGTAGAGTTTATTAGGTACGAAGAATATTAGGAGATAAAAAACTTATTTGAAAAATAAAACACGTTTTTATAATCAGACAAATAATTAAGAATATCTTGTGGAACATTGAGCACTTGCAGCTTCTTTAAGATTTACCATATCATCTCAAAATGTAATTGGGAACTATCCAATCGGTCTAGCTACCAATGATCAGCCTGTAGTGACTAAAAAGTTTTTCTCCTTACTCAGGAGTAAACTTTAACTGATTAAAAACCTATTTACTTAGATATATTGGATACAATATATTTCACTAACAAGACTTTTACAGTAATTCCTACGATTATTTATTTTTAAAATTTATTACTAACATTGTTAATGCAATTTTGTTACTAAAATATGACTCATTGCGAAGAGGAACAAGAAAAATAAGTACACACATTCAACGAAACGTGCCTATGTGAATATGGGTTTTTCGAAGCACGTCCGACCATGTACCGGAAAACTTACATCACAGAAACAGCAAATCGATTTTAATGAAATTTGATACGTGATGGTTTCAGAAAGATCACTTATTGTATAAGAGATCGTTATGCAGAAAATACAAAAAGGGAAGTATCGATTTTGAATATTAAGTTGTTGAACGTTGAAGGAATTGTCTCACCATTGCTTATTATTATCATCTACGTGTATAAATGATATTCAACTTTTATATCTATCATCCCAAAAATTGAGTATTTTTCGAATATTGGAAATCTCGTTTGACTAATAGGCTTTCTTAGAAGAAGTGTGACACAGAAAATGTAGAAAGTGTTTATAATATTAGGCAACTTATTATAGTACATTTACGTATTATTATATGTAGATAATGTATAAAGTATTTTTTGTTGGAAGAATTTCCAGCGGTTTGCTTTTGTTAAATATATTATATTATTTCAGTAAGAAGCTAAATCATTAACATTGATTATGTAATCATTGGAAAGCTGAATAATTCTGGCAATAATAAACTCATTTTAAGAAATACATAGGGGAATTTGTACCTTTTAACATAGTACATACGAGCTTACAATGCACGATTATAATATTATATTTAGTCAACAAAATTACCATGCTATTATTTGTTGGCATACGAAATGTAACTCTGCCGCTAGTATGGAAAAACTAACGATGTGCGAAAAGAATAAAACACTAATTTCAAATAAATCTCAGGGTAGAAGGATAAACAGAGATATCGTATATTGGCAAACCAAATCGCTTCTAATGCTTTCTCACTTGCAGAAATTATGATGCGAGTTCATGGAGGAATCAAAGAAATGGGGTTTTTAAACGACGGGTAATAATTGTATAGTTTTTGGTTTTCTAATAATAGTGCAGTCAAATTAGAAAAAATAGCGGAAAGTTGAGGGAAGTCCGTGGATTTTTGCATAGACCGTCCTGGAGGGCTGTTATATAACCCCCTAAAAGTCACCGTCTGTAGGTGGCGAGCTCGAGGAGTAAACGAGGGTAAACCACGCCCCCTAACGGTTTTTGTCGTTTTTCTCGGAAACTATTAGGTTTATCGAGATGAAGGAAGTTAGGTAAATTAAGGTTTATTTAAATGCCTACCAGTAATGGCCGAATGTTTTTTCGTACCTCGCCTTCTTTTTGTGTTATCGAAGAAAGAAGATATGTCATACATAAATGAGCAATTTGCTCCAGTAAATTTGCTCAAGGAACTTTCGGACGTAACGTTTTGTGGTTTCATATTCGTCATGAAATAGATAAGAAAAATTCGTTGAGAGCCGGACGCGATCGTGTTTCGCTTTTTTCGAAATCTTTCTAATTTCCTTGATTTTTAAGATCTTGGTATTGTCCACATTTACAATTTAATATTGATAAGTACGTTGCTTGCATGCTAAATATGGAGCAAAATCTTTATAATTATCTGTTAACAGTAGTTTTAAGATACCAAACATTCTGCGTTAGTATCTTGGCTGCTAGTTTACAACAAAATTGCACCTATATAAATATTTCTAAGGAACGAAACACCCTGTACGTATTGGGTTGGATACAAAAATTGACTAGCACAGTGTACTCTCCTAAGAATTTTGCCAATACGAAACTTTCATCCGATTGGCACCAAGGATAACGATAATATCGCCTGATGGATTTTGCCGAAGAGATGCTAAGGTAAAATACGACTGGACCACGATCGCGTCCGGATCTCAACGAATTTTTCTTACCTATTTCATGACGAATATGATACCACAAAAAGTTACATCCGAAAGTTCCTTGAGCAAATTTACTGGAGTAAATTACTTACTTGTGTATGACATATCTTCTTTCTTCGATAACACAAAAAGAAGGCGAGGTACGAAAAAACATTTGGACATTTCTGGTAGGGATTTAAATAAACTTTAATTTACCTAATCTCCTTCATCTCGATAATCTAATAGTTTCCAAGAAAATCGGCAAAAAATGTTAGGGGGCGTGGTTTACGCTCATTATCTTTTCGAGTTCGCCACCTACAGACGGTGACTTTTAGGGCGTTATTTAACAGCCCTCCAGGAAGGCCTATGCAAAAATCCACGGACTTTCCTCAACTTTCCGCTATTCATGAAAATTTCTTCTAAATTGACTGGACTATAAAGGAAACATTAAAATAATTCCTTTAATATATTTTGAATTGGTGCACGCGTGTTAAAAATGGCTGTTTCTCGCCACATACTATATAATTATTCTATCAAAATTTTTTCGTTCGAAGTCATTCGGAATCGTTTTGCCGCTTTCACATTGGATCAAATTTACAAAATCGGCGATTTTACACATATTTTCGTGAACTTTCTTGTTACAATCTTCTAAGATCTGTTATAAAAGAAAAGGGTGGGGGTTATATTTAACTTTGACAAATGCAGATAAAGTACATTAGCGAAAAACTTTATGTATTTATATGCAGGAGATTAGCAAATTAGCAGTAGTCTTTCTGCTGACTAACATGGCGAAGGCAAAAAAATAGTTAAACGCCTCGTTTTCGAGTTATTTTTAAAAGTAACATTTTTTAAAAGGAACACCTTGTATATTTTTTGTATGCATTAATTTGTTATTTTTTTTAAATAAGCCGCATTAGATTAAATGCATAAACACGAATTTCCTTATTTTGGATTACTTACTTTTATTTAAAATGACATTTTTGAAATCGGCGTCGCGTCAGCTATAAGCTCTTCTTGTAAGTATAAACTATGTATATTTATGTTAATTGAAAGTAAAACTAAACGATTAAACATAATGAAATTAATATTTAATTGTAAAGCATAAATAAAATCTAACATTAGCTGTAATGGCATGCAATGTGCGTTTGTGCATCCAACAGGATCGAACCCAGCCCGGTAGCTTTTTTTAAATAATAGTAATAAAATAACATTTAAACATATAATTTAAATAATTAATTAAATACTTATTTTTAAACTAACAAGTTTAAATAAAAAAAAACTACCAGAGCAGGGATCGATCTTGCGACACACGCATTGCGAAGCAAGCACCTTCAACATCGAGGCACATAGTTATAACACGTTACAACGAATTAGTTTTTTTTATGGCAGTTTTGTTTAGAGGCGTTACCACAAACATTTTGGAGATCACTTTTGATGTAATATTTCGAACTATAATTAAAACTTTAAACCCTACCGGATGGGAGATGCAACTCTTCTTTTAAATCAGTACCAGGCTGAGGCCTGAGAAATATTGAGTGGTTAAAGATACAGCAAGGTCAAAGGTACAGTACTCTTCCCTATATAAAATATTTAAAATCCCAGAACATATCTACTATGAAAATATATTAAAACCTTCACTAACTATAAACAGTGTACGAGGATGGTCTGAAAAGTTTCCGACCTTAACGTGAAGATGGCAGCACTCGTCAATAAAAGCTAGGGAATATAGTTGTGCATCTTTTGACAGATACTCACCAAAATTTCAGCCATTTTGGACGCGCAGTTGTTATTTGACAATCGTTTGAGTGAGTCGACGTGAGTGTTTTTGTGAAAATGGAAAAAATCGAGTATCGAGTTGTCATTTAATATTTGTTTTTGAAAGGCAATACGCCTACGCAAATCAAAGATGAGTTGGACTCTGTGTATGGAGACTCTGCGCCATCATTTACCACAGTGGAATTTTGGGCAGCTGAATTTAAACGTGGACGTACCAGCTTGGGAGACGATGATCGTTCGGGACGTCCAAAAACTGCAACCACTGACGATAACATCGCTAAAGTTCACCAAATGGTGCTCAACGACCGTCGAATTAAAGTGAGAGAGATAGCAGAGGCTATAAATATGTCCAAAGAACGTGTTTGCCATATATTGAATCACGATTTAGGCATGAGAAAGCTGCCCGCGGGTTAGGTGCCGCGTTTTCTCACGTTAGACCAAAAACGTGTTCGAATGAACATTTCCAACGTTCTGTTAGCGCAGTTTAGGCTCAATAAATCTGAGTCTTGGCGCCGATTAATTACTGTAGATGAAACTTGGATACACCATTATACGCCCGAAACAAAAATACAGTCAAAACAGAGGACTGCGAAAGGGTAATCGGCTCCAAAAAAAGCAAAAACTGTTATGTCGGCTGGGAAAGTGATGGCGACTGTTTTTTGGGATAGTCATGGAGTTATCTTAATCGATTATCTTCAAACAGGAAAAACCATTACAGGAGCATACTACGCATCATTACTTAACAAGCTGAAGGCAGAAATTGCGGAAAAACGGCCACATATGCAGAAAAAGAAAATCCTGTTTCACCAAAACAATGCGCCGTCTCAGACCTCCGCGGTTGCCATGGCGAAAATCCACGAATTACGGTTTGAACTGCTTGACCATCCTCCTTACTCACTAGATTAGCCCCAAGCGACTTCTTTTTGTTCCCTCATCTAAAAATTGCGCTCGGAGAACAGAAATTTTCGTCAAATGAGGAGGCAATCACCTTCGTGAACAATTATTTTGCAGAGAAACACGCCGAGTACTATTTGGACGGGTTAAAGAGATGGGAGCATCGCTGGGAAAAGTGTGTAGACTTACAAGGAGACTATGTAGAAAAATAAAAATAAATTTAAAGAAAAAATGTCTTGTATCTTTGTTAGGTCGGAAACTTTTCAGACCACCCTCGTATATCTTACATCTTACATTCTTACTAAATTATTATCGTTTTGGGAACTTTTCAGTGAAGAATAATTAGTTACTGCAACACTGATCTTAATGCAAGTGCAAATGTGACTTGTAATATCAGGAGAGAAGGGTATGTATTATTATAATGTATGTAGATGTAGTAGTAGAGTATAAAATATGTAGAACTTCCTTCTACTTAAAGAAATGTAGTTGCATAGTATAAATCTTTACCATTAAAACACATAAAGTTACAGACAAGGAAATGTGAACGATTTTTTTTTATAGTTTTATATTAACTTTTGTCATATGAATCACAGTGATATAAAGCAGTCCTAGAAAGTTTTGTACGTATTTTATTTCTTACTACAAATTTAACAATTCATCAAATAGAAAAGGAATATTTATTATATTTATAAACAATAAACGATGGTCTTTAGAAATAATTATACCGATAATTTAATTCATGTATAAAAAATCCCATAAGCCGCGATACATTTGTCACTTTGACATCGGATAAAGTTAGCCCTAACTTTGCATCTGGATAAAATGTGTTTAAACTTCCATGGCTAACTTTCTCGAACCTGATTATTGTTTTTAATAATTGTCATTTTCAAGTTAATAAATGTGTTCTTGACTTCTTCATAATTACCTAGTTATTCCTTTTTATTATTCATTAAATTATCTCATCGAATTACGCTCGAGGTTTTTTTCTCCGGGATAAAATTGATTTTTTAAACTCTAATTTGGTTTCTTTTTGGTAAACTGACTCTACAAACCACCAGATAAAAAAACTCGTCCTTCGGACTCGTTTTTTTATCATAGGTGGTTTGTATCGTCAATTTACCAAGCAACCAAATTATCGTTAAAAAAATCAATTTTATCCGGACAAAAAAAGACCTCTCCTGTAATTACAGTCGACAAATTAATTTTGAAGAAAACTTTTTTTAAAATAGATAGAACATTTATTGCTGCTTAAATTTTCTAAAGCTTCTTTCCGGATTTTTTCGCAAATACAACTTGAACAGCTTGACGTGTAATCTTCAACCTACTAAGCAAATGGAATTAACAATAATTCTTTATATACTACTGATACAAATAGAAATTTTAACCCCTGCTCATAGAGACTCCAACCGTTTGTATTTATGAAGTACATAACAAATTCTAATGTAACTATACCAAATAAGTTAATTCATTATTTGTTTATTTTCTCTGTTTATGTATTCTATAAGGTTATGTAGACAAGGTTCTATTTTTTAAAACACTTTTACAACTACAAAGTAATTCAGATTCTTAAATAAAATATGCGCCATATAAACATGCAAAAACTCTAACCTTTAAAAAAAGGAAAAGAGAATTATTCACTTGAAACGTACACAATAACAGAATTTAATTATCAATGAAACTGCAACTTACTTCACAATTCAAACTAATTTTTATTTTTAAGGATAAATCTCTAGCGATGTACACGTAAGATGTAGAATTTTTTACTACTTACCAACATCAGAAATTTTGGTTCCTAAAATATTCCAGGGAATATCTTTCTGTTTAATTGTTTTGATAAACATTCGTTTTACGAAGATAAGTTTTCTTATGTGGTCATTTAATATTCTTCTATAATTTCCATTAATTATTTTTCAATTTTTATCAGATCCATTTGATATTATTTTAATAAAACTCTTTTCTGAGCATTCTTTTTCTTTACCTTATAGCCATATAAAGCATTTTAACACTGTAGGTTTCTTTCTTGATTTCCAGTTATCTAAATGACTTGACAGATGTGACATGAAGATGTACTTAGCCTAATTTAGCTACTGTATATTCATATGTGTTGATCAGTTTTGTATTTGCTTTTCAGTGACTTAATGTTTTGTTCTCTTCTTTCAAACTGTTTTTTTAGCGTGTTATTTTGTTAAGAAGCGGCTTCTTAAAGAGGATTAGTCTAGTACGCAATAAAAGGTTTTGAAATTAATTTCGAAGCATCTTTTTGTTGAACAGCTGGTTTAACAATTTTTTTTCCTTTTGAAATTTAATATTTTTTTTAATCAAAGCCGATATTAAAATTCACACAGGTTTTATTCTTTATGCATAATCTACTTTCATTTCAACATGTACCTAAAAAATTTCATTAAAAGCAATTTGTTTTTTTTTTCTAGAATGAAGAACTATTATTTTTCTGTTAGCTTCTAAAAGTTTCACTTTTCCTTTGTGCCCTTTTTTTAAGATGCGAGACACGGTAAGTCTGAAAAATCCTTACAGATTGGATTGAAGATAAATATTTTACGGCTATCGAAAAAATCCCAACTGCTGAGGGTGTATTTAAGGGTGAATGTGGTGGTGTTTCAAACAATGAAACTCCTTTAAAGTGGCAAATTAACTTTTAAATTGACCAAACTCGCTTTCGCTGGCAGCGAATTCGGGTAAAATACGGTATAGAAGTTATATTTCCTAAACCATTTCCTGGTCCGTTTGAGTACAGTACTCACCAATGAAGTTAGGATGTAACTGTGATATTCTTCCATGAGCTTTACTTCCTTGGCTTGCTCTAAAATATCTAATATATGGTCGGTCTCGCAATCCAGTATGATTTGTAGCACCGACGACGCTTTGATCTCCTTTAGCACTGGCCTGCGGAAAATAAAAACATACTGAAAACTTTTACACATTATGAGGCAATGCGGAATAAGCTTATTGATCATGAATTTTGTTGGGTGTAAGAAAGTGATTTTGACATGTAATTATGTGAAGGATACCTTTAAAATACAAAAGCATTTTCTGTCACTTAAATAGAGAATTGGGATTTTACAGCAACATTTTTTATTGTATTATGTAAGAGCGTAGCCTTAGAAATTTACGTTAGTAATAATATTTTGTGCCGCACAGCAGCACTTACGAGAGAAAAATAGCTTTAATTCGCGCCATATGTGACGAGTTAGGTCCCGAACCAATGAGATTGTTTTCTAACCCTTTTTTAACTTTTCTAACCTCAATTTTTTTAAGTTGTGACGTGTTTGAAGCTGAAGTTGAGAATAATTAAAAATGTGTCAAAAGGAGAAATAACAATGTAAACAACGCTTGCAGGTTAATTCTAACTAAATTAAAACCACGCCGCTTGCGTGTACCGAAGCCGATAATACAGGTTATTGGTTAAGGCTCTATTACGTATTAACCGGCCTATTTAAAAGAACGAAAATTTAATTCCATTTTTGTCATAATATTTTTTAACAAAACATATTTTTACGTTGTATGTAACCATTGCGGTACGGAAGCTACAAAAATATTAATGTTTTAATGGAATTTATGCTAACGATGTAAAGGCCTATTTTCGGCATACTTATTCTATATTTTTTAAATTTCTAAGAAATTCCTTATTTGCAACAACTATAAAAACAGCTGCTATAAAAGCATATGTGTATATTGAAATGATGGTATAGTAATTAATAGCTGTTTGTGCAACAAGGGAACAAAGTACGACTTTTCCTCCGGAAGGTGAATTTTGCGGCATCCCCACACTCAGGCGACAAACCCAGGAGGGAGAAAATACACTTTTCTACTACCTTTAAAAAATTGGAAAAAAGTTTTAGAAACGGGTAACTAAATTTTTAAATAATTTAATAAGAATGTAAGAAGGTTTTAGTAACTTTTTCATCTCCGTGTTTTATACATCTGAATTCAGGGAACAAAATGAAACTTTCTGTTCATGTAGTAGAAAGATTTTGTTTAATTTTCACTTATAATACACCAAGTGCATTGATTATTGCCGGACATTTTTTGAGTGACATTTCTGCAACGTCTTAATTGCACGACACGGAGTGGAGTGCAATTACGTTGCAGAAATGCACGAAATCAAAATTTCCAGGCAGAATCAATGCACGAGGCTATATTCGGTAAGAGAATCGCACGACGCACAGAAAAAATGCATTATGATTAATTGGTTTTTATTTCTAAAATCAGTGTTTTATGTACAGAGTCTCCATGTTTTATGTAGCTTATGTTTTATATATGTTACAAGTATAATTTCCAAAAAAATTCCAAAAAATTACTCCTTGGTAGCATATATATATAAATTTCCGGAAAATTGTGTGATTGTCATGGATACAATTCAAATTTGAATTTTTCTATTAGTTCTCGGCATCGTCGTGCGATTCTCCAAATAATTTAAAAGTACGACGTCTTACTTTATTTGTTAATTTATTATAAATGAACTTGCAATATTAGATTTGAATATTAGATAATGCGTCCAGCATTTTCGTTAAGTCTCTGTGATATTTATTTAGTGAAAATTCGATCATTTGTGCTAAAATATTTCTAATTAGATAATCATAGCAATGATATATACATGATAATAATAATAATAATACATTTATTTGCCCAACAGGTACATCCCAATTACAGGACAAATACAGAAATATAATTAATATTAAATTTTAAGTACAACTACACAGCTCATAATAATAATAAGAAAAATAAATTTCAAATTTAACTTTCACATACAATAATTAATTAAATAATAACTATACATTAAAACTAAGTCTAGCACATTTTATAATTTCCAACTTCTAACATGTATATAAATCGCAAATTTTACTGATTCTATTACAATAATTGCACATTAGATACAGAGGTGATTTAAGCAGCACGTTTGTATTAGTTTTGCCATTGTAAAATGTACAAGTATGACGAGCGTGAAGTCTTGGAATAAAGAAATTAATTTGCGATAAAATCTGGGGAACATCAATTTTGCTATGTAATATTTTATACAAAAATACTAAAAAAGAACAAATTCGTCGAAATTCAAAACTATCAAAACCGAAAGATTGCAATAGAAAATAATTATCTGTACCCCTTTCGGGATAATAACCTGTTACCTTAAAATTTAAAAATTTTAAGAATTTCCTTTGAATTTGTTCTAGATTATTTTTATGTATTTGATAATAAGGACTCCAAACTATAGATCCGTATTCAAGTTTTGACCTGATATACGAATAATACAATAGTTCCAATGCTTTTGTATTAGTAAATGATTTGCAGTTTCTTAGTACAAACCCTAACATTTTAACAGCTTCTTTACACTTAATTGATATGTGTTCGACGAAGGTTAGCTCCGCATCGAAATAAATTCCTAAATACCTAATTATAGTTTGACGTTTTAAACCATCTATAGAGTAGTCGTAAGTATATGTAATTTTTTTTCTTGTGTATGATACAACTATGCATTTATTGATGTTGAGATTTAATTTATTGCACAAATATCATCGATGAACTTTATTTAATTCATTTTGAAGTGAATCACAGTCCTCATTTGAGCATATGCGTTTAAATATTTTTAAGTCATCAGCATATACTATACTTGGGCCGCTGAACAGATATAGTAATAAAAAACGCCTACAATTACCCCCTCTTTGTAACAAAACCTTTCTATTGGTAGCATTCAAATATACCGCTCAAATTGAAAGGCATGTTTAATTGTACCAAAAAGATATCATTTCGTTTACTGTCAAATATCCAGCAATCACTTGTTAGTTGTGCGTGACGCTTGTATAACTAAAATTTTCGTTCATTCATTTTCGATATTCTGTATTTGTTTGTTTAATTTTCCGTTCTTTTCTGTTTTGAGTGTTCCCGTTTTCATTTTTTTGTGTATTGTTATTATTTCGTTCTTTACTGTTGTTGTTTTAAAATCCAAGAGATATGACCCTTTCTCCTCCAAAAAGACGGCCGCGAATGCATTTTTCGGTGTCTGATAAAGCATCCATCCTAAACATTTTTAAAGCGTGTCAAAAAAAAACAAACTAATTCGAAAATTGAAAACGTCGAATTTACTGCAAAAGCGGCAGGTAGGCAATTGTAATTTTATTTTGCTTATTACGTATTGTGTTATTTCTTCAATATCAATGTTGTAAATATTCATTTTATGACAGGCATAGGTGTTGCAAGTGTTTATAACGTTCTTCTAGAATATAAGGCTGACCATAAATTCAAGTCGCCAAAGTCATATCATCGAAGTAAACCCATTTTAGACAACATTGATGAGGACATAAAAAGTGGAGTCAGACGAATAATTCACCAATTTTATCTACGAAACGAACCACCAACAATAACAAAAATAATGCTTGCTATTAATGATAACGAAGAACTGCCAAATTTCAAAAAAGCTACTTTGAGGGCATTGCTGAAGGAAATTGGATTTCGGTAAATATACAATGAGTAATGTTATGTCATTATCTAAATTTATTATTGTTGAAGGTATAGCAAAAGAAATGGAATGTTAAAGGAAAAAATGAAATTGCGGCTTGACGCGACGACATTATCTCCGGGAAGTGCGGAAATTGAGGGCAGAAGGGAAACAAATTTATTACTTAGGTGAAACGTGGGTAAATGCAGGTCATACAGTGCAAAGAATTTGGCAAGACACAACCATAACTACAGCAAGGCAAGCTTTCCTACAAGGGTTATCTACAGGACTGAAGAATCCATCTGGCAAAGGAAAACGTCTTATTGTGTTTCACATTGGGTCAGAGGAAGGATTTGTAGAAAATGGCCTACTTTTGTTTGAATCCAAGAAGACTGGCGACTATCATGGAGAAATGAACGCCGAAGTCTTTGAAAAGTGGTTCCAAGCAATATTGCCGGCTTTGGAGGAAGGAGCAGTGATAATTATGAATAATGCCTCATATCACAGCAGAAAAGTAGAAAAAGTTCCTTCTTCTTCAGCAAAAAAGGCAGAGATTCAAGCTAGGTTAAGTAAGAACTCTATTACATATGAAGCCGATATGGTTCGAGCTGAATTATTAACGCTGGTGCAACAATACGCACCGGCGAAAAAGAAATATGCTATTGACGAATTAGCTACAGCAGTTGGTCGTAAAATTCTACGATTGCCACCATATCACTGCGAACTTAATCCTATAGAATTAATATGGGCCCAAATAAAAGGAGAAGTAGCAAGAAATAATATCAACTTTAAAATCCAAGATATACGAAACCTGCTACTTACTGCAGTTGCTAATGTTTCTTCCGAAAATTGGAAGAAAGCGATATTACATACCATGCTGGTAGAACAGGGCATGTGTGAAGCTGATTTAGCAGCGGATATTGTGATCGAACCATTGATTATCAATTGGGAAAATGAATCTGATTCATCAACGAGCTTGGATTCTGATTAATATTTATTATGTAATTCATCGTGTGTACATATTTTATAGTTTTCATTTGTATCCTGTATTCGTTTAGTAGTTGCAGTTTCTGCTCTATAATCTGCATTTCTATTTTGTATAAAACATTTTGTGCCAAAGATGTATATATGTACTTAAAGCATGTTTGTGTGTAAATTCATTGTTCTATTAATAATTCACAGAGAAAATAGATGCGTTTACAAACATCGCACTCACGAACTTTTAATGGCAATTTTATCAAATTAATAAAACTGCAATTTTTTAAAATGTATGGTTACTATTTATACTAGCATCTCTCGAAGTGCCATTATTTATAATGAATTAACAATTCATTTCTAAAAATGTTCTATTGTAAATTTAACTTTCACATAAAACCAATCAGAACAATCTGTGCTGCCTTGATTTCTTTTTAACTATATCGGTTCAGCGGTCCGGGTATAGTTTGTCACATTTAATTTCTTCACATAAATCATCAATGAATAACAAAAACAGTAAAGGTCCAAGGTTACTCCCCTGTGGTACCACAGACGAACACGTATATGTTGACGACGCAAAACCATCGTAAGAAACAAACTGACACCTGGAAGTCAGATATGATTGAAAAAACAATAACATTTGCATATTAAATCCAAAATACGCTAATTTAGCCAAGAGTAGTTCGTGATCGACCCTAGCAAAAGCCTTTTAAATGTCTGTATACAGTACATCGATCTGACCTTGATCATCCAAGGCTTCAGCAACATCTTGAGTAAAAACTATCAAACTTGTTATTGTTGATCGGTTTGCCATAAAACCATGTTGATATTGTGAAATAAGAGATTTAGTAGACAAAGAAATGCGGTTATACAGAATGATTGCAAAGACTTTTGCAAAGTTAGACAAAATAGAAATCTGTCTGTAGTTAGATACCACAGAAGGATCTCCTGCTTTAAAAACCGGACAAACTTTAGCCATTTTCCAACGATTCGGAAATGTTGCCATTTTGAGTGATAAATTGAATATTATGGACAATGGAAGCGAAAGTATACAAGCAACAATCTTTAACTAAAAAGGATTGTATTAAATCTGGCCCAGATGTCATTTTATTACCCAGTTTTTTAATGGCATTTTCTGTTTCTGTTACAGTGATATTTGTAATGTTTATATTTGCATGATTATTATTCGCCTCATGTATATAGAACTGAAGAAAGCCTTAAATGTATCAACAATATCCTTAGGACTTTCATAAGGCACGCCATCATATATCATTTTACCCGGTGCTTTTTCGAGTGAACAAATGACCAAAAGTTTTTAGAATCGGTTGCAATACAGTACTGAACACTTTCAAGATAATTACTATAAGCTACATTTATTTGTTGCTTAATTGTTGCACGTAGTCTTTTAAATTCATGAAGGTGCATATCCAAATTTGTCTTTTTATAACTACAATAGTATATTGTGTTACAAGTGCAGAAAAGTGCCAATTTCTCACGAGTGTGAAGATTTTGCGGCATGAGATGTAGTCGAATGCCGCAATCACACGAGTGAGAAATTGGTGTTTTTGCACGCGTTACACACTATACTTTATCTACGACAACAAAAAAAGTAATAAACAATCAACAGCTAAGAAAGTTTTTTAACCTAGAATTTACACTCGCATTCATATTTCTTACGTGAAATATTTGGCAATAAATTAAGAGATGTAATGTGAGCCGCTTCCACGATGTTTGGAGGTGTACGAGTGTACACCCCAATTTTCCTTCATCGGATTCACTCATGATACATCTAGAATTTTAAAAACGACAAAAGTAAACATTAAATTTGTAAAGACAATAGTAATAATACGTTTACAATTTGTATAATTTCAGTCAATCTACTATTTAGTACTTACAGCTAAATAATTATGTACTCGTTTTAAAAAAATAATATATGTACAAAAATCACCATTCAATTGTCAAGGTTATTAACCTCTGCGCAAAATGTCAAATTAATATTCTCGCATTATGCCGCAAATTATAAATGTTTTCAATGTTTTTATTGTAATTTAGCAATAATAATAAATAAAATTACATTAAAAATTATATAATAATGTAAAACATTAATTAATTTTACGTTTTAATTGAATAACAATCATTGTAACTTTATATAATGAGAAAAAACATCATTGAAAGGCATCTCGATAGCTCAATGCTTACGCTCTAGCTACTAACCGAGCGATCCGGTTTCAATTCCCCGGGTCTAACCTTAGTTTTTTTTCTAGATGGATTTCCATTCGAAATATAATTTAATGTAAAATATTAATTAAACAAAATAAATTAACCTTTATCTAAAATTTGTAACATTTTATATTTCAAATAATTAATAATATTATAAATATTGCAAGTGGTGACATCTATGGCGTTTTAATACAACTACTGATCGTGAGAAATCATTCCTCACGGTCTTTACCGTTGAGTTTGGAGATTGTTTGCAATTGGTCGTTTTCACGGTGACTAGATTGTGCGGAATGTGTAACTTTCTATGGTGGTCGTAGATAAAAGTGTTTATTCTTTGCTTTAATGTTATTAATGATCTGTTTTGTGTACCACTTTGAATAGATTCTCTTGTATTTTTTAAAGTTAGGAACCATTGGTGCGAAAGCCGGAGAAAACCTGATACCATGGTATATAATTTGAGCAGTCATTATAAGAAAATTCATTGAGTATTCTTCAATTTGTTAAATAGTAATTAAATAAATGCTGCTATAATGTTTTTAGTAACTAAATTATTTATTAAAAAAATATGATTTGAGACGTGTCTACAAGGGAACTATTGGAGCACTTTAAAGCCCGTGTAGAGTCCACAGGAGAGGATTTTGAGCATTTGCTCTAAGGTCCAAGTGTACCCAAAAACGTGTGTTATTTGTTTCATAAATAATATAATAATGTGATAACTTTGGTTTTAAGTTAATAGTCTAGGAATGTTAAAAACTTGCTTACCTAACTTGTTTTGGAAAAAAAATTTTTATTTAAATTATTTCACATGTTATACGTGAAAAATTAATTTTAGAAAAACTGTACATTCAAAATTAACCAAAATAATACCACTTATATTTCATAGTATTTGAACTATTTTCCCAAAATCTTAAGAAAATCGTATGTCTAGCGACTAAATTATTGCCAAAAAAAACTGCTTTTCTTGGCAAAAAGGAGGTAATAGTTTAGTCCCTAGACATACGATTTTCTTAAAACTTTGGGAAAATAGTTCAAATAGTATGAAACTTAAGTGGTATTATTTTGATTCATTTTGAATGTACAGTTTCTCCAAAATTAATTTTTCACGTATAACATGTGAAATAATTTAATTAAAAAAAATTTTTTTTCCAAAACAAGTTAGGTAAGCAAGTTTTTAACATTCCTAGACTATTAACTTAAAACCAAAGTTATCACATTATTATATTATTTATTAAACAAACAACACACGTTTTTTGGGTACACTTGGACCTTAAGCTTAAGATAAATTCAATTTATAAAAAATATTTTTTTCAACCCCTAAATGCACATTAGATAATTAAGTAAGGCATACTAGCGTATGCAGAATGAAGTGAAGAATACATTTCCGTGAAAAGAAAAACAGAGGGTGCAATTTGAAAAATTAATCAAGTTGGCATGATTTCTTAAACGTTGCTATGCAACCAGCGTTTAAGGATGTTTTCTGGAGGTCCATTTTGAGCCATTCACAATAGTTTTGGGTTGATTTTTTTATCTTTTCAAATAAGGGAGATATTACGTGTAAACAGCATTGTGGGACACCCCTATATTATGAAATACTCGTATTCTTTATTAATGAACATACTTACAGATATGTGTATGTATAATAAAGTTAATAAAAGTATATTTAATGTGAAATCTGTTGTTGCTTATTTTCAGATAGTTTCTTAATATTAGAAATGATAGAAAATCAGTTAGCCAACGTCCATTTGGAAATATTATTTTTATAAATTTGACATTAGATATTTATACTCTAATTTTTTAATATTTTCGATTGTCTGTTCTCTTTTTTATGATATAAAAAATAAGTTTATAAAAATCAAAGCGTGGGTCATTTAAAAAGCCTTCGTGGGTCAGTGTCTGACCCGCGGGTCATAGGTGCGCCACCACTGTTATAGACTGTTACATGTCTGTACTCACCTTAAGATCCTCGGGTAACCGGGACTCGGGGCAGTATGACGTCCTAATGTTTAACAATCAATCGCACATTATTTAACAAGTGCTCTTACCAGTCATTGACATGACGTCACTTTGCGAGTTTAGCTCATTTTTTTGTTATTTGAGGATTAGTACCTAGCTTTTTGCATAACTACATCCAATAGTAACTGATAACGTGCAAGCTGCAACGCACGTGAAGCGATTATTCAGCTTGATTATAACCCCTTCCTAAAATTCTATCAGTTCCGTCTGCTTTTGCACTGAATACCTGTTACTTTCTCACGTGTATTTGTAGATATCAGATATCAGTATTTCATACTTTTTAATTATGTACTTAGTTTTATTTAAATGGTGAACGTATAGTTTCTTTGCAAAGAATAAATTAATGATAAGTCATCTACAATGTATAATAAACTGGTTTTTCTTACGCGCAAAGCTAAACCCATATGGTTTGGTTGTCTTTTGGTTTACATGCGGGTGTATAAAGAAGTGTTTTCGAATATAATTATTTATTAAAACCTCGAAAACTGAATTAAAGGTGAACTAAATCTCTAATCTAAGGTGCTAAAATCAGAAGAGGCTTGCCACAAAGAAACCTAAACGGAAATTGGACTAGAAATCGGAATGGAAACAGGTAAGTCAAACTTTTTTAAAATTCATGTGTACATTTCAACCTTTCCGATATATTTAGTCGGTTTTGTGACTTTCTTGGCAGTTGCGTTATTACGTTGAATAATAATAAGTCCTGTATTCCAAACTTTATTTATTTACCATAACCACTAAAAATTAAAATTCCGTATTTCAGAACAAGAAACCTATTTTTGACACGTATAGTCGAATTCATAAAAAAGGAAACGATTTTCAATCCATTTGTACTTTGAACATAAATATTAATTAAAATATTACTTATATATTTTTCGACATTTGTACATTATGTAAATAAAGCCCTATTAATGATTAATCATTGTTAAAGTTGATAGTAATCGAAATTAATTAATAATAATTACATATTTGATACAAAAGTTCTCCCTGTTTTTGAATCTGACTGTACAACAAACTTACGATTTAATAATAATCAAACATAAACCCAATGAATAAATAAATAAATAAGAGAAGTGCTACAATTTAGTGTACAGTATATACCCTGATTAAATTTTATAAAATTTGGAACTGCACGATGGACGCGAGTTTTGGAACATTTCATTTATATAATATGCCGGATTCAAAGCTGATGTCGACAGTGTTGCCAAGATGTTAGTTTTTTCGGAAGTTTGCACATCATTACTCGTTACGAATTATAAATTCGGATTGATTATTCTTTGGATATTTATTCTTTGGTTATAATTTAATTTAGTGTCGTTCTTATCTTGATAGCCGGTTAAATCAAAATTTTCAATATCAAAATTTTCAAAATGGAAATTTTCAAAATTGGAATTTTTATAATAAACTTTTTAAATTCAAAATTTTCAAAAACGAAATTTTCAAAATCGAAATTTATAAAATCGTACTTTTCAAAATCGATATTATCAAAATTGAAATTTTTGAAATCGAAATTACAAAATCGTAATTTTCAAGATCAAAATCAGAATTTTTAAAATGGAAATTTTCGAAATTGAAACTTAAAAAAATTGAAAGTTTCTAAATCGAAAGTTTCAAAACATAAATTTTCAAAATCGAAATTTACAAAATTGAAATTTTCTAAATCGAAAATTTCAAAATCGAAATTTACAAAATGGAAATTTTCAAAATTGAAATTTTTAAAATCAAATTTTTCGAAATCGAAATTTTCAAAATTGACATCAAATTCGAAAATTTCAAAATCGGCGTTTTCAAAATCGAAATTTTCAAAATAAAATTTTTCAAAATCGAAATCAAAATCAAAATTATTATAATTGGAATTTTCAAAATGGAAATTTTCAAGACCAAAATTTTCTAAATCAAAATTTTCAAAATCAAAATTTTCAAAATCGAAATTTTCAAATTGAAAATTTTCAAAATCGAAAATTACAAAAACGGAATTTTTGAAATTGAAAATTACAAAATCGAAATTTTCCAAATCAAAATTTTTAAAACGGAAATCTTGAAAATCGAAAATTTCAAAATGGAAATTTTTAGAATCATTTTTTAAAATCAAAATTTTCATAATCTGTTTTCAAATTCAAAATTTTCAAAATAAAAATTTTGAAAATCGGAGGTTTAATATCGAAATTTTCAAAATCAAAATTTTGAAAATCGAAATTTTTAAAATCGAAACTTAAAAAATCGAAAGTTTCAAATTGTAAATCTTCAGAATCAAAATTTTCAAAATCAAATCGAAATTTTAAAAATCAAATGTTTCAAAATTGGAATTTTCAAATGGAAATTTTCAAAATCGGAAATTTTAAAATCATATTTTCAAAATAGAAATTTTCAAAATCGAAATTTTTAAAATCAAAATTTTCAAAATCGAAATTTTCATAATCAAAATTTTCAAAATGAAGATTTTCAAATTTGGAATTTTCAAAATGGAAATCGGAATTTTTTAAATGGAAATTTTCAAAATCGAAACTTAAAAATCATATTTTCAAAATAGAAATTTTCAAAATCGAAATTTTTAAAATCAAAATTTTCAAAATCGAAATTTTAATAATCAAAATTTTCAAAACGAAAATTTTCAAATTTGGAATTTTCAAAATCGAAATTTTTAAAATCAAAATTTTCAAAATCGAAATTTTCATAATCAAAATTTTCAAAATGAAAATTTTCAAATTTGGAATTGTCAAAATGGAAATCGGAATTTTTTAAATGGAAATTTTCAAAATCGAAACTTAAAAATCATATTTTCAAAATAGAAATTTTCAAAATCGAAATTTTATAAATCAAATCGAAATTTTAAAAATCAAATGTTTCAAAATTGGAATTTTCAAAATAGAAATTTTCAAAATCGGAAATTTTAAAATCATATTTTCAAAATAGAAATTTTCAAAATCGAAATTTTTAAAATCAAATTTTTCAAAATCTGAATTTTCAAAATGGAAATTTTTAGAATCAATTTTTAAAATAAAATTTTCATAATCTGTTTTCAAATTCAAAATTTTCAAAATAAAAATTTTGAAAATCGGCGGTTTAATATCGAAATTTTCAAAATCAAAATTTACAAAATCATAATTTTCAAAATCGAAATTTTCATAATCAAAATTTTCAAAATGAAAATTTTCAAATTTGGAATTTTCAAAATGGAAATGGAATTTTTTAAATGAAAATTTTCAAAATCGAAACTTAAAAATCAAATTTTCAAAATAGAAATTTTCAAAATCGAAATTTTTAAAATCAAAATTTTCAAAATCGAAATTTTCATAATCAAAATTTTCAAATTGTAAATTTTCAAATTTGGAATTTTCAAAATCGAAATTTTTAAAATCAAAATTTTCAAAATCGAATTTTCATAATCAAAATTTTCAAATTGAAAATTTTTAAATTTGGAATTTTCAAAATGGAAATCGGAATTTTTTAAATGGAAATTTTCAAAATCGAAACTTAAAAATCATATTTTCAAAATAGAAATTTTCAAAATCGAAATTTTCAAAATGAAAATTTTCAAATTTGGAATTTTCAAAATGGAAATCGGAATTTTTTAAATGGAAATTTTCAAAATCGAAAGTTTCAAAATGTAAATCTTCAGAATCGAAATTTTCAAAATCAAATCGAAATTTTAAAAATCAAATGTTTCAAAATGAAGATTTTCAAATTTGGAATTTTCAAAATGGAAATCGGAATTTTTTAAATGGAAATTTTCAAAATCGAAACTTAAAAATCATATTTTCAAAATAGAAATTTTCAAAATGAAAATTTTCAAATTTGGAATTTTCAAAATGGAAATCGGAATTTTTTTAATGGAAATTTTCAAAATGGAAATTTTCAAAATCGGAAATTTTAAAATCATATTTTCAAAATCGAAATTTTTAAAATCAAATTTTTCAAAATCTGAATTTTCAAAATGGAAATTTTTTGAATCAATTTTTAAAATCAAAATTTTCATAATCTGTTTTCAAATTCAAAATTTTCAAAATAAAAATTTTGAAAATCGAAATTTTTAAAATCGAAATTTTCAAAATCGAAACTATGAAATCAAAATTTTCATAATCTGTTTTCAAATTCAAAACTATGAAATCAAAATTTTCAAAATAAAAATTTTGAAAATCGGAGGTTTAATATCGAAATTTTCAAAATCAAAATTTTGAAAATCGAAATTTTTAAAATCGAAATTTTCAAAATCGAAACTATGAAATCAAAATTTTCATGTTTTCAAATTCAAAATTTTCAAAATAAAAATTTTGAAAATCGGAGGTTTAATATCGAAATTTTCAAAATCAAAATTTTGAAAATCGAAATTTTCAAAATCAAAATTTACAAAATCATAATTTTCAAAATCGAAATTTTCATAATCAAAATTTTCAAAATGAAAATTTTCAAATTTGGAATTTTCAAAATGGAAATCGGAATTTTTTAAATGAAAATTTTCAAAATCGAAACTTGAAAATCAAATTTTCAAAATAGAAATTTTCAAAATCGAAATTTTCAAAATCAAAATTTTCAAAACGAAAATTTTCAAATTTGGAATTTTCAAATTCGAAATTTTTAAAATCAATATTTTCAAAATCGAAATTTTCATAATCAAAATTTTCAAAATCAAATCGAAATTTTAAAAATCAAATGTTTCAAAATTGGAATTTTCAAAATAGAAATTTTCAAAATCGGAAATTTTAAAATCATATTTTCAAAATAGAAATTTTTAAAATAAAATTTTTCAAAATCTGAATTTTCAAAATGGAAATTTTTAGAATCAATTTTTAAAATAAAATTTTCATGTTTTCAAATTCAAAATTTTCAAAATCAAAATTTTGAAAATCGAAATTTTTAAAATCGAAATTTTCAAAATCGAAACTATCAGATCAAAATTTTAAAATCAAAATTTTCAAAATCGAAATTTTCATAATCAAAATTTTCAAATTTGGAATTTTCAAAATGGAAATCGGAATTTTTTAAATGGAAATTTTCAAAATCGAAACTTAAAAATCATATTTTCAAAATAGAAATTTTTAAAATCGAAATTTTTAAAATCAAAATTTTCAAAATCGAAATTTTCATAATCAAAATTTTCAAAATGAAAATTTTCAAATTTGGAATTTTCAAAATGGAAATCGGAATTTTTTAAATGGAAATTTTCAAAATCGAAACTTAAAAATCATATTTTCAAAATAGAAATTTTCAAAATCGAAATTTTCAAAATGAAAATTTTCAAATTTGGAATTTTCAAAATGGAAATCGGAATTTTTTTAATGGAAATTTTCAAAATGGAAATTTTCAAAATTGGAAATTTTAAAATCATATTTTCAAAATCGAAATTTTTAAAATCAAATTTTTCAAAATCTGAATTTTCAAAATGGAGATTTTTTGAATCAATTTTTAAAATCAAAATTTTCATAATCTGTTTTCAAATTCAAAATTTTCAAAATAAAAATTTTGAAAATCGAAATTTTTAAAATCGAAATTTTCAAAATCGAAACTATGAAATCAAAATTTTAAAATCAAAATTTTCAAAATCGAAATTTTCATAATCAAAATTTTCAAAATGAAAATTTTGAAAATCGGTGTTTAAAATCGAAATTATCAAAACCAAAATTTTGAAAGTCGAAATTTTCAAAATCGAAATTTTCATAATCAAAATTTTCAAAATGAAAATTTTCAAATTTGGAATTTTCAAAATGGAAATCGGAATTTTTTAAATGGAAGTTTTCAAAATCGAAACTTAAAAAATCGTAAGTTTCAAAATGTAAATCTTCAGAATCGAAATTTTCAAAACCAAATCGAAATTTTAAAAATCAAATGTTTGAAAATTGGAATTTTCAAAATAGAAATTTTCAAAATCGAAATTTTTAAAATCAAAATTTTCAAAATCGAAATTTTTAAAATCAAAATTTTCAAAATCAAATTTTCAAAGTCGAAATTTTCAAATTCAAAATTTTCTAAAAGGGAATTATTAAATTAATAATGAAATTAATAATTTTCTCATGCAAATTAATTGGGAAATTCTAAATGAGTATGAAACTGTAGATGACTGCATTGATAAATTTTATGAAATAATATGGTCAGCTATTCACATATTTGTTGAATTACGTTTGTTTAAAAATTCAAATAATTTTCCACAATGGTTGGACAATGAAACAAAGCTACTAATAAAACAAAAAAATATTGCTCACAAAAAGTATAAAAGTTCAGGTTCTTTAAATGATTATTCTTATTTTAGTAATTTAAGAAAACAAAGTAAAGGTTCTGTTAATAAATGCAAAATAAATTATATTAGAAATATTGAAACGAATATTGTAGAAAATCTTAAAGCATTTTGGAATTATGTAAATTCTTTGAAGTCAATTAATAGTATACCAAAAACCATGCATTTAAATGATGCTAAAGCAGAAACACCATCAGATATAGTTAAATTATTTGCTACCTATTTTGAATCGGTCTAATCAGATTCAAAAGTGAGTACATCATCAAATTTGTTATTAAAAAATCATACTCATGATGTTGACTTGAGTAATATACTTATAAGTTCCGATCTTGTTTTAAAAAAATTAGAAGCTTTGGATGTAAATACGAATGCTGGTCCAGATGGGATACCGCCAATTTTTATTAAACATTGCAGCAATTCGTTGGCATTACCACTCTCAATTATTTTTTCTAAATCATTATGTTCTTCATACTTTCCTGATATATGGAAAACTTCTGATGTGGTTCCTATATATAAGAATGGTATCCGATCTCAAGTAACTAATAACAGAGCAGTAAGCATTTTATCTACGATTCCAAAAGTCTTTGAATCTGTAATCTGTGATGTACTTATGGAATCAGTTAAAAACCATATTATACAAGAACAGCATGGCTTTCATAAAGGTCGTTCTACAGCTACTAATTTATTTATTTTTACCAATTTTGTGATAGATAATATTGAAAGAGGTTTTGAAGTTGATTGCATATATACTGACATAAGCAAGGCTTTCGACAGAGTTGATGTTGATATTTAATTACGTAAATTAGAGATGATTGGAATAGGAAACCCTTTACTAGGATGGCTGCAATCTTATCTCAAAAATCGTAGACAGTTTGTTAAGATAAATAACGCAAGATCACAATTAATTAATGTGTTATCAGGTGTGCCACAAGGATCCCACTTAGGACCAGTTCTGTTTTCAATCTACATTAATGACATTAAAAATTACATAAATCACAGTTCGTTTTGATTGTTTGCCGATGATTTAAAAATTTATAAGTGTATTACTTCGGTAGCTGATAGTACTCTGTTACAAAAAGACTTATCGTCTGTGATTAAATGGTGTAAAAATAATGGGTTAGAATTAAATGTGAGCAAATGCAAAGCAATGAAGTTCTCTAGGAAGCGAATTATTACTACTTATAGTACCTATTACATAAACAATGTTGGTCTAGAAAATGTAGTGTCTATAAGAGATTTAGGCGTTCACCTTGATTGCGAGTTAAGTTTTTCATTACACTTAAATGAAACTGTTTTAAAGGCTAACAGAATGTTGGGTTTTGTAACACGTCATACTAATGACTTTACTGAATTAAGAACAATTATAATATTATACACGGCTTTTGTAAGATCTCTTTTCGAATATTGTACAATAATCTGGTCACCTTTTTATGCAACACATGAATGCCGTATTGAAAAAGTGCAAAGAAAGTTCATTAAATATTTATGTTTCAAATTTAACATACTGTTTGATAGGAATAATTATGAAAACATATTAAAATATTTTAACCTGCCTCCTTTATCTCTCCGGAGAACATTTTTTGATGCTTGTTTTGTGTTTAAGGTGTTATCGTCAATTGTAGATTTACCTGTGTGGCTTGAAAAATTTTCTTTACGTATTCCAGTATATGGAACAAGGAATTCACTCCTCTTAGTAAGACCTTTTCATCGCACTAATTACGGTATGTTTTCTCCGTTAAGTAGAATGTGTCATGTGGTGAATAACTTGGAGGATGTGAATTTCTATGGTATAACCTACACTATTTTTTTAAATCAGTTAAGAGTCTGCCTAAATATCTGATATGTAATTAGCATGCGTACTCATATAATAATTTAATGAATTTACCTGTTATAATAGTATAATAATATAAGTATATAATAATATAAAGTATGGTTCATTGTACTAATACTATGTTAAATGGAATTTGTTTGTTTCCGTAATAAAGAATTATTATTATTATTATTAAAATCAAATTTTCAAAATGGAAATTTTCGAATTCGAAATTTTTAGTCAAAATGAGGATCGAAATTTTCAAAATCGGAATTTTCAAAATCAAAATTTTGTAAATCGGAATTTTTAAAATCAAATTTTCAAAATTGAAATTTTCAGTCAAATTTATCACAATCGAAATTTTCAAAATCGGAATTTTTGAAATCAAATTTTCAAAATGTAAATTTTCAAAATTGAGATTTTCAGTCAAATTTATCACAATCGAAATTTTTAAATCGGAATTTTCAAAATCAAAATTTTCAAAATCGGAATTTTTAAAATCAAATTTTCAAAATCGAAATTTTCAAAATGGAAATTTTCAAAATCAGAAATTTAAAAACCAAAATTATAAAAAAACGGAATTTTAAAAATTGAAATTTTCAAAATCATAATTTTAGAAATGGAAAGTTTTTCTTCCGGGTTTTAAAGTTGGATAGTTAATTTTGGTGTATGTTAATCTCATGCTCAAGCAATTTGAGACTGAATCAGCCTACTGGGTAAATGAAAAAATATTGGGGTTCTAATTTTATTTTGTCAAGCTATCGAGTCACCTCATAATTTATTTGTTTGTCCGGAAGTGGGGCAAAGCAAAATAAATTAACAAATTTAAATTAAATTAATTAATTAATTTATTTAGTTATAAATAACATCTCATAGTTTATTGTTTAATTGATAATAAATCGGAGGTTTCTCTTATAAATCTCAAGTAATTTATTAAACAACATTTCAGTATGGATAGGGATACTTGGCAACGAAATTTTAGGAAATCTTAGTGACCCAGGATAGAATTTATTATTTTTGCAAAACATCAATCTTCCACGAGATACATCACGCAACTTATGGTTTCAACACGAAACCCTACCTTATACTGGAGCTGCATTAGCAAATTGTTTAAAGCTTTAAACCAGCGGTTCTCAACCGTTTAATATTTGGAACCTAACTTATCATATCAGTTTTAAGCATGGTTTCCAATGGTTTGGTCCAAGTCCTAATATTTTTTCTATACCTATTTTTTTTGCTGTGGATACGCGGCAACAGTTCTCACTGAGGACCAGCCAGAGTGGAAAAACCATTTCTTGCATATTAACAATACAATTAAAAATAAAAGAAGGAATAGCGGAAATGCGTTGCGTTGGCGTTGCGAAGTTCCGGTCTTCTTGAATATTCTACAGATGCACCTGATAGAATAAATTAATGTATAAATCGATCAAACTTTACGCCCCCCTGTCGTTATTTTGCGCTCTCCCAAGGGGGCGCCGCACCAAAGGTTGAGAATCACTGGCTTAAACAGTTAATTTGGTTGAAAACGGATCGGTAATAGGACCCAATCTGTGATCTCTTAGGTCACCTAACTTATTTGTTCTTGATTTCTTTGTATGGGGTTTTCTGAAAAACCAAGTGTATGAGACTCCTCAAAATGTTCATAAACTTCAAAATAAAATCACTGCAGCTTGCTTGTTAAATACAGCTACAATGCTTCTAAAAGCCGAAGGAAACCCAATTAAAGCGCCCAAATAGGTTTAGGCTTTCATGGTGGGCAATTACAGCAGTCATTATAAGAAATCTCGTTGCCTATTCTTCAATTCGTTAAATAGTAATTAAATAAAAGAGTAAATAAAAAAATCATAACCACTCTGATAATTTTATTTTTTGAACAATAAGATGTAATCTAAAGGCAAAAACCCACTTGTGATATATCATTATAAAGAGACTTTCACTAGTTTCAACAATTTGACATGGGTAATGGCAATGCGAAGTAAGTTTATTACAAATTCATTTCTGTGGTAAAAATTGAATTTGTTGCTGTTTTCCTTTCATTGACGTTTTAAGAATGCAACAGTGGAATTTAAAATCTGAAAGCCACTTGTGATATACTCGTATCATTTTAAATCATTTACATTGGATATTTTTCTAATATTTCGATATTTCTAAACAAGTCTCTTATTTAACACTTTCCTCTACCTTTAATATTTCAGCAGATATGAACTGGACAATAAAAAGTCAGCCACCCTGTATAACGTTGTCATCTCTCGTTATGACTTAATCAGCTTAATTGACGTTTGTCGTTTTGGTATTTCTCTGCGAGAGTTTAATTTAATCATATTTCAGTTATTGGTGTTATTTTTAAAAGCTTTTCTTTAAAGATCAGTATACTCCATGGTTCCAAATTCCAATTTTAGATGCTGTGTAAATATCTAGGACAGAATACGCATGAAATATTTTCAGTTACTTAATAAACAATCTCATTTCAAATCGTGGGCAATAAAACCGATACGATTTCAAATTCTGAAGTTTTAGATGGTAAGACTATCCCTCCCTTGCACTAGGGCAATATTGCACTCTGGCGCGTAGAGTCAGTTCACGAGAAATTTCTTGTAGTCACAAGATTTTCTTAAGTCGGTGATGTACGAGGGTGGTCCCAGAAGTACCCGAGTGCGGTACATCGCATATTATCTGAAAATTTGGACATGAGAAAGCTGTGTGCAGGATGGGTGCCGCGTTTGCTCACACTCGAGCAAAAACAGTGTCGTGAAAATGTTTCAATTGAGTATTTAGCGAAGTTTCACAGCAACAAAGCAGAGTTTTTGCGCCGTTTCGTAACAATGGATGAAATATGGGTCCATCATTTCACACCCGAGACAAAAGAACAATCGAATCAATGGACTCAAAAGGGAGAACCGGCTCCAAAGAAGGCGAAGACCGTTTCATCTGCAGGCAAGGTTATGGCGTCGGTTTTTTGGGATGCGCGTGGAATAATTTTTATTGACTATCTCGAAAAAGGAAAAACTATCAACGGCCAGTATTATGCAAACTTATTGCAACGTTTGAGCGAAGAAATCAAGCAAAAACGGCCGCATTTGGCTGAAAAGAAAGTGCTGTTTCATCACGACAACGCGCTAGCTCACAAATCCGTTATTGCAATGGTCAAAATTAATCAATCAAAGTTTGAATTGCTACCTCATGCACCATATTCGCCAGATTTAGCCCCATCGGATTAAGTTCTGTTCCCAAACTTGAAAAAATGGCTCAGTGGTCAAAGATCTTCCAACGATGAAGAAGTGATGTCAGCAGTTAATGTCTATTTTGAGGAGCAAGACAGTTCTTATTATAAAAAGGGTATCGAACTTTTTGAACACCGCTGGGAAAAGTGTATAGAGCTAAAAGGAGATTACGTTGAAAAACAAATAAATCTTTTTCCAAAATTTTTGTGTTTTCTTTGTTGGGTCGGGTACTTCTGGGACCACAAATTAAAAACTAAGAATAAAAATTCCATGCAAACATAACCTAGCTTTCTTATACATAAATAAATAGGTTTTATTTTAGAAAAAGGATATCAATTAGTTAGATTGTGCAACCCAAGTTACACTTTGGGACGGTTTCCCACTTCTTAGGAGGACGTAATTTCCATATTGAAATTTACAGATTACGATGTTTATGTTTAGCGTTAGATAAATTTTTTTATTTTCCAGGAGGCCAGCTCAAGTTTATGTTGCTAATTAGCTGAAAATAGATTAATTAAGTCAATTTTGTTGTGACTTATACAATACAATTAATTTTCGAATTTGTTTATAAGATTTCTAATCACTTCAATTAATGAAGGTATTAAATCCTGTCATTCGTGTTGATATCACTCTTATAGACTCTTATCCTGTTTTTCCTCACCATTGTTTTGATGTAAGTGCTTAGAGAATTGTATGCTGGATATTTTGAGCATAAATTGATAAACATTGAATTAATACTTAAGCTGGCACTTGTATATGCATTTATTGGTGCCCGTACTCTAAAAAAAATATGTTTATAGTAAATTATAAAGATGCTTCTATGGAGAAATTATTTGTATTACCTGTGTCATGTATTCATGTAACTAGTTTGTAAAGGATGAACCTTGATTTGTTGAATTTTATATGTAATTAGATCGTAACGAGATATGTACATTGTCAATCGTTTTTCTTGAATATCTTCGTTACGATACATTTTGGGACAATGAATGTATTATACTTTTTTGATCTTTGTTTCAAGGGCTACAATTCTATAATAACAGAATTAGGATTAGTGATAAAAAATAACAGCTGTGCGGGATTAGTGACGTCACGAGATAACTCGATGTTCATTGTTTTGAAAAAATGTCATAGTTTTCTTTTGTTCTGGCATAAACTATATAAGCTGGGGCAAATTGTAACAAAATCAGTCGATAAAACGTACAAGGCAGAATCTATGGCCGGCTCCGGATAATATCTGTAATAAATTTGAGGTTATATTTCAACCATATGTTTATGACGCAAATGTCATACATGAAACAAAGTTAAAATAAATTAAAGTGTTACCTGAATGTATTTTAAAAGGATTGAAAGAAGATTTAATAATTGCGCAACAAAAATACAAAGTGAACGTGATTGTTCAAATAAATTCTGATTGGATTTATTTTCATCATCGATCTTCGTATCGATACTTTATAAACAAGAAGTTAGCTGATTGGTTTCATCGCAGTGTTACCAATAAAAAGGATTAACTTTTAAAAAGGGGAAAAATATCGTAATATACAAGGTTGGTATGGTTATAATGAATAATTATTGTTAATTTCATGAATAATAATTAACTTGTAAAGTTCATCCTCAAATATAAAACTATTTGGTTTAGTTCATTAAGTTTTTTCTTGAGAATTTATTTGATTTGAAGTAAATAAAACAACTAAATTTCTTTTATATAAAATTTATTTTCTTTTGATGAATATTTTTATTTATAAACAAATTTCATTTGTGTTGCTCTGTTCAAACGAACCGTACTGGCCCTATGTCAGGTCACTACAATTATTATTTCTAACGTTTGAGCAAACCTGAGAAGTGTTTCTCAATTATCAACTGTATTATTTTGAATAACATTTTTTTTTACTTTGACTTTCCATTTGAATTTTTGTTCGTTAAATAAAGTTTGTGTTTTCAATTTTGCATATGTGTTTAATTGATGTTAATACAAGCATCCAGCGTTCTTTTCTTTTGAATTTAGAGTTTAGTAGCAGTTGTCCAGCCTGAAGGAGCTTTAGTGCTTACAATATAAGTTTTTCTTCCTTTCCAGGCATAAAAGTAAATAAGAGTCTCGTAATTCAAATAATTTATGCTTTACTGAGCAAACCTGAGCTAGCTGAGAGGAATAAAGAAAAATATCTGTGGTGTATTCTCATTTCAATCCACCGTAGATAATTTATGTTTATATTTGGAACGGTGGACATATTGTATTTTGTTTTATTTTCACAGATCACCGCAATATAGGTTATATTGTATATGCGGTATGTGTATGTTCAGATATACAGTGCTATTAAATTAAAATGCAATATACTCTATTGCAATATAGAATTATTGCATTTGAAAATAACCAAGTAAAAGCATTAGGTTAAATGAGTTGGTTGTTGCAAGTACAATAAGTACATATGCAATTTACCACGAACACACGTAGTTTATTATTGTCACGTGGGGTTTTCGTGACTGGAGGACGTAGTCAGAGGTAGCAAGAAAAATAAACACAAGACATAGAAAACAACTATATACTAACAACAGAATAAATAATACAAAAGGTTACAAACATTGGTTCTACAGTGTGACCAGCACACTTCCGCTCAACCCACAGATTGGTGCCAGGCACGGTCAGCTCGAATGCAAACTGCCCGGCGCCTCTACCACAATGTCATGTGGGGTTTTCGTGACTGGAGGACGTAGTCAGAGGTAGCAAGAAAAATAAACACAAGACATAGAAAACAACTATATACTAACAACAGAATAAATAATACAAAAGGTTACAAACATTCGTTCTACAGTGTGAGAATGTACATGTCCTCCTAAATCTAACATAATCTTGATTTTGGTCGGAACCAACTCTGCTCTAGCACTAGGTCTACAAACTAAGCGCTAGGATATCAGGTAATCGGCATCCCAAGATGCTAGATTCTAGATATTCCTAGATTACAAATAAGCGTAAGGAAACCTGGACACAATTTTCCATAACTAAGCAGAGAGAGAGGGCTTTTGCGCAACCCACTCATACTAAGCAGTACTAAGCCATAATTAATAAAAAGACACTTACCCGCTTGTTTCTTGATGAAGCTTTTTCTGAGTCTTGGCACAGACTAACTTTCAAGCCAAACAAGCGGGTTTATATACTGCTGAACGCGGAAGATATTAGCATCGTAGTGGGTTGCAGTTCCAAGTATGAAACTAAGGAAGCTCATGCTTCCTGGTTGCAGGCTTGTGGGTAGTTTGCATTCGAGCTGACTGTGCCTGGCACCAATCTGTGGGTTGAGCGGAAGTGTGCTAGTTTCTTCTTAAGGAATGTGCAGCTGTTTGTAAATTACGTAGGTTGCCAGCAGAATATGCAGTTGAGATTAACATAGGAATGCCCCGTCGTGGGTGAAGCGGGAGCGCTTCTACGAAGGACCGCACAGCTGGCTCCAAGTTGTTGCCGGTGAGACCACAGCTGCTTGACTAACGTGGGCAACTAAACGTGGCCTTGCACGATATATTGTACGAACGGAAGAGAAGTTGAGTTTTGTATATAATATTGAATTGTAAATATTTCCGTTTGTGACACTATAAAAATACACATTTGCATCTTTTATTTTACAATAAATGTAATATTTTACGTTTGTATTTTTAATATTAAACTCAATTAGTGTTAATTTATTCCCAAGTGAAATGAAAGGGGATAAACGGCTAGCCATTTTGAACGTTCATGTATTGTTGGCTGCATAAACATTCAGTAACTGCAATGGTTTGAGATGATTATTTTTGAGTATACGTACATACGTACGCTGTACACACGCACAGTATGTTGTTGAATAAATAAACCTTTATTCCTCAAATTCAATTTTACTGTTTTTGTTCCGAATTTACTTTTTTCTCTATTAATTATTTCTTAGATCAAACAAAAAGAAAGTTTTTTATACAAACTTTTACTTTCAAACAAAATTTATCAAAGGCTTTACAAACTCCGAGCCACTATTTGAGCAAAAAAGTAGTCTGCTGTATTACACATTTCAATAGTAAGAAAAATCCCTTGAAGAAATTCCCATTATTTAACGTCAAAAGACATTTAATCAAATAGATTTCCATTGTCTTTGAAAATGGGGTCAGTACACGTACACACACACGCGCGAACATTCTTTACAATTGACAAGTTCACAATTTTATGTCTTGCATTAAATTTCCTACTTCAATAACATTTCAACCAATAAATCGAGCTTCCTGTAATACCAGACTACAAATTCTCGTAGTCAGAACATTTTATCTTTATGTCGTTTTCATACGGTACGGTATAATTTCCTTCTAGGTATATTGTGTGGGTTACTTCCAATTGCCAATAGATTTAGTTTATGGATTTTAGAATTTCATAGGAAGAAACAGGAAATACTCGCATAATATAATCGTTATGTGTAGGGTTTTACGAGACGAATGGTAAATTTTTATTTTTAATAAGCGGTTAAGTATATTGATATGTTTACGCTCTAGATCACTAATAATAAAAATTTATAGGTTAGTCAGCACCAGGAAAACCTATTTTGTCACTTCGTATAAAAGGCTTTATATACGCTATATAAAAATCAATTTCACTTTATTAATATGTTAATATTAACCCCAAGGGCTTTTGGTATTTATTTTCTCTTGTATTTATTCACGTAAAAGCTCAGCGCATCTGAAAGTACCATTGCGGTGTTGTTATGCCAAGGGGGAAATGAAATATGTATTTCAAATGCATAAAGAGATGTGCAGACTAAAGTTTATTATATTCCTGTAGATATTGTGTAACAGCATAAATAAAAGAAGCAATAGAGAATGAAGCCAATTCTGCTATAACACATCCGGATACATAAAAGAGAATATTTTATATGCAAATATTTAAAGAATTGCGCTTTTCACTTACTTTGTCAATGTGAAATAGTTTTTCTGATTGATCGATTGATTATTTACTCATAGAGGTTACATCAACTGGATCATATTAAGGCATTAAAGCGTAGTCAAAGAAAGAAGAGATTTATAACTTTTTACATATTTACCTACCTCATAGAAGCTGATATAAAATCAATACTGGCTAATTAAAAGGAAGGGTGAGATATATTCATATGCAATTACACATAGTGCTCTAATCATAAGCAACAGTATCATTTAGTGGAGTAGATAGTACAGCTACAGAAATAAGTAATGCTATGTGCGTTTATTCAGTATGGAACACACCTTATACATTTAAATAACAGAAATATAACTTTCTATTATTAAAAATAATTATTAATTTTAATGCATATATATAATATGAAAATTATGAATAAAATTTATAAAAACAATAACATGAAGAAGGAATCTAGTCTGCTAAAAATAAATAAATTTAAACACAGAATAATCAATAGTCATAAGGGTTACTAAAAAGAAAAGACTTTTATTTGTGTTTCTAGTTACTCAACTTCATGGACTGATGGTTAGAATGCTTGTTTAAGGTAGTAGGGCGATTTGAGCTTTGCATCGAGCCCCGGTACCATAAGTTTTATTTTTTAATAAATTATATTTTTGTATTATGTTAATATTAATCTGTTGATTACATTATTTAACCAAACTTTTTATTGGAATGTAATTTCTAGAAACAGTAAATATCTGTATATTTATATGTGTATATATAAATTTTAGACTGGGAGTAAGCAATTTTACAGAACGACCTATACAAAGGAATCTTTACTCAGCTGGTTCTTCGAACTTATTGACAAAAGGTAGCAATATAATATTGCTACCTTTTGCCAATAAGTGTAAATACAAATCAATGAAGTTACTACTTTTATTACATATTTTCTGTTTTTATCTTTCTATTTATTTTAAAACTGTTAGAATTTTTGTCTAGTTCATGGGTTTATTTTTACTTATTTAAGTATTCAATACCGTTCGAATTTAAAATATTTTCAACTAATGTTAGATGAAAGTTGATAATTGTAGGTTTTTATGATAACAGTATAATTTATCCGATGTAGACTAATTCGCTAGAAGGATATGGGTACGTATGAATATAATAGCAAAAAATTAATAACGAATAACGGTCTCGCAATCACTGCAAAATCAAATTTGTGATACAAAACACCAAGAAAAACCAACAATTTGACGTGGCATGTGACACGTCATTTATTGTGATTTACTGGACGTGATTACATCGTTGATTTTTGGCTTACTGACGCCTTTTGCTGAGCTATCACCAGATCTTGACGTTACTATGACGTATCCTTGTTACCGGGGCTACGTCACCTAATAACCAATTTTTCACGCCACTTTTACATGCCTTTTCTATCTGGTATATATCAATAATTTCAAGATTCAGAAGTGTACAATTCTATGTTTCTTCTAGAATTGGAATAATTTCTGCTTTCATAGTTTCAAGAGATGTGTCTTTATTAGATTTGGAATTTCATTTGGGTCACGCCAATTCATATATTGGGTTTTAAAGTTACAGGCTGATAGATTTTTCATTTATAGCTTTTAAAAATCGAACTTCCTAAGTTTTATACTTATACTCAAATAATTTGCTGTTTTCAAGTTTTAATTGAAAATTCAAACTGGTATCCTTAGAATGCCATGAATTTCTACAATTTTAGTCTTACAGGTTCTAAGTGAACATGAGTTTAAATGTTCTAGAAACTGAAAATGTTAAAGTGATTAAAGGTACAGAGTTTTGATTTCCAGTATTTAAAAAATGTAATACAGTAAAGATTGATGGTTACGATATTAAATAAATATTAATAGTTAAAGAAAGATCGGGATTTTTTGCAGAAATTTCAAATTAAGTGTAAAGCTTTAAAAGTACCACAGTTTTAAATTACCATAGAATGCCCACATTACAAAGGTTTTGATATTTTTAAATTTTAAAGATTTACATATTCATTTCAAATAATTTCAATGTCAACGCAAGAGATGTACCTTATATATATTGAAACGGGATAAATACTCTAAACAAAACAAACTATACACCGTGCGATGGACGTCACTGTAGCCTTAATAAAAAAAATCACTAAATACCTACTATAATATATGCACCGGCTAAGATCTCTAATTATGCAGATATAAATACAGGTGTGGGTGTTAACCCCAAAAGTTTCTAATTAATTAATGGAGTCAGGAACAAATAAAACATGTTGGGCGCCACCAAGACTGAGGATGTTAGATTTAGAAAAATTCGAGTTTCAAGTCATCAGTTAAGGGAATAACTTTTAAACAATAACCTATTTAAATTTGACGTTAGGTTAATCAAACATTTATTAAACAATAAAAAAATCTTAATTGACAAAAAACACCAGCAGTTCGTTGAGCCTAACTACTTACCAATCAATAAATAAATTTGAAATCTGTATATTAAATCGTAAAAGAAAAATAAAAAAAGGAAATACAAAGCACATCAAAATCAAAAAGTTATCATTCCTAGAAGTTAATTAATTTCGGAATTCAAAATAAGTTTTACATAAAAAACTAAATTAAGCAATCAATACCTTGAAACATTTTCTTTAATCCAAAATAATTTTCATACAAATTCCTTGCACAAACGGAAAACTTCAAACACAATACACTATAAAAACAATAATGACCTTACAAAGAAACAATAACAAACTGCTGACCTGGACGTTGTGGGAACACATTATTATTTTAAATTCTGAACTATTTTAACAAGATTCATCGAATTTTAACATAAGTATTTGCAATAAATTCCAAAATGGAATTTCTTTATGAATTTTAATGATAACGGTACTTTAACTCTGCATACTTAAAGGCTGCATAACAAATCTTTAAACGGTAATACGGAATTACACTTAATTTTCCGATATAACGAGACGGTATTATTTTTCTTCACTAAACTATTAAACTTGCGAAATAATCCTAGTATTAGATTAATTTCCAAACAATGAAATCGGTACGATATAACACTAAACTTAAATTGAGGCATAAACGGTAGTACGGAATATTTTATCGAATTCACTAATTCTGAACTAAATATTTTTATATCATCACAATTAAACTTAAGCGGGAATTTTTTAAACTAACCTCTATAAGTTAGTATTTCGCTATCGAAATAGCATGACTTTTTAATCCAATAAGAAGTGAGCGCGTCACATTTTTCTAGAACACATTGTTTGAATTCACGGGGCTTTACCCATTTTCAAATCTGCATCTTAGGCTGTTCTTTATACAGCTGAGATTGAAAGTTTGTTTATGCAGAATTTGCCAATAAACATGCACCGGAAACCATAAATAAAATTAAATGCATTTTAAGAACTGAAATCCTTTATAAGAGAGGCGACATGAATTTGTAATGATCTCTGTGCTCACATTTACTTTTCCACAAACAATAGTTTCAGTAATGTAAAATATTTTCTTAATAATTCGGGTTTTTTAATAAAGCCCTAAAACTAACAAAATCGTTTATTTTGCTTATTTATAAAAGTAGTATGTCTTGTAACGGTCGCCGTTGTCTTAAATATACAAATCTATTAAAAAAACTAAGATTTCTTCTCATCTTAATTATCGCACTAGTTTTAGTTTATTCTATCGAGACGTTATTTTACTCTATTATCAAACCTGCCATTTCTAAACTAAAATTTACTTTATTACATTTATTTCTGTCAATTCGTTGCTTTTGTAAGAAAATCTTAGCTAAAACACATATGACAATTTGTACTCCCACGGACTTGAGTTTGTTGTGAAAACTTTTTAATGGCAGAATTTCCTTATTAGTCTTTTTCCGTATCCTTACTATAGTTCTTTCTGTGGAAGTTTGAGGTTTTATCCACTATTTATTTGAAAACCATTACAAGAGCATCTGAAACATCTAGTCCAATATACATCAGGAGGATAGACTACACCCTTTTATCCACAAACTACTGTTTTCTGTTGTTTCCCACTAAAGCTTTTGTAAATCATCAAATCTTTTCTCTTCACTTATAGTCTAAGTATAAAATATACGAACTTTGTAATTGCATTTGGTTCGATATAATTGAACGTTTACACACAGTTGCATGATTTAATTTAAATGGTACTTTTTCTGCAGAAATCGTGTCGTATTAGTAGTTCAAATGTTTAGCGCTAAAAATAAACTTTAATTGATTGGTACTAATTAATTTTAGTAATCTAAGTACTGTTTAGATGTTGTTATAAAATACCGATTGATGTGATTTCAATTTAATTGATTGAATTATTTAAAAGATTGATTTTAGAAATTTAATAACTGATTATTTATTGCTTATAGTATTTAATTTATATTAGCATAATATTTACATTCTGGTTTTGTATGAACTATTATAATTTTAACTTGATTCCCTTGGTTAATGTATTGATTACCTGATTTTGTTGTTTATTACTTTATTATTGGTTTATTACTTTACCACTGGGTAAATAAATCTCTTTCTGTTTCTTTTGTAACTTGTTTGTTTATGTCGAGTTTAAACGGCGGCTATTATTTTGTAGCAAAAGTTTGCCGGACGCAGAATTAGCAATAGTTTCAGGTTGATAGTTTGTTTTATAAATTTTAATATAAAGCAAAACTTTTTACTGGAAGGAAAGTTCTCATTATAATTTGATACTCAATTAGAATATATATTGATGTGTTCCGATTAAATATCGTTATTCTAGACATGTGTGATAACTTTCTACAGATATTGCAAATATTTAAATATTAGAATACAGGGAGTTGGGGGAGGACACGTCTATGCAGCTTGATGGAAACCAATAGAAACTGTTACATAAAATTTCTATCTCGTTATCGCAATATTTTCTAATTATAAATTTAATCAAATTAGAAGTATTGATACTCTTAATAATGAAGATTCAGCGAAGAAAAAACTTTTAAAAATTCCTTGTACGTCGAGAGCAAATTTTAAAGTAATAATTTTAATTAATACCGACAGTCCTTTAAAGACTTTAGAACTTTTGTTTGTGTTTCACCTTTTTTTTACTAATTAACTTTTACAAAGTCTTTTAAAAAAGGGGAAAAGCAACACAAATTTTCCTCCATCTATTACACCCCTGTACAATCTAATTGCTTTTTCTTTTAAGTTACTCAATGTGCTTAATCCTCCGAATTAACCTGTCTCTTCTTATCAGTCGAATTGTATACACCGTTCTATAAATCCAGTACTAATTAAAATTGGCTTAAAATACATCCATACGTATGATTAATGGTAGCTGTTCTACAAACCAACACACCAGCCAAACTACCCAAGAAGGAAACGAACGAGATTTTCCTATCTCGTACACGCAGCGGACTAATGCACTGTCTCGTGCAGTTACAAAATGTGTATATTGTGTAAATACCACCACAAATTGCAAACTTTTACATATTCATGCAGTGCTGCTTCACATATATCTTTAGAAAATGTAATGAAACTTTCACGAACCAAGGTTATTGCATTTTATCTGACTATAAGGATATAAAACCAAAACAAGGGATCGACTGCAATTTTCAACAGCACGAAAGGAAATGCTAAGTTCAACCATTTACATTATTTAGAAGCTGAGATGAGTTTACTAAATTCAGCGTTAAATCCTCAATTTTATAATGTTGACCTCAATCAGGGTTTACTCGTAATCTTATGAAAGGTTTCCAAACAAAGTTCTTGCAAGAATAGCAGACTATTCCCATTTAGGATTAGGAAATATGAGTAAGTAATTCTTTTAGAAAATTGATTCTGTTTAAAAAGAGGATAGTAGGTTTACAATCTTTTCCGACTTTTTGGCATACCCAAGCAGTTAGTATAGCAAACTCAACAGTTTCTTTCGGATGTAAAAATTTGAGCTCTTATCAAAACTTACTTTTTACTTTATACACTTTACTTATAAGTTTTATGACCACTTCAACACACTCAAGTCTGCTTTGCAGTAGATTTCCTTAAATCCACATACGGGAAACCAAGATTTTATGAGCTTTGCTTTATCGATTATTTTTATGCGTATACACTTTGCTTGCTTGCCGTGACACATATGCGAATATTTTATCACTTCTGTTCACTTGCTAAGGAACTTTTATCAATTATTTGTTGTATCATTAAAGCCTAGATATCCGTTACGCAGTGTAATTCCTGAAAGGGAGGGGGAGTTGCAGATGAAACTCTTAAAAGGAGATTTCTCTTTTCCTTATTTCTTATTTTCCTCACTTAGATATAACACTTAAAAGACTTGAGTCACTTGACTGCAAACAAAAATTAGTGAATTCAAATTTATTATAGGTAAGTAATGTCATTCGAACAAGGAAAGGTACAAAAGTGCATAGTATTAAATAGCTGTTCGAATCTTTTTGTTCTTCTTCGTAATTATTGATGCCTTACACTCGGACCATCCACTTCGACTTGCTGGTACATCCCCAGAGTTGAATACCATAAACCCATATTGGTTGAAGAATGGTTTCAGATGTTTAGAGTTTGTTTTTAATTGATAATCTGGACGTCCTACTAATTAACCATTGCATTTCGTTTAATGTAACTCTATTTGTTTACATTTTTCAACTACGTGTTGTATACATGTTAGTTTGTTATCTAAATGCACCCCTAGGTACTTTTGTACTAGATGATATAGGTATTTGTATGTTATTTAGATAAACAGATACTGGCCTCTTCTTAGGGTGAAATTAACTTTTACGGATTTTCCTTCGTTGATCTTAATTTTCCATTTGTGTGTCCGCATTTGAATTTCGTTTAGATGATTTTGTAAAGTGGTGGTTGCTAGTTGTGGATTATCATTAGTAGAAAGGATAACAGTGTTGTCAGCAAAGGTGCCCATTGTAGTATCATTGTTAACTGGTGAATCTGTAGTATACAGGACATATAGTAATGAACCCAGGACACTACCTTGCGGAACGCCAGATTTGATCGGTTTCATGTCAGATACATCTTCATTGGCTCTTGTTCTAAATTTCCTGTCGCATAAGTAAGATTTTAAGAGACTAACGTACGTTATAGACAAGAATGTTTTCATCTTGTATAATAAGCCCAAGTGTCAAACTTTTTTCGAACGCTCTACTGACATCTAGGAAGACTGATGTGCAAAATCTTTTGTCTTCTAGTGCTTGATTAATTGTGCGACAGACTCTATGGGTTTGTTGTATTGTACAGTGATTTTGGGGGAAGCCGAACTGATGCTGAGGTATCCATGCTTCAGTGTTAGGGTCAGCAGCTATTATTTGCAATAACAGTATTTCCAATAGTTTTGAGATTATGGATAACAAGCTTATTGGAAGATATAATGATACCTTATTTAAATCTTTGCCAGGTTTAGTGAGTAATATAATTCCTGCAATCTTCAGTTTCTTGGGCCAGTAATTGAGCTTATATTGATGGCATCGAATATGTATGTAAGTAGCACTAGTTCTTTTTTTGGCATTTCTTTTAACATCAAGTGTCACACCATCTAAGCTGGGAGGTTCGCAAAGATTTAATATTTTGATTTCTTTTTTAATCTCTTTAGGAGTGAAAATCTTTATTCCCGGAACATTGGTTGGCATAGGGGATATCATTGTTGGGGGTAAAGACACCCGCAAGATATTTTGCAATAATTTAGCCTTTTCCTCATCACTTCAGGGGGGGCACTTAGTTTTTGGGTTTTCCTGTGTTTTTCACTGGTTTCCAGATTTAGTTGCCATATCTGTTCAGGTTAATGATATAGTCGTGAAAGGATTGATTTTGTACCTCTTTGATTCTGTGTTTTAGCTGATTGCTTAGACGATTTAAAGTAAATTATTAAAATTTTGTTTTCAGTAATTAACCATATTACACAATTACACTATTTTAAAATATTATTCAATTTTTTAAAATAATGATCTGTTATTAATTACAATCCAACGCAAAGTTAGTGCGAATTTTTAATTAGTAACTCGAGCGATAGATTTTCGTCCGGGAATACATCATCCGGTTGCTACATACGTGTAGGTCGCATAGTTCTCAACATAAATCAGTTGGGCGTGATGGCTTCCACATCATTTATGTCCATTGACACAAACATTAACGATCGGCTATTAATTGTTTTCGCTACGATTACTTCATCCACAGATAAACAATTTAAAGTGAAAGGCGTTGGATTTAGAGTTATAGTAAAGTTCTAAAACCCGCTCCAGCTTAATTGGGATCTTGGAGCAGTAATGATTATTTTCCTCCAGCTTCTTCCGGTGCTGCTATGCGAATCATTTCATCTCCGGAACTCAACATCACCTTCTGTTTGAAAACCCTCCAAGACGGTGAATTTATGTCACATCCTAGATCTTCTTGATGGCTTCATCCTTTGTAGTAGCTCTATCTAAATAGTCATTCACATAGTATAACTCATGGCGTAACTCTTCCGTGTTGAGGCTTTTTATCAACTGAGTTTGATAGCAAAAAAACCATTACATCCATTACTCGCGAATTTTTGCCATGTGAACTTTTCGTTGTCTAAAGCGTTTGAGAACGTAATGAGTAGCATTATTAAGTCTGTATAAGTCTGGATCGTTGTCTATTTGACGTTCCAGAGCACAAAGTCTTGCGTGGCTGCTGTTTTACTCTCCGGTAGTAGAGAAACAGTGTTTGTTCATTATTCCAATGGTGCTTAATGTAAATTCTTCCTTCTCCATGTTGTGTAACAACTCACTGCTTCAGATTTTTCTTTACCATAATGTTGCATATCTCAAATAAAACTCATTGTAAGTTGGTCAATGTCGCGACCGTTGTAGATCTGTTATAGTTTTCACTTTGAAAGCAAAATTCTGCTGGAAATTCCCATCCCAGAAATAGCTTAACACTACTTTTCTAGATATCCAAGATAGATTTAATGTAGCGTTTTTTACCTTTCAACTCAAGCCTGTTAGCCATGTGCAAATCAATCACGCTGAGAGAAAATCGTTTGTCAAAAAAGTGTTTGCTTCTATCTCCCCCAACAGGCTTAAGTTCAATTGTTACCATTGTCATAAAAAGTCATCCCACAACTGAAGCTTTGGGCACTCAGTAAACTCCAAGCTGCTTTTTGATTGACCCATCTCTTGAAAGTTCATTCTATTTACATTATGCAGCCAATGTTTACACTTCCCGATCCAATTGCTTACCATTGTCATAAAAAGTCATCCCACAACTGAACCTTTGGGCACTCAGTAAACTCCAAGCTGCTTTTTGATTGACCCATCTCATAAAAGTTCATTCTATTTACATTATTCAGCCAATGTTTACACTTCCCGATCCAATTGCTGCTCTTTCTAATCCCATACCCTGTCATGTGGAACATTTGCCAAATTTTTGTATTGACATATGCGATGAATTTACATGTAGTAGCTCATGGTGAATATTCTGATAATACACCAATCCCCATGTTACTTGTGCTGTACATTTCTTGAGTCAATACGTAGCCGAAGTTTTTGCATCGACTGCGTGTAGCCAAATAACTTTTTACGGCATACAATAGCACATGTAGGCTTACCTTCGTTAGCAACGAATGATGTCCACTCCTTTGGATTTCGGGTTTTGAGTTTATCCTTAATCGAAGACACTGAGAAATTCACATATGCTGCTGCTGACGATACATCATTTGAAACTTTTAAATAATCCTTTTATTTTTATTTTATTCCATTATTATGGAGTTCTACAAAGTAAGGCTTGAGAGAGTAAACTCAAATATATTTAACATTGATAACATTTATACTTCTAATTAAACATATAATTACAGTTTAATTAATTTTAGTGTAGGCTACAAAACCCATATTCTACGAAAAATGTAAAAAATAATCAGAATCTAATATAATTGCATTTTATTTTTCACACGAAAAATAAATTTAAGTACATCTTTTTCATTGTAGATGAATTTTAAGATGAAGTAATTTATTTATTTTGAAAATGAATTAATTTGAATAAAAAATGAGAGTTTATTTTTCTTACTTGTGCAGTATTGTAAGTTATTCTTATAAATAATGAATATCATAGCAACTGTAAAGTAAGTTGCAAACTAACTTGATTAACTTGATTAATGAATGAATGTATTACTTTAAATAAAAATTATAATTTATTTAATCAATAATAAAATCAGTTATAAACTTATAACTATATTTACCTAATAAAGTAATGTTAAATTTCAGTGTTGTCAGCTTGATAATTATTTTATGATCGAGTCATTAGAGGGCACTCTGTCTGGTGGCGAGAATTATTAAAATTTTATTTATTGTTGATTGATGGAAGTGTATTTTAAAAAGGGGACAGAACCCCGTCCTTTAAAAAAATTTAATAATATCCTTTATATTTCACATAAGTTAATTAGAATTTAACAATAAAGGAGGAAAACAATTTGTCACAGACGAAATATTTCAGAATTAATTCTTAATTGAGTAGTAAGTAAGTAGTAATTCATTATTACTCAACTTTCATTTCAACCACCTTAAATGTACACCAAGGTTGCACATGTCTTTCCAAAGTGGTGCAAGATGTAACCTACGTCAAGGAACACCTGCATGCTCGACAAAGGAGTACTGACGAATACCTGGAAACTTATCAATGTTAACGCGAGCAGACCAACGAGTTAACATTAATAAGATAATGTATTCAGTCCTAAACAATAATGTATACATGTATTTAGTCATAAAAAGTAATACTTTGATTTATGCATCAACGGCTTTCGCGATATTTATGAGGATACCAATTAAAAGCAGGCTCGCTACGAGACATAAGGCAGTTAAGTTTTTGAGTTTATCCAACCATGATCTCGTACCCAGCATGGCGACTAACTTTTATATTATTTAATAAAAGGGGTTATAAAAGCTAGCGTCCTGGGACTCCGCTTACCTTAACCCCCCCTTCTGCTTAGTTATTAGAAGTCTAGGAAGCTAGTGTGTAGGGGTCCCGCTTACCTGGTCCTCCTAAGCTTAGTCGCAGTATGTAGTTATTAACTATGTTTCGACCACCCTACCGTTAGTGTTAGAATGTAAATCATTTCTGAGGTCCTGACGATCCTCATACTAGTGTAGTTTGTACTAATCTTGTTACCATTATATTGTTAAATTCTGATACGTGTTTAATTCTGTCTCTACCCTTAACTACTCCCTAGTCACGACAACCCCCATGTGACAATATTGAGTCATTTTATTCAAAGTTCATACAAGTTATTGTATAGAACAATAGGTTGGAGTTTTTATATAAAGATACAGACTAAAATATTATTATCGTTATTTATTAAGTAAAAAAGTATTAAATAATTGGTTAAATTATTAACAGATGTTCGATAAACGGCCATTTTTACTATTTTGTCGAAAAGTATACAAAATCAACGGTAGCGATCTTCAAATATTGATCGATTTAACTGTATTTTTTTATTGTGGCGAAGATATGCAAGTTTAAGCCTACACGGCATAAAGGAATATAGTGTTCTGTTTTAGGAATATAGCTTGCATATTAGATGAGGAGCTAATAATCGTTATAGTAATTTTCTTTTTGACCAAGTGTCTTTAATAATTTATTTAAATACACGTGTTTCAATAAAACTATTGTTTTAAAGAAATATTATGTTGGTGCATATTATATATTTATTGATTACTATAGTCGACTTTAATTTGAACTGGCACATGTCGTGCATATAAATGTAAATTAATTAATCCACCCGTCAGTTTAAATTAAAGTCAATTATATTATTTTTATATATTGAGTAATAAAATCTTGAAGGGCCACAATTTGTAATTATATGTGATGAATGTAAACTTTAACCGTAAATATGTCAAGATTCTCTTATCCTACGTCATTATTTTTAAGATTATAGACTATGAAGCTGCAAGTTTGCAGAAAGAATAAGAAACAAATTGTATAACTGAAAGTAACAAAATAGTAGCTGACCGCTGCAATTATTAAGATAATTATGACTATTGCTCTAATTGTACTACTATCGAATGCAAATATTCTGAGAAAAAAACCAACCGCTCAAATTATTTCAAATAAAAACATCTGATTTTAGGTTTTTGAATTTTCGCCAATTATGTTACAAAAAGTCGGGTTTTTTTAAAAGCGTTGACATATTTTTAATAATTAATATTTCAATAATAATAATAATAATAATCGCTACAACCCATAGCCTGGAATCCAGGCCCCAGAAGCTATAAGCTTGTGCGGGAGGGAGGGGGCGATTATTATTATTAAGTAGGCCCTAAGTGCGGCTGCAGCCGACTTACAGATGGAACAGCGCAAATCCCACATTTGTGTCACAGCTAAGGAAAACTGCAGAAAACCTTAACCAGATCTGTCGGCACCGGGAATCGACCGCGGGCCGCTTGGGTGAAAGTCCAGTACTCTAGACATTACACTACCAAGGCAATAACTACCAGACAGAATTGAATGCAATTGTATATGCAAGTAGCTAATAGTGTTTTATGTACGAGTATGTGGAAATCTCTGTAATTTTATATCTATTATTTCTAAAGTTGTTCTATAAAAAAGAAGATAATGCATTGTGGTGTTCTGTTGCTTTAATTAAAATACTTTTTTTACAAAAGATAGTATTCTTTAACAAAACAACAAATACGACAAGAAATTTCGAAAATATTCACGAATTAATTAGTAAATAGTTTTTTAAAAATTACTTTGAAAATATTCACGAATTAATAAATAATTCCTTAAACAATTATTTATTTATTAATTCGGGAATATTTTTAAAATTTTTTAACATATTTGTTGTTTTATTAAAAAATACTATATTTTGTAAAAAAGATTTTTATTAAGCCACCAGAATGCATTACCTTCTATTTTTCGCTATTTTTTAGCTACTTCAATTCCGTCAAGTAGTTATTGAAATATTAATTATTAAAGAGACGCTTTACGTCAAACTTACGTCAAACGGACTTTTTGTAACCTAATTCGTAAAAATTCAAAAACTTAAAACTAGATATGCAATTTTATACAAAAATAAATTGTCTATCTAATTGTTTTTGTTTGAACTAATTTCAGTTGTTAGTTTTTTTGCTATGTGCATTCAAATTCAGGGGTCAGAACTTTTGCATTAGATAGTCGCATTAAACCTAAACCGTATAAATGCATAAGTTTATTAAGTAGGTTTTGTAACAAAAATAAATTGCAAAAAATTGTTTTACTTTTACAAATAATGTATCCGAGATTTATAAATCCCCAAGAAATAAATTGTACAAGGAATTTAGGTAATTAAAATTGGGTGAAATGAAATTGATATAATTGAGATAGATGAACATACCAATTAATTTAATCCTATCATTTCTTTATTTTAAAAATTTAATTAATGAATTATTATTAATTAATTAATAACCAAAAAATTTATGCGCAAATTTTAATTTTCTTCTGTATAATTATTTTTATTGGCTGTGTAAATTAGCATAAAATAGGTAAATCTGTGTTCGTTATAATACAAACACTTTTTACTCAACATCAGTATCGTTAAATTGACGCACAGGCGAGTAGCGAAAATAATAGTACAAAAACTCATGTAAAATAATACATTTATATAAGATATTATATATCATCTTAACAGCCTTGGTAGTGTAATGTCTGGAGTGCTGGCATTTCACTCAAGCGCCTCGAGGACGATTCCCGGTGCCGGCAGATCTGGTTAAGGTTTTCTGCAGTTTTCCTTAGCTGTGACACAAATGTGGGTTTTGCTCTGTTCCACCTGTAAGTCGGCTGCAGCCGCACTTAGGGCCTACATAATAATAATAATCGCCCCCTCCCTCCCGCAGAAGCTTATAGCTTCTGGGGTCTGGTTTCCAGGCTATGGGTTGTAGCAATTATTATTATTATTATTATTATCATGAAACTAAAATATATTTTGAACATAATGTACCTCCCCTACGTTTTACCCTTCGGCTTTTCCGCTCCTTCTTTCCCTTGAGAAAAGTTTTCTGCTATACTATACTCTAACAAACAAATGAAGGATCTAGGTAGCCGAAATCACGAGGGCTAACTTGCATTCCGTATCGCGAATCACGCGGGCAACGTACGTCACTGACAGTTTTAACAGCTTATATAATATTAGTGTTGCTTAAAATCTGATCTTAGATTTTATGTTTTTACCAGGTGGTGATCACGCAGCGACCTAGATCCTTCATTTGTTTGTTAGAGTATAGTTATCTGTATTTCTTCCTTTGTTCGTAACAATCAAATATTTATTAAAGCTACTAAATGTTTAATTCTTATGTTAGTGTTGACAGCTACATGATTTCGTGACTACGTTTTATTTAATGTCACACATGTTTATAGATAAATGTATTATTTTACATGAAGTTCTTGTACTATCACATCAACTACTATTATATGTATATTAATATTAAGTAGTTAATTAAAATTTTTAAGTTAATTTAACGTGCTTTATATTACATTAATTTATGTTCACCGAAATTAATTAAATCCCATGAGCAATCACTAAAGATATTGAGTAATTTATATATATACTTGATATTTGCTGTTTTCGTAGATTAATTTAAAGAATTACTGGCATTCAGAATGTTATGAAGGGGTGCATCCGTAAAATTTACCTTTTTTTAATCATCCTAATGAGCAGGTTGTGAGAATGAAAACTTCTGTTCAGCTTTTTATATTTTGGCCGTATTTATTCTTGTCCAGTTTCATTTTTATTTTGGATAACAACGTAACTACTAGATACAATATTCGTTTGGTTAGCTGTTTTCATATAATTTGATATTTTTGCTAATAAAAAGCATAGAAAGAACCAGTAAAAGTTTAATTACATGAAGAAATATTTGTGTATTTATTGTAGTTAATTCAAATAAAAGATCTTGTTTCATTCTACAGCTTTTAATGCATAATACTTTTATGATCACCTTTCTATTCTTAAAAAAATCACTGCACTTATATGGAAAAGCACATAATCCACGGAAAGCACATTTGCATATAAATTCATATTTTAATAATGTTACCTACCTATGATCTGGACCAGGTCCTAATTTCCTCAGAGTAACAGGGGGATCCTTCGGTCCGTGCTTCTTCAGAATCTCTTGCAATCTAATAAGACCCTCGTCATTTTCATATATAATTATATATTTATTCCACTTCATTTGTCGTAACAAAGCGGCATAAGCTTTCGCTAGGGTGTGCGGTTCCGGGTACAAGTTGAATACTAAATTAGGTTTGTCGTGTTCACTTTCTGTTGAAAAGTGAGCCAATTTAGGGTTCCAGAACACTTGAAATTGGGGTATTTCGAGATTCGTCGATATGGACTGAATTATTTCGTTTGTACTGGACGAGTCCGGTCCGAATATGGCCGCTATACCCTTGTGGACCAGGTCACATACTAGAAAATAATTAGTTTGAATGGAATTGTCGGGAAATGTCGTTTGTGAAGAGGATTTTAGATGTAGGCTCATATTTAATTGATTATACATTGACACACGCGGGCAGAGCTATCTAGATGGTGTAAAATTAAAATCCTTTGAAAGTATTTATAACGCACGTAGACATTGATGAGTTTGGTTATTAAGTGGGATGAGTATCGCTATTATATTATACAGATTCCTCCAAACAAAATCTGACAAAATTGTTGTGTTAAAAGAATAAAACGGAGTTAAATTATAGATATAAGAAAATAAAATAACATAGTAGAAGAATAAAGATATCTCATAAGTCGTAAAACTTCACTAAATTGCAAGTTACACAGTCGGTTTAATCAAGTGAATAAACGGCGACATTTGAAAAAATAAAATTGCTGCATAAGATTTACGTCTGAAGCAATGTGTTTTGTTTATGTAATCTTACTATAGAGAAAAGGGATTTATAAAATCGGATACATTCGATTGAGATGTACAAGAAAGAATTACTTTTGCAGTTCGATTGATGACCGGTGGTATTCAGTCCTAGTTCCCGCATTTGTCACTTGAAATTAATCGAATAAGTTTGTTGGAAAAGTTCTCGAGTATTTATAGCACACCTATTCTTTCTTTCGAATCAACAGAGTTAACTAGATTAAGTTAATATACTGTTAGAAAAATAACAACTACATATACTGTAAGTTATTTTCACAGAAATATTTTTTAAAGAATACAGAACTTAATTATTTTACAAAATAGAAGTTACACACTTCACTTAAATAAATAAAAATTAATCATAAACAAACTTTACAGCAACACGGAATGATGGTGGCTAGAGGATCCGACGTTTGCAAGTTTATCTATAGACCACAAAAAGCTTTTAGGTGTCCTTGGGACCCAGTTAGCCATCGCTTTTCATTTTATTTCAAATAAGTACTTGCAGGGTTAAGGAAATCAAGCAGTCAGACATACAGTTTAAAGTGTAAACAGTAAGAGTAAAGACGCCTACACTATATACGAGAATAATATATATTATAATGTTATTATAGTTTAACATTTTTAATTGATGATATAACATATTAATGTTTGGTATAATGCTTATATGTATTTGTACTACCACGGCTATTGATTGACTAATTGAATCCTGTTATGTTGGTATGATCATAAATGCTGCAAAATTATTAGTACAATCTCACTTTTTACGTGGTGACAGCTGATTATCATCTGTTTACGTTATTTAATTTTTAATTTATAAAGACTCTTTATGAATTTTAAAATGGTAAGATTTGATAAATAAGTTTCTTGTTTTAATTACCTGTTGTGATTTTTATTTGTATTTATGGTTTTTCTGCAAAGTACTTTACAATAGCTTGTGTAAGTAGGTAAGTTTAAATAGATGCACCTTTATTTTACTATAAGAACTTAATGTGTTTGTTTCAGATCAATAGCTTAAACAGAAATCACTCACAAGTATCGAGTTTATTGTAATAATACTGTACGAGTTTTGTAACTATTTGAACCTGTTTTCCCAATTGGTGAAAAGACCTTCAGTAATTATCGTTCCTATGTACTATATTTCCCCAGTTGTTTTTTTAGAATATCAAACATGACCAGTCAGCACCATGGAACCTGCCTTCTGTATGTTTGCTAAAATACTACGTCGCCCACCTTTGTGGATAGAAAAACGAACCAGTATTCTCTTCTGAATACTTTTTATAAATAAATTGTCCAGACTTTTCAATAAACTAGATTTTATTAAGCTTTTTACATCATTTTCTAAAACGTATTTCTTTCAAGAATTATTTGTTTATATTAATTACCATTATTTACTTTATTCTCCCTATTTACCCACAGAATTCTAAATCATCTAGTTACAAGATTTATTTTCATTATATTATCTATTTTAACAATTTGTGATTATTTATCAATGCATCTTAATGCATGTACCCTTCTTATCATTTCTAAACACTTTCCTTTTAGTTAGTGCTGTGCAACATTTTCTGTTTAGGTATAAACAAGAAACATCATTGTCCAAGATTACGTCAAATGGTTTTAATCTATTTACTATAATCACGCAACAAAAACAGATAATACCTTTTAAAGAAAATTAATAACTAACTTGCTTTGTAAGTACTAACACAACTGACCAACAACAACAATAACTGGACCTAACTAATAATCATAACAATATATACTTACACTGCGTACGAGCAGGCCACCAACACTCACACACTTTTGATATCTATAGTAGCGATAGTAATGTCCTAAAAGTAAAGAAGAAAATGTAGCTTCCCAGCTCTACTCCTTCCATTCAACCCTTATTCAATACAGATTTTCCTGTGGGTGACGGATCCACATTAAACATTGTCAAGTTTCACATATGAATGACAACACTACTGTTGTTCGTTGTAGAAGAAAAAATCGCGTAAGAAAAGGAAAGCTGAATCCAATGGTTTTCTTCACATTAAAACCGAGGAATGCAAAGTTACAAACTATTCATTAAATGGAGTACGCTTTGTCATTTTGCTGTAGATCCGTCCCAGGCCTCGACTCCATTACGTACGAAATTATTCGAGAGCATTTTTAGTCTATGTGCGTTTAAGTAGTTTGATTTTTAGAGGACAGTGGTGTGCTAGAGTCAGCCTTCCGCAAACTATTTTACCTCGCGACCCAAAAATATCAATAGAATTATATGACGACCTATACGAGAGGGAGAGGGGGTTACTTAAAATTACAGGACCTTATAGCATATACTTTTAATATGAACTGAAATGATAAAATAAAAATAAATGTTTTTCTACTTTGCGTTTATATCAAGGCTCATTCAGAACCGAAAGTAGTGCTGAACTAGCTCATTTGAGTTTCGAATTAGAACTAGTGTAATTTAGTTTTTCGAGGTTCTCAGTCATGAACCATGACAAATGAAATGTCATTGAAATCATTGTTAAATTAAAATTTGACAAATGACATTTGACATAAAAATTGACATAAAATTTAACAAACGTTTGTTAAACGATACCACATGATTGCTGACTTAAACAAAAGTATGATTCGAAGCGCTACGGCATCTCGAGTAACTTGAGGAATAGATATCTCAGAGTTATCCCAAAATGCTATAATATATCTTTCTTTTAATTATTTCCCTGAAGAAGTCCAATGCAACTTCGGACGGAACGTTGAGTTCCTTCGTTGTTCCCAATACGACTCGGTCGAAACCCAGAAGCCCTTCCTTGTCAATTGATCGAGACCGAGAAAGTTATCATGCAAAAGATAATGTTAACTAAAAATTCAATTTATTTTTTCTTTCTATTATATTTTTTTCTGAGCTCCATAGTACTCTGTAAGAGAGATATGAAATAAGTAGTTTACAAAATATGGGTAAAACTTTCGTACGCATATTTCTAATCTGCAATGATTTTCAGCTAAAACCACTAAACTTACCAATGTTTGGTATCAGCAACATGATTATATTTTGCAGTTCATAGCGGACAATACTTGACGTACCTACTCTCCAACAGACGAATTAGCAGACGGCTTCTGGAATGACCAGCTCCCTCATAACAAAACGAAAACAAAAGAAAAACAAAACATAAACTTCTGTTTTGTTTTCGATCTTAAGAAAAAGTAGTATAAAGTTGAACTTTCCACAAAAAAAAGAGAACTTATTATTAAATTAAATGTTCGAATTGCTACCCGTGTGCCTCTTTGAAAGGGTATTTTAAAATTTATTAAAAACGGTGCTCCCTGGATTCTGGCTGCTGATGGATACATTTATGTAATCCTCTATGCATGGGATTATCTCTCCTGTTAATATTAAGTGTATCTGGGAGTAGTTAGTTTGTGAAAGTTCCGCGCGAAGTATTTAAAATAAAAGGTAAATTTTAATAATCTCCGACCTAATATAAACTTAAATAGACACATTTTTCTTTTCTAAAACCAAACTAAATTATTATTAAAATACTAACTTAATCGATCAGGTTATAAAAAATAAATTAACTAAAAAAGTAGAAATGATTGTGAAGCTTAAATATTTGCCGTATTAGCCCGAATATAAGACGACTCCTACTATAAGAGAATCCCATTTTTTATCGAAAAAAGCAGAACAAGTACATATTTTTAAGACCCCGATTATGAGACATCCAGCAAGACAACATGTAATTTTTTGAAAAAAAAAATCATACCTTGAAAAATTCTTCTTGTTGACTGTGCATTAGGGTGGTCCAACAAAAAAACAAAGTCGGAAATCTTATGCTCTCACCCCCTAGGATTATTGTATATCGAAAAAAAGGCTCCACTATTTTTTTATTTTGAAATCGGAGGATGTTTAGGATTGCCTCAAAGACCTTTATGTTTCTCATGTATTTTATATGGGAAAAAACACGTTTCTGTAGATTTGGTATAAACTCCTAGAAAATCAATATTTTTCAACCGGACTACTCTGTTTCTCTTCAGAAATGTTCAGAGAACGACATCCAATAATTTATTTGTTAAATTTCTTATATTAACTATTTTTTACAGACTTGCAAAAAAATCCCATAAATGGACGAAACACGGAAAAATCGTTAAAGGTATTTATTACTATTTTTTAATATAAAAGATTTTGATAAATAAATTATTGGATGTCTTTCATTCTCTGAACATTTCTGAAGAGAAAGAGAGTAGTCCGGTTGAAAAATATTGCTCTTTTGTTTGACCACCTTTCCTACTGTGCATTGACCGCATCAATTGGCGGAAAACTGCCCGAATCATGTATGAACTTAGTGTGCATAATGTATAATGCATAATCTTGCATAGACATTGACGACTTTGTTCATGTCCTCTACTAAAGTGGTAATAAACTTTGTAATTTTTTGTTACAAATTGGATAGCCCAATAGCGGTCAATTTCCCGGTCGATGAAAATACTTAAGATGGCCATTCTTATTCACAATCTGTGAGCCAAGTTTCATAAACTGCAACAAAACGGCGCAAAAATCGACTTCTTGGTCGTTGTTCAGTAGCTTCAAATTTCATTGAAAGTTGTGCTTTTTCAAGTTTTTGATCAGAATTTTGTAAGCGCAGTACCCACCTTGCTGAAAGCTTGGGCATGTCAAATTCGCCGTGCATAATGTGATGGACGCGTTCAGTCGATTTGCCTATGGTCCTAGTTATCTCTTCAATGTTCGATATTCGGTTGCTCAAAACAACATCATGAACTTGATCAATTCCTTCTTGGATTTGTTATAATGGAATTGTCGTTTTTGATTGTCCAGAACATCCATAATCTTCAAGGCCCATATCATCAACTTTCAACACATTTGTTCGAAAGGGCATTGCCGCTAAATGTTTGCCTCCATCTCAGATGGTTTCTTTTGACAATAACCATCTCCACGTAACGCAAATCTTCCAATAATGCATCTTAACTATTTCTATATTCTGATTTGTATTTTTATTATACTATAATCGAAACGATGATGATGTCCCAAGAAGAGCCACAACTTATTACAACTTTATGGAACTCCCTGAGTTGTTAATGCTTGTTTATGTGGCAGTGTTGTTCTTTATGTCGTAGGCTATTTTAATACTATATTGAATTTGACACCTAACATTATTTTATTCTATACAGCCTTTACTATAAAGTATCCTATTTTGTATTTAAATTTATCCTAGAAAATTAGTTATTTTTAATTTATTTAAGTTTAATTCAGAGCAATTCTTTAAAAAATGCGTTTAATAATACAGACTTTCACAAATCATTAATCCTTATTCTATTTAATCCGCAAAATGTATTTTGCAACAAACAAAGCAAAGTTTTATGGAAATAATATTTGGTCATTGATACAGCGTCCTTTATTCTCGTTTATCCGTAACCATTTAAAGAAAAATGTAAGCTTAAAGTCTTGTCAAAATCCCCGAAGTCCACGTTACGTTTTAAAGGAAAGTTTATACAAACATTCGTTCACCAGCAACTTTTCAATCTGATTTTCTAGTTATTTACAACTGAAAGTAATTTACCGATATAGCAAACCGTAGTTTAAGTTCAGGAATAACGGGCAAAATAAGCGTAACCAAGCAAACACGATTTTGAATTTGAAATTTTATGTTGCATCCCAGTTTCGTAACGATATTAATAATATCACATGCATAGCATCCGCAACAGTCAAACGTAACGTACATTTTCATACCGCACAGGATTACTGACATCACTTCTTATGAATCGAAACGCTTTCCAAGTTCCTAGCACGTATTCCATTTGCTGACATATTAATTTATGAAATATATTTCAATATTTATCGATGATTGCGGGCGAAGCTGAAAACATGTAGTTCGTGTCTTTTCGAAAACCGAGTTCTAATAAATATCGACTTGTAGCTCCTTAAAAATTTGCTGTTTAGAAGTAAAATTAGCATAAATCACCAGTATGCATATTTAAAACTTATTTTGGTAAAATCTTGTAACTATAAAATAAATGTCGAACTTAGCTTTAATCTTAGCTTTGACCTACTAAATACTACATTGTTTATATCCCCATCCTTCAAAGATAAACAGTTTTCCTTCGGCAAACAAAACTTTAAACTTAACACTAGGCACCTGATTGTGTTTTCTCAGGCCTCGTCCTTGTTTTACAGGAACGTGTTTTCATCCCTATCCCCTGATTATTAATTAGCAATAAATCTCTGTCTACATTTGGGAATAATGTAAGTGTACGGTCCCATACTATGTTGAAGTATTTATTGTAAGGCAACGTTAATTATTATTTAACTTTATAAGGTTAAATTTTATCTATCCTATTGCTTGACAAAAAATAAAATAGCGTAACAGCTATAATATTAAAATTTTCTATCAAATAGAAGAAAGTGTTGTGAGTGGATTTTCGAATTATGTAAATTATTAAATCATTAAAGTGTTTATGTTTAAAGTGGACTAGAATGTATTAGATAAGACGCAGGTGAACATTTTACAAATAAATCATGAGCGCTTGGACGGATAATTTTGGTATGCGATCATGTGTTTAGATCGTAATATGCCATATCATATAATCTAGGATCACGTGCAATCGAGATGCAGAAGAGCGAGATGGAACTATGTAGTACCGCGTGTAAAGTAAGAAGTTATCTCAGTATGTACAAAACATAAAGTGTTGTAGTGTACCTTTAACTTTACCCAGTTTGCAATTAAAATACATTGGTGAACTTATTTATATTAATAAATTAATACCATCAATACGCCACATACATTACTTTTAAAATAAATCCTATATACACGGTGATTCAGTACCTAATGATCGGACTTTGAGAATAAGCTTCTTTGGTCATTAGAAACATAAAACCTTAGTAACATTTTTTTAATAAATAAACTTGAAAAATTTGAAAATTTTGCCCGATGTTTTTAGAAAAGTACGTATAATTGATGCAGGTCAGTGTTGTTAAGTCGAATAGAAATAAATGCAAGATCTTTAGAAATTGACACCATCAGTAAAAACGTGACATCTGTTTAAAGAAGCACAACAAGGATGCAAACTACGCACATTCCATTTTGGATGTTCAAACAAAACGATCTATTAATCCGGGGAATTCCCCTGTATTGTAATAGGAAACGCAGACAGAAAAGACATTTTAATACTGACCCATTTAATGATATCATTAAACTCTAGAAAAATTCTAGAATTCTAGAAAGTTTCATTAGTAAAACCTTATTATTCTTTTTGATGTTTTGATAAAACGACCCTGATTGATAGATTTGTTTACTTAGTCAAGTACAAGTACTGTTACGTTTTATTACTAAAAGCTGCAGTGTAAGGGGTTTGCAATTTGTTATTATTTGAGAAACCAAATAGTATTCGGTATCTCCTTGATCTTGACCTGAGAATATGTGTCACTATCACATGTACTATAATTTTTTATTCACTAACCTGCAGTATTGTATTATACATAGGGGTTAATGTGCCTATTAAAAGAATTTGAAATTTTCTTAGTAATCAGAAACAAATCAAAACTACCATTTTTGAAACAATATCCATCGAGAGGTCGTTCTCAACATGCTTTGATTATTTAATTCTGTTTATCTGTGGTTATTCTACAAAACACTTGGCCAAAATAAAGACGTGTTTATTGCTTTATTACGCTAACCTTGCTCATTCTAAGAAACAAGTATGTAGTATTGTATATCTGCTTGAACGTTTTAAAATATGTGTCATGTGCATTCATACTATTAAATTTGAAAACATTAGGCTGAACTTCAATGCAGTTTTTTTCCAAAAGTATAGAAATATGAGAAAAATGGTATGTATATAGGAATTTTCTTTCTTTAATGGTTATCTAACCACTGGCAAAGTCTGACTATGTCTTAATGGGACATGGTGTATAAGGCTATATCAGATAGGAAATTTATCTTGTATTTTGATAAGTATCTGAATAGCTTCGTACTCCCTCTTTATAATAGTATAGAAGCTATTAACGGTTGATTATACATTTTTTCTTGGTAAAATCTATTTACAACTTCCTTTAGGCCCTTAAAAGATACTAAAGGGTATCAGATTTTACATTGCCATATAAATATTTTGACCATATTGCTTCATGATTGGTAAACAGGTCGTAAAATGACGCATGACGCGTCAAAATTCATTCTAAGTGCTCTGTTAGAAGATTTCCTCACTGGATCTTCGTTAAAGAACACATCTAAAGGGGCCATTTTGTGAATTGTAAAATAATTGCTAGTAGTTTCATCGTTAAATGTAACGCTCTAGTTGAATCTTGTTCCATTGAGGTAGTGAAAAATTCCTTTGAATATAATTACCATATCGTCTGGACGATTATAACCTATCGATGCATCTTCTACAATCTGTGATTTATTTTATTATAATGCATTTATGTACCTTTACCCTATTATCTTTATGTCACACCATTCCTAATGGGGTAATTTGGAAATTAACTTTGTCGCCTGTGTATTAAGCTAATAACATTTATTAATAATGATTAATGGCTACTACAGTAACATAAAATTAAGAGCTACTTCTTAATAATGTTCTCTTCTATACCAAAACTTTCTACTAAATGTGCGCCAATAGAAGATACAAATTAAAACTGTCTATATGTACCTTTTCTATAGCACGACATACATATACATATAGGTTATATCATCCTTTTTAGGAATCTTTCAATTTCAACTCTGGAATTGTGGAAAAACTACTAATTATGCGATGAGTTATTAATCAGCTCTGATGCTCTTTCTATGTTGTGTTGCAGAAAGGAAACCAAACGTTCATATAAAAGGGTAGATATGAAATCTGAACGCAGTTGAAGTGTATGCTGTTTATGATGCTGTAAACTTCAAGGTCCGCTTATTAAGCCAGATTTTCACTATAGAAAGGTTTTTAATAATCACAGATCCGCAGAAGCTAGAAGCGAAAGTTAATATTCAGTACTCACTTAATTACCAATATTTTGTTCTAATTTTAGCTATTTAAATATTTTTGTTTTTGAAAAAAGTGGAGTTAAAAGCAGCTACCATGTATGTGTTAACAATCAGTTAACGAGTTTAATTAAAACTTTTACAAAAAATAAAAAACAGTACCTTTTGTATCACATGACGGGCAATAACTGAATTCTGTAACTGCATAAAATTGATAATAATTTAAATATTCCTAAATTTAATGGAATAATTGGAAACGAATATTTGTTAACACATTCATGAAATGAAACGCATGCACACGAACACATACTCAGTTTTAAATAAATACATGAAAATAATGAACTATTTAATAATGCACGTCAATGTATGTTTCACCGATCGAAAAACTACTTGCTGTTACTATTTATCGGCTCTGTAGGTGTAAATTATTTAAAAAGTGTGGAACTTGTGTTTTCTTGGGTTTAGTTTTACATATTTTATTTTTGTATCACTTCAAATAAGGAAAGAAAATCGAGATTACTGCCAAAGCGTCTAAGTGCTTACCAGCTCTAGCTATATGAGAAATAGGCAGCATCTATTATATGTAATTTAAAAGAAATGCAAATACATAAAGGTGTAATTAAGAAATAAGATTATTGCCAACACAAACTTTTAATACTTTAAACAAAACTATGAAAAAAGAAAAACGTCAAAGCCAGATATGCTCAAGGTTTTAAATAGCATTATAAAGACTAGAATTATACACCATATCGAACAAATCCTTTTTAAACTTCGAGAAATAGAAGTAATTTTTATTATTCACCTGTAGCTTATACCTATATTTTTAAACAACTAAATAATTTTTTTTTATTTATTTAAAGTTAACCATTATTGGTCCTTTAATGTTTTACAATCCGATCTTTTTGTGTAGATCAATGAGCAATTTTGTTCTAACTTAGATTATTACGTTTGAAAATTCTTAAATTAAGTTCTTTACTCACTAGTTTGCCTAGTGTTCTAGTAACTTAACTACACTAAACTTAACATGTAGCACAACCCGCACAATGCTCTGCTTCGCTTATCACTAACTAACTAAATAATTAATTATGAATTAATTGGCTCATGTAATTCTTTAGCAACTTTAACTACACTAGCAACGTACTGGACACCAAGATCACGATGTATGTCACTATTTCGTATGTACCACGGAGTATTTACTATGTTTCACAGTACCTTATTCTAGAAAGTTTGTATATGTCGCAGGCAGATAGTCAAATCCGGCAAATAACTATCTGCCTAGTCATTTACTAAGTGACGGGGCAGATAGTAAAAGAAAATAAATCTATACTATTGTGATATATGCCTAGGCATTTACCAAATGCGTTGTTTAGGACAGGCAGTTAGTAAATGGCTTAATGTGATGTCGGTAAATAAGGTAATAACGAGCACATTTCTTTCTAGAACATTCTTTTTTACATGAGCACTTGGAGAATCTTTGCCCTTGCCTAAATCCCGTTATTTAGAACAGACAGTTAATGACACAAGTATTCAAGATGTTCCTATAAATAAGCAGGTTTCTTTGCAATGAGCAACTTCTAAGTATTCTCTTTACAATGGGCAAAGCTTCTACAAGTGCTCCTGTAAAACAGAATGTTCTGCAAAGAAATGTGGATGTTATTACCTTATTTGCCGATAGCACATGAAGTCATTTACTAACTGCCTGTTTTAAACAACGGCATTTACTAAATGCCTAGGCATATAGCAAAATCGTATAGAATTATTTTCGTTTTACTATCTGCCCCATCACTTAGTAAATGACTAGGCAGATAGTTATTTGCCGGATTTGACTATCTGCCCGCGACGTATACATTTTATATGACACTCTTTAGCACAACCCCTCAATTATATAGCATAAGTTCAGACTGGTTTTAAAATCTGGTTATGAAGGATAGTTTTATTGTGTATTGACAGTTTGGAATTGTGTCTCAGTAGCCAATACATTTGTCTGTATTTGAGTCCTAGCTCGGTTCTTTTTTAACATGTTGTTTGCATTTTAGCTGTGCATCCAGCGTCATACCACGGTATTTACTTCAACTTAATTTTCCAATTTTTGGCCCAGGTACAAACCTGGTTGCTAGCTTGCTGGAGCTTGTTAGTTGCTTCATCTACGTTGGTTCCCACTGCCAACACAGCAGTATCACCTGGAAATGTAGCAATAGTTACATTATTTCTTTGCGAAAGATCACATGTATACAATAAATAATGAATGGGACTGAGTACACTTCCTTGAGGCACAGCGGTTTTTATCTCTCTTAAGTTATAGTGCCGTGCTGGTGCTGATGTAAATCATGTACAGGCTACGTCTGAACTTAGTAGGGGGTAGAAAACACCTGTGGAGCGTCCCCAGGTGGCGGATTGGGGAACGCCCTATAGATATACAGGGTAGGTATAGAATATACCCGCGGACCAAATAGGGGCTGGTAGAGGGCAGCAGTAACTACCAGTATTGTAATAGAGCTGAAATTGAAGCACTGTGGATGGTCTATTAACAGATTTCTTCTGGCGTGATTGGTAACTGGTCATACGACCGAAGTACTGCGGTGAGGAAGGCAAGTGGAAACCACCTCACTATTTTCCAAAGAATAACCACTATGATGAATACAGATGAAGCTATGGCCCCGAGTTCCAGGCGCCACTTAAATGTAGCAGGGGTGCCAAGAATCCCCTGGCGGAATGAAAATATTATACTAAAAAGAATCGGAACCTGGAATGTAAGAACACTTTACGAAGCGGGTAGACTAGCCAATGTGATAAGAGAATTTTGAAAGATGTGAAATTCAACTACAGGGCATGCGCGAAATTCGCTGGACTGGATCTGGAATCTGCAAATCAGACGGCACCGTAACGTATTACTCTGGGAGAAGTGACAATAACCATCAAGAAGGTGTAGCTTTCATGTTAAAAGAATCAATCCAAAAATCGGTAATCAGGTTCTTTCCCTTGACAGAACGGGTACAGTCCTGTAAATATTAATCTCATTCAAGTTTATGCTCCCACGGCTGATAAAAGTGTCGAAGAAGTGGAAAAATTTTATAAGAGCGTACATACAATTTTAAAATCAGTACAGAAACGAGAAGTGATCATTGTTATGGGTGACTTCAACTCAAAAGTTGGCAGAGGTAGAATTCGAGATATAGTTGGAGAATATGGTCTGAGTGTCAAAAATGAGAGAGGCGATCGACTAGTCCAATTCTGTCAAGAATACAAAATGGCTATAACTAACACATGGTACACACTACCAGCCCGAAGATTATATACGAGTACATGGACATCACCGCAGCACACCGCACAAACAATCGTGAGAAATCAGATCGATTATATCTTGATAAACCAAAAAGATATAGGAACGGAATTAAAAGTGCTAAAACCTACCCTGGTGCAGACACCAATTCTGACCATAATTTGCTGATAGCCAACGCAAATATAAAATTAAGGAAAGAAAGAGTACCACTTCGAACACAAGCAATAAATGTCAAAAATCTCAGGAACGAGGAATTAAAACATGAGGTGAAAAACAAATTAAACCAAGAATTAATGACAATGCACACCGAACAAGACATACACGAAAGATGGAAACTCGCACAAGAGAAAATAATCCAGATTGGAAAGGATGTATTGGGCACAAATAAAAGGAAACAATGTATGACGTATGAAATACTAACACTAATAGACGAGCGAAGAAGCTATAAAAACAAAGATCAAAATAAATACCAACTGATTAACATAAAAATAAAAAGAAGAGTAAAGGAAGCCAAGGAAAAATGGCCGGAAGAAAAATATAAAGAAATGGAAGAACTACAGGACACACTTGATGAGTTCAACATACATAAAAAACTCAAGAAAGTAACCGGCAATTGCAAACAAAAGATACACTACACACTTAGAGATGAAAAAGATAAAGTAATTCTAGATAAAAATGAATTAATGAAAACATGGGAAAGATATATTATAGAACTTTTTGACGACAACCTCGAAGACATAAATATTGTCGAGGACCAAGACATTGAAGGACCAGCAATAATTAAATTAGAGGTTGAATATGTATTAAGAACAGCAAGCGGTTAAAGCGGTTGGACCTGACGAAATCTCTATTGAACTAATAAAACTGCTGGACGAGAACAATATACAAATTTTGACAGAACCATTTAATCATATATATGACAGCGGTAGACTTCTTGACATATGGATGAAGTCTACTTTTATTCCACTGCCAAAGAAAAACAATGTCAGAACATGTAATGACTTCCGCCTAATCAGCCTGATGAGCCATATACTGAAGCTTCTATTAAGAATAATCCAAAATAGAATAGCAAAAAAGTGCGAATTTGCCATAGATACGTAAGTCGCAGTTCGGATTTAGAAGCGGCCTTGGAACACGAGATGCATTGTTTGCAATGAACGTTCTGTTACAAAAATGTAGAGAATTCCAAAAACCGGTATTTTTAGCCTATATTGATTTTGAAAAGGCGTTTGATAAGGTGCAACACGGGAAACTAATAAAGGCATTAGGAGAAATAGGACTAGACGAAAAGGATGTACGATTAATCAGTGAATTATACTGGAATCAAAGTGCTACTGTACGTGTTGATAATGACGAAACAAAATATTGTCCAATCAAAAGAGGTGTGAGACAGGGTTGTGTCTTGTCGCCTGTTTTATTTAATATATACTCAGAGTGTGTGTTTCAAAAGGCACTGTGAGAGAGGACAGAATGAGTGGTGAAATAATAAATAATATCAGATGCTCTGACGACACCGCTATAATTGCGGAGAGCTTGGAAGATCTGCAAACCCTCGTAAACAGAGCAAAAGAAACTAGCGAATAAATGGGTTTGAAAATGAACAAGAATAAAACAAAATTTAAGGTTATAAGTCAACTGCCCATACAACCAGTACAGCTATTAATAGATGGAGAAGCGATAGAACAAGTCACACGATTCAAATATCTAAATAGGATGCTTAAAAAACGCTGATTTAGACTCAGATATAGAGATAACCAACAGGATAGCAATAGCAAGAAACGCATTCTTTAAATACAAATCAATGTTGTGTAATAACCACCTCAGACTACCACTTAGAATAAAATTTTTAAAATGCTATATCTGGTCAAACTTGCTCTATGGAATGGAATCCTGGACGTTAAAGGAAGCTATCATAAAGAAAATCGATTTTTTTTTAGATGTGGACTTATAGGAGAATTCTAAAAATTTTATGGACGTCAAGAACAACAAATAATGAAATAATGCGGAGAATAGGAAAGGAAAAAGAATTAGTAAAAACCATTAAAATAAGAAAAACTGCATACTTCGGACACATCTTCAGAAATGACAAATATAAACTGCTCCAAACTATAATCAAAGGAAGAATACAAGACCAGTAGGAAGAAAGAGATTATCCTAGCTTCGTAACATTCGCAAATGGACGGGTAGGACCGCTGTACAATTATTCCGATTAGCTGAAGATCGCGAGCAATTCAGGCGAGTGGTAGCCAACCTCTGATCACGGAGAAGGCATACTAGAAGAGAGAGAAAGAAGTCAATAGTATTCATCCTCTTGCTTAATTCTGAATAATCTGTCTGTAATGTGATGTTAACAGTGCTACATATTGCCTAGGCAACAACTTATTTAGTTTAAGTATGAAATCTTCATGCCAAACCTTATCGAAGGCTTGAGCTATATCAAGGAGGAGGGTAGAGCGAATTAGCTATTCCTCTAGTGCATTTTCTACCATGTCTACAATTCGGTGGACTTGGTCTATAGTAGAATGTTTTTATGTTTTTGCCTAAAACCAAATTGGTGCTTTGGAATTAGGTTCTTATCTTCTATTACAGTTTTTAATCTCTTCAAGAACAATTTTTCAAACAGCTTCGAGATGATCAGTAACAAAGAAGACGATTTGGCTTTATTTGGCGGTTTTCATGGTTTTGGTAACATTGACGATTTCTCCTAGTCTCCAGATATTAGGAACATGCTGTAATCTAAATGCTGCGTTAAATAAGCATGTTAGTAAAACGATACCTTTTCTCGGCAGCTGTTGAATTCTAATCTTTTCTTGGATTTAGGTTATTCTTGATCTCGTTCGCTGTCACTGGTACAATTTCCATCTTTTTAGATTTAGCCTAGTAGTTTCTACTACGTTGACATCAGATTGAATTTCATTTGATTGAAAAGTTATTGCTAGGTACTCCGCAAAGACTTCTGCGTTTTGTTAGTTGTCTCTGGCCCAAGTACCTTAATGTTTTTTATGAGTTTTTATAACTTCCGCGTCTTTTCGTTGTTTTCCACAAGGAGTAGTCTGTCTCTTCATCCGCTGTTAAATTTCCAGGGTAGAATCTCTGCTTTTTAATTGCTGGATTTTATTATTAAGGATCTCTTTGTTCGACTGATCTCTTGACTGCTGCTCATCTTCTAGCCTTCTTTCCTGTCTTACCAGTGTTCTAATTTCCATCGGATAATTGACCCCTTTAAATATATGTGTAATTTCCTTGGTATTACTAAATAAAACTGTTTGGATTATTTTAACAAAATTTTCAGCTTCTTGTTCCAGTTGCGTTCCAGTTAACGTTAATGTTCTCTTGCAGATAATTTCTGAAACTTTCCCATTCAGTGGATTTATTTACTACTATGGGCCGGGTTTCTATTTTAATTATTCTTTTCACTCACTGTTACAGCTGAATAATCGGAATCTAAGTCCAGATTTTCCTCAATATCTATGAAGTTGGGCGAAACTTTCTTTGTAATAAAGAAGTCCAGCAGATCAGGGAATTTCATTTGATTCGTAGGACAGTACGTGGCCCTACCTGAGGAGTGGAAATTGCATCCAAGTTTCTCGATCCCAGTCTACATGTTTGGCGTTAGAATCACCACCCACAATGAAACGTTTGCCAATTTAGTTATTTAGTCAGACTTCTTTCAATTATGCCTTAGAGGACAATAAATTGCATCAATTTTCAAGTTTAGTTTTGTAGACTTATTACCTACCATAGTAAGCTGGAATTCTATTATTTGTAGATGGCATTCTTCATAATGGTTAAGTGGTTCTTTGCTAATACTACACTAGCAACTTTAACTTGGTTGCCAGGGTGATAGTGTGATATAATTTATAACCTCTTATTTTTAGGTACGACTGATTAGTCAAATGTGTCTCTGAGATCAGACACACATCTATATGTTGGATACGAAGGAAGACTTCTAGCTCCCTCTTTTTCATTAGGATGCCATTGGCATTCCATGTGGCTATTCTTAGGTCTTGTTGACGGTCTTGAAACGGGTGTTATACACACCCTCAAGCTAAACTGACAACCTCGAAGGAATTTACCAACTGCCGGGCGATTCTCAGGTAAACAAATTCCTGGCAACCACGCTCTTTTTCCCTATTCTTGATTTCCCACAAGTCTCTCAAATAAATGAGAAGTCATAGACCAGAAGGTTATGTCCCCGAAAACTGAAAACGAAACCGTACGAATTTGGTGTCGAGCAGCGGCACTTTTACTAGAAGAGACATCTACCCCAGGCATGATCAGGAATGTTTTCAACCCTTGCCTTCGTTCAGGCTAGTTTTCTACAACTTTAATATCCACCATACTCGTCTCGATACTCAAACCAAGAAAACCTTCGTAGAATCCATCTTCCTCTAAATTGATCACTTTACTGAATGTACGTTAAACTTCAACTTCGGAACTTATCCTCCAACTATATTCCGATGTACGTCATACACTTCTCGCACAGAGCGTACTTTCCATAAGGTTTGACAGGAGGAATTTCTTCTTAAGCTCCTAGAAGCACGAGTATCCAAAATGTACCTGCCGCGAATCCGCGTTCTCTAAGGCTCCATTTTTTCACATCTGCTGTTTATATTCTCCTGTCAGTGGTGACAGAGATGTGGATCTCTTTACTCGTAAATCCATTAGCTTGTCTAGTACAACATGCAAATGACACCGTACTCTATTACACCGCTGGTTCACGCGGTATGTTGCCAGTGCTTCATGGATTGAGGCGCTGGTTCCGAAAGTTGAGAGTTACACCCTATTCTGAAAAAATAATTATTATCGATCTCGACGACGACTTTTGGATTTTTTGGAAACGCCCCTCCTACTATCCGTACCGGTCGTGTACTTAAGGATGTCTTTTTTATCAAGGCTGGACTGAAGGGAGGAGGCGAGACTTTCCTGCTGGCGCTCGCGTCTTTTCACCAAAATAAACAGAGGCGTTAAATGCTGTCATACAAGGACATTAATTTAAAATTTTTATTCGGTCCGTAATACATATATATGTAGATTATAGGCACACAGTCGTCTTCGCCGCTCCGTCTGACGTGATTATTTGTCTTCAGCGGAAGGCAGGCAGGAGCACACGATCAGCATCCTGGAATGATGCTGTCCGCTTGCTGCTTCTCAACTGCCTGTCTTTTATGCAAATCATTTAAAACTTTTTAGTTTACAAAAAAGTATAATCTTGTGAAAAAATGTCTGTTGTACTTCATATTTTATAATTTCCAAAATAATCTGCTCATATTGCTAACTAGTTACTCTTCCTTTATTTTAGTATCAAATAAGACTGTAAAAACTGAGCAATTGGAACCTGAATAATAAGTAATAATAATTAAACCTCTCTCACATCACATTTTTATTTGTATACAAATTGTATGCGGCATAGCTAATTATTCTGCAACCTATTCAATGCTAGAAGGGCTTGGATTAATGTTATTTTTTATTGATTTGTAAAGATGCGAGCTTTACTAGCATTAACTGTACTTTTATATTCACTGTAAATGCTTAATTTCCTTAGTATTTATTTAAATGTGGAGGGTGGTTTATGAGTGATTAGGGTTTTGAACAAAAATTACAAAACACAATTAGTCCGGAAAGAAAACAAGTATAAAAGTTGCAATTAGAAACTGTAATGCCTCCTCGGAGAGCTCTAACCTTTAGATGTGATAGCTTGTTCTTCATTAAAGGATAATCAGTAAAGGATAATGAACAAAAAATTGAAATGTGTTAGTAAAACAAAACATTTGAAAATTTCGTAATGCTCAACAACAAAAAAATGTAAATGAAAAGTGAAATTTATATTTAAATTCTTTGTGCTATTGAATCAGAATAGGTTGGGTTGGTTAACCGAATATTTTTCTTTAATTTTCGCGTTGTTAAGAGCTTTAGTAAACAAAATTCTAATTTGAGCAAGGATTATAATCACAAGTTCCGTTATTAGAATTATCACATGCAGTACCAGTTGTATAAATTTTAGTAATTCTAATTCAAATATTACAATGCAGTTTACACTTGCTAAAATGCATAATTATAGCGGCCGCAATACCTATGAGCGAAAAGTTCATGCAGGTACAATATTATTAAACCGCAAATGTGAGCGCCTACATTATTTACATATTTGGAAATATTGTGTTAATGCTAATTTACAATTAAAATTGAATTTAATAACATATAAGTACGTACGACGTGTTTGTCTTAGTCTGTTTCATATTCAGTATTTAAACTTTTCACCGCATTTGCTTAAAAAGTTATGATTATTTTACTAATTCAATAGTTGATCACTTTTCAAATATTTCAATTAAAAGAAGTTTTTAAATAATTATGTTAAATAACTAATAAAATATCATATTTTCAATGTTTAACTACCTTCTGATGCAGATCGCTATCAAATGTAAATTGTGACTCTATTTGGTTCAGAGAATTTTTTTAATATTTTCAGCAATATAACTATAATAAATAATCAATCAATGTTAACAAAGTTTACGATGTTTATTTAAGTCCCATCTGGTTTAAAAACAATGTATAATAAAATGTAAGAACGAAATTAAAATTAATATCTTTATAAAGTGGTGAAATCCACCGATGAAACTTGGAAACTCTTAAACAATAAATCAGAATAATGAAGAAAGTTAGAGATTTAATACTCTTTTGAGTTCACAACAATAATTCTTTTACGAAGTGCAGCGTTGCATTTTTGAAATAATATGTGCAATTACGGATAAAAGAGTAATGTTAAAGTGTTTTTGAAAATGAAGAAATAATGTAATTTACTACTTAAATTAAATAATTTATTCCGTTAGAGAACGAGCTTTCATAAAAGCTCTTTCAAAGGATTTTAATAAATGTTATTCATGGAATTATTAGTACAGGACTGGTGAAAAATTTATTGTATTATAAGTTCAAGCTTACCTATTTGACCGGTTGCAAAACTATCCAAGCCTGAAACTCGATGAATGAATGGTTGAAGTTTGTATTCACCCTCGTACATATTTACTCGGGTAATTGCAAATCTGAATGCTACCTCAGCTTCCGGATTATCGTCATGAAATATTGCACCTGCAATTTATATTATTTATTTAACATTATTAAGTATAGTGCTATTACACAACTTGTGTATTTTCAGTTTTGATTTTGTGTCAGTTGTACGATTCGATTAAAGCAAAAGTCTAAACATAAGGAATTTCATGATTTAATTTTAACATTCAGTTAATTCAATTTAATTTATTAAATGATTATTAATTTAATAATAATTATTATTAAATTAATTATTATTATTATGATGCATGTATTTAGTAAATGCTCATGATCATTATTAATTAAGTTTTTTATTTACTTAATTTTATTAAAACATGTTTAAATCTAATTTTGATTAATAAATAATCTTTAGATTTATATAGTTCATCTGTTATTTTTATTTTATAAATTTATAACTAGTAACTGTTAATCATTTGGCAGATAATCTAATAAATGTAAATATTTTAGTAGATAGGTTGTATAATACTTGTCGTGTATTTTAGTCATGGTTATGTAGTATTTTACTTCTTGTTTAGTTCTTTGTTTTATATGATGCGTTTCATATTTTTGTAAATAATAGGTTAGGCAACAGTTTTAGTAGTAGATTTTGTTGTAAGGTAAGATTCATTCTGTCTTAAGCAGTAGTAAAGTATAGTATAATCTGTAACAAGGTTAGAATGGAAATTTGATACGAGTGTCAGGTTCCGAACGCGTGAGGAACCACGAACTTACCACGAACAAATAGCAGACTGTATTTTCTCCACGACCACAAGACAAAATATATAGTCAAATTAAATCAACAAAAATACTTTCGTTTAATTCATTGATTTTTATTTGAATTTAAACTTATTATTAGCAGTATTTACGATTTGAAAATAAAAAACACAATAATCTTAAAGAGTATGACATTTAATCTAAACAATGAAATCAAGGGTAATTGTTTTTTATTGTACTGCTACTAGAATATTCATCACATATCTAGCAATGGCATGAAACACAACAAAATACATAAGTAGGCTAGTGTTTTAGTATATTTATTCATTTATTTATGTTGTGTAGCACTCAAATACAGTCATTCTGCTTTAAACTACAAAAAGTAAAGACTTAAGCCGATAGTAGATGAGTGGTGTTAGCTCAGATTTCTCTAGATTGTAGTATTCGACTACCGCAACTGTAAGTATGTATGTGTGATTGTGTTGCATGTTAGATAGGGGACATATGACCTTAGTTGTTAGCTTTTCCTGTAGTGTAGGCGTAAAATTAAAAAATGTTTCTAGTAACAGAAGACATGAGCAGACTAAAAAATATGTTTTTTTCGTTAAATATCAATTTAATTAACTTTTTAAAAATTTAAATTAAAAGTACTTGTGTAGTACTGTATTAAAATAAAATACAGAATCTTTATGATTTAAATTTATTTTTTGGATTTAACTATATATCATGCCATCATATCATTAATTACTTTCGGATTGCTTTTTCTGAGCTTAGTTGCATTTTAAGTCCCTGGATTTTCCATGACATCATAGCCAGTGTTTCAAAAAGTCTTAATTTTAAATTTGTTAAAACTGGCGGGAGGTTTAATTTCAGTCAATCAAAACGTGTTTTCGATTATTTGTCCACTAGAAATCGTTCTTTGGTATATTTATAAGTCTAGAAAGTTTTGAAATTTACTGGAAATCAGTATATACATAGGTAACTTGTATGTTTCGATATGTTAATTGTTTATTATCAATTATGTTTTCCGTGATGTCTATCTTCCTTTAAATTTTAGACAATAATGTAAAGCCATATAAAGCCAAACATCACATATGACCTGTCGAATTTACATTCATATAAACAAATAAGGAAATTTTTGATTTTCAAATGAACATTTTATAATTATACGTCAGGTGCTTACGTTTCTTTTGTTAAAGAATAAATCGATACATTCTAAAAAAAAAATTAAATAAAATAAAATAAAACAAGTTAGATCATTGTTACACTTATTAGCATTGGTTGGTCATTACTGGTATATGAAATTGCCAACTAATTCTAAATTTTTTTAACTACGAGAGTGGTTTGATAAGTCAGTGATTTTCTAAATAAAATATATTTATTTCGGCAAATAAGCGTTTTATTTCTCAACAAGTCTCCTTTTGGCTCAATACATTTAGTCCAGCGTTTTTCCAATTTTTCTTATTTCTTCCAACTAATAGGTTTTCTCAAGGCCCTCAAAATAGGCGTTTGTTTCAGTGATGACCTCTTCATTCGACCCAAATCTCTTACCATCCAGCCATTTCTTCAGGTTTGGAAACAGGAAATAGTCACAGGGGGCTAAATCTGGAGAATATGCTGGATGGGGTAGCAGTTCTTAGCCCAATTTATGGATTTTTGCCATGGTGACTACACACGTGTGCTTCCCAAAAATCTGTGGCCATGACCTTGTTGGCCGACAGACGCACCTTGGCCTTCTTTGGTGCACATTCACCCGAAGAAACCCACTGTCCTGATTGTTCCTTGGTCTCTGGTGTAGTGTGATGGATCCATGTTTCGTCTACGGTAACGAAACGCCGCAAAAACTCGTTCGGATTGCTAGTGAACATCGCCAAACACTCCTTTGAAGTGGTCAAACGGTTGCGCTTATGGTGGAGTGTGAGCAATCGCGGCACCCATCGCGCGGAGAGCTTTTTCATGTCCAAATATTCATGTAAAATGTGATGTACCCGCTCAGTTGAGATGCCTACAGCCTCAGCCATCTCACGCACTTTCATTCTTCGATCGTCCAATATCATTCCATGGGTTTTATCGATGATTTCTGGCATGACGACCTCTTTTGGGCGACCTGAACGTTCGGCGTCACTTGTGCTGGTACGACCACAACCGAACCCAGTAAAGCACTTCTTAACCATTGAAATTGATGGTGCAGTGTCCCCATAGTATCAAGCCTTTCCTTGGTTTCGGTGATGGGTTTTTTACGTAAAAAATAATGCTTACTCAGCACACGAAATTCACTTTCTTCTCTTCTTCAAACACAAACTAAATGGCGCAGGCTTCTCAAAATTTTACAGTAGTCTATTCATAGATGGCAGTTGACGGGAGCACTGTTGTATTTAAAGTTACTGAGCGGGAAATTAAAAAATAAGTCACTAACTTATCAAACCACCCTCGTACTATAGTTATTTTTCTATACTGAAAGAAAACTACTATAATGCATTGGTAACTTTTACATTTAAAAAGTACATTTAAACAGTTAAATACTAAGTTTTATTTTATTTATTATTTTTTAGATAGTTTTGTTTATCTAGTTATGAGTATATGTTATTTCACCAGTTGTTTGTTGAATTTTAACATTTATTATTAACTTTAAAAATATTTTAGTAAACACATTTACTTTAATTCATCTAACTTTTGTATTTTTACTGACAACTTTAAAACGACTTTTCCATTCGCAAATAAACAAGTTTCACAATAACTTTTTAAACTAATGCAAAATTTAAAATAGTCAAACGTCAGTGGTGTTTTCTTATCCTCAAAAACTCAAAATTATAATTCAACGCAAATTTAAAAATATTCAAACAACATTGATGTATTTTGCAACCTGTCAGTTAAAACATTAAATTTAAATAAGTTGTCTTTTGTTATTAAGACTAACAAATATACCAAGAAACGATTTGTATTGAACGAATAACATTAAAAACACCTTTTGTTGACTAAATTCAAACTTCTCGACAGTTTAAAAAAAATCCAAATTAAGACATTTTTGTAACATCGCCTGTGACGTTATGGGAAACAAAAGCAATAAGAAACTAGCCTCGGGATAAAAACAATGAATGAAAAAGGAATTAATGGCGCAGGATATCTACTGAAAAAAAAATTCGTTTTCCTTAATTAAGAGTAAGTAGTATTGATAAGAGTTTCGTAACGCGCATAATATTGATAAAAAAATCACACATTAGATCTGGATAGGAAAATGCTATTACAAAATTAATATAAAGTTTATAATATTACTATCGCGTTATAATTAACACTACTATGATGCAGTGTAGAACAGAATAACATACAAAAACAGAGTTAATATGTAAACATTACATTATATGAGAACAGCATGAAATAAAAATGTGCAAGGTCCTCGAGTTTTATTTGGAAACTGTAAAAGTTTTCGTTTTAATTGTTACATATATTCACTTTTTTCTATATGTTCTGCTTCAAATTCAAGCAGCACAAGTCTAGACAAGCTCTAGACAGTTACTCTCAAGTCCCAAGAGCGATACCAATCTAGATCGAGGTTAACTTTCGGATTAACTGTGATACCCTTGTCCTTATTAACGTAACAAGAATAAAAAGTCATTAAATCAGCCGAATTTTAATCTTAGTAGATTCTAAGTTTATATCTCAGTTGAAAGTTAAAATTTTCAAACTGTATTTCTTAATAATACCTTGTTTTGTGGAAATATTAGCACTTGGGCTTTGAATGATTTTCTGAAATTGCGATACTTCTAAAACTCTTAAATACATAAAAGCAAACAATAAAATTGCAGGAATGTAATAAAAGATAACACAAAATTAATTAAATTAATAAATATAAATTAATGAAATTGCTTCAATTTTAATGGATGTTGCGTGTTCGAATAAGGCAGGCAATAAATCGCTTCCCAAGATTGCACACGTCGAAAACCAAATCAAGGTCAAGTAATAACACCCTAAATAAGATAAGAAAAAATTATACTCGGTCCAACGAAACTTACAAAATCCTTTGGTGTTAACTCCTTGAAGTAACAAAATTTTAGAGATGGAGATGGAGATTCTATAAAATAATAACACATTGAAGTAAGCCAGATGAAAGTTAATTATCCAAGCATTTACCTTTACCGATTAATTAAAGCTAGTAAAAGTAGATTTTCCCTAAACAATCATCAAAGGCGAAGAGCCAATTAAAAACAGCAAAAACTGGGAAAATCAGGGAACAAGAAAACTTTTCAAAAGTAGAAAGACCTAATAGTTATACGGGAGATCGTATTAAAGTGAAGCAAAAACGCAGGAACGCGTTACGATAAAAATTCAAATTACACACGAGGCGCACTAAAAAATGGAACATAGTGTTCTAATATTTCGAACTGTCTAACACTCGTTTCGTAGTGTCATATTCTTCAAGATTTAAAATCTCGAAAGCTTATTGGGGGAGATTTTTAAACTTCTGGAAATAAGCTTTAGAAGAGTTTAGGTACATAAATGCATACTTACGAATTTTACAAGTTTTTTTAAAATTACAAAATTTGATGCTCTAGACATCTATTTTTAACGATGCAGAGTGTTATCGACAGCTTTAGAAAATACAAATTGAAGCCTTCCGGGGTTCGCAGAATTCAGAGTTGGAGATTCAGTTTTCAGTTGCATGATTTTATAGTTTTAGATATATCTATACAACGTTTTATAAATATCAAAATCAAACTTGAATATCAAGACTTCAAAGTTTTAGGCTTTCAAAACTTTATATGTATATTTAAGGACATTTTTAGTTTGCAATTTCAGAGGCTGACATATTTTAAAATATCAAAATTCTCATTAATATTAACAACAGTTTCACTGTTCATATGAATCAGAAGGCACTAGGATAGTGTATACATACTACAAAAATTAATAGCGCCATTTATGTTCAGCAACTAAAACATAAAATATGCATTTTGTTATGAAGTTTCTAAGTAAGTAAATTATTATAAAAGTCCTTAAAGTGCATCAAACACAAAGACCCTGTTACTTCAAGAACTCGGAGACTCTAACGAGCAAGAAACCAAGACAGTTCTCTGGCGAAAATACAATAAATGAGTTTGTACAATAGTTAACTCAGTTAATCTATTCAAGTTATAATCAGCAAATTTAAGTCTAAAGCAATCTTCGCAACTTTATATATTATAATTACATTTTCCGCGATGTTTTCATAAGTTCTTCTCTTGTCTTTTGCCGCTCTTGGCTTTTGTAAATAGACTTTTAATTACTTGGACGTATTTTCGCGTACATCAGTATAATTAAAAGTAAAGATCGTCTGGCTGACGATAAATTAAGAAATGTTGGTAATATTAAAAAAATGAAGGAGGGGAAGGTTTCAGCCAGCTTTCACTAGCGTCCTTTATTTAATTCTTCAAGATTGTATAACAAGATTCTCAAGACACTTTCTTTTTTTTATTAAAAATGGTTTTTTCATCAATTACGTTAATAAGGTCGTACTTTAATCCAACTTCATTAAACGAAACAAGAAGAAGCTCGGCTTTCTTTTATAGATTTTTCACGTTTTCTTAACGTACCTCTTAAAAGAGAGATTTCTAAGTATCTTTTATGTTACTCGCTCTGCTAAAATCATCATATTCACGTCATATAGTATATATAAATTGGTTCTTTCAGATCATTTTTTCAGCAGCTGATGCTCCTGCCTTTATTTTCGAACTTCCAGAAACACACCTTCCAAATGATCGCCAAATACGTGCACGGTTATTGCTACTTGATAGGAGGATGATAGAACTTTTTGATAAAATATCAAATTACAGCCATTTTCGAGCTATATATAGAATAGGGAACATTTTGTTTCAACGGAGTCGCATTTTAAAAGAGTATCCTTAAGGAGTCTAAGCACTAAAGAAAGTTCTTCTTAATAAAATAAGGAAGTGTAGGAAATTAACTGCTGTTTATGAAATAATAAAATGCACAAAAACAAAAAGATTCCTGTTGCACGGTCTTATGAAAAGCGGGACAGAAGTTCATTATTTAATTTAGTACCCACAAAAGTGAACGTTTACTGCACACTTGAACGACGCGGGAGTTTATTTTGGTTAATTATTTTGGTGCAGTTTAAAGTACTAGTTAGCGATAAGACACATAAAGTAAAAGTAAAATTAATTCTTGAATACATTCATTTATTTGATATTCGTCACTTGACTATACGTAATCTCATTAATATGTACGATAAATTATTTTTGCGTGTTAATATTTCCGGTATTGTTCCTAAATTGAACAAGAGCTGCTTAAAACTAATTTGATAAAACTATTGCCGCTAAATAGATTTTCAGGTTAAACTATACTATCAAGCTGTAGTTCAAAATAATAACATTTATTTGAAACCGAACGCATAGTAATGTTGTGAGATGATGAAAGAAAATAAGTTGGAATGTGTTTGGGAACTACCAGTAATAAAACTTGGTATACATTACTGCCAGGAAGAATGAACAATTATCAACTAGCTCCTGTAAGATAGTTTCAAAAATATTGTTACTGAATCAAAAAATGTAAGACTTTCAGCCATACTAGTACAGTGGCGGCCCGGTCTTAAGAGCTGCAGGATTGCAGAACCAACCAAAGATTGATTATTATAAGTATTGAGTATTGCGTTATATAATATACTATGTATGCTATGTACTAATAATCTTAAATAACACTTTTTCTGAAAATTATTAAATTAAAATAAATGCAGAATTGACATTATATATACGTTGTTGTTTCAAAGCGCGCTTCTTTGCCTATAGCCAGTCAGCTGGTCCAATAAGTACTGAGCTAATAAAAGTCCGATAATGCGTTGGTATCTCGCGAAATGTAAGTTCAAAATAGCCGCAGTTCGTACAGCGAGAGCACGCACGCGCACACGCACACTTACAGAAACTACTAAAATGTTATAGAAGGATGGTTTGTCGCCTGTAATTGTTGCTCTACACGTTTTTCATGTTATTTCAACAGTACAACTTAAATGATCATTATTCTAAATGTTATAAGCATTACAAGCAATAGTTTTGCACCAAATAACTAAAGTTAACATTTGAAAAAGTCATCAACTAATGTATTAATTAATTTAAAAATACTTCAACAATTTTAACACTAATTAATACTATTAATTCGCATCTAAAACAATCATTGTGCTATGACAAAAATAAATGCCTTTATGTTAATACAGTCTGTTTTTTGTAAACCATAATATAGGAAATCCAATGGAATTTTATCAGTTTCCTCCTAAATTTGTATCCTTGCAAATGTAAGTAAAACAATTTTGGTATCAATCGAAAGAAGAACTCATTTTACGCCAAAAACATATACTATATGAACAAAACCAAAAACTCTTTAGAAAAATACTTATACTTACTTACAAGCTAATTGATTTATTGCTTTTGGTAATAAGCTATAAAAAAGAAGTTGGAAGCTGTACATTGATTGGTCTAGCGGTTAACGCATCAGATTCGTAATCAGAAATAGCGGGTTCAAGGCCCATCCTCGTAATGCACTTGATGTGTATTTCATAAAATAAATCATTGATTTCTGTTTAACAACCCTTACTTCAAAAACCTACTCCCCGTACTGAAATATTGGTATAATCACAAGAGAAAATTGAAGAATTTTGTTACTTTATTTATGTGTGATTCGTAGGGTACATCTCCTAAATCTACTTGAAGTAAGAATTGGTGTACAAAAAACAGTTATAAATCATGTATGAATTAAAAATAATAAGTTTCTTACTCTGATAGTATCTAGATCTGTTTCTAGAATGCCAGATTCCGAAAATCCGCTCCACAATATTACCACAACATAAAAATAAACAGCATGTGCATGTCAGCCGACTGTGACCATGATGTATTCTCGGGCTGTTCTTGGCTGTCTTCTGGCTACGAAACAGTTACGGTGTAATATCTACTGCTCGTTATTACCAGCATACGATGACGGCGACGATAGAATACTGTATATAATAATAATTATTACTAGTTTACCAACTTATAATTGGTAACATAAACTAGGGGAAGTGAGGGTAGCCCCGGACGGCGGGTATCCCAGGACCATCAAATTACCGAGCCATAACTCAAAAAATAATGTAATGTTAAATCGAAACGAGCCTAATAGGACCTACAAACAAAATATAATTCAGTATTGTCGTGGCCGCGAAACATATGTAGCTTAACTAAATTTATTGGTTGAAGTTTTAGTCATAACATGTATTTTACGACTACAATAGTATTTATGTGATTCCGTTCATAAATTAATTGCTATTAATAGAAACACAGCATTTAAGTAATCGGGTAGCCGCGGACGCAAGTCAGTCGGATAGCCTTGGACATTTTTCATAGCTTTAAATTTAACGAAATAAAATCGTTTCTGGGTAATTAGGTTTATCCTAGGTATTTTATTAAAATATAGGTATTTCTATATTTGGAGAACCTGTACAAAAATGTCAAAATTATTGCCTCTTCTTAATGCGACTAAAAAGCGCCTTATGAAGCGTTCACAAAAAACACAGAATTATGAGATTTTAACATCTTTTCCGTATAGGAATGATCTTAAAAAGAAAAGCAGAGCTATGACATCTAAATAACTAAAAACAAACCAAATAGTCAAAGTTTTCCCTATGATTATCGTGATCAAGAAACCGAATGTGTCATTTGCAGGGAAACATTTGAAGAAGACTGAATCTAATGCTATAAATGTAAAGTTTGTGCTCACGAAGCCTGCATTAACATTGATCTATGAAATATTTATTACTATTGTGTCATTTGTACAGATAAAAGCGTTTAATAGGTATGTCCGGGGCTACCCGCCATCTTTTCTATTGTCAAAAATCAAGGGATAAGATTGTCGTATTATTACTTCTTAAATGACTAAGAGATGTTTATATTTTTTGTACTAAAATATTTGAAGAAGTTTCAAAGTCAATTTTAAGTATGAAAATAAACGTTGAAATCTGTTATTTTTGTGCATTTTTTGTATTTCATTTAAACTTCACCTTAAGTATATCTCTTATTTATAATGTAATGCATACAAATAAATGAAGTTAATATAAATATTATAGGGACAGGTGGTATAAAGTATAAAATCATCATACTATATATTATATTTTAAAAACAAACACAGTGAAGAAAATTTTATAATAGACCAAATTAGTTTCGAGAATAAGGCACAAATATCTAAAACGAGAACTATTGGGTTAAATTTCACGGTGAAAACACAACAATACGGACATTGTTATGTGTAAACACACCAACTCATGGTGTGTTTAGAGTTAAGATGGGGGTCGGTCCTTCTATTAAAAATATGTTTTTATCAGTTGATAACTTCTAAACCCGGACAGGGACACTTGTATGTGTCCGCGTTTAGAGGGTCCCATTAATAGAAGCTATTCAGTACATCTTAGTAATAGCACAGCATAAGAATAAACAGCAGATTAACTCTATTGCCAGCACTTTGAAGTTCTTCAGCTAGTCTCAAATATTGCACACACCACGATCAGTTCGCTGAGATTTGTTGATTGTCACCTTCATCGTTTGCTGGTAATCACGACCAGTTGATATTACAATATCACTATTTCGTAGCCCGCCAACAGCATTATTACATCAAGATCACACGGTCTAATATAAATATTTGCGAGAGTGCACTAGCTGATTATTGCTATGTTATGATAATACTTATAATGTTTAGCAATACGTTAATTCCCCGAAATTAGTCTAGTAATAGAAAGTGAATCCAATTGCAGATTTTACATACACGTTAAAATAAACGACTGAAAAATTTTGTTTGTTTATGAAATTTCATGACGATTTTTACGTGTAAATGAATCTCTATGAATCACACATAAATCGCATGAGGGTATATTGCTTCATAAACAGAAATTTTTAATTTTTTACTGCGATTATATCTATATTTCAATAAGGAGCAGGTTACTGAAAGTAAGGGTTACTTTCCAGAAATTTCTAGCTATGCATTGAATTACACATATATCGGGGTACATTTTGCGTCATAATGGTAAATGGTTTTAAAGTTTTGTATTCTGATTATTCGTATACCTTCATTTGTATAAGGGCGTAGTTTTCTTAGGTAATGGTTGCTGCACGAAAATTTTGGTAGCAACACATAAATTACACAGAATTTAGAGATAAGTACCGAGTCGAAGTCTTTCTGTGTTCTTAAGTGGGTGTGTTGTGGCTCACTGGTCTCTCACAACCCCCGCAATGTTTTTCGAAATTCTAACTAACGCTTGTTTATAGAAAGTTTTGGTGGCTACACATAAATTGCACTTAATTTACCGATAAATCTTGAATCAATAGATTCTTCTAATAGTGCATTTTCAAGTACGAGGGTGATCCCAGAAGTACCCGACCTGACCAAGAGGTTGCGGTAATTGTTTGAAAATATCACTGTATTGGAAAGTACGCAGTCTATAAAGCATATGTTTCAAGTTTGAAAGCGCCACGTTGTTCAGTATTTGTTTGACAGCCATCAATAGTGAACGTTGTCAGTGAATTTGTGAAAATGGAGAAAACTGGTCATCGTTATGTGATACAATACTTTTATTTGAAAACTCCTCAGCCCAACCAATATAAAAGCTGAACTGGATTCTACTCTGGGTGAGTTTGCTTCTTCGTTTACAACAGTTAGATTTTGGGTAGCTGAGTTTAAACGAGGCCGTACGAGCTGCCAAGACGAGCATCGCAGTGGTCGACCAAATGAGGTGGCGACTCCAGAAATGGAGAAGGAAATCCACAAAGCTAGCAGACATTACGGGCATTTCAAAAAGTGCGGTACATCGTATATTATCTGAAAATTTGGACATGAGAAAGCTGTGTGCAAGATGGGTGCCGCGTTTGCTCACACTCGAGCAAAAACAGTGTCGTGAAAATGTTTCAATTGAGTGTTTAGCGAAGTTTCACAGCAACAAAGCAGAATTTCTGCCCTGTTTCGTAACAATGGATGAAACATGGGTCCATCATTTCACACCCGAGACAAAAGAACAATCGAAACAATGGACTCAAAAGGGAGAACCGGCTCCAAAAAAGGCGAAGACCGTTTCATCTGCAGGCAAGGTTATGGCGTCGGTTTTTTGGGATGCGCGTGGAATAATTTTTATTGATTATCTCGAAAAAAGAAAAACTATCAACGGCCAGTATTATGCAAACTTATTGCAACGTTTGAGCGAAGAAATCAAGCAAAAACGGCCGCATTTGGCTAAAAAAAGTGTTGTTTCATCACGACAACGCACCAGCTCACAAATCCGTTATTGCAATGGCCAAAATTAATCAACTAAAGTTTGAATTGCTACCTCATGCACCATATTCGCCAGATTTAGCCCCCTCGGATTATTTTCTGTTCCCAAACTTGAAAAAATGGCTGAGTGGTCAAAGATTTTCCAACGATGAAGAAGTGATGTCAGCAGTTAATGGCTATTTTGAGGAGCAAGACAGTTCTTATTATAAAAAGGGTATCGAACTTTTTGAACACCGCTGGGAAAAGTGTATAGAGCTAAAAGGAGATTACGTTGAAAAATAAATAAATCTTTTTCCAAAATTTTTGTGTTTTCTTTGTTGGGTCGGGTACTTCTGGGACCACCCTCGTAGATGGGTTCTGGCTCGACGGTGAGTTACAACTCGCATGATGTTTTTAAACTACTTTATTCTTTTTCGTAGAAGGATTTGGTGGCTACAGATAGTTTACAAATAAAGTGTAATTCATTTCTTTTTAAAGTATTTCTAACTCAGAACCACCCACGGCATTTTAAAAAAATCTAAGGCACCTTTATTACACACAATTTTTGAAACTACACATAATTTACACTTAATTCTGATATAGCTTAGTTTTATTTAGTTTGACCCCAGTGACAGGGACATCTACTTTGAAAACGCTCGTGACATTTAAACGCACTCCATTGTTTCTTATGCAGTAAACCATGCTAGGTGTTTAGATCTCAATAAGCTAGGTTTAATTTGTTCGAATACGTATTATAAACTTGAAGAATAGAAATCTTCTTTGTCACCTGATCGCAGCAACTAAAACTCAAGCAAGACCGTGACCAATCTGTTTACGAGCTGGTCGCGGCGTTCCTGTCTCAGCGATCAAAATGCAAGCTTTTACATGACCTAAAATAGCTTGGTATTGATTATTATTTAAAATGTTTAATTTTTAATATAAAGAATTTTTAATTTAAAAAAGCACACAAACATTTTTTAGAATATCGTTATCATTTATTTCCTTTCTTCAAATTAAATATGTAGGTACTGGTACTCGATTCCATACAGATGTTTGTTACGTATTCCACATCAAAGTGATTGGGAACCAGATGCTAGGTAAACTATATACTAATGATATAGTAAACTATATAGTAAAACACATCTTGTTTTTCTGTTTCTAATATAATTTCCATTTCTTAAATTTAGTATTCAATTAAACCTCGTGAAATAAATGTGTCGTTAAAGTGTTAATGTTAAATGTTAATTAGCGAAAAGGTTAGTAAAATGGTTGTGCAATTTTAGTGTTTACCTATACTCTATTTCCTGTTATTAGAAGTTAGCGATATAAATTTAAATTTTGATTTGAAGATTATTCAATGTGCTCCGTGAATGTGCGGGAGTGATATGTACTAACGTTCTTCTAAATACTGTAATACCAAACGACTATAGCAAGAAACCAGGAAAAATGGGTAAGTAGCAAAAGATTGTATCATGGGTGTACCTACTGTTGCTTGATGTTACCAGAAAAATAATACTAATACTATCCCATAAAATCGCTTCTGCTTCACAAGAACTTTCGATAGGTACCCCTGACGTAGTAAGAAAAATGAAATTAAATATTTGATAGCCTGCTTCCACTGAATCCAGGTAAACCAATGATACTATGTTGTAGAGAATAACTCGGAGAGCAATAATCGCCCCTAATTACTATAAGAAAAACAACGCTAAGTCGCTGTTTTTAGGTTAGAATGATATGATGCTAGGTTACAGTTAGTAAACAAGTTGGCTGTATTTACATGAAAATCGCGGAAAAATGGTGTGTTGTTTGAGTCATATGACAGATTATCTGAATGCTTTACGTGGAGTCCCCGTGTTAACATACCTCCGCGTTCCTTCCCTTGGGAGGAAGTAATTGAGATACGCTCAATCAGCGCGCAATCTCGCATAGCAATTGCTCCCAGTCACTCACTGGTCGGAGCGAGGTTGCCTATCCACCCTCTACTAGCTAACCAGGTTAGTACCGGAGCGATTGACTTAACACGTTCTCACCCGCCGGCACCCTCCCATCCTCTTTCATACGGGATGAAGTGCCTCGTCCAGCATTAGGACTATTCCCCCAACTTAGATCAGTTCAGTACACCGAGCCAGAATTGGGGCCACTGCCCGATCGAATCCAACCTCAATGTGGCGGGACTTGGTTTTTAAATGGGTTTGCCACCACGATCTCCCAGTTATGGGCCTGTGCGCCCTCGACAGAGCTTCGTTTCGAGGCTACTTTAAGGGCCCATCAAAGTAGCATACCGGTGTGTACCCGTTAAGGCGAAGTTGTCTTGAACATGAGAGGCTATGTATCTTCGCATCAACACCCTTTAAGTGTAGGTCTCTAGACGATTTCTGGGAATCTGACGCTGGAACTGACAGCATGTGCCAGACCCCCGTACTGTCACCTCCAAAACGCTACCTGGTGGCCTGCAGTTTCTCATGGGTTAGCGAGCGAACTCCCTAACTGAGATAAACCTCACTTGAATCTCCTCAGACAAGATTTTGTCTTTGATTTTACGTGGGGTACCTATAACTAACATAACCCCCACGTTCCTTCCAAGAGGAAGTGATTGAGATACGCCCAATCAGCGCGCAATTGCGAACAATTTCTCCCAGTAACTCACTGGTCGGAGCGAGGTTGCCTATCCACCCTCTACTAGCTATCCATGCTAGTACCGGAGCGATTGACTTAACACGTGCTCACCCGCCGGCACCCCCCCGTCCTCTTTCATATGGGGTAAGGTACCTCGTCCAGCAATAGAACTATTCCCCCAACTTAACTCAGTTGAATAGAGAGAGCCCTCCAGTCCTCTTTCATACCTTCATAAGCTCCTCCCCGAGACAGGGGTTGGGGCCACTGCCCGATCGAATCCAACCTCAAATGTGGGGGTCTTGGTTTTTTAATGGTTTTGCCACCCCGATCTACCAATATATAGGCTTGGTGGGCCCTCTACAGAGCTTCGTTCGTAAGTCTACACGTTATAGACTCCCAGTGTGTACCCGTTAAGGAGAAGTTGTCTTGATTGTGAGAGGCTATGTATTCGCTTCAACTCTCCTAAAGTGTAATAGCTTTTGGAACTTCTCTCAAGCACTGTACCCGACTGCAGTCCGGATCATAGGGTGTTTGGGATAGCTCCTAAGCACATTTACCTGGCGGCATGCAGTTTCCCATCAGCCAAAGCGGGATAAACCTCACTTCGTTTTTCGTCCTTAAGATTTCAGTCAAACAGTGGGTTCCTTTGGTGACCATAAATGACCGAAGTCAAGCAGCGGGTTCCGTAGGTGACCATAAATGACCTTATCCAAGGTGAGACTCCGCCACACCGGTATCATATTACCAGGGCTCCCCCTGATCGGTATGAGTAACCGTCGAGAATTCTCACGAATTTCTCTACCACACACTTGACCTGACTGCTTCATCCATTGCCCAATCATGTTTCCATACCAAGGATAGGGTAGAAGACAGCCAGTTTTATGGGTGAACGTCGTGTGGTCTCCCGAACACCCAGTCTAGGCCAGACAGAATTTGTCATTGTTTTACGTGGGGTACCCGTAATCATACATACCCCCACGTTCCCTTCCAGAAGGAAGTGATTGGGATACGTCCAATCAGCGCGTAAGTTGCATAACCGGCAGTCGTGCAATTGCTACCAGATCAGCTCACTGGTAGGAGCGAGGTTGCCTATCCACCCTCTACTAGCTCACTCGGGCATAGTGCCGGAACAGTTGCTCAGTGCGCGCTGCTCACCCGCCGGTAACCCTCCCGTCCTCTTTCATACGGGGCTAAGTTACCTCGTCCAGCAATAGGACTATTCCCCAACTTAACGCTGTTATTAAGAGGGACCACTGCCCGATCGAATCCAGCCTCAAATGTGGCAGTACTTGGTTTTTTAATGGTTTTGCCACCCCGATCTACCAATTTTAGGTTTGGTGGGCCCTCGACAGAGCTTCGTTTAAGTCTACACGTTATAGACTCCCGGTGCATACCCGTATTTGGTAAAGTTGTCTTGATAGTGAGAGGCTATGTATTCGCTTCAACTATCCTTAAGTGTAATGGCTTTCAGAGCTTCTCCCAATCACTGTACCCGCCTGCAGTCCGGATCATAGGGTGTTCGGGATAGCTCCTAAGCACATTTACCTGGCGGCCTGCAGTTTCCCATTGCCCAAATGCGCGATAAAGTCTAGGCCAGACAGCGGGATACTTAGCTCCATAAAAGGCCCTACGTCAGGTAAGATCCAATCCACCCACACCGGACCCCCTTGTTAGCAGAGCTCCCTCCGCAACGTTTTAGGGTCGTCGTCGAGAAACACTCCGGTAAAACGTAAACGCAACACCTCGGCATAACTCTACCACACATTTAATTCTGACCGCGTCATCCGTTACCCAGACAAGCCTGGGATGGGGTAGACAACGACCAGTGCTAAGGGTGAACGCCGTGTGGTCTGCCCTCAAGCTAGTCTCGAATCCTAGTGCTTCCCGACACTCTAAGGACTGCCCTGCCTCTATTTTCGGGCTAGTCTCGGATACTAGTAATGAATATACTAGTAATATGACTAGTAATGTCATATGACAAGAAAAATCTGTGACGTTTTTCCAACGAAAACTATGCATAGCCAGCGATTTCTGAAAGCAACCCTTACTTCCAGAAACCTACCCTCCATGATGAAATTTCGGTATAATCGCAGTAAAAAACTTAAAAATTCTATTCTTTTATGCATCAAAGAGCTTTTCGAATTTGTGTAATAGCCCTTAACTCAGAAAGCTGCCCTCAGTACTGAAGTATCGGTTATACACGGTAGAAAAAACTGAAAAACTCCTTTATACAGCAAAAGGCACAATTTATGTGCAATTCATAGCATAAATAGCAGATTTTGTGCCGCGGCTCTTCGGAATTTACCGTTCTATGAATAGATCAAAACACACTTGTGAGTTATGTTGGTTATTTATAGCACAACTGATTTATAACTGTTTTTGTACAGCCATTCTTACTTCAAAGAGATACCCTCCATAGGTAGATATAGGAGATAAACCGTATGAATCACACATAAATAAAGGAACAGAATTTTTCAATTCCTTCTTGTGATTATACGAATATTTTAGTACGTTGGGCGGGGGGGTAGGATTCTGAAGTAAGGGTTGTTACACCACAAAAATCAGCACCTTATCCTATGAATTACACATTAATAAGTGCAGTACCCATTGTTTTATAAATGATCGAGGTTTTCGGTTTTTTATTGTCATTATACCAATATTTTCGTATAGAGGGTAGAATTTTAAGTAAGGGTTGCTGCACAAAACTCGCCTATTTATGCTTCGAGTTACACATAAGTAGATTTATTTTGCTTTATAAATTTTTTTCATAAAGATTTTTTTTAGTTAGGTATTCTATTTTCTAGCAATTCTGATTTTATGGATAGGTTTCTGGAAGTGAGCGTTGCTTTTCAGAAATCGATGGCTATGTATTGAATTTCAAGTATATCCCGGTATATCTTGCTTCATAAAGGGACAGGGTTTTCAGTTTTTTATTTTGATTACTCGTATCCATACATTTGTATAAAGGCGTAGTTTTCTTAGGTACTCACAACTCGTTGTGAAACCGTTGTTTGTAGAAAGTTTTGATGGCTGCACATAAATTACACATAATTTATAGATAACGTCTGAATCATTTGTTTTTGATAATGTGTTATTAAATGGACGGGGTTGTGGCTCACCGCGGACAAAGAACCCCCACTACATTTTGAACCTAATTCGTAAATTACACATCATTTACACTTAATTTTATTATAGTTTATTTTTGATCTAGTCACTGTGGGGGTTGTAGCTCGAGGCACTCTAAACAATAAAAAATGTACCATGTAGTTTTATTTCTATTCAAGATTTCTGAAAGAAGAAAAAAGAAAAAACTTAATGTTACAATGGTAAAAATGTAGAGTACAGTAATAGAATCTTAAACTTGTAGATATAAGAACAGCCGTTTTATATTTTTCAGGAGTAAATGTAAGTGTTTGGGTTTTCAGTTTGCTTAATCATCTTCGCTCTAATAATAATTATATGTTTGGAATGTTTAGACTAATGCTGGTGAAAATAATCCAATAAATTTTAATAAGAACTCTGCAACAATAAATTCGCGCAACAATTCTTTTCAGCATTCTCGGTCAACGTACGTAATGCTATTTAAAACAGGAACTGCCGAGTTTTGTATTAACTATTTTTATCCTCATTCTCATATGTACACCGTCGGTGAAACAAATACACAAAACTTTTGCACTTCTATTCAGTGAACCGCGGAAGAATTCGCCTTTTTTTTGATTTTGTGTTAAAAATACAAAACATTTTTAATATAAATGATATCTTACCTATGTTAATAGTAGTCGTGGCATTGCACAGTGGAACAAAAAGTTGAGTTGCGCAAAAAGTCCAAAGCACAATTTTAAAATCCATTACGGCGTAGGGGGTTCTTTCTATTCTTATTTCATCTTAATAAATTGCATCGCAAAGTTCCCCTGAAAGCGTAGAATGGGTTTCCTTATCATCAAAAACTTTTATTCTGCGGAGGAAGTAACCTGGATGTAAAATAGTGTGAAAATTTTCTACACCGGGTAAAGTGAAAACTACAATAAAAACTTATTACCTGCGGTTTTCAGGCAGAATCCTTCTGAAAATTGCACTGCATATTCTTATTCTATAGAAATTGTACAATGATTTCCTAGAAACACGAATTCGATATCTTCGTAAGGATTTAGTACGTTGAGATTATCATAAAATAATGATGACAAAAACTTTCAGGAAATATAAAATCTCTATTGTACTACAAAACTGTATTTGAAAAAAAGGTAACGAAAAACGTAGATATTACAACGCCATTCACTTTCATGGCGAAATATCAGCTAATCGTTAGTGTTTTTGTTGAAGAAAGCCCCCTTACACACCCACTTATTCACTCGCTTGGCGTTGATCTATCTTTAGATTTCTGGAGGGGCAAAGAAATGTTGAAATTTCTCGGGAAGTCTCTTTCCTTTAAATTCGCTGAGGTATTGTAGATAGAAATGGCAGATCATTATAGAAGTTCAATAAAGTCTATGTATTCATGAAGTCATGTCATTACTGAAATTTTACGTCGACTTAATTAAAGGTATTGGAGGGTAAATAAAAATAGACAGACAAACTTTGGCGTTTATACCAGTGCTAATTTAAATTGAATAGCCTTCAATTTAAATTAGCAGATTTATTAAGTAAACTTAAACGCCAGTATCTAATAAAAAGTAAAAAAAATGTAATGGTACAAAAGAATAAAATTACAACTTGGTAAATGTGTAATTAAGTGATATTTACTTCTTTAGAAAATATATACTTCTATTTTTTTCTTGTTTGCCCATTTTGTTAATGAGAAAGAGAAATTTGAAAAGTACGGAAATCTTAGTTGATGCATACAGCGCCAAAGCGTCGAGGATTTTCTCTCTCTCATAACTTCATAGAAGGGTGGAGTGAAAAAAATATGAATATATAATATTATATAAATATGAAAGAATGAAATTAAGAAAGTTGGAAATTTTAGCTAAATAGATGTTTTAGGTGTTAGCTCAACTGTTTTGAGTTATTCTGTGTACAACAGTTTCTTTCGCTGTACATTCTGGGCTCCACAATGTCAAAATTAACAGATATATTTTATGCGAACAGTGAACGTTTAATATCTATCAACTACTTCGATTTAAATCATTGTATAATTTTATAAAATTATTCGAGATAAGCGCTTCTGTAATCTGAAAAGGGTTCATTTAATATTAAAATACTATTATATATTTTATAAGTTAATATCGTTTCATACATATATTAAGAAGAAATAGTTTATGCAGTATCTATTAAGTTCTGACGTTCTGATTCTAAAATTTATTCACAAAGTAATAGTTGCCGTCAGGTATAGAAGTTCTATAAAATGTAATATTACTGCATATAAATACATAAGGAGATCTTCCTATCTTTGAAGAGGTCACAATGGACTTAATACAAAAGTGCATGTTAGTTTGGTTTACATTGCACGTCTTCTACTGCGAGTGCAAGCAAATTTTTCTTGGCAACAGTTACACAGCAAAAATACAATAAAAGTTTAGTGACAAGAGTTGAAAGTAGTCTTTTAAATTTTTGTGCATAATAATCATGAATTTAAGATTTTGAAAATAAAACTATTTTTTTCGTATGTATGTTTTCTTAAACCAGTTACATTAGAATTAAATATTCACACTTCAATTTTCAATTTCAAGTGTGAGATTCAATTTTCACGCATTACACGTAATAACGAAATGAAGACATTTCAGTTCAGCGATTCTATGTTTGTTATGTGTCTGGACCCAATAGAATATAAAACTGAATATTCAGAAAAATTACTTTAACACACACTGTAACTGCGCTTTCAGGTAATATTGTTTCAGTCTAGACCGTTCATACTCATATTGACTTGAAATATTTTTAAAATCTTTTACAGCAGTTAAATTCTGACTAGATACGCTCGTAAGAACATTATTCAGTAGTTGCACGATAAATACTTTTTTATGTTTTAAATAAATTAAATGGGGTAATTTCTAGAATTTTCACTCATAATCATATAAGGTAAATTAAAGGAACGAATTAGTAATATAATAGAATAGTTAATCCAAAAAAAATAAAAATTTATTAAAAGTACTCTGAAATGCGCGTTTTCCATCAGTACTGTTAAGTTCATCTTGCCAATGCCACCTGCCTTTTTTAAAATTTAACACTACACAAATAATGCATTTGCCTAGATATCAATAAACACTTTTAAAAGTTAAAGTATTTTTCGCTACTAGAATTACCTAGTATTACCTACCTAGGTAGTTCTCTTTTTTCTATTTCGCCAGCTTAATCAATAAACATGAACTAATGAATAAGTTGGAATAATTTTCAAGGCCAAAATATTCTTTCTAAAATACTTACGTGCCTTCATGTTATTGAAACTGTACTAGCATTAGTTGTTCAGCATTTTATTACATGAGGAAATTATTATAGAAGTTATGGTTAGGTATATCGTACGATATCGTTTTGTTAAAAACCTAATTAGTTTTGGGTTACTAGCTTGATACTAATAGAATTAGTTATAATATTTATTAGTAAAAAAATACAGAATATATACAGTAAAACTCTAAAGTGCGGCCAAAAAGATTTACAATCAAAATGAGCGTTATTGGAGGTGGTCGTTATTGATAGCGCGTCAAGGATACATAAAGAAAATTTTTTATTTGTGTGCCATCTTTATTGAAATATATCTAAATATGTGACCATGGAATATCAAATTATAAACTACATTAAAAAAAATCTTACTACGTATGTGTATAATATCTATAAATAATATAATTTCAATGAAAGAAAATATGTATATATTTAAGAATTGCTTGCCATATTAGATAATTACATTTTTTAGAATATTTTTCAATTGAGATTTGTTTTAAGTTTTTAAGTTTCGTTTATAAAACATGAGATTTACGTTTTGCTAAAATTTAAACAATAGTTCACTTTTCTCATTACAAAATATGAAACTTTGCACATCTGTTAGTTTAGAATTACAGTCTTTTTTATCAATTGATTCACTGATTTTTTCTTGAACGCCTAAATTGGGGTTTTCGGTCAAAACATTGCAATAAATACGTAGATGAGAAATTTTCGAGGCTCTACTATATTTTTAAAACAGGGGATCGTCTTCCTCATCGAAATCTTCTTGCTGGACCTTTTCCAAGAATTCTGCTTTTGCAAACACATTTTAAAATTGTAGCTGGCGAAACGTATTCCAGGCTGCTGATATCCAAATTAAAGCACTGGTTAAATTAATGATTTTTTTGTACTATTTTTGTATCTTTAAAAGAGCTTTCGCTGTTTGTGAATATTTGAAGCTTTTTGATTAGACATTTTCGTTGGCCATCTTAAAGGAGTATTGATCCAATGGGATGTGGTGTTTGGAGGCAGAAACACAATGTTTACATTTTCTAGTGTCATTTGGGGAGCGCGATGTGACGTTATCCAGAAATAATAAAATTTTTCTATTTTATTTTCTCATCAATTTTGTTACCCACGAACTCATAATCTCTGTTGTCATTCAAGCTTTTTTATTAGATACCCATTCTAAAGGCAGTTTGTTGATATAAGAACCTTTATGCACAGATACTGATTATTATAATTAGACTATTATTGGTAGACTCATCTAAACATAAGAGTCTCGTTATGGCCCAAGGGCTTCTTTATGGTCAGACGGGCAATAACGAAACATCAATTAAATGTCAGAAGTTTTTTGTAGAATTTGGTTGGTTCTTAATACCGTGATATCAAAAATTATCTTGGTCAAGGGTTGTTATGGAATATAAAACGGTTGTCTTAGTTTGAATTTCTAAATCTTGTTCTTAAAATAATTCTGTCGTTGTCAAGCTACACTGACATCATCAATAACCTACAAATGTATTATTTTGACACTCAAAAAATTATTGACATAAATTTTACAGCTGAACTAAGGTGGTAGGTTATTGATGATATCAGTGTAGCTTGACAACGACAGAATTATTTTAAAAACAAGATTTAGAAATTCAAACTAAGACAACCGTTTTATATTCCATAACAACCCTTGACCAAGATAATTTTTGATATCACGGTATAATTTGTAAACTTATCACCAATGAAAATAAGCAGAAATTAACTATTTTGGAATAGTAACTATAGTAACGTACGTACTTCGTATAAACACATAAATATATGCACAGCGGCTTGATGTATGTACCTACGTGCTCATTGAATTATGTTTTTTACACAATAATAGATTTGAGATAAAAACTTAATTTGTGCATAAAATAGGGCATGTATAGCGGGCATAACTTGCTTTTATGGCCCTACAGCCTTTTCCTAGCCCTCGGCTAACTCCTCGGGCTATAAATAACGCTTCTGGCCATAAAAGCTTCTTTATGCCCTTAATACATAAATAATAATAATACTTTATTTATCACATAGATAATACAAAGATTAACACAGAGATATAGTGATTAGTATATACAATATAACTTTGGTTTTAATATATCACAATATTATGTAGCAGTGACAACAATAATTTAATATTTAAGTATTATCAGTTTTCGCATAACTAATTAAGGATTTTTTAAATTGATTTATACTTTTGCTATTTTTGATATGAGGAGGTAGATGATTGAAATGAATGATGCCTTTGTGGAACAAGCATTTCATGGAACTCGATTTGTTACTAGTCTTAACAATTAATTGAGTCTGCCTTTCTTGTATTCCGCTCGTGCACAACTCTGACTGGTATAAACCTACTACTTAAGTAATCGGGCAAGGAAGCATTTAACATTTTAAAAATAAAAACCATTGTTTGGACATATAAGAGTTTCTCTACATTTAGCCAATTTAAAGTGTCTAGCATAAGTTGTATTCGTGTGTACCTGTTGCAATTTAAAATTACTCGCATTGCTGTGTATTTGCATTGAAGTATTTGCAACCGCTCGAAATTAGAACATCCTGTATAAATCAATGAACTGCAGTAATAGAAGTGTGGCAGAATAAGTGTGTTGTAAATTGTTAATCTAGTAGGTATGGATATGAACGGTGACACTCTTCTCAAGAAACCTATTTTTTTCCCTATTTTTCTACATATAAAATCTATACCGTTATATAGTTTAATAGATATCAAACATATACAATTATAGATTGTTTGTAACCTGATTGTCCGATTTCCTGCTTAATAGAAATTGATATAATTCCATTAGCTAGATTGATTTAGCTATACAGAATCTGGTCTGCTATAGTGCGGAACGCGTTGGATTAAATTCCTATTTTATTTAGGAAGGGGTTTTCAATCTTTCGTTAACATTAACTGGGGGTTACTCGTCATAAGATACTTTATCGAGATAATTGTACCCGCAGCTACTAATTTTCACTTAGCCCTAACCAGAGGTATAGCACGCATTGAAAAACCCACCTTTTGATCTTTAATTATGATTATGATACACAATATGGAATCGATCTTTATTTACCATATATTAGCGGTACTATATCTATGGCTTTCTATCGATACTACTTTGTTAGGTTATAGTAAGCTGTTAACCTAAGTTAAGCTTTATGACATGCGTTTTTTTTACCATATTTTTATTTTACCTCGTTCTCATTTTACCTTATGTTCATACTACGGTTAGATGTGTTGCCTATACGAAAACATTTAGGCGCAGCGCGCAGAGAAAAAGATGCTTGCATCTTTAAAAGGAAGAAACGTTGCTATTACATCTCCGCTTTAATAGTTATTCTTGAATATCAACAATAAACTTTATATTTTTTCTAATCTTAAAGAAAATGTGGTATAATCTTCAAACTGGGTGAATTGAGAATGGTCTATTTCTAAAGTAACTCATATATGTTTTTTTTTTCTTAAAAAAAATTTACACAAATGTACAAATAAGGTAATTGTAGATAATTACCAAACGTATCATAAATGATGAACCTGATTGTTGTAACCTACTGCAAGACGTAGATCCGGTATGTTCTTTAAATTTCCCTATAACTTTCCATACTGATCAAACAGTCTTTTTGTTAAAAACAAAAAATCTTACGGAAAATTGGTAAGTTGTACTAGAAAGCTTTTAGTGTTTCCTACAAGGGATCAAAAAGGTCGTTTTCAAAATGTACTACAATGAAGAGTTATGAGAGGGACGAAATATCATATAAAACCGATAGCTGCCTGTGTATGTGATTTTATTTTCCGAAAAATACGTTACTATGGCACACTTGCCTCACCTTCCCCTCTACGTTTTTTGGTAAATACTCTTTCAATATTAGTTGAAACTTTGCTTCCCAAGCGTCAACTCTGTCCAACGTTTCAGATATGAGAATTTTTTTAAATTCTGGTTTTACACAACCAATTGTAAAGTGGTCAATTCCAGTCTAATTCCAATGGTCCAATTCACCAGTTTTTAGAAATTCTCCCTTCTGCTGTATGTTGAAACCGTCTCCAAAAAGCTCCTTTAAGTCTGTGCTGTTTTTTATAATGTCGTTAACTTGTATCCTTTCAACACCAAACTTTTCAATAAGGTAATTCAATGAGTAATGAGAGGTAAACTTGCAGGTATTTTAAGAAAATTTTCGTCGAAGTGGCCGTTTTTAGAGATGACCGCTTCTAGAGGTAGCTGAAAATATAGGTTTTGCTGTAAATTGCCAAGAAGTGTTTAAAATTCGCTAAAACTGTGTCCATACACAAAAACTAATATAAAGGAGTCGACAATTTAGAATATCTTAAGATTTGCTGAAAAAAAACAATTTATTGAGGGCATTGAAGATTGGTATTTTACACTAGCGTTTAATTACCGTCTACTTCATTCCTCCTTCGAAAGTTGTATTTTTATAAAATCAAAAGTTTATGTTTTAAATAGAATTAAATTTCAATTGCAAATTTGGATTTCATATATAAAGTTCTAGTAATCAAATTTTAAATTACACTTACAACTCGTATTCCAGGAAGTAAATCCTTTAGGATCTAATATCACAAACTTCAGAGCTGAAACTGGGAATTGAATAAAATCGAATTTCAGGTCAGAACTAAAAGAAATCGAAACTTGGGTCAAATACTTCAAATTTGATTGAGCATCTTTATAAAAACTTTTAAGGGTTCTCTTTGCAATAATCTATATAAAGGTCAAACCTATAAATAAAAGTTTAAATAGAGGTGAAAATATTGGAATTGATGTATGACTGAAAAAAAAGAACTAAATGTCACCAATTGTATGTGTAAATGTATATCTTTTTGGAACAGTCGTTAAGTTTTAACAGGCATGATAACTCGCAGCCCCACATTAAAACAATTTACACTATTCCAATCAATTTAACTCGCAATCTGGTAGCATATTTCGTTTTTAGTCCCATCCATTAATATCCCTATGATTTCTCCCGCGCTCGCTTTTAGTTACTGTTGTTTTATATTCTAGCTCAGTCCGTGTTCTCATGCCCATTTCCTTTCCTTGCTTCCTTTCGCGTTCCATCTTTCTCCTCGGAAAATTCGTTTTGCAGAGCAGCGAGTCCTGCGCGTTGAAATCGCTGGACCGGAGGCTGGAGACGAAATCCCAGCCTGCAGTGAGGGTTGCGGGCCGGTAGGAGCAAGTCAATAGCGTTCGCGTCGATATCGACTCGAGTTTTCACTAATTCTGCCAAATTTATTGTCTATCATTGCAGGTATGTTTGCGAAAACTCCCCTTTATTGCTTTGCTCGCTGTGTGTTTCGTTCGATATAGCGCTATTTTTTTATTGCCACGATTGTGATCATTTTTGATATGTTATTTTTTGTTGAATGGGACGTGGAAGGCATGAGAATATTTTTATCCTTGTTATTATCCTTTTTACTAAAGGCAGACTGTTTCTGAGGGACGAAAATTCTATTAAAGGGTTTGTTACCCTTAGTTGTATAACAGCATCGCTTATCTTATTTTTAACCGTGTTGGTTTTATCTTCTTAGTGATGTGTAATTTTTCATACTTCCTTATACTTTCATAAATTGTTATTAAACTGAAAAATTTTAAATGATATTTTGTGTCACGAAAATATTATTAGGAACATGATATTCAATAAAAATAAAAGGCATTTGCTTATACCTACCAAGTTTAAGTAGAATAACAAAAAGGAAATCTTTCTGAACTCGTCAAAAGGAATTTTTGTTTTCTACTTTTAATAAAATATTTATTCCCTGAGCTAAAGCTACCGCAAAAAGTTGGTTTTCGTTCTTGTGTAGAAAGGGAAAATTCTGCTTGAATTTTTAATACCTTCATTTTGTAGAACTTCTGAAGCTTTTCTTAATATAGGTTTATTATCTTTAACACTTTTGTTGCTTTTAATTAAAATCAAATTCAAATGCTACCGCTTGTTTATGTGTATTTATTTATTTATTTACTACTATGTTCCAAAACAGGCAACTTAATGAAGTAATAAGCATCGCATTGAAACTTCCTTAAAGAAAAACAAGTATTTACTTGAGGAAACTATTTAAATTATAGAAATCTTAACTCTTTTTTAACTTTTCCTTTTCATATCTTAAAGCAGGAGTGTTTGTAATTAAAAGACAAATAGGATGCTGCTTGTAGTTACGTGTAAAATATCGCAGATGCTTTCTCTGTTTTAAGGTAAATTTACTCTAAAGCATTCCTTAACGCTGGAGTAGTTTAAATATTTCCACCATGCTGTTAGAATTGTTGTATTTTTATTTTTACCGCTGTTCAGGCATATCTTCTGCAGAGTATTTGTACCACTTTGCAAATGCATATACAGTTAAATGCAAGATGACGTTTCTGTGGCAAAACGGCTTACTAGCCAATATATGAGGTTTTAGACCTTTAATAAGTGGGTGTTACATAAAGTCGGTTCTATTGCTATATTTGAAGAGTTAAACTGAATAATTTATTTAGCAGGAGCCGAGATTAGTTTGCTTTAGGTTGAGGGTTCTAAATAAAATATGAAAAGGTGGGCTGTTCTGAGACTGTATTTAATTTTGATTATGTCTTTGATAGTGGAATAACGAACAAAAAAAGAAAGAGGGCGTATTCTATTATTTCGTTTCATTTGTGAATATTATTTAGAAAAATTGTGCAAAATTGGTTGAGAACATTTGTCCAAATGCTTGTGTAATTGCTTGCAGTGTAAGTATATAATAAGATATTTCGTCTTTAATACAAGAATTTTAATCAAGTACAAGGAACCCTACCCACCAGATTGCTGAGGACGAAAGCATTCAATTTGGAAACCTATTTGGAAATAATTCTCAAACAGAGCTTGCACAAAATTCTAATTACCAAGATCTTCTTATGCTGGGTTCTTCATGGGACGTATATTAGAAATAAACAACTACGAGAGAATAACGTTTTACTGTATATAACTTTTCCAATACCATTTTTGAAACTTTTAATTAATACAAGCTCTCAATTTAAATATCAAATTGTTCGTTAGAAATTAAAACACGGGAAAAACTAAACCTTTAAAATTTAAAATATAAAACATGAGATTAATGAATTACTTATTATAGAAATAAAAAATTGGACAGCTTCAATAACTCTCCCGCCAAATAGTAAATTAGATAATAATGAGTTAAGACTAGATTATTTAAACGAAGAGTATAAATCAAAACTAATCGACCTTGTCAAACAATTTTTCATAAAGATAAATTAACATTTACACATAAATTTAAACACCAAATCAGCAACACGCAATTCGAATATATAATAGAAATTATAGGTTTCCCAAAGCTCATAAAAAGAAAATTAATTCATAAATAAATAAATAGTTCATGAAACCATGATAGTACCATTTGGATAGTCCCAAAGAAAACGGACGCATTCGGTTTACGAAAATGGCGGATGGTCATACATTCTAGAAAACTAAATGAAAAAACAATAGACTACAGCTTTTTAATTCCCAATATTAAAGAAATCGTAGATCGATTTAGGTAGAGAAAATTGTTTTGCCACAATAGATTTAAGCAGCAGTTTTCACCAAATCGAAGTGGATAAAATTTCGCAATGAACTCTAACAACTAAGCAAGTCGAAATACTGTTGCAGAAGTTCTATGCAACTTTGGGGAAGGTTGCCTAATCTGAGCCCATCATATTTCGCAGAATTTTATAGTTTTTGATCTATTGGTAGTTGACATAGGTAATCATTAATTTTAGTATTTTTTACAAGTTGAAAGTGATTTTATTCAAGATATCTTCTGATGTGCTTATTTAGATTAATTCTAATATATTTTCTCGGGGGTGTAGCGTCTCTTCCGAGATTGAATCATTATCGTTTTCAGCATTAACAACCAAAGCGTCATTCATCTTCAATTTCGTATATATTAATTTTCTCTCTTTGAGTTACCTTGTCTTTGGTTAATCTACTAAGGTAATTGATCTTAATTTTAAATTATATTCTTTTAATTTTAAATGTTAACTAACAAGCCGAAAAATATCCTTGTTCAGTACATAAATAGTCAAACAAGGGGTTTATGGTCTGTAATTGTAGGAAATCTTTTTCCAAATAATTATTAGGCCAAACGATAGCAAGACATTCTTTTTCAATGCTTGAATATTTAATATCGCAGAATTTAAAATTCTAGAAGCAATTGGCAATATCGGTCGTTGTAGCAAAACAACTGTTAAATGCTCAGCGAAACTGTATATGCGACCACAAGTCGCTGGTTTGTATTTTCATGTAGGTTCCCCTTATATTTCGGTTAGTAACAACTACGGACGAGAGGGAATAAGAAAATCGCACTCACATGGTGCAAGTATCAGCTTCACTCTTGTTGGTGCGGGGTGCCTCCAGATGCCTTTTTAAATTTAATGGTCACTCACATAAACTAGACGTTTTTTGAATACTAGTGTTTGTTCTTGGTTTTTTGACTAGATTCTGAGAAGACCCCGTTTTCTTTTCACGGCCTGTGCGATCCACCCTTTTCCCTCCAAACGCGGAAAAAAGACGCGAGATATGAATGTAACATGTAGGCATTTTAGCCGTTGCAAGTTTAATTAAGGGGCCAGATTAAAGGATTGAACAACAACCCTGATTTCATAATAGTTGTTCGCATCAGTTGTGATAATAAATGGTTTCGAAAGATAGGGATATTCGTGTAAGTTCAGTTCATAAGCAATTTTTTGAAGTTTTGAAAACTTGCACGTAAGAAATTGTATTTCCTAGTTTTTCTCCTTTTCTGAAGTAATTAGTTTACGGTTTCGCTAATCGTACATAATTTAGAATAAACCTACGGCAGAAAATTGTTAATCCAAGAAAATCTCCAATGTCCTTTCGGCTATTTAAAATTTTTTATATAAAATTTAAAATCGAAAAACGATTAATTTAAATTTAGACATCCTCCCTCATTGTTGAATATAATTTCTGAAACAGTATTGTCGACCGGACGTAGATGTTAGAGTTTATTGTGAATTTACAGGAATTTATTAGGAAGTTATTACGAAGAAAAAACTAATCACCGCGATATTAATTATATTTTCAAGTCCATTTGAACATTTTTTTAAACGTTTCGAAAAGTCTAGTACGAGGTCTGTTTTGATTTTGTCTAAACAGAAACGATTCAAAAGTTCCAGACATTTTTTTCGTAAATTTTATTCTAACTACTTTATTATTTAATTAATAAAATACTTAAGTGTATTAAATATTTAAAGATGTAAGCGATGTAACAGAATAGCAAACAAAGTATTAGAGATGTCGATTTTTGTTTTATATTCTTCTCACTCACAAAATTTTTGAATGCTTCTATCTGTAAAGGATTGTCCCCGATTGACCCATAGCTTCAAAAGGATCTATATCCCTATTTTACTAAATTCCACCTACTCGCAGTGTGTTTTACTGGCGACATCTGTCAAATATTTCACGTTTCTATTTGTAATATTACAGAAACCTTCAGAAATGTCGAAAAATATACTCTACACCGTGACTTTGAGGCTCAGACCTTCATTCTTTTTGTTTGTGTTTGTTACATTTTAAATTCATTATTTTATCTTGAGTCACCAACACTCATTATAAGACTCGTACTATTCTATATTTATAAAAACATTAAAAAGGGAAAAACCTGTGCAGCTAAGATTAAGATTTAAAAATCTTTAAATAGAAGATTTTCTTGAAAACCACAAATTGCCCTGAGATTTTAAATTTTTTTCATTTGTTTATTTTTTTTAAATCTCTGCATTAACTTAATTTTTTAAATCCGGATATTTACCATTTGGTTAAATTTTAATTTATGCTAAACAAGGGTACATTTTTATGTATTTTATTCATTTCAAAAATGATAATGTAGTTATGTTTAAAAATTACCCGCGTTTCCATTAAATTAAACATTTTCTCCAAGTATCTACCTTAGGTCAAGCGTATATTTACAACATTTTAAAAGAACAACACCAGAAATTTGTTTTCGTATACATATATAGGAAAGTGTTTGTGTAAGAACTTGTTTAAAATACGCCCTTTAGGGATACACCACTAGTCCCTTGCGGTCGTCCTAGTCTTTGACGTCACTGGAACTTTTTGCCTGTGTTGTTACACTTAACATTCTTGGTGTTTATATAACAATAAAGTAATTTACTATATCCTTTGCAGCAGGGACTGCATGCTGATAATACTGGAAGGAATTATTAAGGGTTGCATGTGTATTTATAATACAGAAAGCCTTGCTTAGCTCTCTATCGTGTAATATTGTTAGTAATTACAGTTTTGAAGTTAAATTTCCAAGCTTTTTCATGTAATTTGTTCTGGTAACTTATTTTTAATTCGCAATAAAATAACAACAAAGTATGTATAAGCTTCTAGACTGCTTTGAATATAATACAACCTAATATTATATTATGCAAAGAGCACATAACGATGGTTATTATAGACCAGTATGACGTTTACAACACATTTCATGCGAGTGTATTAATAATCATTCAGTGTGAGTTGCATACACTATTTTCTCTTCTACCATAACTGATTTATTACTCCTACACGGAGTTTTAAAATTATTATAAGCTGTAACTTTAAACGGTGGCTATCAGACGAGGGCATTCCTATTCCCAATTACTTGATTTTCTTAGCTCTCATGTTATTATAAAAATTAGTGACGAATTTAATTATTACTTTTTAAAGTAAACTTCTTAAATAAAAGTGCCACATATTACTTTATTTAAATTAATATTTCATAAAATAAGCAATAAGAATCATTATTAGAACAGACAAAGAATAATATTAATTGTCAATAATATTTATCATTCACTGCGCGACGATGGACGCTACCAAGTTTTTAATACCTTATATAACAACCATTTGAAATTCTTGATTCTCTTTATTCCTGACTCTCACAATGAAACCACTATTCGGTATATAATATAGTAAATAAATTAGAGTATGGGAGTAGAAAAAAAATTGTTCTTGTTTCTATATTCACAGTGAAAATTGTGGATACACATTTCACCTCTCTATTTTCGTTTATTAACTTATTTGAAATATGAAAATAGATCAGTTCTATTTGGAAAGTTGTTTTCCTCCTGCATACTGAATAACAATAGCTGAATAAAGGCATTTAATCGAAATCGAACAAGCCGTTATGAAATTTTGATGATCATTTGTACAAGGGGCAAACCACAGACCGCTTTCTGAGCAATGAAACTAATAATGCATTATTTGAAGTCGAAATCTGGAAATCGTCTTGCCTCTCTAAATTGAGCAACTGAAAATTAAATGTCTCGGTTAAATGCTTAATTAAATTAAAATTTAATTAATAGAATGAAATATGAACAGAATTTGTTATAGAATAATATTAAGAAAAGGGAGAATTACTGTTGTTTATGTATAAAGTTTCTCCTAGCGAACTATACAGGATGTGACCTTTAATATGTGACCCACTTAAGGTCCAACCCAGCATACAGACATTTATTTATCATTAGATAACACTTATCTATGCGATTCCAACATATTTTATAGTGTTGTACTCCTTTATAGCAGTAAGAAATCTTCAAACAAAAGTAGAAACCTTACGTATAGTTACTACTGAATTAACATACAGAAACTGTATTAAGTTGTTCATTTTTGGTCTTCTCCCCAATTCGAATTAAAAAAATTGGCTAATCAATATATAGGAATTTAGAATATTTTATTGGTTGATTCTGCCTTATCATCATTTCGTGAAAAATGTATGGTATAGATATACTTTCTCCTGTTAAGTCATTTTTGTAGTGTAGGATTTTAAGCTATGTCATTTTTTAATGCCTTTTTTGTTTATGATTTTATGTAGGTAAATTTATATTCAACTGGAAATCCATTTTGTTGGAATATATCATCACTTATTCGGGTATTTTCAGGGCTGGATCAAAAACATTTTGTACCCGAAGCACACGGATGGGTCTGCGTAATAGTAATAATAGCCCTTCCCTCCCGCACAAGCTTCATAGCTTCTGGGGCCTGGTTCGCCAGGTAATGGGTAGTAGTTACTATTATTACTGTTAGTTACTTACACTTTACGTTGCTAATAATAATAATATTAAAGATTGGCCAGTAGGAGGCATAATAATTTTTCTTGTAGTTCTTCACAAAAAAACTTAGTTGCTTAGGCATTGAGGTGCGCACATTATGTGCGTCAAGGTTAATACGACACTTAATCTATAAATTACTGTAATCTATTTAATTACTAAGATTTATTTAAATCAATTCCTTACACTTCTTGGAAGTACATTGTTTACCCAACTCAAGAGGCGAAAGCGTTACCATTTTATAGAAACTATAATCATTTGATTATACTAAGCCGTCGACTAACTCTTCGGTAGACTTTAGTTTATTGTGAAAACCTTTTGGTTAACTGTAAAATTTTTAATAGGCTTTTTTCTGAACTTTCAAACTTTTACTGTCGTCGTAAAAACTTTTACTTTTTTCTTACCCACTGTAATAATTGTAAGTCTTGTTTTATCACTTTTTAGGTTATGTAATTAATAACAAAACAGTTCCTTACCTTATTAACATTACATTATAAATTAGCTCTTCAGCGGTCAATATGTTAGGATGGCTGCTCAAACTATCTCGGTAGAGACCGATAAGAAGGGCGACTTCTTCTTTTACAGTGGTTATTTGTAGATCACCGTTGGTAACCTAATCTCCTGGTGCATTGCAGATCTCCAAAGTAAATGTTTTAGATTAAAAACGGCGAATCTTTTTGATATGAAAGTCACACATTGATTTAACAGCTTCACATATCATAAGCTTGCACTCATCATAATCTTCCGATAGGTGTGACCTAGTTGGATGCGTTTACACTAAATGTGTTTGGCTCAGTTTAGGTGCTGATGGCATTCGTATTGTGGGAAGGAATTATTAGCCAAAGATTCCAAAGATAACCATTATAATTAAATTGAAATAAATCTACAAAGCACCCCTGTTAATGCAAAATTTTAAGCACATTCTACAATTAATGCAGAGGAAAGCTATAAGATATCAACATCAATAAGCACAAGTTGGACAGTACAAAGTGTTGCCTACATGCAAGGGGAATGAAGCTTCAAAAGCGACTTAAAAATAAAAGCAGACAGTAGATGTAAATTTGATATAGCCCAAATAAAGGCAACATGAAGGCGTATTAGATTCTTTTTGTAAAAAGTAAACTATGTTGGCTGTTACACAATTATTGTTTCTTCAAATTTCCTGTTTGAATGCATGTAAAATGTTTTTGAAAGAAATAATTACCTATTCAAATTCAGAGAAATAGATAGTTCTCCGATATAGTCGACTTCCACATAGTTATAACGGAAAAGCTTACGTCATGCAAATAGTTCACCCTAACTTCAATTATTTCGTTTATTAGGGTTGGGAGCTTTAAAAATGAAGTCTAGTGTAATATTATACGTATGTACGTATAAGCAAAAGTTATAAGTATCATTTTAGAAATGGAGGTACGAAAATGCTGTCAATTATTGCTTTAAATATAACACCCGGAGTCATTTTCTTCAACTATTTTTTACATTCATTTTCGAATTTGATTAATGTTGTGATTACTTTAACTTCCAAAAATGTATTAAAAATATAAATCTGAACCACCAGTAAAGGTTTTATTTACAGTTAAAAAATTTAAAATAATGTAAATAGTAATTCTCTACAAAGTGTAAACTGTGATTGAACTAAGTAGGTTACATGCATAATATTAAATGAAAAATAACTTAAGAGCTTCTGAAACAGCATATATATATTAAATTTACGAGGAAAGCATTAAAAAAATATAAATCTCATCTTATAGTTAAGCTAACTGAAAATTATTATAATATAAAACAAAAAATTAAATAAACAATAAATAATGCTTATTAGTTGTTAAATTTTTCAATTTCTTTGACATAACATAATACCAATATCGATTAAAGATAAATAAGTCATTACAATTATGTCAATTAAAAAAATCAATATGTCCACATGCCTTTAAATATTTACTGGCAGCCAAAATTAGAGAAGTTTGAACAAGTAAGACAATTACAATCATGTCTACAAAATCTTGATTTAAGTATTGTAAATCTCCCTAATTAATAATTAAATATTTATTAACTTTAAGAGTTTCAGATCGGATAATCTCTAAATATTTATCAGTTTGCAAAATCTTGCTACAATGCAGACACTTATTTTTTATTTTGTGAATTATCCCCTGATACATTAAAATCAAATCAAATTTGTTTGGATACAAATAAAAAAATATTTAGTAAAAATACTTTTTACTCCCAGATTTTAAATTGAGAAGTAATAAGATTTTAATAAAAATGAAATTATTGGCTTAAAAAATCCAAAATAAAAATAAAGGTAATGACGTAAATGTGAGAGTATGAAGGTTTCTACTAAACGATGACGGGATGGGACAACACGACGCGGTCAAGTTGACGCGGCCAACGGGGCGAGAGACATGTGGGCGCAGGAACAACTGGACGCAAAGACAACTGGGCGCGAAAATGTATTAAGTATACATATTATCATTAAAATGTTTCTGATCAGAATAAGTTTAGTAAAGGTATATAATTAGGTATATTTGTAGGATTAAAATAGTTTACTTTTTCTAATAAAATTGAAAACTCTTGATTGTTATTAGATATTGGTTACAAAATGTAGTGTATCATACTTTATTAGCGCATTTAGTCTTTTAATTTCAAGCTCTTTCCAAATTCATCATAAAAAAATAAGGATTTCCATTTAAATAAATCTCGCTATCGCCATAAACAAAAGAAATAACATACAAATAACAATTACACTAAAATATATCTCAGTTAAGATAAAAATTGCAGTGTTCCAGGACTTTTTAAAAACATCTAATAAAATATTTATTTGAATTTATTTTATAATGACAAAGCGTATATTTCAGATATGCAATTTGTACGTATTTGTGTGGTATGTTATTTTGATTTTTGGAATATTACTTTACGAACGAATTATTTATTTTTTCTGATTAAAAACATTTTAACGTAGAACGTATACTAATGTCCCTTCGTCCAGTTTTCTCTGCGCCCAGTTGGCTACGTCTAGTTGTCATAGATCGATTTTCTTGCTAGAAATTAAAAGTATATGTTTTTGTATATATGCACAGGGACAAAATTAAATTGACCTAACCGAGCTTTTCTTCTAAACAGTGATAATACAAAAAAATATGAATTTCATTCCTTACTTTATTTACACATTGTATAATACATGCACTTATAAATGACAAAATATAGAGTTCCTTTCCAATAAATGCAGAAGAGGCTATTGTCTACTCTCAACGACTAGCGCGACGTCACAGCCACAATCCCACGTTATTAGGAGTAGGCTCGTAAGTTATAGTCGGCTCTTGGTATTGGGTAATGTTATGACAATGTTGACGTCATTAAAAAAGAAGAAATATACAATCTACTTTGTGTTGAACTATTAAAAATAAATTGTGTGTTGTGAATGTGTGTGTGTGTGTGTGCATTTCGTATTTACATATCCAGGTAGCAAAGGTACATCATAATAACGTCGACATCTGGTTATAACTCATGGTTATAAGACGTCAGTGGAGCAAAATTCGACGACATAATGACATTAAAATGACGTGGCACATATATCATATTGTTGTCTTTTTTAGGTAATAGATTTATTTATACCTATTTATTTATAGATTATATATGATTGGTTTTGATAATAATGACTTCTTCGGTTTTTAATGATAATTTTTTGGAATTTTTTTTACTTACTTTTTGAAATGTTTCTGAATGAATTAAATAATATAAAGTATTAAGTGGCGGAATGAAGCACACCACTACCTACTATTCGTTATTCCATCTTAATTTTTTTAGTAAATTATTTAAATGTTGATATAATTCAATAAAGAAGGTATTGTGGTAAATTAATTTATTTTTTCTCTTCTGTCAATATTAGGTAAGAAGTAATGCGCATGTCCTTTTAGATTTACATATTTATTTATTAAGTTTAATCTTTATTTAAACTAAAAATTTTTGTTTAACCAAATTTTATTTTTATTATGGTAATTACTATTATGATTTAATATTAGTACATACATACATAATCTTTAACCTCTTGTACCTTTCGGTGTCGAGATGCCAGACGTACCGAGCCGCAGAGTGGATATGTGGGTGCGAGACGAGGCAACGCCATGTAGGCAAGTACACTGCTCTCGTGATTTACCCATCCGAGTACTTTCCGGAGCAAATTCGACTTAACTCTGTTAAGCGATATAATCCAATAAATCTGTATCCGGTGCAATATATCCCTGCCGTACTGCCGGCGATTTAATAATAGTAACAAAATAAAATTATCTATATTTTAATTATTTAATTGGTATTTAATATTTTAAACAACAAAAATTACTATATTTTAAAATAAATTATTACAAATATAAATAGTGTTTCAATTTTCAATATCTGTTTTGTAACTGGCTGTTGGCTTTATTTTATTTCTATCATTGCATATATTAATCTTTTTTTCTTTTTGAAGTAAAAAATAAAAGTAAATTAGAAAAAATTCTCTCACGTACCTAAATTTTTCTAATTCATTATATTATATTGCAGCTCTATAATTTAATTTCCCTAAAGGATAGAAAATTAAAAATTAGTTTATGTGGAGTTTTTGATTTGAAAGTTTAAGAAATGAGCATTTTTGTGGTGAAAAACTTGTCAGAACTTAAAGTATGGCCTATTACAGAAATATTTGGTAAATGTGTTGGTTTGGCTTATAAGGAAAGTTTTGTGGTGATGGATATTATTCATAGTATTCGATTTATCGTTGTGTTCAAGTCTTCAAAGGAAACGTGGTAACTTTAGGTGTCATTCATTAGAAATAATGAGACAATTGTCAATGAAACTAGACTGTGATGTACGTTACCTTTAATTTTAATGAACAAATTCTTTTTTGCAATTTTTCATATTTTTTTAGTGTATGACCTTTCAATATATGTTAGTTTTTATATTATTTTTCCAATATATAAGCTTAAAAAGTACTAATAGCTTCATATGTATTCCTAAAAATCTGGGTGGTAGGAGGGTACCAAATATAACTTAAAAAAAAACAATTAACGTGTTTGTAAGACGTGAAATTAACGTCTAGCATATGACGTCAATGGTCTGAGACATTAGGAAGTCATTACTACGGCATATAACGGGTGTTTTTTTAAATTTGGCGTCCTAGTTAGCTATGACTATGAGTTTGTTGTGAATAGACCACTATTTTTCAAATGTCAAAATGTCAAAACTTAAAAGTGAGGTTAGGTTTAGATACACTGCGGCGTGGCGACATTCAAAGGTGCGTTCACAATCGAACTCTCATTGCTTGCTCTGACGCCAAATTTAAAAAAACACCCTTATATGTCATGCAACTACGACATTTACGTCACTCAGTAGCCAGTTTTTCATGTGATTTTGATACCTGCATATTGTACACGTTGCTGGAAATTGAAACAAATTGATTAATCTTCTTTGATCAGTATGTTGTAAAATCTCAAATATAACAGAATTTGTTGTTATAGTTTAGTTTTATAGTGTTCAATTACTCTGTTTTATAATTCCATTCATGATCTTGTGATTAAATTTACCGGGGGTAATACTACAGCTGTAAATAGAATTTATCCAGCACTTAAATATATTTCAGTAATCTAATGCATTTTTAAATTAATTAATTAAACAATTAATTTTAATTTAATTTACTGTATTATTACATACGCTCCATGCTAGTAAATTAATATTAATTCTGCTACTTTTATGTATACCAGATAAGGAAGGAATAAGTACTTTTACTGTAGTTTTACTAGACTTCTTTCAGTGTATCTATATAAAAATAATTTTTGACATATCAGAAAGTTTGTTATATCTCCTAAAATAAGCGATTTTCAAATAAACCTAGAAAGAATACAATCACTAAAGTTTCTGTTTTTTGATGTCCTATTTCGAAGGGTTTCTACCAATAAACCATGCATGCAAAAGAAATCAATAGATGCCTACCTCCACATTCCACATCTCCCTTTCATATAGTATTCGTCCTAATTTTCCTGGAGAGTGTGTACGCACATTTATATCTTGAGATACAGCAAATGTGAGTTGAGAAGGAGACAAGTTTTGGAAATTGCTTCTATATCCGTTTAAATTCCAAACTTTTCTTTTAGCAAATCTTTTTATCTAATTTACTTGGGCTTTACTTCAAAAGAATTCCGTAGAGATAAATTACATTCATTCTGTCAGGAAGGTCTTTATATCTCTAGTAAGATATTTTTTAAACAATTGACTCTCCGGATTTTCCCCCAAAAATCTCATTAAAAAGCTTTATTAAAATTTTGTAATATATCTTTTGTTCTTTTATGTTTTGGAACCCAAAAGTATTTTTTAGTGTTTGTAAATACATTTTTGCCCTTTTAAACTTAATACCGTACTTCAAAGGTGAACAACATACTTATATGGAATTAAACCTTTTGATAAAAACGAGAATCTTATTTAACATAATTTACGTTTCCTCATATAAATTGAGACACTCGTATTTCGTAGGTAATTTCATGACTAATTTCCTGTATAACGAACTGGAACGTTATTGAATCAAATTTCTAAAGGGAGAGTTAACTTTTACTTTAATAGAAGATCTTAATGACAAAGTAAATAAATTCTAACCAACCCTAGGGTGTCATTGACGTGCAAAACTTTGATAAATTTCTGATCAATTTATTTCACAAAGATACGGAAATGGTTATTAGTGAAAGTAATTAAGAAAATAATATATGAGATAAATTGAGAATAAAGTTATTTAAAAGCTTATTTTCCCTGTCTTTATGATTCTTCTTGACATTTCAATTTATCATTAGTACAAAAGGGGTTTTCAAAAATTCCCTCCGCTTTACGTTTACTTTATCCCATGTTGTTATGGTACAGTCATTAATTCTGAAACGTTTATATGCTTTATCTTATCGATCGTTGTTTCATTCGAGAGTAATATTGTAGAATTAACTAGGTTATTGTCAGGATTATTTGTACAGTAGTAAAGCGGTAAAATTTTATTTGCCATTACATTTGCAAAATCCTTAAAGTGGTAAATTTTTATTTTCAATTTATTGCATTCGTAATGAGGCTCTAAAAGAGCAACAGCAAACAGGAAAGGGGTGAAAAATCTTAATTACTTTTTAGGATGCGACGATAAAGCCGCCCCATAAACTTGATCACAAACAGTGATTATACAGGAAGGTCAAAAAATACTACGTGCAGCTACTCTTAACAGCCTCCAGATAAATGGGAGGAAAAATTCGGCATCAAACAAGGTTAATCGTCGTTATAATGTTGTGGTCGCTAGTTTGTGGGTGTGTGTTAACTTGTAAGGGATTTTCATTATCACAGTAAAGGGATGCCCTGCTTATTAATAACCCTTGACAGATGGAGGTTGGTTTCCTGGTGTGATGATTAAATTTTCTGCGGTTAGTTATCAGTTTTAAACTAATTGTTTAGACCCAACATAAAATTGAAGGGAAACAGAACGCACCTGTAATATATTTTCAGATAATCTCATTTTCTAATTCCAGGACTGCCATAATGGAAATGGCTTTATAGGTATTGAAATAAAAAAAATATATATACCAATATGAGACTTTTTTTCAATAATAAAATTAATGAAAAGCACGGAATTTTATTGCAAGCTTATTTGATCTGTTTAGTAATGATTACCATATTTAAAAACTCGCTTTTGCCAGTTTTTACATTTTATGGTCAAATTAATAATTAAGATTCTTTATTTATTTAATTAAATTAATTTAATTGATAATTAAGTTATTAAAAAAAAGTCAAAGAATCATATGTGCTTTGATACTTTGCCTAATTATTATTTAATTAATTTTACTCAAAATCGTATATATATATGTATGTACCTATTTAGATATTCTTCTACGTATATATACTTCATTTGAAAGAGATTGAAAATATAAAGGATCTGACCAATAACGGAAAAGCTTTTTATTATAAAATTACATTTTAATTAATTAGGATTTTTGAATTTATACTGTTAATTAAAAAAGTAATTAGATTAAATGTATGATGATTATTTCAGGATTATGATCACTCTACAAATTTTCTAGGATAATGCCATAGGTAACGAAATCATTTTGATTTTTATTTTTGAAAATTCAGTGTACCAGATTTTTTAATGGACCAAGGAAATATGGAGAGTTCAGTATTAATATAATGTGTTACAAGTGCAGAAAAGGAAAACTCGTGTGAGAAATTGGCGTTTTTGCACGTGTAACACACACTTTACATTATCTGTCACCACAAAAAAGTAATAAACCACCAAAATCTAAAACCAATATTTAACCACGAATCTATACTCGCATTCATATTTTTTACGTGAAATCTCTGGCAATAAATTAAGACGTGTAATGTGAGCAGCTTCCACGATGTTTGTAGGTGTACAAGTGTACAACCCCATTTTCCCATCATCGGATTCGGTCATGATAAATCTAGAATTTCGAAAACGACAAAAGTAAATATTAAATTTTTAAAGACAGTAGTAATAATACGTTAACATATGTATGATTTCAGTCAATCCACTATTTAGTACTTACAGCTAAACAATCATACGTATGTACTTGTTTTCAAAAGTAATTGTTTATAAACAATCACAATTCAATTGTCAAGGTTATTAATCTCTTTGCCGCAAACATATTCCTGCATTGCAGGTATTGAGCACCCATCGCGCTTGCACTTGTGAATTATGTAGCAAATTATAAAAGCTTTCATTGGTTTTACTATAATTTAGCGAGAATGATGAATAATATTATATTAAAAATTGTATAATAATGTAAAAAATTGATCAATTTTACGTTAATGGAAAAACAATTTAACAAGAACTTTATATAGTATTAATAACTTGTTACGTGCTAATTTCGCATAATTTCGCTAATTTAGCACCCTTTATAGCTTTGCGTTTGCATTAAATTGTATAGCGTTTAGGAATTTTCGCATTCTCTCTTGTTTAAGTTACGATTTTGTTTGGAACTAACTTCCTATTGATAGCAGAACTGTCACTTCGTTTTGTACGTTCGTCAAGCTCAAGTCCTTTATAAAGAATATCTAATGGCATCGCCGTAAAATTAATCTCCTTTTTGTGTTGTGAAATGGGAATTGCATTGGTGCAGATCTATGGTTGATATTTGACGGTGTTCCAATTTTATTGGTAACCGTAAGGGCTTTTTCCATTACTTCTTTTTGAATATTAGGAGCACGTTCGAGGAATCTATATTTAATCGTCGTTAGCCGCACTTGGATGCGGTATAACTAGCTCATTAGGTCACATTCCATCGAAGACTTTTTTTGTATATTGCTTAGTTTATAACTTTCTGGTTATCTAACCATAACTACATCCACTTCATTGTATGTGTGGGTTGTTAAAACACCACTACGTTTGAAGTGGTTGGTGGCATTCCTCTTCGGAGTGGAAGAAGACACCTGCATCGTGAGTCAGTTATAATAATTATAGCAACTGGTTATATCAAAAATACCGTTTGTCAATCCTCTTACTGTAATTAATACTTTACTGTATATATTTGTAAATTATAACTTTCAATGTTAAATGGCTTTACCCTAGTGTGCGTGTAGCACTTATATCTACGTATCTATTTCATATGTAATATTTTATCACCTTACATTGTTAGGAATATTTTGCGAGTGTGTAAACTTATAAGCTTTGCTCCGTAATAGTTGAACAGCTCACTAGTGGAATTGAGGGTTGCGCAATCTGATTGGTACCTGTAGTTGCGATAATTTTACCGTGCCCTTTTTGTTTATTACATTTTGTGACTTGAAGTTTAATCAGATTTAAAGTAATTAGTCAGTCGCATGAATTCTCATCCATTAACCTTATTAAGAATTAACCACTTGTATATACAATAGCAGCCTACCCTGCTATACCCCAATGGGCCTTCATGGCCTGTGAAAGGGGACTATTATTATTATTATATATACATATATAATTAATTATTTTGCCAAGACTATTATCCTTGATAACCACACTTGATAATTTGTTTTACCTATTTTACCTGCTAGTTTGTGCATTTATTAATAAAGCAGTGTCTCTTATTGAAAGGTTATTACTGTTCTGTGGGGACTTGGGGTTTATATTTACGGCTTCCAAGAAACCAATATTGGGAAAAGTCGACCACATTGGTAGTAGTCGCAAATGTATTGTTCTTTTCAGATTTTGTCGGCCATACTGTAGCTATCTTAGACGATTCTTGGCGCCTATTGCAGAACACCTCTGTGAGACCCACGACCTCACACTAGCTCGCTGGCATGCTACAGACTTAACTGCGGTTAATAGCTGTTATCGTTTCCCAATAAGCAGTCCCCATTGTGTGGGAAACAAACCAAATAAATTAATGTAAAACATTAATTAAATAAATTAAATTTACTTTTATATTTCAAATAATTAATAATGTAATATTGCATGTGTTGACATCTATGGCGTCTTAATAGAACTACTGTTCGTGAGGAATCATTTCCCACGGTCATTACCGTTCAGTTTAGAGATTGTGAGCAATGAGTCATTTTCATGGTTAATAGACTGTGAGAAATGTGTAATTTTCTATGTGGCAGTAGATAAAAATAATTCTAGTTGACATTTCTATAGAACTGCTTCATACTTCTAAAAGGCACTTTTATACTTTGCATACTATTCGCTCTGCAGTGTCTATGGAGAACTTGCTGCTTCTAGAATTGTTTTGTCTTTGGAATAACGAAAAAAATAATAATAAATTTTGAAAAATATATACGTAATCTACATATTCAAAACCTTTAAAACTGCTTTTTGTATTAGGTTAGACAAATACAAAAAAATCATTGATCCTCCTCGGCGTTATCTGTTTTGTTTATCTGTTTCAAACGTTCATGATTTTGATATCGACGTTTGTTTATAGAAAAATAGAAGGTATTGTTAGAATTTTACAGAAAGTTACATATAAAATGCTTTTAAGTATTCTTAAAGCTAAATTAGTTCTTAAAACACAAAAAGGTTTTCGTTACAAACATTTTGTATTTATATGGATACTCGAGGTCTGTTTTAGCTCAGAAAATACTTTAGTTCACTTACGTTAGTTCACTTATTATTAACAACTGTTAATGATAATACCGCTTAAAATTTATTATTAATTTAATAAACATGAGTTCACAAATTTAACAGCAAAATTAGTAATTTAGCTCTTTATGAAGCAAAATTAAACGTCCATCTCATTGTATTTTGGAAATATAAAATTTCCATGTACGATATTTCATATTATAAAACCGTTCAAAATATTCGAGGATTCAGATATTACAGGATTATATAATGTATAGATTCAATTTTTGCATTGTCTAATTTTACACGGTTTAATACATCTAAATCTGTTAATATGCAAACAAATCGTTTCGTAAGATTTTATTAACATGTGTATGTGTAGGCCGGGGGCGTAATTCAATAATGATTTAAATTTATTAAACATTCTTTTAGTACATTTAATTTAAAGAACTCTAATTCTCACAAATCAAAGTTAATCCCAGTCTGAATCTTACATTAGACAGGTCCTTTCGGGTCGTGTTACTGCTTGCTCCTGAGTGGGCGGGAACGGTCTGTTATACTTCAACTCTGATACATGCCATGTTGAGACCAAAACGTAAAATACCACAAGGCCGGATTAAGGCACACACGAAAAGATAATTACAACACATTAGTCGCTTATCCTTTAAATGGAAATTAGCAGTACGGTGGGTTTAGGGATCTCCCGGGACGTCTCCGTTGCCGTTGCTTCTGGATGATTGGCGCCTTCGGGAGTAAAGACCTTCAGTGCACTACCACAATCAGGATGATCTGAAACAGATGCTTGCCGCATCGGGCGCCCTTTAGCCGAAGTGCTAACAGGACCAGGTACACACGTAGGTACTGTCAAGTATTCACCGCCTCCGAGACCGCCTCTCGTTGGGATTGACATACAGGAAACTAGATGGGAATAAGCACCCCAAGACTGCCCAGTGATCAGCCGGGGCCATTGGTGTGCCTCTAACTAGTCACTCAAGTCAATGTCGACTTTGAGACACGCCCATCTCTCCGTCTCCAAGCAAACAGTATACTATGCGGTTAATTTTACAGAGCTCAATTCACATATCAAAACAACAACAGCAATTCTTCAAATTGCCAACAACCAATATAACATCAAAACAACACCAATCTACCAATTGCTGACAATAGACATAAAGCCAATATTACACATTGTCTAACAATCTGCGTGTTTGGTCTCAATACTGAATACACGCACTACACTCGAAACCGCTAAAGGCCTTTTACGTTCGAAGATGCCCGACCGTTCGCCCAACACTACCATAGGACAACTGTCCCTTCTGACATCATATAACCGATCGCTACCCCTAATTTTGTATACTTTTGAATATGTGTTTCTACAGCTTCAGACGGTGTTACAAAAACTATTAAGACGTAGGGTCAGACGGGTGACTAATTTATGGATACACATTCTTTCGTATTTCGTAAATACATTTTAAGTTCCTACAAAGAATTCAAAGTTATTTACGACTTATTTAAGACATTACCTAATATAATTTACAATTAATTAATCACTAAAGATGCTAAATTCTCATACAAAAAATAAATGTTCCACATGGGAAATCTTATATTGGAATTTCATAACACATGATCAAGTAATTCTAAAAAATTATTTTGACAAGCAAGAATCAAAGAAAAATTACGTGGTAATTGCAACAATAAAAGTAAAAATTAAATAAAAAATTTCATCCAAATCTTATTAGAAATACAACAAAATCATATTCATAAAAATCATTTTTAGTAAGGGGTAATGTCTTCACTATTTCTTCTTTTTAATGGTATTCTTATATACTGTTGTATTCTTCACTAAAATTACTCAAATGCGCCGGCTGAGCTACACAGAACAAGAGACTGCAGACTATTATTTTTCCGCTTTGGAGACAGAAAAATAAAAAAAAATATGGTACAGATTATTGACTACGTACATATGCTGGCTTAAAAAACGTCCCTGATGCTTATCTTATCAACACCTCTGCATACGCTCTGCATTCACCGATGGCTCCAGGATGATAAGTATTCTTAATTTTATTTTTTATATTGTTGTCACTTATTCAGGATTTCTTAATTCAATAACAAACCTTTTGAGAACAGAAATTAATTTTTATTTAACGTTATGACTTTTCACAAACAAAATAACCTTCTATGGAAAGAATAATTCCAAAATTTTATAAACTACCAGTTTTCAACTTTATCGTTGAACCATTCTTAATTGTTATGAATCAAAACTTAAAAATCAATTACCAATAGATCTAAGAAATAAACACCTTTTACACTATTTTCGTAGCACAATTATATCTTCGCCACTCCATTATGTACTAGTAAAATTACTTATACATAAACTAATCATCAATATCTTATTTTTATTACTACAATTTACGGGCATGTCTTTTCTATTTGACGTGCACCACCTATCTCCTCCACTATCCTTTCAAACTATCTCCAAACATTTTTGATAACAATTTTCATTTTATTGTATTTTTATTCTTATCCCTTTTTATTATTTTTATAGGTCAACAGCCAAATTATAAAGAAGAAATTACACACTTAAAACAATGTAAGAACTTCCTTTTTACATAAAATAATGTAAACAATAACCATACACTCTCTACAAAACTATTTAAATTAAATATTATAATTTCTTAAATTTTGTATTAAAACAAATGTTACCATAGCTTATAATTTAATGTTTTTATCAACAGATATGATTTTGTAATGATAATACTAACTAAATGCTTCTTGCTTTGCTCAGACTAGTTTGTAAATATTATAAACATTTTAAATAAACTTTTGTATTATACGAGGTACACTCAATAATAAATTACATAAAACTACTTTTGCTACATTATTCCTTTTAAAACTTATCCCCTGATTTTCTTATACTTAAAAAATAATTTTGCCAGATTGAAAGAAGAAAATAACTTTATCAAGTTTTATTATTTGTCCAATTCTGACCAATGCAAATAATACAACAATACATATTATATTAAATATATTATATACATGTATAATGTATGCTCAAGTAATACAGAATGTCAATACTTAGCCCATTTCATCATCAAACGATGAGTATATACTAGGTATTGAAATACGTTACTCCCTTTCTACAATAAATGATTCAATTATATTTCATTGATATAATAGACAAACAGCAAACAAAATTCATTATCGCTTAACAAGCAGTTAAAGTTAGAATGACAAACATACGTGACGTTAATGAGGTAACGTTCCAATTCTCAACTTTACACCTATTTTTCCCTAAATAGAAATTCATATGGTCAAAATATAAAATATGATACAATTTTTCCAAGACTAGATTAATTATGAAATAAAGATTAATAAAAAGTTTCGCCAGATTTATTAAATTATAACCTGACAATAAATTGTTTCGACAGCTAAGCTGTCATAATTAAAAGTAATATACGTAAATATAAACAAACACGTCGCTAAGGTAAATACAAAAAATAGATAACCAGATAAAAATAATAAAATTAAATATGTAAGACTTTTAATAATGGAGAATTGCAGAGCTCAATCTGTTCATTTATTAAAGGTACCCTGAGTTTGTGTTTGTATATGTCAAAAGCTTCTAAATTATCTAATTTGCGTTCGTTATTACAAAAATGTAGAAACTTGATATTATTTTGGGGAGTCATCGTTTGATTCTGTTCTAAAAGATGTTTTTCGTAATTAGATTAATTAGTAAAATAACAAACCATTTTCTTGTTTATTTACTCCTTGTAGTGTCATGCAATGTCTTTGAAAGCGTTAATTGTCGAATTTGATAAACAACAAAAAAAAAAATAAAAACAAATGGCAATATTAAATTCAAATATGGTTATATTATTTTAGATTTTCCAAGATTTTGTTTTCTATCAAAACACAAAAGTTAAAGCTGTAAATTTATTTTAAGAGGATCTCAAGCAAAGGATTCGTCTTTCCGATATTTTTTAAGGATGCTAGGCATATTGTCTGGACCTTCTAAGCGATTAGGATATTAATGAGTTTATTTAAGGAACCCAACCATGAATTACAACTGACTATATAAATCTTTGTGTTGGTCTGTACCGTTTCGGAGAAATTATTCACAAAAGCGTTTGTTTGGATAAACTCTCATTTCCCCCCTTAATACGGGTTTATCTAGAATCTTGGAAATACAAGCCTAGAGAATGCTCTAATCTTTCATCTAAACTTCTCTTTGATAGAAATAATATTCAAATGTGCGTGTCCTGATAGAAAATCCCAAACAAAAAGTTAATCTATATTCGTAAATATTAAACATGAAGGTCTCTTGTCATAACTGTTTAATTTCCTCATCTAACCCAGCATAAAGAGCTATGTACATTTTGAGCACCCGGACTTATAAAATCACTGCATCACACCATCGCGAATTCCATCTCCCTCCTTCTACTTCTACGACTCTCGGGCAAATTTCAATTCCCACTATTCATTTTTGCCAGCCCCTTTATTATTTTTTCATTCCGCCACTTTATTTCTCAGAGAAATATTTATATCCGCAAAAAAATCGGGTAAAATCTGGCATTGTTCCGCGAATGGGCTTTATTTCATTTATTTCTGTCGACCTGCGCGCTGCCTGGTGTGCGGGAAACTGTCAAAGCCGTGAACCCCCTGAGGATTGTAGCAAATTATCCAACTGTGGTGTGCAACAACCTCGCTCCAGAGACTCGCAATGGTTTCCCCATTTTCGAAATTCTCTATATAAATTTGTACTATAAATGCTTTAATTGGCTCACTACATCTTTAATTCGACATCCCATTTGCCAGAATATCTCAGATCGCATGCTTACTTGGAGGCAGAATAAATGAGCGATTTTTAAACGTACATTTAAAAAACAGCAAGAAGTGCTACTTTGAAAAGGTCGAACTCTACGGATTTTTTTTTGTATCTGAATTGAATTAACCGCATAAACAATTCGGAAACGCCCTTTATGGTGTATCCCCAATACTATCCGTTTTCTATCTGATAGTTGACCGGATTAAACCGATCCACGCACACATCGACAGGGTGGATATCCAGAGGAAAATCAACATGGGAATTAATTCCCTTTGGCGAACGTTTTTTTTTCCATTTCCACAATCTAAATTAAAATTCTTACTGATAACATAACCGAATTGAAACGAAATTGATATTAAAGGCCATTGTGTTTATTTTTGATTTTCATGGTTTTTTAACGTTTTAAATGAAACAAAAACCTGTAATGGCTAAAGAAATTTAGAAAACGTCTGTTATTTATTACACTTAGACACAATGGATCTTGCTTTTTAGTTTTGTTTACCAATGTAAGTGCTGTATTGTGTCTTGGAAAGGTGTTGATAAAAATAACTCCTTTCAAGAACTGTGTTCACCCTCTGTTTGCTGTTTTAGCTATAGCTATGTATTGTTTAGTAGTATAAGAGAACGCAGACGATGCTTCATTTATAATGTAAAAAATAAGATAGGGTTAAAAGTAAAAAGATTAATAAAAAAGTGGGGTAAAATTCTCACCATGAAGTAAATAGCCGAATGAAACGGTTTTGCCTGAAGCATGACGTGGTGAGTATGCACTTCAGTTTTTGTAGTGCTTACCGTCTTAAAATGCGAACGCTGACGCTAATAGCTGTACATTCTGCTAGCAATATGCATTGGAGTTAAATCTTGTTCTCTATGTTCAATAATATTTGTATTTTAGGTTATATAAGAGTTGAATTCATCAGAAAAGGAAAGCGCCTGAATGTTATATATTTATATTTTAATTTATTTCTAAACGAGAAATAAAAGAAAGATTCACGTACAGGATTCATATTTTTATTTAAATAAAACTGGGTTAAAGCTGGATTTGAGAAATTAAATGGGGAAGCTCGTTTTTAACAAAGTTTCTCTTAAAATGAGTTTGAATCTGCTTTAGTACACCATTGAAATTTTGATATAGCTTTTTGCAGAATTCATGTAGTTGTTCTTAGTCCTACATGTTTGATTAAAGGTCGCATTCTAATTATCAAGACTAGGGAAGAAGAGAATAAGAAATAGTTACAGTTACAAAATAAACTTCATATGTATTAAATAAAAAAATGGATTATGCTGCCGCTAATTTATATTAAAATGGTGATAACGTAACTCCAAAATGAGTTAACTTCCACATAACTTTCTTGGTAAAAAGTAGTTTGCTGCTTGGCTCGTACTAATTCTAATTGAGTTGATTTGTAGTTAAATGCCAAATATCAAATATCATTAACAATTCACCTTGCGGTAACAGAGGAAAAAGGAAGAACCTTAAATGAAAAATTGTTCAGTTTGTAATGATTGCATGAACAAAATGGCCACGTACACTACATTCAAGTGACTGTGCAGTGGAAAATCTGTCGACGCTTGAGTTGTCTAAGTCACTCAAATGCTACGTTTATTTAGAAAATACTTGTTTTGTGGAAAATAAAGTAGGAATAAACAAAGTGATAAAGTGCAAATTGGAACGATATTTCTACCAAAACGACGTGTTATAATTAACACGACTAGGCCACTACAAAGGGTAAAATCAGAGTTACAACATATTATACTAAACATAAGAGCATGCTTATAATAATGTTGAAAGACTTACTCGAGCTACTAGAGGTGATTGATCTTCGTGCTTTACTTGGAAACTGAATGTATACTCCCAGAAGCTGCGCTAAATAGAGATTGGATTTAAATAGAGTGGTGACTGAGCCAACGTAAGCTAATTTGCATTGTAAAATAATTATTACAAGTGAAATTCTTAAAAAAACTGCTTTTCTTTATTTAAATAACTTCAAAATACTATTACACTTAAGTAATTATTCGTTACTGCTTTTGTAATTATTACTGCAATTTATTCATAATAATTACTTTGTTACAAATCAATATATTTTATTTTTTAAATACATTAAGTATTAAAAAAACTAAAAAATTGAAACAGTACTATTTTGGAGCTAAACTACTTAAATATCCCATTAAAAACATTGACATATTTCTTGATTTTCTTTGATATAAGTAACTGTATATGCGTAGAAAAATATTATTACTTTTTTTAATTTTACGTCTACACTAGTTAACATTATAACTGTATGCAGTCATATAAGACGATGTATAAACCTTATCATTCCCTGCAAGATAACACTGGTAATATATTCAGAACCTCATCTTAATATTATTCTAATGTATGCTAACGGCTGCATCTATTTGAATAATAATGTATGCTAATGTAGGCATCATAAAAACTTTATCGCAATATTATTCCAATTCAACTTTATGTATGCTATATAGGCGACTGTTATCGCCACGTGGGGATCCAGACAAAGAATTCTCCTGGTATATAAACACCGCATTTTTGTCAGATACTTCAGTTCGACTTGCAACGACAGTTCGGGAGCTTCCAAGTTGGCATCCAGGGATGTTGCTTACCTAGCTTCCGAACTTGACTACGACACTCAGAAGCCTTAGAAGCTGGTATCCAGGGATGTTGCTTACCTAGGTTTTCTAAATTTCATTTCCAGTTTAATGTTGAAACTGTATAGTGATTAAGTTATCATGCAAGTGCATATTGTACAATTAACACCGAATAAATACTTATTGCACTTAACAGCAAACTGTGCATTCTGTAACTTGGACTGCATCTTTTGTGTTTTTAAATAAAGAATTATTTTAAAAACACTTTTCAACGTTAAGAAGAATTAATTTACTGCGGGGGAACCAACAGCTCAGGTCATCTGTCCCCCATCTAACCTGCAAGACGAATGCATACACCTATAGTTGAGGTGGCGAAATTTCCTTATTTGAAAAATCCCATCCCAAAAAAAAATCCGAAATCCCATTTGTCCAGAAAAAGGTTTATAACTTAGTAACTAATAATAAATGCATTGCTAAGTATGAATCAACCATAATTTTATTAAAATAAAGTTACATGTTATAATCCTGTTATAATTGGTATACTTATTTACAAAGTAGTCATTTCTTGTAAAAATAAGGTAGTCTATAAAAGATAAAGTGATAAAGTGTAAACTAGCACGGTACCTCCACCAAAATGTTGGATAACAATTGACATAACTAGAAAATAAAAAAGGGTAAACTAAGAAATAAAGAAAGTTATAACTTCCCCGAGCTGCTGAAGATGATTCATCTTCGAGCTTCACTTGAAAACTGACAAAACTGAACTAAGCCCATTTACTCTATAAATAGTTATTTCAAGTGACGTTTTTAAGAATGCCAATTTTTTTATTCAAATAGCTTTAAAATACTAAACACGCTGATATAAACCTTAAATAGTAATTATACGTGATAGAAAATTGCTACTATAGAATCTTTTATTCTACACTGAGTTAACTATATATAGAAACAATAGTGTATAGAAAAGTAGGCTCCTCTTAAGACTGAAACTTGCATGAATCACACAAAACACACCTAGACGACGTAATTATCTCGTATAATTCAAACTTTCTAGACGATAAAAAGTTGTTTTCCCCAAGTTCTAAGAGGGTTTCGGAATACACACACATACACAACAGCTCTCTCATTGTGCACAGAACAATACGTTAGTAGCGTTTCGCGGAATCTAAAGTACCTGCGTTGACACATTTGTTCGATTTAAATTTATAATTGCCTGCGAACTATGCTAATTTTACGCATAATAAATTTAACCGGTAGGAAGGGAACGCACTTTGCCTGAAGTGAAATTGGAAATACTCAGAGAATGTATACAAGATTAGTCAAAAGAATGAAAATCCTCGAAACTCGAGAAAGACGACGGTATTCTTATTTTATTCTCTTATCTCCAGAGGAAATGTTATTTGAATTTTGCTTATATTCAGGTTATCCGGATGTAGATTTTAAAGCATTACTTCTAAATCTCAAATGAAAATTGTTAGGAAAAACAATTTTGAGACTAAATTGCTTTTGGAAGTTAAAACTCTATTTCAAATCGTAAACCATAATTATTTACAAAATGTTGAAAGAGATGTACACGATTAACAGTGAATACGTAGATGATGAAAGAGAGATTGAGATATTCAGTGTTATAAATCAAACTTAATATTTTCCTGTATTTATTATTAAGAGAAAATGTTGCTCATCTTACACATTACATTACATGCGCATGTTAATAAATATATTGCCCACTCAGATAAACGTCACATGCAAATCATACTAAATACAAGATATTAACCATTACATATTACCAAGTACAGATTTGAAATTTAAACATCCATAAAGATAAAAAAAGAGAAAATTAGATTACCATAATATAAGGTGTGAAGAGCTAGTGAGTTTAAACTAAGGGGGCGTGGCTATTGTTGACAACATGCACTATCTATGGACATCCTTATAGCGCTTGATTAAATTCGACATTGCATAGAAAATAATTTTTTATATCTGGTTGTGGCATTGTAATAACTCGAAATATTTAAATAAAAACTTGTGTTTTGTTAAATAGTTATTTACATTGCAAGACCGTTACTAAGAACTTTACGTGCGAGAACGGTACCTAACAAGCGAGCGATTAGCGAGCTTGTTATCCGTGCAAGGGTTCGTGTAACGGTCGAGCATTGTACGTTTTATGGTATACTGACTCGTAAATCTTTAATAAATAATTCTTTCAAGTACTGAAGCAGTACAGTACAATACGTAAGATATATATGAATGTTTTAAATAAATATGTATGTTGCTATGGTATTGATAATAAACGAGCCCGTAGTATTTTTACGGGTTTCATAACCGGCTAGTCCGTAAAAAGAATCTTTACCCATGAAAACAGAGCTCAATAAACAGATATTTACAAATCAGTATACCATAAATAGTATATTAAAAAACGAGTTTCATAAGGCAAGATTTATTGTACGAGTCCAAATTTAGAAAACGGGCTTGCGGCGAGTTTTCTAAAGGACGAGTGCAATAATGACTTATGAAACGAGTTTTTTATGCAATTTTTTCTATCTTGCACCTTTTATTCCCATTTAACTAAAAAAACCGCAATTTTTGTGGAGATCTTGGAAAAACAAATGGTGGGTGATTTACCAAGAAATATATGGAGGTGGGATTTAATGGGGATCCCTCAACCCTAAAAAGGGATGAACTGGTAGGAATTAAAAGGTCAAATGAGAGGAAGAAAGCGGAGCCAGTAAGCTCCGTTTGTTGTTGTTCTGAAACATTTTCATTACTTCTATTTTCCATCATTAAAATATTTTTGGTTAGAATTCGCTTTTTATGTTTAGCAGTTTAAGTAACTAGCAACAGCCGAAGGATTCCAAAAAATCCGACTGTGGTGGTTTCAAAAAAGCTCCCCACATTATGCTGCAAGGTACCCAATTCGAAAGCTGCCTGGCATTACGACCTAAGCGAAATTATTTGCGTGCTGATAGAGCTGCTAAGTTATGTTGACCTGAGAGTGTAGAGTGTTTGGTGTGTGTGTGTGTGTGTATGTAAGTGTGTGTGTGTGTGTGTGTGTGTGTGTGTGTGTGTGTGTGTGTGTGTGTGTGTGTGTGTAAGTGTTTAGGAGCAGGTATATGTGTGGTGTGGCAACCAAACAAAAGTAAAGACAGCATTTGAATTTTGATTCCAAATTGACTATAATCGGCTAGGTTAATTAGAATATGTGCTTAGAGATATGGAAACTGATTGTTTGATTGTCGAAGTTAAGTTTTTGCATGCGAAGTAGGTCGTTGATTGTGGCAGGCTGTCGGAATAAATGGATAAATGAAATAATAGATCATTTATCAGTCACAGAGCCACTATCGGCAGTGTTGTATCAGTCAAACTATGCTTACGGATATGATAGAAAAAGTTGTTGCAGGTCATTATAGTATTGATTCGTGTTTGGAGAAAAGTAAGTTAATAGTTTTTAAGGTACCAATACGTAACCATAATAGGTTTACTTTTATATTTATAAGAATAAATTAAAATAAAACTTAGATACAAGAATCTATCGAAGACAGGTATCAAAAGATATAAAACTGATAGTAGTAGGTAAGTCATTTTCGTTGCATGTTCATTCTAATTTCAAAAACAGAACCGTTCCATCAACTGCTACGGATACAAGAATTTATCTAAGATAGGCATCAAATAGTTAAAAAAATGTTGGTCCAACCAGGTCGTTGTAAGGGGTACGTTATTTATCCGATTTTAATTACAAATCTTGCCAAGAGCGTATTAAAGGATCCAAATGACTCCTAAAACGTAGTGGGTAATATTGAATACCTACTACTACAGGTAGTGTGTCTGATAGTTCTCCAATAAAATAAAATGGGGATCGCAAAACTGTACATATATGTACATGTAACTACATAAACAATTAACCACAACGACGTCTTAAAATATTTTATAACAAGCTAGCAAATGATTTAAAGAGTTTTAAATATAGTAGGAAAAGAAATTAGCATTTTTAAGAAGGTTGCAAGAACAGTCTAGGTTACATTTTTTACTAACAATAATTTTGTTGATAAGTCTGCTTTTAGCGTAATAAGATTACTTCCGCTGCGAACACAATTTAACTCATCATTCTCCTCTCTTAAACTAACAAATTTTAAGTTTTAATTAATTGTGGCTGAGCTAGCAACGTCAATTTTGTTTAACTCTTGTAGATAATACAACTACATTTTTATGCTATTATAAAATCGACTTTTTTATATAAATACATTTTAAATAAACTCAGTTAATATATAACCACCTGAACGTGGAAAATTAATTTTCCGTTTCTTCCTTTTAATAAAACTTCATATTACAGGCACTAAAAGTATTGAACTCTCAGAAAGGCAAATTGGTGGCCGGTTCTTCTAACTTAACAGGAAAAGGAGCGTTCCTGCATTGATCCGTAGTCTAGACTCGTTTTGCCCTTTTCCTGTCTATTAACGATTCTTTTATATTTTCTTGGTTTTTCTCGTTCAGTATTATTGTTTTTCTCGGTTCCTTCACTACTTAAAAGAAATTGGATTTGCCTTTTGTGCTGTAAATATTGGTTCCTATTCTTTGAAGACCTACTCATTTTTTCCTAATACCCATTAGTAATATCATTCCGCAAAACACGACACATATTTAATGAAGTTCGAAACTTTTTCTTGCCTTCAGATGACGGCACTTAAGTGTAAACTTTCGTGGCAATATTAGGAAAGCTCTATTGATATTCAAATAACCGAGAAGTGTCTTCAACTATGTTTTTCAATTTCGAGTGGGCATTGGAGGAAACGCTAAAATGAAAGTTTCTTTTTTTCGCGAAGTTCAAATTTCACGAATTTCGCCTCTCTCCGTTAGAATATCCAGTTGACCTAGCGGGGTATAATGTACATTAACCAGAGAATGCTGCAATAGAAGGTATTTCGTTGCTAATCAAACTGCTCGTTTGAACAGGAAATTATTTACCTTCCTCAAATAATGTAAGCGATACACGAGGTACCCGAAATGTAAACTCTACGCCTGCCGGACCGTACAAATTACAGCGATTCCCAAAGATAGCGAGATACGCCGGGCTTTTGTTTTTATTTATCTTTCTGTCGTAATCAAGCAGTGGTAGCCGGTCACCTCTCGGAATTGTAAGTACCTGCCTTTCAAATTATTCAAATCTACAAAATAAATCCTTCAACAGAACCAGTTAATCTAATAGGAAAGGTCGGCGGATTCAACAAAAAAAAGGTAACAATAAAATTGGAATGTTGAATCGGACCTTGCAAACTGACGTAAAGCTTGCTCTTATAAAAACAGGTATAACTAGGTACATACACATGTATAATATACATATTGTTATAATATTTTATGGGGGATATACAGACTAAAATATATTATAATGAAAAGTCTAACCTTTCACAAATTGAGACTTCCTCAGGCACGTCGCTTCTATAGAGATCTAAATTCTGATATATAGGGACACAGTAATATAAAAACAGATACACAACGTAATTTCTCAATAATAACACAACTTTATTTTATAATTTAACAAGTAACAAAAAATGAAAAAAGAAGAAAATTGAAATTGGATACCAAAATAATCGTTTTTCTCTTTTAGGAAATTTAAATTTTTCTTTATATTAATCTCAAACTAATTCAGTATTTCTTATTTGGAGATTAATACTTTTGGTATCATTGTAATTCTTAATTACTGGAATTAAAATTAACTACTGTTTAAAAACTCATGTTTATATATTTAAATCCTTTTTTATATGTGCCGCCACAATCTTGCCAACTGTATTTTTATAAATTTCCAAACAATCGCTCTCTGCTTTCATTCGTTTCGGCAAAGAAATCAAGAAAGTATGTCAATGACCTCTATCAAATATTTCTCCAAAAAGTGCTTTACTAATTGGAATTCGAAATTCATTTATTTGTAGAATAGTGGTATGTATATTATTTTTTTTATTAAAGTCCAAATACATGTATTATTCAGTCACAAAATCTTTTTATAAGTTTCTTTATTTGCAAATTATTAAATCTTCAATCGCAGAATAAATTAACTCTTGATTAAATTGTAGTACTTGTTAAATGATCACTTAGATTTGCCGAACTTTCATAAACTCTTTAAACACTTTGACGTTTCACAAACATAAAGATAGCCTCAACATATCTGACATGGTTTTGTTTACAATCTTAACTTAAACATAACCTTAAATTGCATTATGCTCCCCACAAGGTTGCGCAATTCTTGAAAGTTGAAGTTGAAGTTGAAGAAGAGAACTTTTTACAAAAATGTCGGTGCTTTTATATCTTTTTGGCAAACAAATGAACTCTATCCTAAATCTTCATTGAAACAAATGAGATTTGGTATTTGATTTATAACATAACCAAATTATTGTTTATAAATTTTACTTAATCCTAAAACTAATAAAATAAACTTATAGATAAAAAACTCATAATCTAATCGTATATCACACTTATATATTCATTACAAAATAAGCCGTCGAATGTCGATGACATCCCTATCTTCTTAAAGCTTTTATTAACTTAATTAATTAAAAATACCTTTTCACACTTTCCTATCTTCACAGATTTAAACATTATATCCTAGCATTATTTGCATGTTTCTAGGCATCAATAACATGAAAATTCAAGCCAAATACAGTATTTCAATGTATGATCCAACCCATCGCAACATCATTATATGTTGCTTAACTGATATCATTAACAAAAATGGAGGATAAATTATGTGGTTATGAAGCAGCTTTACAATCCTTCACCAAAACTATTTAACCAAGAGCTGTAAAGTTTTGAAATAGAAGAATCTAATTACAACTGTGGTATCTCGTTAACATGAAATACAATATGCAATCAACATTAAATTAAAATAAATTGTCGAAATTTATTATATTAATTTATATAATTAAAAAATAAAATTCTATATTAATATATTATTAAAAAAAGTCTCCGGGTTGAATTCTAATCAATTTTAAATTTGACCGATAGCAAAGAATAAGAAAACGTAGTAAAACGAACGGCTGTCGCAATATACTAACTAAGCTACGCCGGCTAGCACGCGCGCCTGCCTGAATTGTAATATATTTTGTTTTATTTTTTCTTTGTTAGAAAAAAGACCCAGGTCTGTTTAGGGGGAACTTTCAACAATTATAAAGATATGCGGTTTTTGATTCGCGCGTTTTAAAAAATAATTTTTAAAAATACTTTAATTTTCTTATTTAATGTAAGTAAAAAATTACTAAATTTTAAATAAACTGGTGGCAATGAACCACTTAAAAAAATAAAATTTTGCGTTAATTAACACTGTTGTTTTAAAAAATAACAATCCTGGCTGTAATACTCGTTGACAAAGAAGTTATATTGTTTTTCCTAGATTTCAATCAATGTTTACCAAATTTTCATAAAATATTGCGGTGATCTTTGAAGATAAAATAAAATACAGTATGTTCACCGTTCCAAATATAAACATAAATTATATACGGTGGATTGAAATGAGAATACACCACAGATATTTTTCTTTATTCCTCTCAGCTAGCTCAGGTTTGCTCAGTAAAGCATAAATTATTTGAATTACGAGACTCTTAGTTACTTTTATGCCTGGAAAGGAAGAAAAACTTATATCGTAAGCACTAAAGCTCCTGCAAGCTGGACAACTGCTACTAAGCTCTGAATTCAAAGGAAAAGAACGCTGGATGCTTGTATTAACATCAATTAAACAAATATGTAAAATTGAAAACACATAAACTTTATTTAACGAACAAGATAAAAATTCAAGTGGAAAGTCAAAGTAAAAAAAATGTTATTGAAAATAATACAATTGAAAATTGAGAATAAATTATCAGGTTTGCTCAAACGTTAGAAATAGTTGTAGTGACCTGACATAGGATCAGTACGGTCATTCGTTTGAACAGACCAACACAAATGAAATTTATTTATAAATAAAAATATTCATCAAATGAAAATAAATTTTATATAAAAGAAATTTAGTTGTTTTATTTACTTCAAATCTAATAAATTCTCAAAAGAACTTAATGAACTAAACCAAATAGTTTTATATTTGAGGATGAACTTTACAAGTTAATTATTATTCATTTAATTAACAAGAATTATTTATTATAATCAACCTTATATATTACGATATATTTTCCCCTTTTAAAAAGTTAATCCTTTTTATTGGTAACACTGCGATGAAACCAATCAGCTGACTTCTTGTTTATAAAATATCGATACGAAGATCGATGATGAAAATAAATCCAATCAGAATTTATTTGAACAATCACGTTCACTTTGTATTATTGTTTGCATAATTATTAAATCTTCTTTTAATCCTTTTAAAAAACGTCCAGATAACACTTTAATTTATTTTAATTTTGTTTCATATATGACATTTGCGTCATAAACATATGATTGAAGTATAACCTCAAATTAATTACAGATTCTATCCGGAGCCGGGCATAAGTTCTGCGTTGTACGTCTTGTCGACTGACTTTGTTACAATTTGCCCCAGCTTATATAGTTTATGCCAGAACAAAAGAAAACTATGACATTTTTTCAAAACAACGTAACATCGAGTAAGCTTGTGACGTCACTAATCCCGCACAGCTGTTATTTTTGTATCACTAATCCTAATTCTGTTAATACAGAATTGTAGCCCTTGAAACGAAGATCAAAAAAGTATAATACATTCATTGTCCCAAAATGTATCGTAACGAAGATATTCAAGAAAAACGATTGACAATGTACATATCTCGTTACGATCTAATTACATATAAAGTTCAACGAATCAAGGTTCATCCTTTACAAACTAGTTACATGAATACATGACAAAGGTAATACAAATAATTTCCCCATAGAAACATCTTTACAATTTACTATAAACATAATTTTTTAGTACAAACATCAATTAATGCATATACAAGTGCCAGCTTAAATATTAAGTCAATGTTTATCAATTTATGTTCAAAATATCCAGCATACTATGCTCTAAGCACTTACATCAAAACAATGGCGAGGAAAAACAGAATAAGAGTCTATAAGAGTTATATCAACACGAACGACAGGATTTAATACCTTCATTAATTGAAGTGATTAGAAATCTTATAAACAAATTCAAAAATTAATTATATTATATGAGTCATAATAAGATTGACCTAATTAATCTATTTTCAGCTAATTAGCAACATAAACTTGAGCTGGCCTCCTGGAAAATAGAAAAACTTATCTAACGTTAACATCGTAATCTGTAAATTTAAATATGGAAATTACTTCCTCCTAACAAGTGGGAAACCGTCCCAAAGTGTAACTTGGGTTGCATAAACGCATTTATGATCAAGCAATCTAACTAATTGATATCCTTTTTTTTAAAATGAAACCTATTTATTTATGCATAAGAAAGCTAGGTTATGTTTGCATAGACTTTTTATTCTGTTTTTAATTTAAGTAATAGTGAACCTAACTATGGTCCTATGTATAGCCTTTATATTAATTATGCCCATGACATAGCATGTGCCTTTTTTAATTTAAATCTGATATAAAAATATTTGTGTTAACGTTTCCGTTCCGTTGTTGATAAAATTTTCAATACGGTGATTTGACAACACCGCAAAATATTACGTATTATTTTAATCTAACTTTAACCTCACATTATAATGTTTATGATTATGAAGTAATTTATAATGTTAAATTTGTAGTATGTGAAAAATATTATATTCTTTAGTAACTACCTTACTTTACTATTTTACAACTTCAAAATTTTCTTTAATGGCTAAGTAGTGATAATATACTATTATATAATTAAATAGATAATCAGATTTTAAAGATCCCCTTAAAAGAAATCAAAGCACTGTTAAATATTTTACTAGAAGGAGTTTCTGGATAAACCAAATCGATATTGAAATGTAAGCAGTGTCAGTTGACAGAGTCGAGCTTAACGTTAAAGATTAAAGGAGAGCTCTCGAGCTTTAGATACCCTTCCGAATAGCTGTAGTCCTAACTTCATATATTTCTCGAAAAATTTCAGTCCATTTCTTGGTCTTTCGTCTTTTATGAGGCGTCGAAAGATATTTGACATATATGTTCATTCGCAGGTTTCGTGACCCTTATTCGTGAAATTGGATATTGACTCTTCGACCCGAACTTTTGCATAAATGAGCATTTAGTAAAACCTAAAATGTAGTTTGGAGATTAGCGAACTTTTGTGGGGAATAATTTTGCGTTCATTAATCACATTTCTACAGTTAATTAATCTTCTGCTATTGTGGATTTTACGAGTAAATAAAATTTGCTGTGTATATGCTGGTAGTTTATTACATGCATGTGATCTATGTGAAAAAGAGGGCACTCTCGCAAATAATATTGGCAAATTTATTCTGTCACAATAGTTGTTATAAATTCTCGGAATTGAAATGCATTGAATTGATAAACAGAATTATTTCAGTTTTGTATGCGAATTTATGTTAACTACATGTTTAATATTCTGCATTTTGCTGTTTTCGTAAGAAACGATAACGCTAATTAGACTTTGTATGCAGTCAAAGTTATTTAATAATAATTTCTCACAAAAGGAAGCATTTTTAAATTTTATTTTAACTTAACCTTAATTATCAACACTATAAGCAACCTTAGCATCGTTTCCCTTATCCTGTAAAGCTTCCACTTTGCAAATTTTCAAATGTTTTTGCTATCTTCTACGACTCCCAAAAGTGTCATCTGTTACTGAAATTGTTTTGACCTACTCGTTCCATTCTATCCAGCACAATTTCATAGGTTTATGTTTTTATGTCAATGCTTTTGTATTTCAGATTCTTTCTTTGGCCCTTGTATTTTACAAAGAAGTTTATTTTTAATGCCTGAAACTTGCATGAACTGTCTGAAACTGAAAGTATGAAACTTGTGCTTGAATATAGAATACAATCCCATAAAAGAAAAATTGTAAATATTTTCATTTCTTTTTGTTTTGGTAGTTGTGAATTAAATAAGTAAGCGTCTAGGGTAGGTTAATATGACTGAAAAGACGTTTAAAGTGGAAACACGCCTACTTTTTAAGGTTTGGGATGTACTACGGATGTCCCCCGTAGGATGTACATATGTGCTTTTAATTAACAAGTAATCCCGTAATATTTACATTGATATAACAAAAACTATAACTTACATAACTTACATTGATATAACAAAAAAAAATAAATTTTATTTAGGATGTAACCACTACAAAATTAACAGCTGCTGCCAACTCAAGCGAAATAGAAATAAAACACAATGGACCGGTAACATAAAGTATTGGTAACTACATTAATTTTAATGCATTGTTAACTTAAGTGATTCGTTGATTCAAAGCAAGTATTGTTATAAATCCAGTTCATTGGTGGTTGTTGTTGTTGTTGTTGTAGTGTGATTGGTTCTTTTAACTGCATTAAGTTTTATCCAACCACGTTGCTTAACTGCATGATTAATTTAGTCAATAAATTATCATTTTCTATACAACCGGAAATTAAATGTCATATCTATTATTTATTTTTAATAATAAATCCCAAACAATAATTAATAGTTCATCTTAAGGATTTAATAGTACTGATGCATACATTTTCTGTAGAAAAGGGAATATTAATTTAAATAGTACAACTATGTAAATATTCAATTAAACGATATCACAAAAACAGTAAGTAACTGTTTTGTGTATCAATCACATAATATAAAAAGTAAGAAAAGAAAGATTTACAGTAATTGCAGTGGATAAATAAATAATAGTAGTAGTCAAAAGCAAAAGGTGCTACCTGTTTTTCCCCTGGGTTAATGAAGTATCTGAACTTGCTAAAGGATCTGTTATTTAAATTTTCCGGTTCGTTGCTTACAACGAGAAGAGAGGAAAGTTAAAAAAAAAGTCTATAGAATATTCTTCGGATAATCAAAACGTTTTTACAATAAAAATCAAGGGCTACCGGACAGTTGGTGCACGGCTTTAGTACAGTCAAATGAGCTCCTCCATAAATTGGTAACAATCTCGCCTCTTGAATTGGTAAGCAATATACGGGGAATTCTACAATCGCGTGTCTCAATTCTAGTGGAATATACTTTGCACACTTAAAGTCCCAAATGAAAGAGATTTCAAACAATTTTTGACAAAGTGTATAAAGATCACAAGCATCTATATACATAAATTTTGCAGGAAATAAGGAGGCAGAATGAGAAGTCAAATTCGATCAATAAATAATCTTAAAATTTAGTGTTTAAATAAATAAAGATTATTAATAGTTTCACAGTTTTATTAAAATACAACCTGACAATATTGTTTCGACAGCTATGCTGTCATTATCAAAGGTAATATAATTATAAACAAACACGTCGCTAAGGTAGATACAAAATAGGTAACTAGATAAAATAATAATAATCAGAATTAAATATCTAATACTTCCAGTAACGGAGAATTACTGAGCTCAAGTTGTTCATTCATTAAAGGTACCCTGAGTTTGTGTTTGTATATCTCAAAGGCTTCTAAAATGTCTAATTTGCGTTTGTTATTACAAAAATGTAGGAATTTAATATTATTTTGAGGAGTCATTGTGTGATTTTGTTCTAAAAGGTGTTTGGCGTAATTCGATTTTTCAGGATGTTTATTTTTGTAATGACGTACGTGTTTTTTATATCTTATGTCAAAATCTCGAAGTGTTTGTCCAATATATACCGAACTACAAAAAGAACAATTTAAACGGTAAATGCCCGATTTCATGATATCGTGTGTTCTGTCTTTACCATTAAATAAAAATGAAAAAGTGTTAGTGTTGGCTTTAAATGTTATTTTATAATTGTTGGTTTTTCTTAGTATATGTGCAATTTTTTCTGATATTTTGCCAAAATATGGTATAGATATGTAATTTGTGTCTTCTGTTTGATTGTCAATGGGATATATTCTTTTGATAGCTAACCTATAATCTTTTTGTTTAATTAAAGTGTCAATCATGTTCGGATTGTAATGATTTGCATGTGCTAGTTGTTTAATGGTTGATATCTCTTTGCTAAAATCTGATTTTGTTAGTGGAATAGTTAAAGCTCTGTGTACTAATGATCTGTAGGCTGCTATTTTATGTGTATTATGGTGACAAGATTCATTTGGTATTGTTATGCCTGTTTGTGTTGGTTTTCTGTATATGGAAAATTCAAATAGATTGTCTGCGTTAATCTTGATATTTAAGTCTAGAAAGTTTATAGCCCTGTTTTGTTCTGTTTCTAGTGTAAATTTTATATTAGGGTGGATACTGTTTATAAAAATTAAAAATTCATTGATAGCCTCAAAAGAACTGTCAAAACAAGCTAAAATGTCATCAACATAACGAAACCAGAAGATAATGTGTTTAGAGAGGTTTAATTCAAATATTCGATCTTCAAACTTGTCCATAAATATGTTAGCTAATAGAGGACTTAGAGAATTACCCATAGGTAAACCATCCTTTTGTAAATAAATTATGTTATTAAAAGTGAAATAATTTTGACTTATACAAAGGTCAAATAATTGAATTAACTCTAACCTTTTAACTAATTCTATATTGATCAAGAAACTATCTAATAAAGGAATACATTCTTGTGGGGGTATTCTGGAGAACATGTTGCAAATATCAAAACTAACAAGTTTTGTATGTGGTGGAAGATGTATGTTTTGCAGCTTATCTACTAATTCTAATGAATTTCTAACAGAGTATTTCGATTTGTAACCTATCGTGTTAATAATCTGGTTCAGTTTTTTGGATAAAATGTGATTAGGTGCATTGATGTATGATACAACTGGTCTTATTGGCATATTCTGTTTGTGCGTCTTGACTAATCCATACAGTTTAGGTATTTGTGGGTTTTTATTAATGATTTGTTGCTTTTCTAATTCTGAAAAGCAGATATTGCAGTTTTCTAAACCTTGTTTTATTTCTTTTTGGAATTTTGTGGTTGAGTTTTTGTTTAAAGTTTCTAAATTTTCTTTATTAATAAATTCATTAACTTTTTGTATGTAAATATCTTTTGAAAGAATTACCAATGTGTTACCTTTATCTGCTTTAACAGAAATTAGATTGTTCTCTGTGATTTTCTGTTTTATAGATTGAAGAAGTGATATGTTAGATGTGTTGTACATTTTGTCCTGTTTCAAAGACATCTCTTTTAACAAATTCGAAATTTGGAATTTTGCATAGTTATTATGATCTTTCTTAAGTATAGTTTCCAATTCAACGGCCAAAATTTCTTTAATTTTGTTGGTAAATTTTGGAAAAGGACAAAATTTGAAACCTTTGTTAAGAAATTGTGTTTCTCTGTCATTGAATGTTATATTCGACAAGTTTATGAAACTAGGATAAATGTTTGTAGTGTTCTGACAATTAAGGTTATTTTGTAGTGTACGTTTTTGTTGTACAAGTTGATGAAGTTTATTTTTCTGTGTGGTGTATTTTTTGAATTTAATGTGACTGACGGTTTCTCTAATGTCAAAATCTAATATGTCAAATTGGATATTGTGTAATTTATGAGTAAGTTCTGTATGGAGTACCTTTATATAAACGTGCATATTGTCTCTTATACTAAACCATTTCTTCGATTCTTCTTTGAGCCATCTTCTTTTGGCATTCCTAATCACTTTTTCAGTATTTAATAATCTTTATTTATTTCATGATTATGGAGTTCCACAAAATAAGGCTGGAAACAATAAACAAGATTAAATTTAGTGATTTTCATCTAAGTATAGTAGCCAATAAAATGGTTATATGCAAATGCATTACTTCCAAATAAGGTAAACAACACTGATAAACCTGTAAACATAGTGTAGAAAAGTCTTTTAGCAAAACTTGTAGGTTAAGATATTCTAGGATTGAAAAACCCACTGTTACTGTCAGGCATTCTTGGGAACTGAACAAATCCACTGTGAGTTAAAAGTTTCTTTTAAACAGGTTGCCTCCTTTTGGTCATAGGAATCTAACTCTACTCAAAATCTGTGTCTTCGTCGGTAGTTCTATGGTTATCGAATGCAATTTGCAAATATTGCAAGGGGTAGTATTTTCTATTCTTTTAACATGATATGTAAACATAGAAAGTCTTAAACTAAAACCTTATATTATTATCAATTAGCTTAGAGCTTATTTACCTTGCCCTCACAATTAAAGCAATATCGATTGGTTTTAAAATACGTAATCTTGTTTAGTAATAAGTTAGAAGGAATTATCAAAACAACTAATCTGAATATTGTAGGCCGAGTTATATAAAACTAAAATTAGTTAACTAAAACTGTAATCGGATGTGTAGGGAATACTAGTTAATAAATTTGGAACGCAGCTTTTCCCTAGAGTTGAGTTATAATGGTTCTGGAAAACTAGCTTTAATTGGAGATAAATATTTAAAAAGTATTTTATACAAAAAGTTAAAATCCTTCTTGTAGTTGGTTTTGAAATGTGTCTATAATACTAAAAATCGCAAATAAAATGTAATTTTACTAATTGATATGGAGTTTACAAAGTTACAGAGAGCACTTTTGAAAATTTCATATCGAATACATCTTCTATAATTATAAATGGAAATTATTATATCCCTACTCGAACAGTTCAAATTTAAACATAAAACCCATTAATACGTGATATTGACAGAAATCCATAAACTGGTCAACATGCTGTATTGGGTTGTCAACATAAAAATAAATAAATAGTTATAAATTCAGACCGCGAAGAAGCCAGCATGGGGTTCGAACCAAGTGCACTTATTTAAATTATATAAAGAGACATGTTTTAAGGATTTGACGCAAATTAAATGAGCCATGCATCTGGGCACCGCAGGACTGAATATTAATGAAACTAATAAAAGTTAATACGATTCATCAATCAAATATCAAGGAGTTGTTTGTGAGTTAGGCTCTTCAGTCCAGAAGAAAGTCGAAATAACATCGCCATTAGCATTAAATCTAAATTAAGGAAAAAAGTACACAAACGTTTGATTTAAGGTATTTATTTTTAACAATTAACCAAAAAAATTAAACAAGGTTTGTACTTATTCTAATTAAAATGAAGGGTATTTTTCGTAGTTGTATAAATCTAAAATATCACTTTAAAATTATTTACAACATGATTATGCAGGTCAAGTTCCTTTAGTTTACAACCTTTAATTTGGTTTATTTTAGACTTGCGTTAAATTTGTTGTTGATCTTTTATAAAAATAAATACTTAAAGGCTTCTAAATTAAATAAATTTCAGTATTTAATTATTAGTCTTTAAGATTAGTCCAATAAGAAAATAGAAAAAAAACACTGAATCTTTTAACATAAGAACGTGCTCGCATGTCAATCTTCGTCTTGGTTATTTTTAGTAATAAGTTACTAGCAGAATTCCATTATTGGATTTGTCACTATTTGCACATCGTTTTTTTTAAATATCGGCATTTCCGATTTTCCAAAATCTGCAGAATTTTTTTTAAGTTTCTGTTTTAGTTAGTTTGTAAGAAACAGAAGACAATTTGATTAATGCATTTATAACAGACAGTTTTCTCTGTATATCAGTTTGTTTTAATATCACCTCATGTATTGACAAAGATGTTATTAGGTTATCATTTGGAAGACACCCTGTATATTATAAAATTCGTTTTTTACATTTTGATTGCTAATCGATATTTTGAATCATTTCGGTTTTCCTTTTTTTCTGTAATCAATAGTAAATCCCTTGTTAAAATTCTCAAGTTGACTCGACCGTCGCCTGGATTCAACCAATAGGCGAGTGGAGACCGTCCATCAATTCATTTAAAACAGTACACATTCGATTTTAGACCTCTAAAATAATACAAAGTTTCAGTAAATAGTTTATATAAAAAATTACATAATGAAAAAATTAAATTAAAAACGTAAAATTTTCATAGCTTTTGAAAAATGCGGTATCGCATACGTCATAACTGCTTCTTCGCAGTATCAAAATGTAAAGACATACGCGATTAAATCTTTCAGGTAATTGGCATTGAGCTAGAAGAAGATGGTTGCTAAAAACGTAATGTACGGTTTGATGCGTTCTTTGTTTGCGGCGTTTCTACATGTGATTCGGAACTTAACCTTACAAATAAAAAAAAATTATTTTAAAAATCTCTTAAAGCAGTGATAACTGTGATGTCATTTTGATTTTGAAATACACAGAGTGTTGATAATAAATATCTACTAGTTTATTTAAAAAACTCATTTTAGCCATTACTGTGAACAGGTCGGAAAAAGAACATGGAACAGCAATGGGTCGAAGATAATTAATAAACTACGAATTCAAATAACAAATCAACAACAATCCGATTTATTATTCTAATACACAGCAATAATCTATTGTATTCATAACAAACAATTAACTTTGTAACGCTTCTTCTCTCTCGTGCGGTGCCCGCAAGTTATCGGCCGCTATTAGCTCCCGAGTGTCCGCGTCCCTTGTATTGAGTCACCTAGCGTAACGAGATACCGCTAAAATGTGTATTACAAATTCTACCTGCAAACAAGATCCCAAATTCTTCAGCAATTTACTATTAAAAAATATTATTAAAACACCTGATTTACTTATACAAAAAACAAAAACAATGAAAATATTGAAAATATAACCTAACAAACACGTGCGTAGACAGACAAATCAATGACAACGTAAAGTAAACAACACGCCAATGCCACAAAGCAGGTCGCATCTGGCAAATGCACATTTTCAGCTAATCGCGTACAAGCTAACAGTTATGACGTATACAGAGCGGGAAAATTACTCATTTAAATTTAAAGCAATTTTTAGGAATTTTTTTTATGCCTAAAACATAGCCAGAGGAAAACTATTTGCTGATATTCTGCTTTACTAGTAGGTGTTGACTGCAATAAAATTAAAAAAAAAAGGAATTCCTGTAGCCTATTAAAAGGTTGCATGCGTGGTCACAAGAACCACGCTTGTTTATTCGTTGGTACCCGTTTAACTTCGTAATTTCTTTGTGAAATTTCCCCTTTGTTGGGATCATTACTTTGTAATTAGTGCCATTAGTAAATGGTTTTTGTGAAATAATGAAATTATGAACTCATTGTTTGGAAGTTATGGAATAACGAAATTTTAGTTTTCTTTGTGATGCAAAGTAACGCTTTACCGACCATTTTGTAATACCTTCCCTTTGAATCTGAAAGGTAACTTTTTTATTAAAATAAAGTTTCTTCTGGTTTTATTGATGTGATCAATAAGCCTTTGTTGTAATTTGGAATATCTACAGCTGAAATTGAACATAAGGCATTATTAATGGTCTGGTATTCGACAAAATGTTTAGTATCTACTGATACTATCAGTATCTGTGATTTCTAAGAAGATAACGCTAACTTATCTTTAACACGTTTTAACTCCATCAAAGATTTTTAACCTTTCTTGTATCACAATCACCGATCGTATTAATTTAAGAGCACTTAAAACGATGCGTACGCGTCAGGTACAAATATCGAAGTGAGATATCAGGGCGCCTTAGATAACAACATTTGTGACTTTTTTGCATTAAACTGTACCGTCAGGTGTGAATCATCGACACTACATTGTGTAATTATTGAGGAAGAAAAGCGAAGAAAAATTATAAACCATTGCAACTTTTCTGTTAAATGTGATGATGATAGATCGAAAAATAACAACGTGCCTTCTTTAAATATATTTTTTTAGTCAAAAAATGTCTTTAATAAAATATGATAAAATATACACAAAATACTTATAAGTTGATACACATGATAGAAACCATTTTTATATTATTCCTGTTATGTTCTTTTATGTGTTTAAATAAAAGATACTCAATTATTGTCATTAATTAACTTTATTAATATTGAGTGAGCAGGGCGAATTTCATACACAATGCATAGACTGTAGAAGAAGTGTGTCCTCCAAGCCGACTCAAGTGTTACTGACGCTCGCCCAGGGGACGGGCCAGGATTGGTTAGTTACATCGGTTACATCACTACAAATAAATGTTGCCAACTTCAAGCTACATACATAACAATCCCTAAGGCACAATTTGTCACCAATTTTGATATATTTTTATTGAAGGTTATATAGTAAAACATCTATTAACAACCATAACAAATTGAAAATTGATTAATGATTATTGATTAATCCAACATTTTACAAGTAAATATGGAGATGGGGTAGTTTACGAAAAATTACTTTAATGTGATTCTCCTGGGTAGCAAAAACGTAAGTTTTACTTTCAATGCTACTGTAAGGTTTTAAAAACTTTAAAGTAGCTTCGGGCACGTTACTTTTACAATCATAATACCACTTTGAAGTTGCAATGACTTTAAAGTAATTATACTAATAATAATTATAATAATTAATAGTAATTATATAAATAGTAGAAACAACTACACAGTTACTAAAATATTCCGAATTAAATAATCGAATTAAATAATAATAATCGCCCCCTCCCTCCCGCACAAGCTTATAGCTTCTGGGGCCTTGGTTAAGGTTATGGGTTGTAGTAATTATTATATTATATTATTATTATAAAGAAATTAAACGTATAAAGTCATAAATTTAGTTGCAGTTACGTAACAACTACTCAATCAAAGTTCCGATCTCAGTTACTGCTACTTAAATGCTGCTTGGGTTTTCACTTATATCAATGTCATTAGAATTTTTATGAGCTACATTAGTCCCTACTAGGGTTTCTGGGTCTCGACAATTTTGCTATTCCCGGGACTCGAGACTTGTTTTTCCGAAAGTCCCTGGAATCCCGGAATGTAATTTCACTTAGGTACCTAACACAAAAATACATATATTCATTTTTAAAATTGCTTTAATTAATCCTCTAATCACTTTCTTCTAAAAATTCTCATTGGAAAATAACTGTAAGTATTTAATGAAAAGCACGGCAGTACATAAATAAATTCTTATATCATAAAACTACTTTTATGATTTTTTCTCTCACTTTTATGCCAAAACATTTTTTTTCTCTCACTTTTATGCCAAAACATTTTCTGTTTAGTGTTGTATTGTTTGTCGGTAAGTCTTAAGTTATTCATAGCTTTTTTAAGGAATTTTTTCCTGAATATGAACACGATAAATATTATTAGCAATAGTTCGAATTGATATTCCATCTTCTGCGACCTATTGAGATAGGTTGTTCCCGAGTCAGAAACCCTACCCTTCCTTTTAAGCTACACTTTCAAATCCAGTTTCCTTAAGTTTTGATTTTCATTTTGTTTGCATACGTTTTAAAGACTTTGTTATTATAACTTCGATAATAAATATAACAGATCAGGGATCAAATTATGATTCAGTTCTCGAGTACATCTTTTATAAAGGTTGAAGAATAATATAATTCTGATTCCTGTCAATGAATTTCCTATCTGAGTAAGTTGTTTGCTGTAAAAAATATTTCAAATAGAATAACTGACTGTTTAATTAATTTATATCAATTAATTACTTTAAGATCGTTAAGGAAATGAGAAGCATTCAGTTTTTCTTTTACTTTAGAATTTTTTTAAGCCGTCTTCTTTTACAATATTTTTTCTTAGTAGCTAGATGCAAATACCTTTTTGGAGAACTAAAAGAAAAAACGTTCCAGCAAATGCTGTAAATGAATCGATTTGCCTAATTCCCTTAAAAAAATAATGGTTTGGAAAAGTGCGAACCTCTAATGGGATTATTTCAGTTTACTGATCAAAAATTTCCTTTTATCGGTTAAAAGTGCCCGAATTTACATAAAAGATTATTCAGGTTACTTACTGTTTGATGCACTTAATGCATAGTAAGTAGTTTCAATCTCGAGGAGGTTAAATTGAAAGTTTTAAACTCTTATTTATACGTGAAAGTCCTCTCCGCAAATTTTAATACACTCACCTATTAAATTAGGGTAAGGACTAAGGGCTAAATAATATATAACTATAAATTTGCAAAATACCACTACCCTACTAATGAGAAGTATGTATTTCCAGGAGGACACAGGTTAAATTATGATTTATATACAGACATTAGTGGTTGCTGAAAATTAAGGTAAATGTTTACTTTATAAATTTTACAATTTCATGAGTCGGCTGGCTTAATCATCTTCACTATAAATGATTCTGAGAATACCCGTATGCCCCTTGTATAAAAGTATTTAGTACATATTTAGAATTGGATTGAAATAATTTACGATTGCAGGAACGTTTGTTTTGTGGTTTAAGGGCAGCTATAACTTGTAAATAACAGAAATAGCTGTTTATGTTGTGTGTAGCATAACCTCTGGTAGAAATACGTCATAACTTTGAAAAGGGTTCCAGAGTTATTGTTATTAAAATAATGGTTTCCAAAGGGCTATTTTACCACATGCATTTCTAGTTTATAGTTATTTGGCTTCTGGTGCATAAATGTACCTACAGATAATAGCTTCCGCAGCGTTCGAGTTTTTCACTTTGTATATTTTAACGAGCGCAGAATTTTGCTGCAACAACGTACAACTCTGAACAGTTTAACTTTTTGCAGACAAGTTTAATGGGTGCGCTGGAGTAATTAAAAAAGAAGGAAAAAATACACTTATACAGCGTTTTCCTAAAATACTATTCGGTTATTTTATTTAAAAATATATTCTTTTCCAACCGCGGGAATGTATCCAACATAGAACCATAATATCAAATTGTTTTGTAAAATTGGGTGATCGTTTAGGAGCTGTTACTAGACTCCATAGGAGCTGTGCAAAAATCTTTTGTATAATATATGAAATAATTTAAAGCTTCGCGTTACGTAATATTGTTTATTTCATACTGTCCGGTAAAAGGGTATTTTTCTGAAATCGTCAAGAAAGCTTGTCATGACAGAACTCAGGTTGGTCATGAAAGTGTCACTTTAAAGACTAGTCACTTTCATGATTTTTACAAGACTCCTGTCACTTTACAAGACTCATCTGTCATTTTTAGACTGCAATTGAATTAGAAATCGTCACTTATCTTATGAAACGTTTATTTAATATAATTAAAAACACTAACAATCAAATACAACAAAATATTTTTGATTTGTTGTTGATTCATTGTCATGGATATTAACTTCTCATACGACTCTGATGTTGATATATTTTTTCAGTTTAAATCTATTTTTAGTTTTGAAAAACGATTTCAGAAAAAATATAATACATCACTGGTCATGAAAGTGTCTCTGCTTGACTCGGAGGCTTTAAAGAGATACTCGGATGCTACGCATCCTCGTACTCTTCAATAAGCCTCCTCTTCTGCAAAGTTTCACTTTCATGACTTGTAATGTAATACACTATTACCGGACTCATTTGAGTCCGGTAAATGAATTATTACGTTACAAGGCCTGTAAAAAATTTTACCGGACTGAAAATCCAATTTGAGTCCGGTAAAAAATTTTACCGGACTGAAAATCTAATTTGAGTCCGGTAAAAAATTTTACCGGACTGAAAATTTTAAATGCATTTTTTTAAAAAATGAACAATGTGAGGCAGTATGAAATAAAACGCCTTACGTCATACTTCCGGTAAACCATTACAGTAGCTCGTTTCAACATTCGAGACTCGGCTCCTTCGTCGCCTCGTCCCGAAACGTTTTCAACTCGCTACTGTAAACTTGGGTTTACCGGACTTATAACGTAATATACTATTATTTCATACTGTATCGTATTATCCATATTTACGGTAGCGATTACAGTCCCGAAAATGCGATTTTACGGTCTAGTATGACTGTAAAATTTTTACCGTACTCAAATAAAGTAAATCAACTTAATAATACTTTAGTATTCAGTTACCATCGGTTACCATGGACCTCGTTCTTCATGGATGTCTATGTTTTGATTTCGACTGATAGTTGCCATGCTCGTTGTTCATAGATGTCTATATTTTAAATTTGGATTTTTTTTTATTAAATAATATTTGCAGTATGAAATAAAACGCATTACGTCATACGTCCTGGAAATGTTCTTACAGTCTCGATTAGATGCTCCGGACTCGGCTCTTTCGTCGCCTTGTCCGCAACATCTTACTTGACTGTAAAATTCCATTCCCAGGACTTATAACGCAAATAACTATTACGATAAGTACATCTAAGAGAATTCTTTTATACCAATAATGCGAATTAAATAAGTAGTTAATGGGCCACTTGGGCCACACAGAAATTGACATGCCATTTGGCAAGTCAATGGCATGACCCCTCTCCTCGCTTCTGATTGGATATCACCACTCCTGTAGACACGCCTACTGTTCTCTTTGATTGGTCGACGGCCATCTTGGATGACACGCCTACTGTTCTCTGATTGGACGGTCGTCTTGTTTTTACATTATTTACGTCACAGATAAGGGAACCTATATTACTGACATGGTTTGTGCCTCGGTTAATGGAACCTGTTATATCGCATGGCTTGTGTGTCGAATAATTCGTATCAGTGTTAACAGATTATTAGGTAAGAAATTACGTCTTAAAAAATACGCTAATTGAAAATGGGTAAAAATGTTTTTATTTTATTTAACTATGATACATTGCAGTCTTAAATATAAAACTTTATAATGTAATTAAATTTCCATTTCAATAATAATCATTTATCATTTCTTTGAATGTTTCTATTAAAATTGTAATTGCTGCTTGCAATTATATCATAAAAATATCAATACTAAGTTCTTATTTTCTATAAATGCGTATACCTGTATAGCATTCGCCTATCAAAATTTTTAAAATTTTCAATGAAATGGGGACATTACAGGTTTGTAAGTATTTTTAAATTATATTCGAAACAAGAAACAAGAATTTGATAAGAAATTACAGTTAATAAAAAGGATCTAACATCATGCTGTTTTTTTTGTGAAATATAATATAAATACAAAGATTAGTTAAAGTTTCACAAGTTTTATTAATATCTTAACCTGACAATATTGTTTCGACACTTTATGTCATTATCAAAGGTAGATAAGATTGATAAACAAACACGTTTTTTTCTAAATAGTCCTCTTAGAGAGTTTGATAGCTAAAAGCGGTTGAAAAAAATAGTACCTATAACACAGCCCCACAAAAAAAAATGAAAGTTCATACTCCAGAGTCGGACATATGTATTCCTATATATTTTTCGACGCTGAATCCGATCCCGAGCTCAGAAATGGCCCTCCACGTCTGGAATTGGCCCCACGGGCCCAAAAATGGCCTGAGAGGTGGATTCCGGGATGAGGCGTGGGTAAAGGTGCATTCTAAAGCCAAAGTCAAGTTTGTGGTCGAAAAGTCCACGACCAACTGAAATTCCGCGTTTGGGACCAGGAAAATCGTCCTTTGGGGCCGAAAAATCGTGTTTCGGGCCTCGCAATGGCATCAGTGGTATTTTCGTGTACTTTTGAATACTGGAATGAATACCGTGCTCGAAAAGTTCATGGTCAACTTTAATTCCCCGTTTGGGGCCGGGAAAATGGCCCCTTGGGGCCGGAAAATCGTGTTTCGAGCTTCGCAATGGCATCAGTGTTGTCTGTGTGTACTTTTGAATAGTGGAATGAATACCGTGCTCGAAAAGTTTATGGTCAACTTCAATTCCCGGTTTGGGACCAAGAAAATGGGCCCGGAGGGACCAGAAAATCGCGGTCCGGCGTGGCACTTGCAACTGTGGTATTTTATGTGATGAGACAATGGCTTGAAGACTTGTAACGCACACACGAGATGAAAAGAGATGAGGACGGAGAGGAAATCTTACAGGTCTGTGTCGTCAAGAGATACGTGAGAGTCATTTTCGGCAATTGTCAAACTTCCTTACAACTTCCGCCTGTCTTCTTGACCTGGCCTCAATCCTGACACACGAGGTGCCTGCCTCCAGACCTGGCTACCACCGTGTCGTCCAGCACTCCCTCACGTTCTCTATGTCTATGAATAAAGGACGTATGGATGATAAAAGATGACGACGAAAGATAAAGATGAGAGAAATCAAACGACGAAAGGTTTGAAGACTGCCTGGAATCGCTGCAGAGAGTAAGATGGTGTCTCGGAGTTCGATCAACAGAAGGTGAGCAAGGAAGAATCCGCCAGCTCTCTTAGAGTAGCATCCAAGCAGACACGCACCAATGAGAATGCAGCAAGCAGCAGCGCCCGAAAACTCCTCTTATTTGCTTCCCGGGAACTATTTGTAACGGACTTTGTGAGCACCAGCGCCAAGAAAAATCAGCAGCGCCCGAGCAAAGAGAAACACCTGATGATAACACGAGGTATGAGTATACATGCAATGAAGTATATGAGGATCCTTGTATATGACACAGGCAGGGAGATTAAAGTTCTCTCGGAAGATGTCGCGCCACCCGAAAAGAGTAACTCGTTAGAAGAATATTTCTCTGAGAAGTTAAGAGAAGATGAGGTTTCGGAAGTAGCCAGTCGTATTTTTGCTTGTATACCCTTTTTGTTGGGTTCCCTTCTCTTTTATTGCAGGACATTATTTTGTTTTTGTATTTGATTTTGTCCTATTTTATTGCATGATGATATTTCTTTATTGTTTTTACTTGTTCTTGATTGTGGTTGTTGATTCCCGATTTGTTAATAACGCACCCGTTTTTTAAATGCATATTGTTAATTTTGTTATTGCATGTATTTTTTGCATATTTCCTTATTGTTTTTTTGTTCCCTGTTTTGTTATTGTTTTTTGTTGTTGCATGATTCCTTATTGTTTTTTGGCATGTTTTGTTGTCCTGTTTTTTTCTGCTTTTTTTCTTTTTTTTATTGTTTATTTATTTATCTATTTATATTTTCTTATATTTATTTATTTATTTATATTTTTTCATTGTTATTGTTATGATCGGACCTGTGATCAAACTACTGGGAGTGCAATTAGCCTTATTGAGTAAAACCTTACCCAATAAGTGCTATTTGCTGCTGTGAGCTTGCTCTGCCGACGTAGCTTTGATCATTAGGCTTCCAGAAACCAGCCCTTTCGAGCCTTGATCAGGGAGTGCGCCATGGATAAGGATGTCGGAGTCCTTATTGCCCCGGGCGGGTGCCAGTTCGTCCGTGTATTCCGGGACTGGTTAAATGTAGGTTGGGCCTCAGGGAACTGGGGTAGGACACTTGTCCGAGGGTATACCCGTTCTCAACCGAACGTGCCGCTCCTTGCCGCACGATGCGCTGGCACAACAAATATATGGCATCTAACGACAAAACAGGTAGGTTAAGGAGTATAGAAGCTGGCACCAGTTCTTCTGACAGCCATGCTTCAAGGAAATGTTCAAATAACAAGGACAATTTTTGTTTCATGTGCGGGCACCTTGTTTTTCAAACGACTCGCCGTCTAGTTACCACGAATCTGCAGACAATCTACAAAAAATATTTTGCGATCGATGCACCCGATACTCGGCAATGGTGGATCCCGGGATATATGTGTAACTGTTGCTCTATGTATTTGAATCGTTGGAACAACGGCGACCAGCGGTGGCTCAAAATGAAGACTCCCATGGAATGGAGAGAGCCGAGGCCTGACCATTCCAATTGCTATTTTTGTGAATCCAAGGTTTCAGGTCTCAACCAAAAAAATAAAGGTAAGGCTGTTTATGCTGATGTGGATAGCGTTACTTTGCCGACATTTATTGAAGAAGACAATTATGCCCTACAGGTGGATCCAGGAGAAGCGATGGCCATTGATGGTCCCGAAGAAATTGAGGTTAGAGCGATACCCGAGGCCATTGAACCGGTGTACAGTGGTTCCTCGTCAGGCGACAGTGATGAAGATGATAAACCCGGTCCACGGCTATTCACGCAAGAACGTCTCAGTGATCTGGTTCGAGATATGGGATTAGATAAAGACAGAGCGGAATTGTTGGCGTCCAGACTGCAAGAAGATCGTCTTCTGGCGCCAAAAACTAAAGTGTCCCTGTACAGAAAGAGAGAAAATGATTTCCTCCAGTATTTTGCTCAAGAAGAGTCCTTGGTGTATTGCCGTGATATTCCAGGCTTGATGGATAAAATGAAAGATTCTTTGCTATAGAGATGAAGAGTGGAGGTTGTTTATAGACGCGAGTAAAAGAAGCTTGAAAGCTGTTCTCTTACACAATGGAAATCGATATGCTTCAATCCCTGTTGGACATTCTGTGATTCTCCGAGAATCGTATGAAACTTTCAAGCTTCTATTACAAAAATTGAAGTACAGTGAACATCAGTGGTTGATTTGTGGTGATCTGAAAATGATAACAATCCTTTTGGGCCAGCAATCCGGATACACTAAATGGCCATGCTTTTTGTGTTTGTGGGATAGTCGGGCGGATCAGCAACATTACTTGGTGAAAGAGTGGCCTGCGCGCAAGAAACTGACACCGGGGAAGCATAACGTCCTGACTGAGCCGTTACTGGACCCAAACAAGATTTTGCTTCCACCTCTCCATATTCAACTCGGGCTAATGAAGCAATTTGTAAAAGCTCTAGATAAAGAGGGTCCTTGCTTTCAGTATCTTGGGCGAAAATTTTCTCAACTCTCAAATGAGAAGCTTAAGGCTGGAATTTTTGATGGGCCCCAAATTCGCGCAGCCATGAAAGATCAAGAATTTGTTGAGTCCATGAATCCCGTTGAAGAAAAGGCCTGGCTCGCCTTCAAGGATCTAGCGACAAATTTTTTGGGTAACCACAGAGCCGCAAATTACAAGGAAATCGTGAGAAACACGCTTGATAGTTTCAAGGAGTTGGGGTGCAGAATGAGCCTTAAGCTGCATTTCCTGCACTCACACTTGGACTATTTTCCAGAAAATTTAGGTGACTACAGTGAACAACAGGGAGAAAGATTTCACCAGGATATATCCGAAATGGAACAACGATATCAAGGAAGGTGGGATATCCACATGATGGCGGATTACTGTTGGTCACTGAAGAGGGACACAACAGGGAGCCATAAACGCCAGGGTGTGCGGCGATCTTTTGAATATAAAGTTCAAAGATATTACAAAAAGAGAGTGTAGAATAAGAATCCCACGTTCCATGAGACGGGATCTGCACCCATAGCGTCCATGAGGTTCCTACTGGACACTTGAGGTTCAGCCAGACCTTTTTTCAAGGGGCTTCACGGACTTCACACGTTTTCTGTCATGACTGATACTAGAAACAAAAACTCTCTTCATCCAGGACCTCTGAAATTTCCGCTATCAGTCCTTCATATGCGAAGGGAGAAGCAATGCATGTAAAGCGTCCAATCATTTTTACCTTCAGGCCATTGTCTCATCACATAAAATACCACAGTTGCAAGTGCCACGGCCGGAACGCGATTTTCTGATCCCTTCGGGGCCATTTTCCTGGTCCCGAACGGGGAATTGAAGTTGGCCATAAACTTTTCAAGCACGGTATTCATTCCAGTATTCAAAAGTACACGAAAATACCACTGATGCCATTGCGAGGCCCGAAACACGATTTTCCGTCCCCAAGGGGCCATTTTTCCGGCCCCAAACGCGAAATTTCAGTTGGTCGTGGACTTTTCGACCACAAACTCGACTTTGGCTTTAGAATGCACCTTTAACCACGCCCCATCCCGGAATCCACCTCTCAGGCCATTTTTGGCCCCGTGGGGCCAATTCCAGACGTGGAGGGCCATTTCTGAGCTCGGGATCGGATTCAGCGTCGAAAAATACATAGGAATACATATGTCCGACTCTGGAGTATGAACTTTCATTTTTTTTGTGGGGCTGTGTAATTGAAACAAAAAAAATGTGTTTTTGGAACTCAAAAGAGTCTGCACGCATATATTATAGTAATTACTTAATGGAAGAATTAGTTTATGGAAGGAAGAAAAGGACAGGTTGCACAGTACACTGCAACTGTCTCTCGCACAGAGATAATGAGAGTTACGCAACGTGAGCTCGTCAAATACTTGGAAGTTTCAATCTGCCTGCTCGGTGGGGCAGCATGGAAGACCATCCTCGGATTAATGCTGTCCCTTTCTGCAGCTGTACACTAAAAAAAGGAAATATTTTACTAAATATCACTTGAACTACTTATGCACTGCCACCTAATATTCTGATTTATATTAACTAGTTTGAAATTTATACGTTGATACATGTAGGAGAGATTCGGCTGTGTTGGACCCCTCTTTGAATTCCGTGCTTTAATCTTTAAATATGACGATTTACATTTTTATAAAATATGCCTCGCCTCGAAAAGGTATTTATTTAATAAACAGTGCAAAAAAGAACGGTCTATTTTTTATTTTATCTATTGTAATATGTAATACGTAATATGTCATAACCTTATATAAGGTAATGTTGGCACCCTCAGCAGAAAACTAAAAGACATTTTGCATAAACTTTTTTTTGCATTACTAGGTTCACATAAGCGTATTAACAAATAATGGAACAAAACAAACTCAATGTATTTATTTTTTTATTGGCATATAACGCCATGTGAGAACAAAAAAAATAAAATCTCAATAAATATTTTGGAAAACATATTGCTTTTTTGTTAACGGAAGAATAATAATAAAAAAATAAACATCTATTCTTTTCAAATTAGTTTGTATGTGTAGAAAATATTATTATATTATTATTATATTCCATCATAGCCGGAATATCATGGGTCCAACATGCCGAGCTGTATAGGTTTTAGATTTTTTGCAATAAAACAAAAATGATATAACATAGATCCTCCACTACACCTTAATGGCAATTAAGGTTAGATTTAACATATTTCCAGAAAAAATATTAAAACAAAAATTTCCAAAATTCTTATGAAAACATATTTTTGAAAATATAAAATAAAAAAGTTTCATACCTACTTTTTCCAACAAATCAAAATATTTAATCTAAAACTTCTAACATTCACACCAAAACCTTTTTCTCGTAAGGCTCCATGTTACATGACACTCTACCATACACATATCGGTGTTGCCAACTCAAGATATCTGAAATAATGCAAGGGTGCCAACATAGCCCGGGGTCCATCACAGCCAGACCTCTCCTATGTATATTCGTTGTTACAATTTCCATTATTTTGCAAAGTAAGATATACTGCTTGATATTAGAAAACGCCATACCATTCTCCCTGTATTCTTATTCTTATCTGTGTTATGTTCTATACTGTCCTTGTTAGAAAATTAATTTTTATTTTGTTTCAGGTTAGTTTCTGCAAGAAATGTCCAAATAGTTGACGTTTGGTAAGATAAACCTTGTTCTGTTTCCACCTAAACACTATAAACAGTCTTTCGCATTTCGCATTTCGGTACTTACTCTAAATAATTGGCATCATTAATGATTTCATTGCATAGGTAAAATACTAACAGTTAATGCAATTATTAAAAAGATAATTAATGATTATTAAAGCAGCTTTATGTAAACTAAAAACAAAGTAAGATCGTATCAAAACCTACATCCACGTTTAATCAAAGGATGATGAGATTCGAAATATCAAATTACTCGACGGAAGTAGAAGCAGGGACGCCAATATCATCTGATTATTCTTTTTAACCTGCGGCGATGACGCCAGACATACTATTCGTATGAGTCGTGTTTTTTCTCTGGGTTTTTTAGGAATTTCATGACGTCATGGTATACTTTAAATAGCACGTTGTTAATTGCTTCGCAACATACTTTAGGATTTTTTACGAAATTAAAATTATTCAAACACCATTGGTGTATTCTTACCGCAAAATTTAAATAATGCAGTGAGATTTTAAAAAATACTTAATTACGATGGTCGTGTTTCCAGCAAGATTTAAAAAATTAAATAAAAACAGGGGTATGTTTTAATTACTTTGTTTTTTGCCTTTGCTTTCCATGACGTTACAATTTTCCAATTCACAAATAATCAAATTAGATACTTAGTAAATAATAACTTTCGTTAATTAAAAAACGTTAAATTTCTAATCAGCTTCTTATTTACCTTGATGTTTGTTTTTTACGTCACAATGTTTTCTGCATCTTTCAAAATAATTTTAAATAATAAATAATGCTTTTAAATTTTAACGATCATTATTGTATCCACAATAATTCTTAACATAGTTTCGTTGCAACATTCTTTATAATCGTTCTTAAAATATTCAAACTCCATTGGTACATTTTTAAATACTAAATTATGAATGGTTGTTTTTCCAGCAAGGTATTTAAAATTTAAATACGACCATAGGTATGTTCTACTTACCTGGTTTTTTGCTCCGGGCTGGGCTTTCCATGACGTCACAATCTAAATTACTTAGTAAACAATAACTTTAAAAATAGCCAATTACGATATGACTGTTTTATTGCTAAATTAAAAACTTAAATTGATTGAAAGGTTTTGTCGTCAATTTTAAAATTATTTTAACAAAGCAAATAAATACAAAAATACTATTTATTTATTAGAGAACAACACATTTTTTACCACAAGAAGATTTATTATTAATTTAAAATACAGTTTGCTAAAACTAAAAACAAAACAGGGTCATCAGTTCGCTATAGAAACACATCAATGTTTTTATTATTAATTGTAGTAAATAAGATAAAAGTACTATTTAAGTCAATATATTATCTGTCTTACTTAATTGCAAATAATAAAGTTTCAAATAACTTCCGAATTGTTAGCGTGGTGTGGCAGTTCTTTCGAGGGTATCAATGAATTTTTAATTGTTATAAACAGCCTCCACACAAATATCACTTTTACACTAGAAACAGAACGAAGTACGTAGGACTAACCAGACTTTTAGACTTAACGATTAAAATTAAACCACAGGATGACCTATGCCTATGCACTCAAATTTTTATAAACCTAAAAAAGCAAAACTGAAAAAGAAAACTCAAAAAGAATCGAATATAGTTTATAACTGAGTGTGGTTGCTACATAGGACAAACAAAACAATATGTTAACCCGATTAAGTCAAAATAAAAATGCAATAAAGACTTGAACATGATATTTAAAAAATGATGACGAATTTACATCAATAATTTTTAAAATATTAGAAAAGTAGAGCAGTACTAGCAGAGTTTTGGTACCACAATGGAAATTTAATAGATATGTACCACACAAAAAGGAAATTTTATAAATTTTATCATTAGTAGAATAAATCTGCTTCACTGTTAAAATAATTGCATAAAATAGTTATGAAAATTCTATTTTTCTTTACTATTCTATTTCTGCATTCATTTTTTTATAGTGAAATTCTATATTTTATTAGAAGGCCAAGACGCAAACTTATAATTCCGAACTACAGAAAAGTTCAAATAACGATTGGGTACAGACAGGAGAAGTTTTTTGCAACCGACTATTTTCTACTTTAACAGAAAAGGGAAAAAACACTCGAGATGAAATTTTTATGATCTCTCTTTTTATCAAACTGTTAACATGTCTTTGTTACATGATAACTTATTTTAGGAACGTTAACTTACAGATAAGTTTTATTTCTTCTGTGATTCTGTAAGCACATATACATACATGGTATGTTTTAGATAGAACGAAAAGATTTAAGACCTTTGGCAAATAAAAACATTTTCCAGAATTCCATCTGAGAAACGCATAAAATCTTGCTAACCATTTTACATTTAATAATAGCGAATGGCTATAAAATATTACGTCACGTCACTTTAAATTAGAAAAAAAGGAATAAATGTTTGCCTGGTGGCTGCAAGAAAAAACAATTTCGTATTATAATACTTAATTTTTGAGGAAAATCTTATTTTCTTCTGAATGCATAACTAGTTTAATAAAAAATCAGCCTCCACGAATTTCGTTGATGTTGAGAAGAAATATCGTTGGTAAAATCTCGACAAAACTCAACTCCATCAGGGTTACAAAAATATATATAAATAAATTATTCTGAGGCAACGGTTTCTGCAAGCTTTTTTAAAAAAATAATGAGAACATTCATAAGAGGATTTTATGTGAGACATAATGTTAGAACGCGGCGTACCCGCCAGTTTTAATTCTTTGCCACAACCCTACAACACTTTCAAAATTATAATTTTTATTAACCTTTTCTTGCCTCAGTTTTTATTGTTTTGATACGCACACTTTTTTACGAATAGGTCTTTATTGCATTCATTTTTTTTCTTTTGAATTCAAAATTTCAGGTTAATATTTTAGCGTTGCTTTTTGATGAGGAGAGATTTATTTGAAAAAGAATAAAAATTGCTTTCTCGATTGTTTGTGAATGTGATTCATTTACATATTTTAAGGTTTATATTTAACAATTTCATTTTAAAGCACCAAGAAAGATCGAAGTCATAGATTTCTAACTTTATTTAAATGAACTCGGGTTAAACTTAAATTAAACTTTATCGGGTTAAATTTATATCAAACTATTACAAACCAGCAATAATCAACGTTTTAATTAAGGCTTTTACTTAAGGTGTATTCATATACCTTGTTGAGAATATAAAAAAAACGTAATATGCAGGGAAATTTTAATATAATGTTTCTCTCGTTTTTGTGAAGCGATTGGATATCCAAAAGTGCCAGTCAAAAATTTGCACTTGTATTTAAAGCAAGTAATAATTACGTTTACGTATCTATAGTATGAGCAAAAAGTAACTCCATCAAAGGTGCCTTTGGAATTTTGAACAATACGTTTCGAAATTACGAAACTTTCGATGCACGATGAATTTTTATTATTGTTATTATCTTGTCGAATATAAAGTACATATTTGGGAGCCATTATTAAAGGTTCTTGTATACATTACTCAAATTTATTTATCTTGTCGAATATAAAGTACATATTTGGGAGCCATTATTAAAGGTTCTTGTATACATTACTCAAATTTTTACCTATTTTCATGCGTTAAGCAGTGGTTCACGGTAGGTTCCTGCGAGATTTTGGGAGTATTATTTTGGTATTTAACAAATAAAGGGTGGTTGGTTCCGTGGTGAAAGCCGTTAATTTTTTTTTCGATTAACAGTTGCGCTAGTGGCACTTTATGTATTTCGCGCCTTCTATTCTCTGCTTTATATTGTATGATGTTGGTTTCTTAGTTTTTCTGCTGTAACCATCAAGGGTAGCTGTCACTACGGCTTGTATACTAATTGTTGATATGTTTGCTTTTTATAGTTTGTTCTCTGTTTTAAAGGCATGTTTAATAGAACTAGCCTATTGAGTTTTTCTTTTCGCGATTTCCGGTAATTAGAAGTAACATTTTAGACACCAGTGTAAAAAGTAAATTCAATAAATAAATTACCATAACAGCAATGGTTATTATGGTAGGCATTCGTTCATTTATAAGCCACCCGATCTTTGCATTACAGTTTTGTGTTTTTATCATTTTTAACAGTTTTAATAGGGTTTGTTGAACAAAAATAATGTATGATATACGTGTTAAAAGTGAGTTTATTTTGTTCGAAGAGATGGCGCACTCCGCTGGCGCGTCGTGAGCCAAACTTCTCTTCTCATTATATGTATAAAGGATAACATTGGTTACAGGACATCAAATTTGGCTTTACTTTCTTTTAAATATCATCACCTTTATTTAAAGCAGAAGTTTATGGTATTAGGTAATGTTTTCTTAGTTGGTTCAGTAGATACAGTTTTTAAATTACTAACTTACATACCGTCCAATAGTTTTCTATCCTTTATCGTCATCGTGCTAGAGGTCGACATTTGACGTATCGCAATGTAATCACATTTAGCTGTGAACCTATATACCTACGACCGAATGCTCAAGTCTTTCCTTTTATTATTATGCTTTGGTAGACATATATGGTAGAGGTAGGACAATTTTCTAGTTTATTTTTCAGTATTGTACTAGATGGTTGTAGGTATTCCTTTTCATACTTATCCGGCTAATTGTGTTTAATATTGTCGCACACATGCATTTGTATATTATTGATGATATGATATGATATTCAATGATGGTTTCAACATGAAATATGTAGTCTTATTATAACTCACACATATTTGTTATATTAAAACACCAAATTATTTTTTTCCTTTCAGGTTCATTCAAATTTCATCTATGTAGGTTCATTTTTTAAACTAACAATTTTTTTAAACTAAATGGTGAAACATATTTTACCATCTTTTATAAAACAAAGAATTACACTTCCAGAATAATTTTATTGTAATTTTATAACAGGCTTAATAACTCAACAATACTAAATGACTGTCCCACACTTGGGCTCCACATTATAACGGTATGGATTATTTTAAATCAATTTTAAAATACTATAGGGTCATTCCATGCGAAATCGATCACTAAACTGGGTCGATCTCATGGATTTCAATGAAAATCACTTATGAGGTAGCAATCAACTAAAGAACATAACTTTCATTCATTAATTTGCTAAATTACGCAGAACTTGGGAAATATTCAAACTGAAAAAATTATCAAAACTGCTTGCACACCTTTAAAGAAATATAAATATCTCGAAAAGTATTTACCCTAGAACAAATATTTTTGTATATTGCTCACTGGAAGACGCGCTTTTTGGACAGCCTAATAATTTTTTGTTATCAAACGTATTTTTATTTTTTTCTAAACGAAATATTTTAAAAATGCAGAAAAATCGGTGTGGTCACATTTTTAAAAATCTGAAAAAAATTGTACAGATTCTTTGAACATTTCTGTATTTAAATGCCAAATGGCAAGCTGGACGTTTTAATAGTTTTGGCATGGTAAACTTTCAAAGACTGCGTTGCAGACAGCCGGCGCAGCATAGATCAAGGTCAAAAGACGCAACCCGCATTCGCTACCTTCTAGTTAATAATAATACCGTCTATATTTCCAGCGGTCGGTCTTAACTAATGTACATAAGATAAATGTATATATGTGTGGATATGATTATACATCCTGATTAGTTAATTACGTATGTATTTAAATCGATTTCTTCGGGTGTGTTACATAACGCATTTTTCTTGCGGCCATCAAAGACCCTAAAATATTATAATGCAATAGCTTAGATACCATTTTTGTTTACAGAAGATGAGTTGCTTTTGATCCTAAATTTAAAAAATAGATGTTCACTGGGTTAGACTGGGTGCTATGGTAGGTAGCAACCAATCACCAGCTTACATTGTATTATATTATTAAAATCCAGTCATTGAGCTAGAATGTCAAATTTATTAACGTTAAAAACTATAGACTGAGCTATAGGATCATTGCAAATTCAATATTTGAACTTGTGGCACAGGCGAGTTAATGATATTATCCACTGCGAAAATTATCATAATAACTTACTTAACTCACTTGTACCATAAATAACTATTACCGATCTCTATTGTAGGTTCTGATGTTTAATAAGGTCAGCTGCGGTAATTGGAGCGATGGGGTAACTGAAACTATGCTTAATAAAAACTAAAACTATCGTTAAACGTCTATGAGAATTACGTGAATTTTTAGTTTTATCGACTTTACCCTATACACTCTTCCGACTGCAATAATTCCTGAACTATTCCTACTGCAGCCCTAATTTTTTGGAGACATTTTAATTAATATCCTTAGGGCGTCCCAGTTACCCAGAACATATTATAAAGTAATGTGGATATAAAATATAGACGATGATTCCAGTTACCCCAATTTACTGGGTAACTGGAACCACCGGACATGTTTTTAAAAAAATATTTTTAAATGCAATAGTTGGCATTAGAGCTGCTTTATTTTTACATTTTCTTTTGGAAATATATTAAAGTTACTATAACACAAGGTCCTAAAATTATACTTCACAATAAAATATGAGATAAAGAGTTTGAAGCAAAAGAATTGTATATCTATGAACCAATTACCCCAACTGACCTTAAAACTTAAATTAAAAAAGCTGTTGCATTATATTTTAAGGTCTTGGACAGCCGCAAGAAAAGTACTTTATGTAACACACCCGAAATAATCGATTTAAATACTTAAGTAATTAACTAATTAGTAGGTATAATCATATCCACACAAATATACATTTATCTTATGTACATTAGTTGAGAGGTTAAGGTTAAGAGTTAAGCTGGTAATATGGACCGTATTATTACTAACTAGAAGATAGCGAATGCGGTTTGTGCCGGTTGACCGTGATCTATGCTGCGCCGGCTGTCTGCAACGCGATCTTTAAAAATTTGCCCTGCCAAAACTATTAAAACGTCCAGCTTGCCATTTTACATTTAAATACAGAAGAATAATAATAAAGGAGAATGAATTCAAAGAATCTGTACAATTTTTTTGCATTTTTAAAATATTTCGTTTAGAAAAAAATAAAAATACGTTTGATAACAAAGAATTATTAGGCTGTCCAAAAAGCCCGTCTTCTAGTGAGCAATATACAAAAAAATATTTGTTCTAGGGTAAATACTTTTCGAGATATTTATATTTCTTTAAAGGCGTGCAAGCAGTTTTGATAATTTTTTCAGTTTGAATATTTCCGAAGTTCTGCGTAATTTAGCAAATTGATGAATGAAAGTTATGTTCTTTAGTTGATTGCTACCTCATACGTGATTTTCATTGAAATCCATGAGATCGGCCCATTTTTGTGATCGATTTCGCTTGGAATGAACCTATACTTACTGTAAAACTCATAACTGCACGGGCTGTAGACATCTTGATAACAAATTATATCTTAGGAAGCGGGTACTAATTCTCATAGCTTATTGATTGTAAATAAAAGATAAGATTTCGTAAAGTCATAAAAGTATACGGGCGCCGTCTGTTTAAAAAGTCCTTAAACCTAGATATTCTTAAACAGAAAAGAATAAGAGATATATTGGTTGAATTCAATAATTGTTCATAATTAATTACATAAGTCTTAAGTTAGTTGAAGTATTTTAAAGACTTTCAAAGGTGGATGGTCCAATATTGTCGAAACACTCTTTAATTGTTACTAAGATGCTAGATTAAGTGTAACTATTTTTAAACTTGCACTTAAATTTCAATATTGTACTAAGAAATCCTTTATTAATTGATTTCTTGGTTACTTTTAATAACTCGAAAACATTAAATTACCATAAGAGCCAATACTACACTTTACCGGTAAATTCACAAGTTTTATTGAATTGTTCTTATTACGGCAAACGTAATTTTAAAATATCTTTTAATATCACTAAAAATTTTATTGATTGAACTCTTTCAAACTTTTCTTTTAAGCAAAAAAAATTGAAGCACCGAAATGAAACCCTTACTATATTAGAAGACCGAGCGCTAACTTGACAACCCTCGTTACAGTCTCAGGATCTATTCAACACTGTCGCGGGGATGGTGCATTTTTATGTGCGTCGCATACATACTTAAGGAAATTTTAAACTAGCCTATTACAAGATAGTCTAACTTTTAAAAAACCAACGGGGAACTGATACGAAAAAAGCTTCGAGAACTTTCTAGGGGTTTTACCAAACTATAACACGTGGCTGCAAGATTTTTTATACGTCTGGATTTTAAGAAATTGTTCGAGCAACTTGAAAATAACACGTACGGGAAGTAATAATATTGACTAGATGTCATTTTATCGCTTTGTTAGGAGGACGTCAATACTTTGAGAGAATTGTTCAGACGCCAAATATACTAGAATAACGTATGCAAGAATTTTCTAGAAGAAAAATTCATCTTATAAAAATATTTCGAGGTGACCCTAGACATTAAACAAGCCATTTGGTTTAAAGCAGAATTTGCAGTATTAACTCAACTAAAATACGTGGAATTGCACAGGACCTTACTGAGGTTCCTTTAGACTATATATGCATATATATATGCAAAATTGCATTTCATGAATTTGAAAATTTGAGCATGCTACAATTTTGATCACTTTTTCCATTCCTTTTGTTGATTCAAACAAGCAGAAATTGTAACTATATCAACAACATAAATGCATCTTTTGTAACCAGACATGTTTATATACTTCCAACGAACAAAAATATGTTAATCCATTAAAATCTTAATAATAAATTAGTGTTGGAATTATTAGTAAATAACTATGAATCAATTATTGACAAACCCATAAATAGTTAAATAAGAGAATTGAACTAGATTACTGTTCTATAAAACTACTATAATATGTATAACTAGAATTTCAAAAAAAGGTACCTAATACATAAATTCATAATTAATAATTCATTAAGTAAATAATATTTCCCTATATCTATATCTTCCTTTCATTCCGTGTAACAAATGGACTCTTCTATTATTAATTTTTCGTTTCAAATGTACTCTGAAATGTAATGAAATGAATTGTATACGTTTTTGGAAAGTTAATAGTTTTTAAATGGGCTATATTTATACCCCCACGTGCTTATTGGTTGAAATCTGCTGTTGAGTTGTTTTTATTTGCTGGAAAAGAGAGATACCTGAACAGAGAGCCGGAAAAGGAAAAATTAATTTTTCCTTTGAGCTAATTATTCTTTTTTGTAGTAAACAACGGAACATGGCGTATATGGAACCATCTAGAAAAAGACGATGTTTCGGACATTTTCGAGAAGTCGAAACACATAATATGCATGGTGTAATGATTCGAAAGGTAAAACTCTGCAGTACCGTGTTCTAAGACGAAAACTAACGTGAGTTAAAAACTCTCTTAATATTTTCTTCTTCGATGGCTGCTTTAAGAGGTATAAGCAGTTAAAGTATCGCTCAAGATTATGTTATTTTTACCGATTGTAAGTAAATTGTTATATTGCCATTCTTTATCTCATCAATCCCTGATCCGATTTCATATTAATTAATCTAAATTAATCTTGCACCACCCAAACCTATCGTCGCGTCGAGTACCGTAAGCAACTAAAACGTTTTTTACACAGAGATCCAACAGTGTCGCTTATGAGCCTCAAATTTAAAAATAGAATTATATTTTAACACTATACTGCTTAAAAACGTTTTATAAAATTAAAAGAAAGTTTTCAGAGGTTTTCACACTTTTAACATTCGTTTTACATGTTTTCTATTACATATCCTAAATAGGAAGTATCTTTTTGAAAATGTACGTTAAATATTTATAAAATATTAAAATCTAAATATAAATTGTTTGCTTAAACCGAAACATTTAGTGAATATTTCTAATTAGTTTACTAAATTTTATTTGTATAAGTTTTATTTGTATATAAAACGTTTATCAAATATAATACCTTTAAATACTAATTTCCTAGCATCATAGAGACATATAATACACATGTTAGATTTTTATATATTTGTCCAAATATGTATTAAATATGTATGATATATAAAGATTCAAATATAAATTATTTGATGTAAAATAAAAATTTAATAAAAATTTTTTATATTAAAAAAACGTTTAATATATAAAACACATTTAACAAATATTTATTGTATATAGTTTGGTAGTGGGGGGGGGGTAATTATCGTCTTCTGACTGTAACTTCCCGATTTGAAAGCCTCAAATCTAAAAATATATTTTCTTTTTTATTGTGATTATAGTCCTAATAATTAAAACAGCAAAGTGGGATGCTAATTGCAATTTATTCCTAATCTCCATATTTACGTTTTTCGTTCCATTGCTTTATCTTCCTCTAAATTTCAAAATCCCATTTTAATATATCTATATCAAGTTTGCTTGTTCATAGAAAAGAATTTATTTGAGAGGGGATACAAATTGACAGATTGATTTGCAAAGGTGATTTATTAACCTATCTGGGATTTTTTGGTTTATTTCTTAAAAATAATCACCGACATAGAAGTAGTCATGAATTTCAGATCGCCGAACAAATAATTGCTTCGTGAATAAAGTATGAACCAATCTCCTGTACAAAACAGGGCGGATTTAAATTTTCAACTTACTAAATTCTCTACGGATATGTTAACACTTGATGAGCTCTCACATAAATTTAAATTTTCTTTATCATCAAAAACTTTAGTAAAGTTAATATTAAAATTTATCGAGTTGACATTTCTGTTGGAATTTTATTAATTTAAAAAGTGCTTATAAAAATAATAGTAGTAATATCAGGGACGATGGTTTAGTAATGAAAGTCAGCTCTTTTTTTGTAGAACGATACGAGGGCAACAAGTACAAAGCACGTTCCGCTCTCTTTTTGCAAGCAAATCGTTTAAAAATGCAAATATGTGGAAGAAGTGTAGCTAAAGGAAGGAAAGAGAATTTGTATAAGCAAATAATATATCAAAGTACGTCATCCTTTGTACAAAATAGATTTATATGTGCAAATTTTGTGCGTTGATAACTTGTTGGAAATGAATCCGTGCCATATCTCTCGCTCGCGCTGAAATTTCCCTGCAGAGAGAGAGAATATGCCTGAATTTACTCTGCAAGATCTATGAGTTTTGTTTCTGTAATATTAGTTACCTTCGGTTGAGATGTGCCTGCATGTTCAGTAGTAGTAAACATGATTTGATTAATGTCTTGTAAATTTAACTTTACAACTAACTGCCTCTTGTAGTAGGTGTTAAAAGCAGTGTTAATATAACTGGTAAATGCTCCAAATATAATTTAATTTTCCTAAATATGCAAATAACGAACTTAAAATGTTATGATCTATAAAAGGTACCCCTGGGGCAATTTCGATCTCGATAATATACTGTAAATATATTTTATTGTCATTTTATTATGCTACAACAGTTTGCTTTAAAAGGTTTAATATCCTCCGTCGCAGAAAAAGGTAAATTTTATTGCGACCCCTGCAACTGAATTTTGAGTTCAAAATTTTTATCGGTCATTTTAATCCTGCAATTTGGATTTAGATTATGAGAGGAATTAATTGGATTAGGAATTTTTACCCGCACACGTTTAAAATATACTACTTTTTCAAACGGATGGATTAAAAAAAGTTTTATGGTTCACATATCTTTAAAAAAATGTTTACTCGAGGCACGACAAAAATTGCATAAAACAGAAAACGAATAATAAATTCGTGAAATGAAAGTTGACGCTCTCGCAGAAATATTTTTTAGTATTATGGAAAGCGAATAAAATATTGACTTGAATATATCTCTTGAAAATCGTATATTCGAAAACAAATGTTTATTTGGATGAAATAGTAGTATCATCTGTCAATAACTTTTTAACTCTTTTATGATAAGGTCACATTTTCTTATTAGTTAAATGTCATTTTACTGACATCATTTATGTTTATTTTTTCAGTAGCATTTTCTCTTTTACGATACTAAAAGCACTAATGTTATGTAAATAGAAAATTTGATTGATAACGAAAACATATTTTTCTTTTTGTTTTTCTGTCAGTTTCCCTAAGCTGTATCTTTTTCAATCAATCTCGTTTATGCTGTTATGATCCACTTATCTCTGGCAATTTTTCTCTTCATATGTGTTCTCCTTTAATTCTTCTCGGGGGCGATTGCCTCGTTCAGATTACGCCCCCTTTTAGTTTTAGAAGAGGTTTATCAGAGCTGAATCTTTATGCTTTATAAAACTACTTATTTTCGTGCTACTCTTAGGATTAAATCTTGGATATTATTAAAAGAAAGTTCCACATTGAAAAACATTAAGTAGTGTTTTTATTTTCTTTAGTTAAGCACAAATTATTTCTATAGGTGCGTATCTAGAGATTAAAATTATAATCTCCGTTCACAGATTCAAATCATTCGATTGTATGCTAAATAGTAACGCAAATACAATCTATTGCATCAGGTACCTTCTGTGTGTATGTATCTCACAGGCACCCACATTACTGTATAATTTGATTTCGGTTTTGTGTATGAATTATGCATGACTGATCGAAATGATTAATACGATACGGTTTTTGCAATAAAAATTCATACCACGGGAGGTTTAAAATATTTAATTTATGATTTTTAAAAGTTCTATAAAAGTTTTCCTAAATGTAGTATATTAATATCAGAAGATTTAATTTATAATGAACTGGAAGATTGCGAACGCAATTTTCAGTTTTTTCGTAATAATATTATTTTCTAAATTGAATTTTCAAAATCCATTTGTTCATTTACGTCATATTTTATTTATAAAATGTTCTTTAAATAAAAAAGTGAAAACTTGCATTGGATATTTAAATATGCATTAGTGATACTAATGTGATATCCAGTATTTAAAAATGTTAATAAAAAAACGCTAAGAAATGTTTCTTCATATAAATAATATATTATTACCCGCTATAGGGCGTTTTAAAATAATCATATCAAACCATTTATGCACCAGCAATACACAAACGCTCAAAATGCGCTAACCTTTTAACCTCTTTTCATTTCACTTAGGAATAATTTAACACTAATGAGTGTAATATTAAAAATACAAACGTAAAAAATAACATTGATTGTAAAATAAAAGATGCAAAGGTGTATTTTTTATAACAAACCACGCTTGTTCGTGGTAAAATGCATACGTACTTGCAACAACCAACCAATTTAACCTAATGGTTTTACTTGGCATTTTCAAATGCAATATAGAGTAATCTAGAGTATACTGCGTTTTAATTTAATAGCACTGTATATGTATTTTGAATGCTAATTTTACATTTTTCATAGAATGATATTATAATGAAAAAACATATTTAGAACAAACTATAAGTTTAAGAAACGAAACATTTGACATTTTAATATGCAACTTTTTGTTCTGTTATATGGTTAGCCATAATAAAAACAGTCGAGAAAGAAAATCTAATAAACGTTAAATTACTTACTAAACAAGAATTACAGTCTTGAGGGGCATTTATTCGATCTTATACATTGAGCAAAATTTGGTGGTATTATTAATAAAAAAGTAGTTAATTTATAATTTCCTCCTAATTGTTTGTTTGATGTTAATTAACTTGAAAAAATTTTTCGCAGTTTTTGATTGGATTTTAAAATATATCAACAAATATATGATGACATATAGTACTAAATGAATAAAATTTTATTTTCAAATATTTTCAAAATAAAACGTATAGGATATATATATATATATATATACAGGGTGGGGCAAAAGTCCCGCAACGGCCAAATATCTCCCGAGGGGAAGGTTTTTTAAAAAAATGTTTCAGGCAAAAGTTGTATGGCTTTGAAAGAGGAATCATTTGCATACAAAACCATCTCCCACCCCTTCACCCCCTCCTGAGGGGTGGGGGTAACTTTTAAATTTTAAATGGCCAACCCTATTTTTTTTTGCTGATTAATATTCTCTAAGAAAAAACAAGAACTTTTGTCCGAAAAATTTTTTTTAAAAAGACGAATTTTGCGATTGACCCAACGAACAAACTTTGGATATTCCAAAATATTCCGACTCTTTTACGCGAAAATGACGGGGTTTTCAGAAAAATTACAAGAGGTAAAAAAGGCTTAGAATTTTGCAAAAAATCTAGGAAAAAAAAATAAACAAAAAAATTTTTGAACAATTTTTGAAAAAAAACATGATTTTTGAAAATGTGCACACGTTTACATTTTACCTCCTGGATTAGCGATGCACACTCAACTCAAGTGGTAATGTGTGTGGGTCTTGTAAGTCGAGGAGAACATCCAGTGATATTGCAGGTTTTCTTAGTCCGGATCTCGACTGATCTTCAACGGAAGCTGCTTGATGAACTCTTAGTGAACGAGGAATCCACAAAACCACAGAAGAGACTGACCTGTCTCCTCATATCGGTTAGCTGCTCGCATCACGGTAGTTTTGTTGAGCGGGCGAGGACGAGTCGGATGCAGCTGGTTACAGAGATTTGCAGTTTCCTGGTAAGAGCGTTGTCTATCTCCGTACCCACGCAATATCAATTAATGATATTAATTTTATTAATTAATTTTTAATTAATTAATTAATTAATTCTCGTTTAATGAGACCCATGCTTTTGCAATACGATTTTGCAAAACAATTTCTTGTGAATTTGAGTTGCAAGAAATTGTTAATTTAAAAGGAGTTGCAAGACTGAGTTAATATCCAGTCGTTGATACGTGGTGATTTTCTCGCAATTCAAACTGCCAGGAAATTGTTTTGCAAAATTGTATTGCAAAACCATGGCTCTCACTAAAAGAGAAAGAATTGAAGTATTGATATTGCGTGGGTACGGAGATAGACAACGCTCTTACCAGGAAACTGCAAATCTCTTTAACCAGCTGCATCCGAATCGTCCTAGCCCGGTAAACAAAACTACCGTGATGCGAACAGCTAACCGATATGAGGATACAGGTCAGTTTTTTCTGTAGTTTTATGAATTCCTTGTTTTCTAAAGATTATTTCTTGTGTTCATCAAACAGGTTCCGTCGAAGATAGGCCGAGAACGGGACGACCAAGAACAGCGACAGATCCCGGAACATCATTGAATGTTCTCCTCGAATTCCAAGAAGATCCACACACATCAAGACGTCGGGTGGCTCAGGCAGAGGATATCAGCATCAGGTCTGTGGGTAGGATTTTGAAGACACACAAATACCACCCATACAAGATACACTTGGTGCAAGAGTTGACGGAGTTTGACTTCGATTTAAGAGTGGAGTTTTGTGAGTTGATAATGCAGCGATACGATGATAACCCAATGACATTTTTCTGGACGTGTTTTTCGGATGAAGCGAAATTTGAATTGGACGGCAACGTGAATCGTCATAACAGCAGATATTGGTCCGATGCAAATCCACACTGGATGAGAGATTCTCACACTCAGTGGAAGCAAAAAATCAATGTTTGGGCTGGCATTTTCCGACATCAGATTGTGGGCCCGTTCTTCTTTGATGAGAATCTGACAGCTGAGCGATATTTGAGGCTGCTTCAAGAAGAAATCGTTCCTGCTCTTCGTGGGATCGTTGGAAATCAATTCAATTTGGTCAATTTTCAGCAAGACGGAGCACCAGGTCATTTTGGGCGGCAAGTACGTGCCTATCTGGATGCAACATTCCCTGGGAGATGGATTGGTCGGAGAGGAGAAATTGAATGGCCGCCACGATCACCAGACCTGACACCCCTTGATTTCTTCTATTGGGGTTATTTAAAAGATCGCGTGTACCAGACGAAACCTGATAGCATAGACGATCTGCGAGGTAGGATATTGGAAACCTCAAATGCCATTACGCCAGAAATGATAGCAGATGTTCTGGAGACTTTCTATCAGCGACTGGCTCATTGTCAAACAGTGGAAGGTGCTCAGTTTGAGCATCTGATCAAATAATTAGCAGGGCAGCGGAGGTTTGGAGTCGATAAATACCGGGGGAGTGACGAACCTCGGGGTCCTTCAATGCTTCCTGATTAAGAAAAACGGCCCTTTTCAGGGCCACTATGATGTGTGAAATCCTCCCTGGAACCTCCACGTGGTACACATTGGGTAACGCTAATCCAGGAGGTGAAATATGAACGTGTGCACATTTTCAAAAATCATGTTTTTTTTTTCAAAAATTGTTCAAAAATTTTTTTGTTTATTTTTTTTTCCTAGATTTTTTGCAAAATTCTAAGCCTTTTTTACCTCTTGTAATTTTTCTGAAAACCCCGTCATTTTCGCGTAAAAGAGTCGGAATATTTTGGAATATCCAAAGTTTGTTCGTTGGGTCAATCGCGAAATTCGTCTTTTTAAAAAAAAATTTTTCGGACAAAAGTTCTTGTTTTTTCTTAGAGAATATTAATCAGCAAAAAAAAATAGGGTTGGCCATTTAAAATTTAAAAGTTACCCCCACCCCTCAGGAGGGGGTGAAGGGGTGGGAGATGGTTTTGTATGCAAATGATTCCTCTTTCAAAGCCATACAACTTTTGCCTGAAACATTTTTTTAAAAAACCTTCCCCTCGGGAGATATTTGGCCGTTGCGGGACTTTTGCCCCACCCTGTATATATATATATATATATATATATATATATATATATATATATATATATATATATATATATATATATATATACATTTGTTTAGTTAAATTTACAATAGTTATTTATGTATTAAGGGCATAAAGAAGCTTTTATGGCCAGAAGCGTTATTTCTAGCCCGAGGCGTCAGCCGAGGGCTAGGAAAAGGCTGTAGGGCCATAAAAGCAAATTATGCCCGAAATGCATACACTATTTTATGCACAGATTGTTTTTATCTCAAATCTATTATTGTGTAAAAAATATAATTAAATGAGTACGTAGGTTACATCAAGCCGCTGTACGTATGCTTATGTGCATATATACGAAGTACGTTACTATAGTTACTATCTAAAATACTTCATTTCAGCTTATTTTCATTGGTGATAAGTTTACAAATTATATTAAGAACCAATCAAGTTCTACAAATACAGCTCTGACATTTAATTGACGTATCATTATTGCCCGTCGGATCATAAAGAGGCCCTAGGGGCATAAAGAGACAGTTATGTTTAGATAGATCTATCAATAATAGTCTAATTATAATGCATCTGTGCATAAAATATTTATTAATGCGAAAATATATAAAAAATGCTTAAACTCAAAAAAAATTATAAATTAAAAGAACTAAAAATAATTTTTGAAAATAAATTGAACACCAATTATATTTAATATGCTTCAGTATATATTTCTATTATCTATTATGTTGAAATATTATTCTTGTCTACCGATAGCTTTTTATTTACAACTTTTTTCTTCAGCTCAGTTTATTTACACAGGTATTGTGAATATGAAATTAAATTGTGTATATGAAATTGTGTATATGAAATTAAACAATACTTTTTTATATACTATATACACTATATACAATTTTTTTTAATAAGTAAAAAAGTTTTATAAAAAAAAGAAACAAAATTTTTTAATCATAAGATTTTAGAATTACAGAAAAAGATTACTATTGCTTTTCATAAATTCTTTTATAAAAAGAAAAATAAAACTTTCAAATGCGTTAACTTTAGAAATTGAATACTTTTCAATTTCCAATAATTTCGACTTTATTCGTCTAATACCTTCGACATTTTGATACAAAAAAGCCTTTTTGCCATACTTATTTCTGTCTTCTACGGCGTTTGAGTGAATATTCTGACAATAATTTCATTAAATGAATAAATTGTTGCTGTACTTACCGAAACTAACAATTCTCCCAAAAAAAATAATTTCAATTTATTTTCTACGTAATTTTCTAAATAAATTTAAAATAATTTTTAAATGGTCCTTTCAATTCAACATACAATAAGAAATACATCAAACTAAAAGAAGCACTAAAATGATAAAATTTAAATACGAGATTTTTAAATTTACTGCAATTGTTGGTAGATTAATTTGAGATAACAATTTGCTGACAGTTTTTTAATTTGTAAGTTTCCATCTGCTGAGAGGAAGAAATTGTTACTGTTGAATTAATAAGCATATTATATCAATGTGGCAAAGTTTATTGTTAATCAATTTTGGTTTTAAAGGAATACATTTCTTGATAAATTCAATGAGTTATTTATTGCTTTGAAAAACGGATTAATTGGTAATCCGGTAAAAAACTACAGCAAACTGTATTTCGTTATAAACATAAATTATAAACGTTGTAGAAAAAATATCACCCCGACTGGGAATCGAACTCAGGATCTTCTGCTTGCCGGGCAGATGCTCTAACTGCACAGCGACAAGCAGCTCTAACCGGCAAGCAGAAAATCTTGGGTTCGATTTCCAGACGGGTGATAATTTTTCTACAAATATATAACATCTTAACAATAAAGTTAATATTATTGTAATATTTAAAAACACGAAATCACTCAACCGAATAAATTATAAATGTCATAAAACGGTAATCAGAGTTATACATTAATATGATAATTTTTTTTTCTGAAAATTTATAAATTATTATCATCATTATAAAAAGCAACGGGAAAAGCATTAACAAAATTGTTTTATAATTTAATTTAATTTCATAACCTGAATCAGCAATACATACGTATATACATATATATGTTTCCCTTAGCTGTGACACAATAATGGGATTTGTGCTTATACCACCTGTTAAGTCGGCTGCAGTCGCACGATGGGCCTGCACAATAGTAATAATCGCCCCTCCCTCCCGCACAAGCGTCGTAGCTTCTGGGGCTTGGTTCGCCAAGTAATGGGTACTAGCAATTATTATTATTATATACAGTGTCTGCCATAAAGTTGGATCCATATGGGAAATCTTTTTAATATTCTGCTTGGAAAATAACTTTGTGGGGGCAATTACTTCTGCTTCTAAAAATACTTGTAATACGCCATGTCACAGTTGACAGGTGACATTAGGTATCTGTCAAATTCGCCACTGTTTTATTAAAATTCGGGTTTATTTTTAAAATTAAAAATCGGGGAAAATTAAAAGTTGGGTGTTCGGGAGACCACACGACGTTCACCCATAAAACTGGCTGTCTTCTACCCTATCCTTGTTTCCTTGGAAACTGGGCAATGGATGAAGCTGTCAGGTCAAGTGTGTGGTAGAGAAATTCGTGAGAATTCTCGACGGTTACTTATACCGATCAGAGGGAGCCCTGGTATATGATACCGGTGTGGGCGGATTCGAATCTCGCCTTGGATAAGGTCATTTATGGTCACCGACGGAACCCGCTGTTTGACCGAGGTCATTTATGGTCACCAAAGGAACCCGCTGTTTGACTGAATCTTAAGTGAGGTTTATCCCGCTTTTTGGCATATGGGAAACTGCATGCCGCCAGGTAAATGTGCTTAGGAGCTATCCCGACCACCCTATGATCCGGACTGCAGCCGGGTACAGTGATTGGGAGACGCTCTGATAGCCATTACACTTAAGGAGAGTTGAAGCGAATACATAGCCTCTCACAATCAAGACAACTTCACCTTAACGGGTACACACGAGTCTATAACGTGTAGACTTAAACGATGCTATGTCGAGGGCCCACCAAGCCTATATATTGGTAGATCGGGATGGCAAAACCATTAAAAAAAACCAAGTCCCGCCACAATTGAGGTTGGATTCGATCGGGGAGTGGCCCCAACCCCTGTCTCGGGGAGGAGCTTATGAAGGTTTGAAAGAGGACTGGAGGGCTCTCTCTATTCAACTGAGTTAAGTTGGGGGAATAGTCCTATTACTGGACGAGGTACTTAGCCCCGTATGAAAGAGGAAGGGAGGGTGCCGGCGGGTGAGCACGTGTTAAGTCAATCGCTCCGGTATTAACCTGGATAGCTAGTAGAGGGTGGATAGGCAACGCTCCTGCCAGTGAGTTACTGGGAGCAATTGTTTGCAATTGCGCGCTGATTGAGCGTATCTCAATCACTTCCTCTTGGAAGGAACGTGGGGGTATGTTTATATAGGAACCCCACGTAAAACAATGACAAATTCTTATTTACATTATTTGTTAAAATATAATTAGAAAGATTTTATCAAGAAAAAATATACACTCCGGTAACTGATTATTTTGAAATCATTACGCTTTAAAAGAGTTTTGCTAATAATATTGGATGATGTAGGTATTTTTGAGGAATATTACAATAATTATCAAAACACAAAATGGAACTTTCTAGACTATTTTCCAATTTCCAAAAAATAACGCATAATTTTATTAATCTTTTTTTATTAACCTTTTAAGTAATAGTTTCGCGTTAAGTTGTTGAAATTAGATTACAACAATTTTTGCGTTATTCAAACGTGGCTTAATAATGAAAGATTAACAAAATTATGAACTATTTTCTTGAAATTGGAAAATAATCCAGAACCTTCCATTTTTTTCTTGATAATTTTAATATTTGTCAAAAATACCTACACCATCCAATATTATTAGCAAAATATGCTACGCAATTGTTGCCTTTCTACTCATTTAAAGCGTTTTTAATGATTTCAAGATAATCAGTTACAGGGGTGTATCAAAAAATGTTAAAAACATTTATATATCTTTATGTGGAAATATCTCGTTGAAACTCGGAATATGAACGTAAAATGTCATTAGAAACATTTTTTCCTTAATAACATTTCTTTATATTTTAACAAATAAGGTCGTTTTCGCCAATTTTAAAAAAACAGAGGCGAATTTGACAGATACGTAATGTCACCTGTCAATTTTGACATGGCGTACGTATTTCAAGTATTTTTGGAAGCAGATGTTATTGCCCCACAAAATCTTTTACAAGCAGAATATTAAAAAAGCTTTCCATATGGATCCAACTTTATGGCAGACACGGATTTACGCAAATCGTATTTATACTTAATTGAAAACTGAAGAAAATGCATTAAAAATACAGAAATAATACTTATAAAATATGTTAAAATATATAAAAAGATATGCTTTCTAATCGGAAACGAAACTGAAAAATATTTCATTTTAAAAACGTTTATTTGTGTTCTACTAAAACCAAATAAATGGACGAAGTATAGAAACAAATATTAATTATATGCTTTTAAATTAATATAAAACGATTAATTAAGTAAAAAAAGATACACAAACTAAATTATACTATTATAATTATAATGTGGGTAGATACATACATTTAATGGTGTATACTACCGTCCGCAATATTCTATTTGACTCGTCCATAAATTTTAATTTACATAAAACATAATAATCAGAGTTTATAAATTTGGTATTACTATAGCTTTTGTTTAAAGACTAATATTTAATTAAAAAATTGATATTGTAAATAACAAATTATATATGCTGTTAGTATATCCATTTTGTTATTTTTCAATTAATATTATTTATAATTAAAATTTAAGATAAGTTTACAACCACCTTTTAACGATATTAAATTACTTCGTAGAAAATTATATTCCGATTGTGGCTTATGTTAATACTTTAGTAAATTTAATAACAAAGAATATGCTTACATTTTAATGTCGCTTATTATAAATTTAGTGACACTAGGAATTTTATAATATTTTTATGTAACATGGTTATATAAAAATACAAATTACTGGGATAATTAATATTTTATATTACCCTAGGTGTATCTAGAAATAACAAGCAGCTATTTTTTACATAGAGTTTGTTGTACCTACATGATTAAATACAAATATTGTTCTAGTAACGTTTTTAATCGATTTTCCTAAAGCATACGACCACCTTGAAATTAAACAAAATAAAAAAAAATAGAAATTGGTAAAAAATCTTAATATTGAAATATTTCAATAAAAGTAAAAATTAACCACTAATAAATAAGTTTGAAAATTATAAAATTCAGATAGAAGATTATTTGTGTAGGAAAGCGCAAAACACAAAAGTTTTGATAATTCAAAATAAGTAAACTTTCATAAGAATGTCGCATTTACTAGTGAAACTTTCACATAGCCCTACCATTAGATACAGCTTACGTAAATCATATCAGACTCTGTTAAATGTGGATAAAATTTATAGGCAACCAATATGCCCTTGACCTACTTCTAGTTTGATATAACACTTAATAAATCATCACAACTAAGATTTATGGCAGTAACTTTTACCTTTCGTTTTTTGTATCACATTTTTGAACTGTCAATAATAATCTTACTTAGAGATAATCGCATGCAGGAATATTACAAAATATAAAGTTAAAAATAACTGGGAATTTAACATTTTCGCATTTTACAATGAACTCGTTATAAGTATTTGGGTTCTATAAAACCAGCACTAAAAGTTTTTCAACTGGCTTGTAATATAAATTATAAATTTAGCGATGCTTGGAATTTTATAATATTTTTATATAACATGTATTTTTATTAAAAAGCGGATTATATTTCTCTATAGTATGCCTTAGCTACGGAATAGTTTAATTCATAAAGACAGTTATGTAAAATATTTTAATTAATAATCTAAATAAATTTAATTTCCAATATCTTTCTCATTTCTTAAAAATTATTTTATTAAGACCTTAAAAACCAACTTACCTTTTATTGGGTGATCTGAGATAATGGAGATACTCTTTTAAATATATTTATTTAGTTTCTTGTCTTTTTAACTTCCTTAGAACAATTATTTTAATTTTGAAGTAAAATGAATGAAACATTTTTACAATTTTAATTAATTTCATACATGCATGTTATAATTAATTGACGGATATCTTCCTGATTGATGAAATCTGATTGAACTGAATTAAACTAGAAAACGTATTTTTCAAAAATAGCAAATTTGTTATGAGAAAAGCGGTTGTAGTTGTTTAAAAGTAAAACTATGCGCTTCATAACAATAATGTGCATAGTTGCAAGGCTATCAAAACTTTTCAACACAAAACAATTAAGCAAACGCAAGTTATTAGGTTAGTTTTCAATTCCCTAACTTTTAATTTTATTATTTACTGTTATAATTATTGTTGTTAAATCAGCTATTGTTTTTTGAATAAAAAGCTAAAATTACAATGAATAAAATTTGTGTGAATTCAAATTCTACTAGCACTCTACTACGACTAAATTGTGCCTGGTATCCCTCTAGTAACAATACTACAAGAGCAAGTGTGCTCACAACAAACGAAAAACTCGAACCAATTCCATTAAAATGAGACAGACAGCAGCTCGTAAAACTATGGCATGCACAAATAAAATAAAAATTGTAATGTAAGTATTGTAATAGTTATTTACGTTATAAGTCCTGGAAATGGAATTTTATAGACGGACAGGGCGACGAAGGAGCCGAGTCTGGGACATCAAAACGATACTATAAGAACATTTCCAGGACTTATAACGTAATGCATCTTATTTTACACAACAAAAATTACAAAAATTATATAGTAAAATAAATTTCCGAATTTAAAATGTGGGCATTTATGAACAACGAGCATCTATGGCAACTATTAGTCGAGTTCAAAACATAGAACAAGTGTCCATGGTAACTGAATACTAAAGCATTGTTCAGTTGATTTATTTTATTTGAATCCGGTAACAGTTATTTACGTGCCAAGATTTGTAAATTAGTCTTTACGGGTGAGCTAGAAAGATTGTGGGGTCGAGCGACGAAGGAGCGTGCCTCCTTAATCCAGTGAGCCCAGTAAAGATTAATTGCAAAGCGTGTCGCGTACAAAGTTTTATTTCCATCTTTACCAGCGTTTTTTATGAATTGTATATTTTTGAATTGAATTTGAATTGTCTAAAAAGACATTTTGTAATCAAAGGCGGTAGCACAATTTATAGGTAGGCATTGTCATGGTGTTGTGGTTAAGCAACAAAGTAGTTTCGATAGCTTTTTGTTGATGAGCATTGTAGAATTTTATAGGTCTCTTTTAGGAACCCGTAAAGTTTTCCGGGGCTGTAGTTGTAACTACCCATTTACTTAGTTACCATAAATGCCTGTAAAGTGTCATTTACATAGAAAGAGGAAATAAAAATTTTTACAGTCATACTAGATCGTAAAATCGCATTTTTCGGACTGCAATCGCTACCGTGGATAACATGAATAATACGATACAGTATGAAATAAGTAGTATTTTGCATTTTTTAAGATTATTGATTTTACATTTAACTTTTTCTTAATTGCTACATATATACAAGGTGCCCGAAAAATCTGGTCCAATACGTTGAGAAATACACTTTGGATTGAAAAATGAAACTTAGGCCAACTTTGGTATCACTGGATAGCTTTTTTTTTTAAAATTTCCAGATCTCTTTTCAATTGATTTTAGCTCCATCTGTGAGAAAAATGCATTAATCCTAGGTCAAACTAATGTAATTTTTTCTGAAGAATCCAAATCTGTAATAAAAAAATGGGGGTTCCCATTTGAGAATTGAAAGACACCCCACCCGCGTGGGTTCATATTTGGTATCACTGGATACCTGGATAACTTTTTTTTCAGTCCAGTGCATTTCTCGACTTATTCGACCGTTTCCAGACTTTTCGGACACCTTGTATATATTAGATAATGATTATTTGTTTCTGTTTTCTTTGGAGAAGGATTTGCTTTATCTAACTTGATTAAATAGAACTATATATTTTTGTTTATAAAAGATAATGCTCTTTTCATCTACGTGATCCGAAATGCACCGCTGATTTTTTTCATTTGTTTACTTACACATAGATTTTTGAGTTATCTTCAACTACGTAACAATTATTTTTTGATTTTCTTTCAATTCTTTCCTTTTCTTTTGACCTTATGCATAATTCTTGTAGTATGACTCAAATACATTCACCAGGTCAGTCAGATCTTATATTTGCAAATCAAATACAATAGTATAACTTCGAGAAGAGTTCGTGCTTGGAAATTAGAAACACCGTTCCAAAACAACACGAAACAACCACTAACTATTCGAAGTACAGTAAAACGGTTAACCTCTAGTGGCATAACTTGTGTTAAAGTTTTAGTATTTCTAAACGAACTGAAACTGAATTATAAACAGATAAAAACGACCTGTAAAATGCTTGACCCGAGCAAGTGCGCCAGTGAGAGTACGAAGGCGTGACTGCAACGAGACGCCGCCGCTGCCGACCGTCGTTTCATAAAAAGCAAATTTGCTAACCCTAAATCAAAAGCGCATTACACTACATAAAATTTCCGACAGTATTTTACCAGCAGAGGTCCATTCGTTTCAAAAGTGTAATATAAATGTCGGCAACTAATGCGTGCTAGGTGAAATATATAAGGGTGAATTTGATGCATAGTCGCTACTCATACAAATCTCCTGTTTGTACATTAAATTGCGCTTAACTGCGGTTGTAGAAACGTTTTAACTGAGGACGATTGTTTTAGACGACCCTTATTAAGACAAATGTGCAAAATCTTTATGGAGATGTAAATTTTAAAATTTCTATTAGAAACGTTTATGGTCTAACATCTTCATTATTATCTCGTTTGTATAGTGTTAACATTTAACCAAATTTACGTTTTCATACATTTTTTGGTAGTAGCTGCCGAATTCTATTTCAACGCAATTTTAAATGAGGTTCTGCTAAATTTATAGTCACCTACAGGCTTTACAGGAAATAATTTGGGATCCTCGAATTTTTAGGAATAAAAATACCTATCGCTTCTGCTGTTAAATACTTGATAAGAGACTTTCTTAGAATACCTTTGAGAAAATTTGCTTGAAGGCAATTATTCCGCTTAACGAAACGTTACGAATTACGAATTCTTTGGGTGGGTAAGTCTTGATTAAAACCTAACAGTGAAGAATCTTACGGTGGCTTCTTGGTTTGTTAGACCGTATTTAACACCATTTTAAACAAATAAATGGCAAGTTTTTTAATTCAGTAGGTGAGTCGGGAAAGCCTATTAAGCTTAATCTGCAAAGATTTCTTGACGTATAATGATCACTCTTAAAAAAAATAAAATCAATTTAACGATTTGCTTAAGAAATGAATAATAACTTCAGCGTTAGGAATTCTAAATGTAGGTTGAGTTGAAAGGAATACTTTCAGAAATTGAGAATAATAGTGTTTATTTGGTATTCTAGTAGAATCATGCCATGTTAGGCAGTGCTATTAAATTAAAATACAATATACTCTACTACTTTATCTTGCATTTTAAAATAATTAAGCAAAAGCATTAGGTTAAATTAGTTGGTTGTGGCAAGTACGTATGCATTTTACCACGAACACGAATAGCTTATTATAAAAAATATAACTTTGCATCTTTTATTTTACAATAAATGTTTTTTCATTTACATTTGTATTTTTAAAAACTCAATTAGTCTTAAATTATCCTCAATTAAAATGAAAGAGGTTAAACAGCTAGCGGGTTTTGAGTGTACTATTGTTGGCTGCATAGACATACAGTAAATGCAACGGTTTGAGATTATTATTTAAAATGCAACATAGAGCATATTGCATTTTAATTAATTATAATTAACATAACATTGTAATAAAATCTTGCATTTTGATAGTCTTCTTATGGCAATTTCATGAACACAGGTATTTTCGGGGCGATTGGTAATGGTGCAAACGGTAAATCTTCGCGTACTTATATGTAATTATATTGGATATTCTAATGGAACTTCAAATATTAATGATGTTAATGGGTAAGGCTGATATTAATAATATTAAGTATTATCTAACAGTATTGTAAGAACATTGTACGCACATACATAAAACAGAAACATTTGTGTACAGCTTAATAAGATCTATAAAAGTTTGAATACTCTATATCAACTTCAAAAGAAAATCTAATCAGTCCTCAAAGACTGTTTTTGTTTTTCTTTAAAAAGGTGATCAAAACTAAATCAGAAGTATTCTTCGTAAATTATTTCATTAACCATATCATATTTTAGTCACGCAAGCACTTAGTGTTTAAGATGATAAATATAACAAGTATTTTACTTTTTTAATATTTAATTTTTTTCTGTCCTATTCTAAAACACTGCATTAGATTTGAATAAAAATAATAATTCATATTCATTTAATAATTCCGGTTTAAACTCAATTAACTCAAATACGTTTGTGATATGTAAGCCCTTTATTAATCAGCAAACGAGATAAGAAATATATAACTGTCTAGAATTTCGCAGTTTGAAGTAGGTATATCCATTTTTAAATTTAAGAAAAGCAAAAATGCGTTTATCACGCGGTACTTCATAGTAAATTTAACTTTATTATAAACTGTACGAGAATTTACAGACGGCGTCAACTTAACACCTGAAATTACAGTCTTATAAAAATCAAAGAGTATCGTCCCTTAATGCCGCGTTATGAAAGTCAAGGATGCTTATATAATATTTACTTTGAATCTTTACTTCTCTTATTATTAGATCTTGCAACTGCACATTAATCTTAAATGCAAAAATTAACCTCTATACATGATCGCTTAGCTTAGCGTGAGTTTTAGAAAATAATTATACTTGATATACTGACCGAACTGACTGAATTATTTGAAGTATTTGTAAATGTTTCTATATGGTAATAAAAAATATTTCATTGCTAAAACTTCTCATAGAAGCAACTATTTCAGAAATTTCAATCGTGGTTGAAAAATTAATTAATAATATTTTACTGTATTAGTAAAGTTCTCATAAATTGAGAATTAAACATCGAAAAAATAAATCACAATTAAGTAAAACACAAGGGAAGGATTTTATGGGACCTTAATAACGTTTTATTACATTAAGTATTGGTGAGTTTTGGATAAATTTATTGCTAGGTATTAAAGCATAAGCATGATTAAAGGGTGGTTTTGTTTTATTGCTGAGTTAGCACTCATATTAAATAAATCGCGCCCCGCGATACCTTCACTTCTTATTAGGTGCTTTATCAGTAAATTGAAATATATTTGTTTGTATTAAAATATTTTCTAAACCATTGAAAACAATTTTCATAGGAGATATTTCTATTAAATAAAAATTTCAAAAGGAAATCAGATTTGCAGGCGGTTTTTTTAATAATTTGTGACTTTTTCTTTTATATAAAAACATATTTTTGAAGTTCACTGTATTATAAAGAAGGGCAAAACGTTTAAATTAAATAATAAATGACGATCACCTTTGATTTTACACCGTTAATTAAAATTCTTTGTATTCTTTATACCATCTATATATTTAAAACACAAGGCTTATTTTTGTTCCAGTTGGTTTGAGAGTTTCACCAGGTCGATCTAAGCGATTCTTTTGTTATATTAAAGCGTTCGCTGTGTAGATTAGTCAACACTAAATAATTTTTATATTTTTTTAATGTTTATATTTTTAATTTGAGAAACTCTAAAATGTTTAATTTGAGACGGACGATTCGGACATTCACTTGGTGCGTCCTCTCACTTTCTACGATGGAGAGTTTCGTAACTACTCCTGCTTATAAATATAAAATGGTGATGCAGCCGTCCAGTTCCATCATTATTAAGCAGTTAATATGCGGTTAATGATTAAAGAATTGTTAGGTTGCGTAAACAAAACTCGCATAGTTGAAATTTATGGACAACAGGCGAATTATTATACAAATAATAGCTGATGGCAATTGCTTATTCAGAGCAGTTTCGTATTGTTTGTATAAAATGCAGGATATTTGTCAACACTATGTTTAGGTCATGTTTTTGAAATATGTACTAATAGACGTTTTCAAGAATGTTTTAAACAAGATCGATTTTTGATTTTATTCTGATCATTTCGTAAGGTAGAATTTCCGTATGTATGTATGTAGAGTAAACCGGCGGGGAGGGGTAAGAAAGAGTGGAATATATGTCGGAAGAGAGGAGGGTGAGCTGGGAGAGTGGAGTGCTAGGCTTAGAATTTTCAACTGTTTATGTTTGCTTGCGTTTATTTAAATAATCACTCACGAAAATCCGAAGGATTGTAATCACACATCGAATGAATGTTGTATATAGGGAAATCCTTCAATGGTTTTGGCCGCCATGTCTTGACGAGGTTTCCCTAGTAAAATATTAGTTCTAAAAAGCTACAAATATAAAATGATAATTTCTAGAGTTTTTAAGCAGTAATCCTACACGTGTGTCTAGAAATAAGATGTTTATAAAAGTGCTCCACTACAGCTTACTATTTTGAAAAAACACTGGGTAGTTTGATATAAGCACGCCTCCGTGGGGCCCAGACGGGAAGGATACGAATTACGTTATTTACTTTTCTATTTTAGTTTTTGGTAACTTATTTCAATTATGCACAAAAAACATGCGTTTTTGATTTGTTTTATTTAAAATAGCTGGTTACAAACTTCCAAACAAAGTTCTCTTTTTGTTACAGTTTTGTAAACTACCTTTACAATTCTAGGTTATTAACTAACTAATTTGACATATGTTGATACAAATATTAATTACATATTTTAATTTCAATAGTGAAATAAGGAAATAAAATGACATTTTCGATAAAACGCCGTATAAAGAAATTAAAACAAAAAATTAATTATGTAAGACATAATTCTTTGAGAAAATGCAGTAAAAGTTTAGAACAATCAGCTGCTACGGCACGCTATCACTTTAGATAACTTAATAGTTCAGCACCGTCGAAAACCTCAGTGGTAGCGTATGCGTAACTTACGTGCGCATCTGGTTGTAATATGTGCATCTGGGACCAAAAGAAAAAAATAGCAAATTTATAATTGCGATAAATAAATTGTAAAGCTAATTTTGCTTTACATTATGTCTAGGCTATTTTAAAGTTAGATTTAAACATAATTCATTATATTTAAATAATAATTTTCAAAACTTACTGCATATTTCCCTAGGTCTATACTACATCTGGATGTCAGACGTATCGTCGTCACCGAGGCCTGGACATAAAGCTTTTTTCGTAAAACTACAAAATGTAGTTTAATCAATAGTAGTTGCCAACATAAACGTTACTTAAATTTTTAAATAATTTTAATTAGTGAATTGTGATATTTTATAATACAACACTGTTTAAACTTGATTCGAAGCTGAATTCGAAATCTAAATTTTCCTAACCAAAATTCAACCATACTATTTTCGAATAAAAAACAAAAAAATGAAATGGTAAAGTTTAACATTATGTTTTCCTTTCCTAAGTAAAGAATACCTTTTTTTCCTAGAATTCAATTTTCAGTTTCATCTTTTTGTAAACAAAAACATTTGTAACTATATATTGAGAACCCTTATCTCTGTAAATAATATGATAATGTATAAAAGAAACGTAGGATTTACATCTTACAAACGCCATAAATTTAATTTCCCTGACTTCGTACGTGGAGAAAAAAGTGTTCATAAATTTATTAACTCTTGTGACACAGAATGTAGATTCTATAAAAAAAGCGTCTTGGCCGTCGTACTAAATTAGATTCAAAGGATTTACCTTTAGAAAAGCAATTGGTTCCCTTCTACGGGATATATAAAGAAATCCTTAAAACATATAAAAAAGCCGATTACATTGAGCATTTTGATTTAAAGTACTCTTTCAGGATGCCGAACGCATAGAGGAAGATTGATATTTACTAAATGTCGAATAAAAATATTATGTTAAGGAAAATATCCTGTCGGATTCTGAGAGACGAATGTTTTGTAATGTATACTTGACGTAGCAAAATTACGATCGTGTTAATTAAAATGCAATACAAAACAGAGTGCAAGCCATTGCATCAGACAATGACTAAAGAGGAATTTCACCAAATTAAATCTAAATCAATCGGTTAGATAGAAAATTCAATTTATCGAGTTTAAAGTGAGTAATAAGTTATCGAGGAAAGCTCTTAAACTAGATAGAATTTGATATTTACTCTATTTTTAAATTGAAGTTTTCTGCATATAGCTGTTACCAACTGAAAAGAAGAAGACTGTTACAATTTTTTATTGGGTTTTCGCCCATTCAATTTCGTTTTAGTGTTTAACCTAAAATTCTTCTTCTTAATTGGCTTTTCCCCATTGTGTTAATGTCAGTTAATGTCATTCCAAATATGGTTGTTTGTGGACACACCTTTTTATTGGTTATTCCTTATTTGGTGATGTTTCTATTCAGACTTCCTCATTGGTAAATTTGGTTTTATCGCTGTTTTGCTGCAAAAAACTATTGATAAAGCTAACCATTTTTTTCTCCTTTTTGTAGTTTCGTTGAACCTAAGTTATGTTGTAAGTTTTTCCCTCTTTTAGAGTATTATGTAAAGAAAATCAATTAAGTTCCTGGTGATTAGTTAGTTTCAAAAAGGTGATAGTGTCACAGGAATTCAACTTGTTGATATATAATCACTACTAAGAACTATCTTCTAACTACATAAGAGGCAATAATCATCCCTCAGTCTCTATTTTATTAAGACGATGAAATCATCTCGTTCCATTTTCATTCCTTAGTTTTGATTTTACGCTTTCTTCTTACAACCCCTACTAAAGTTTCCTTCCGAGGCGTTTGGTATTGCTGGCCACCACCTTTGGAGCCGCAGGTCAAAAGGTCAAGAGCATTATCAAATTCAAGAAACATATAACAAGAATACAATAAAATATACCACATCCTTTCAACACACAGAATCTCCGATTAACTCTAATAACTATATAAACGATTCTCTTCTTCTCTTCCTTTTAGTTTACACTAGGATAATGGGCCCTACGGGCCTAAGCACTTAAGTATGATAGAAATAGCATTTATCGATTTTTTTTAAAGTAGGTCAGTATTTACATGACCTACATAAATCTCCAATCGATTCTCTATCGATAGAGCACATATTAGTACCAAATAACACTCAATAGCACTAAATAGTACGATAGAATCAGCATTTATCGATTTTTTAAAACATAACCTAATTTAAAAAATTTTAAAACATAACCTAATTTAAAAAATTTTTTAAATTACGCGTCGAATGAGCCCAAGCCCATCTCTCCAGCCCTTATAGAACGCGAGAATGGGGCTCGGACACACATACAAATCAACTTTAGTAGTATTGGATAAAATAAAGATAAGCTTTACTTTTTGTTTTGATAATTTTCCCTGGCGCAGAGTTGCCATTGCAGATAACGTAAGTAATATAAATTTCTGTCAAAACATATAAATTAATTTGATTCTTGGATTATGCAGGTGTATTTAAAATCGTTGCTACCGAGTAATTATGTATATTGATATTTGAGAGTATATTTAACTTATTAATTTTGGTGTGTGATCCATTATAATTTGTGTTTTTTTATCTTGATTATCTGATTTATTATGAAATATTTAATATACTGCTTATTATTTCTGTTCTGTTGAATAAATCTCTTTCTATTTGTTTTGTATCCTGCGCCTTTTATTTCTTTATGGCTTGTGCTGAGTTCAAACGGTGGCTATTATCTTAAAGCAGGCCCGAACCACACATTCGGTAAGTTTCAGGTTGATGTTTTGTGTAATAAATTTTAATATAGCTGGTCTTCTTATTAACACCGCGAGCTAACCGGTTAGGAAGTGACCGTTATAAGGCATTAAGGATTTTTAAAACAGTGTTTAGGGTTTCAGATAGCTTTCTATTGATCTGGAAATTTCTTATGATCTCACGAATTGGAATTCTTACACTTAACAGCATGTGATTGTACACCTACCGCCTTAAGTGGAATGTACAGTTTTGAAGTATAAAGTGATCTCGCCAAGAGTTAATGGTTGCAATGACGTTCTTGTTTGAGCATACTTTTGTAGTAATAAAACATTTATTCGATTAACTATATTTATTTACACAAAACGTCGTTTACGGGTAGTTTTAAATTAACAAATTGCCAAAATCACGATTATTTATTAATAAATAATTAATTTCACATTATCCAATTAACTATTGTCGCCGAGAGATTCAGTCTAATATCGACGTGTTTTAAGAGTTCTTTTTGGTTTTTATTATTTTTTAAAAAGGTCTATTATATTTATTTGACTTTTATCCCTAGATTTGATAACATCAAATTCATAATTATTTTAAATCTAGAATGTAATAAAATGATAATGCCGAATAACAGCATAATATGAAATTGTTTATCTTAAAGTGGTTTACAACAAAAAAACAACTATATTATTTTATTACGTGTTATTTATTACTGTGTAATTTGTACTGGAATTAAAATAAATAAAATTGATATAACTTTAAATATAATACCTTAAAAAGTAAATATTACTTATAAGTAACATAATGTAATAATTTTTCATCATAATATTAATAAGAGCTATTTGCCCCAGCTGTTGAAGTAAAAATCATGAATTCTTATTGTTATCCAATAAAGAAACTTTAAATGTTAACTGTTAGCCTTTACCATTAATAATTGTTAATTGAACATTTACAAAGAATTTACTATAAAACGCTTCAAGTTTGATTTGACTTTATTGATTTGGTACACATACATAATAGTAATTTGGTTACGGAAATTATTTTGGGTTGATAGGATTTTCACTTAAAGTTGCATCTGAAAGAAAGAAAGAAAATGTATTAGTTTAGTAAAATTCTAAAACATTACATATCTCATTGATAATAATATAACGATAAAATAATGTTTAGTTACCAAGAGAAAATGGTGGTACAATTTATTTTTTCCTTTAAAGAAATATTGGGTAACAAGAAGAATTCATGATCTTAACTTCAACAGCCGAGGCAAATAATTCTTATTAATATTATGATGGAAAATCATTACAATAAGTATCAACAGCTAAGAATTTTGTCTGTACTAATAAATTTGTATAAATGTATAGAAGAATTAAAAATATTAAACTAAAATATTTTAACTTAATAAAACTTGTTTGAATTTTATAATGGACTTTATATAAGACTTATCAACATTGATAAAATCATCCAACATATGTGTTTAATCCATAAATTATAATCTGGGATTAAGCTTGACTGTTTACTTTGAGAAGTTTCCTCTAAGGGAACCATAATGGTTTTGATGAAAATTAACTTTGTGGTTAATATAAGGAATTTCCGAAAGCTATTGTATACTGATCATCCTCATAAGATCTTACAGTCCTATTATCTTGAACGAATATTAAGGTTAACCTGCTAGTATAACAGTTATCACCCTTACTTATTATACTAGCTGGTCATTTTCCTGTAAATGGAGTATTGTAAAATCATTATTGCGAAGGTTAACGTTCATTTTATCCATTATATGTACGTGCATGTGCAGGAATAACATAATTTATTGCAACTCACTCTATTTCAATTCATTACGTAACTATAATCTGCTCTTAACATCCCTAGAATATATTGGTTGCACCACTGCATTTGAAAAGGCAAGAGAATGGATTTAATTTGCATTGTATACAGGAAACTAGAATTTAGAATAATTAATAGCCTCTGACAGAACTCCCAAATCCTTTTGACTGTTTGCTTTTGTTTCTTCTTGTTTGAGTCTTCTCGGAAAGAATGGTCTTGGTAGGTTTCGTTTTGTTTTTCTTTTTTTCAGGGAAAAGGGTAGCAGCCGCCTTTTATTTTAATCTGATGCTAGTATTCATGTAAATTCTCGACGCATCTGTTTAGGGCACTATTGTTGCATAAAAAGTACTGTGATTAATCAAGTATATTAATTATCCTATTTGAATTATTTGTTAAAAAGTTCTAAACTACATGCTAAGGATGAAAAGAGTTTTTACAGGTCGGAGTATTTAAGGGAAACGCTTTTGTTATACCCAAACCTAGCAACATCAAAATACCAACTAAAACAAAAACAAAACTCACAAGAACAAGTCTGTTTACAAAAAGTTGAAAAAGAACAAGTTGAAATAAAAGATCTAGTAAATATTTACTTTCAGAGAGCATCCGTCACAAATCGCTGATTACTAGAAAAAATTCCTAGCGAACTGTTTCTAAGAAACAATGCATTGTGACGTTTGCTGCTTAATGTTTAGATTCTAGGCGAAGGAAAATTAACTTCCTTTATTGTCCTAGAAGTATAAAGTCGCTGGGAAACCAATAAATCATGGAAAGATGAAATTGTAAGTAGAATACTTGTAGATGCAAATTACTTACTAATAGTTTTATTTAAGTAACGTCTTTATTTTATGGTTTTTGTGTAATTACGGATATCAACGTCTACGTCATTGGAGGTTAGAGCCGAAAAACTTATTTTACATAAAAACTCTACATAACTGCCACATTTGTGAACTTTATTTTTTATGTCGCTTACGTGTAGTAAGACGGCGGCTGTTAATTTTGTAGCAGACGGTGGCCGGATTTAACTATTGTAATATAACACCACGAGCTAGCCAGTCAGGGAATTTATATTATATTACTCGTATGGGAAACGAATTTTAAAAAATGTGTTATATCAATCCAAATTTTGCAATAAATGCAGTGTTTTCGGACGAAGAAGCTTTTTCAGCTGGTGCAGTTAATCGATATACTTAATTACCGAAAGTTGTCAATGAATAATCTTCACTGACTAAAAATTTTATATCCACACCCTCGTCTGATTAAACGTCTAGACTTGTGTTTATAGGAAGCGGATAATTACCCTCTTTTGATAATGGTACGTTCAGAGTTCCGCATATTTAGAACTCGAACTTAAATATTCGAGTCATCCCGGTGGCTTTAAAAATGGAAGTGCCCCCTCATTATGCTCAAAATATCAGCAATAGTTTAACCAAATGGTTACAAATAGGTGGAAGAGGTTCTATCGAATTACCTCATTGATCTCCTGACCTTGATATGCTTGATTTCTTTATGTGGAGATATCTAAAATCTGCAGTGAATAATCTGGAAGACATAAAGGTAAAGAGATTGATTGGAAAGAGAAAGGAATGTTTTTGTTTGTAACTTATATTTACTTATTTTCCTATATACATGTGTTACTAGATTGCAATTGAGTTTTTCAAGTTTTTAATTAATATTTTTGTGCTTGTTACAAATACAAATACCAAACCTTATATAAATAAACTTGCAATAAACTATTATTGATATTTTGAAATAGTATTTTGAGTCTCAAGGACAGAAAGTTAGTATTTGCAACCAGTCGTTGGTTGATGCGTCAGGTATTTAAACGCTACAAATGCTTTTCTGTCCTAGTGACATACGAAAGTTTTTCACCTACCTGTTTGATATTTTAAAACGAAACTTCAAATGTTAAAGAGTAAATTAATGTATTACTAAATTAATAAATATATTACTATATTTATAATAAATTATTAATGTAAAGTAAACATATGCTAAAGCAGCCGTCGGCAACCTATAACCCTCGAGTCACCAAGTAACCCATTTGATAAGTTCAAGTGACCCACTTGAGTGCAAATAAAGTAAAATATATAAAAATAAATTATAAAAGATAAACATGAAACGAACACTTTGAGAAACTATAAATAATAAGATTAACATTTTGGTTTGATTACAAAGTAGCAGAAATGAACATAGGCGAAATACAGCGGCATTGTGTTGCCGCCCATCTATTTTGGGCCCTGTGTTGTTTTTATGATATATAAGTGATCTTGCTTTCTTAGACTCTCAAGTCAAACTTACTATTTATGCTGATGATACTACTGCAATCATATCGGATACCTCTGAGGATGTCCTACAAATAAAATGTAAAAACTTTTTAAACAAATTACAAAAATGGTTTATAGAAAATCTCTTGCACTTTAATTTACAAAAAACCCAATCTGTTACGTTTCACACTCGTCGACATCCTTCTGCAGATTTAAACTTAAAGATTGATAATTCCACTATTAAGAACTGTGATAATGTCACCTTCCTGGGAATTCATCTTGACAATCATTTAAGCTGGAATCTGCATTGTAATAATATAATTTCCAAGTTAAATTCTTTGTGCTATTTATTTAAAACTCTAAGAAATATTCTAACACAGCAACTGATTTCTCTTTATTACGCACATGTTGAATGTAGACTGAGATATGGTATCAGTTTTTGGGGTAGTTCAACTACAACTAAGGATGCCTTCATTATACAAAAAAGATTCTCAGAATAATTGCAAATGTTCCCACAAGAAACTCTTGTAACCAATTATTTCACAGATTTAAAATCCTAACTGTTTTTAGTTTATTTATACTTGAACTATGTCTTAATATATTTAATAATAGATCTAAATTTTTAACAAATAACATGGTTCATAAACATGACACAAGGATTAAAAATGATTTCCACGTTCCTTTTGGAAAACTTAATATAACAAAAAATTCGCCTAATATATTAGGATTAAGACTTTTTAATAACATACCACTACATATAAGAAATACTTCTAGTCACAGTAGCTTTAAATATCTTTTAAAAGAATATCTTATAAATAAAAGCGTTTATTCGACTAACGAGTTTTTTGAATAGAACCTGTAGACTATAATATAACACTGTTCCACTGCGATTTTGTTACATCACTTAATTGTAGATCATTGACTCTCTTTAATTGCTTTTTTTTGTGTTATCCACAACTTTAATATGTTGTATATTTATATGTTGATCGTTGTTTCTTAGTATTTGTATTAGTTTATATTTGTATCTACTATATGTTAATATCTATCTTACACCTGTTGACAATTCCCACACATTGTTAATTTATCAGTGTCTATGGAAATAAATTATTATTATTATTATTATTATTATTATTATTATTATTATTGTCCGAAATGAAAATACCCATTGACCCGAAGCGTCTTCTTACTAGTCACACTTTGGTTGATTTTGACCCGCAGCTAAAAAAGTTTGCCGACGCCTGTGCTAGAGAAACGTGAGGGAATAAATGAAAACGAAAATAACACCAAACTCTTTTAATAATTTATGTTTTTATTTATTTATTTTTTAATGGGAAATGGGGATGGCGGAGCATCTTTCGTACCTCATGGCACCGATTACTCTATATCATTTAGCCGACCCTACTATAAGTTGAAAGAATTCCACCCCAAATAGGGATTCTTATCGTGCTAAACATAGCATTGACACGGGACCTACAGTTTTACTTCTTATCCGAGAGGGCATGCTTTTTAATTTTTCTCCGCTGTAAAAAATTACCAGCTCGGACGGGGATCGAACCTGTGACCGAGGTGTTTTAATTCGCCGAGCCTGGCTAATAATTTATTATTAAAGCTATTATGTGAAAAAGAATTCATGAACTCTTATTTTCAAAATCAAGATATTACTTTGTCCTACTTTATTATATTATGCATTGTATTATTTGTAAGCATTAGTTTTCAAAACAAAGACATTCTCTTGTCCAATAAATTTGTATAACATTACAAAGTCCGAAATAGTTACAGTCTAAAGCCGCCATGATATTATGTTTGTGATGTTTAATTTTTAACAAACCGCTTTGTTAACGACTCGTGAATATATAACAAACGACGAATTAAAGTAATCCGTTAATTGTTTTAGCTCTAGCCTATTCTTTTAAGTATTAATAACTACGATTCCTGCTTTCATGTCGTAGAGCCGTTTTCCGGCCTTTAGTGTACTGTTGTTTGAATGAAATAAAGTATAATTATTCCCCGCTTATGGTAGTGAGGTATTGGATTCGATCAGAGCTTTGTCGAAAGTCTGAAACTGAAATAAAACGAGGTTTGGTTTTCATAGAGGGTCTGATTTAGTGAAAATTATATTGGAATATACTTTGATTTGCTTTGATATAGTCACAATCTCGATTCTGAAAAGATACTTGAGAGACCACAAGTTTCATTTGAAACCTTCTATATGCAAAATTCCAATCAATTAGATACTGCTAAGAATTGTATTAAAGAAAGAAATTAAATTTAAAGCATCTTTTGTTTTTGATTGTGGTTTCAAGGCTAGTCGTTCCAGTTATTGTGTAAAGTTTGAAGGTGAAGCATCTATAAAGAGTGTCAGAACTTTGCTGATAACCGCTCATTAACAATAATCATATCTTCTGTAACCACGAAATCAACATCCACATAGTTACCATCTATTCGCATCTTTTTTTGTATGCTTTAAGGGCCTATACCATGCAGGAGCATTTATCGTTTTTGACATAACCTCGAAAAAATTATCTGAAATATGGGTGGATTCGTTTGCTAAAATTACACGCCCATATTGAGTACTAAAAACCATGCATCTCTCTCCTACTCATTTCCCCTCTTTGTTATAGAATTTCAACTAAATTTATATTTAGTAAGCATAAATCTTACATGCGTAGATGAATTAATATAAATTGTTGATTAGTTAATGTTAATCAGTTGATAAGTAAATGTACTGTAATTAGTAATATTGTAAAAAAGAATTAAAAAGCAAGTAATAATAAAAAAGAATCAACCAAAAAGGTATAATACATGGACATTCATTAAAGAAGAAATGTATGACAACAGCTTCATAGTCGAATGCTGCATTCGATTATGCGTACTAGTTTCGAATAAACGAACGAGAGTTCAAATCTCAGCTAATGCAAAATATTTTTTAATTATTATTTAATATATTTTATAAATAAACTTTTTTTTGTAAATACTATAACATTTACAAAAAAATAATTACATAAAATGCATAAAATTATTCCGTTCAACAAGGGGAGCTGACATGACATAGATTTCAATATACGATTAAAAATTTTATTGAATTAAATTTACAAAATAATGCAATTTTAAACAGGATGTAGTTTTATTAAAAATAATCTAAAAAAAAAGTTATGCAGCTGGCGGGAATATAACCCACGGAAATCTGTAAAAGCGGTTACTGTACTTTTCAGCCTCCTTTCCGTTAGGCGAATTCTTTTATAGGTACGAAGTTAATACCTTGCATCTTGTATGCGTTAATTTGTGTCGCATTATATTAAATGCAGAAACACATATTCCGCTGTTTTGAATTTACTTTCATTTAAAAAAGAAATTTTTTCATTTAATATTTAATTGTAAAGCATAAATAAATAAAATCTAATATTAACTCTAATGGTTTACAATGTACGTGAGCGCATTCAACAATTATCCCCTATGCTTCGAAGGTCGCAGGAGCGATTCCTGTCCGGTAGGTTTTTTTATAAGAACAATAATAATAAAAAACAAATAACATTAAAAAATATAATTTAAATAATTAAATAAATAATTATTCTTTTTAAGAACTAACAAGTTCAAATTAAAAAAATAACTACCCGAGCAGGGATCGAACCTGCGTTACATGAATTGCAATGCAACCACCTTTGACATCAAGCCACAAGGTTTAGTTGCTCGTGAAGCTAACGCGCATTTTATAGTACCATTAGAGCTGATGTTAGATTTTATTTATGCTTTACAGTTTACAATTAAATATATCATAGTAATTTTACTTCTATGAATAAAGGATGAAACATACGATATTTAATTAGTAAAGCAGTAATAAAGTATAAGTATTTAATTAGCTACATATGTAATAAAAGCATTTGCTACATTTTGTTCATATGGTCTATTATCGCACACGTCGCTAAAGTAGGCGGAACCACGTTTAGTATTTACAGTATTTAGCAAATGTAGTGGCCTCTTTTGACACCAATAATAACTAAAAACTCCAAAGAAAATTGATTTCCAATTATTCGTCTCCTGATCTTATTAATTGATCTATTAAAATAAAACAAAAAGCAAAGTGAAGTACGATTAATAAGCTACACCAACGCTTTTGATTTTTTTCAGAATTACCCTTGGTTAATATTTTAGGACTTTTTTAAACATCAATTAATTTTTCTGTGTTTTTCTTGTAAACTTTGTACAACAAAAAAAATTTTTTCCTTAAATCCGAAAAAGCACCTCTGTAGAATGGACTTTCCTTTTTATTTTGGTTCAAGTTGGGTGTAAAAATTTTATGAAATAACTGAATGAGAAGTATAGAGCGAAAAGCATTTTAGCTATCATAAATTCTCACGTACTGTAGACCCTTAAGTGCTCATAGTATTAACTAACAAATTATTGGATAATTAAGATTTTATAATCGTGAGATAATCAGTGTACGATTAATTAAACATTCAATATTGAAGTAACTAAGGGTTTGTAACAGTAATTAATAATTACTGTTTTGCGATCAATTCATGTTTGATCCATCATTTAACTTATTTATTTATTAACTATTTGTTTATTGATCTACCTGACATACTTTTTGTAGTCAGGACTAATTACGGATAATTGCGTAACTATGATCCCACTAGCGTCGATTTTGTGATATTGAGCGCTTAAATATAACAGTTGGATTAGTAGTGCCGTTATCTATTGGCGGAGTTCAGACAATCTATGGTTATTTTGGCTCTCTTTTAAATTCCACGGCCACTGACTGTGACTAAGCTGACTATGATTTCGATTTTTTATTATATTTTATTATTATTATTTATAATTGCAACAGCAGTCAATATCAACAGCAACACCGAAATACGACATACGAATTGAACACCGCCTTTTTAAATAATTTGAAATCGACACACACGTTTTAGGTTACTGCACAAAATCACGTGATGCCTTTCTGTCAACTGGACAGGACAGTACTTCTCAAACATCGGTAGACTGCGTATCGCGCCTCAGTTATGTAATTATTACAATTATGTTACTTTAATTGGATAAAAAGCATTTCATACAAAAATATCTACTAAGATATTATCTATAACTTCTCATGTACAGAAGCTCTCCGATAATGGCCCAATTTTATGCTTCATGTTGTACCCTACTTTTGAAAATAAATTATGGCTGATTCAAAAAACTTTTGAATTTAATTTTTTACTTTTTATTTTTTATATTTTTGCGTCTGGACGTGTACCTGTGAAAGTTAGTCACTGGATTTCTTAATTTTTCCTAATTTTACATGCGAGTAAAGCGTTTTAGCTAAAATTAGAGTTGACTACTAATTTAGATTAGTCCCTTTTAGGGAGATAAATTTCCAGTATGGCAGCTTAACGTCATTATAATGTATATAACTCTTGCGAGGAAGCATTGACTTATATTTTTGTCTAAAAATTATAAAAAAATTTCTAAAAGAAATGTTTTAAATGGTACTGTCAGCTTAATAATCCTAATAATCACTAATGAGAATTTTGAGGCAAATAGTTTCAACGGTTTAAAGTAGATTCAAAGATTTATTTGTAATGCGGATCGAAGCATTTATAGTCGTCAGGCGTGAAAGCATTTGAACTGCATTGTTACAATTTCCAAACTCGCTCGGCCTCGCGGTTTGATGGGCTTTTCAGTCACCATATCCTGTAATTTCTTTTAAAATACAGAGCGTCGCTCATTGTCATAACATTTGGAAATTTCTTATTATTATTTATTTTTTAAATTTTGTAAACTTTGAATAATGTTTAATAATAATTTGCCAATTGATGATTATATCTATAATGTCGAATCTTTTAAAGAGTGGTGTTATGTTGTTTCAAAAGCAACGAACAGGCAATAGAGCTTCAGTATCGAATGGGATATGCAATTGTAAACTTTTGGTTTGCTTAATAATGAATCAAAGTTTTCAATATATTCTTAGTTAGTGAAAAACGTATGACATGATAGGATGGATAACTTTACAAACTCACATATTCACTTTATAATCAGAATCTTTTCATTAAAACTAGATTTCCTTCCTTTTGACTTTGGTATTTTGTTGATGTTAATTTAAGCAAACCCAGAAACGCCTAAAAATCTTTTTTTGGAGAATGTTGTTTGTGAGAGAAACTAGGCGAGGACATGATAAATTCACGTTTCAAAAAATACTAGTTTAATAAAATTTGAAGGGTCAGCATTTATAAAAAATTCATGAGACAAGAGAAAGTTTCACGTACTACTTTTTGTACCTTGAAAGTGACTGCTGAAATGCTGAAAACACGGAAAATTGTTGAGGATATATTAAATCTTTTGTATATTTTAAAACATTGTTACTTAACAAAATATACATAAATGAATCACAAATTAAAATGATTTTCTAGATAAATCATTAGTTATAATAACATACGTTAAGTAGTGATTAGTAAATTCTAAATTTCCATCCAAGAGCTCGAATGTGTTAGCAGTCAGAAAATATGATTTTTGTGTTTAATAGGGAAACTCTTAAAACGTAGCTAGTATACAAAGTGCATAGGCAGCTGAGACAAATAATGGTTAAAATGATAATACAGTGTCCGTGGATCAAAATCAAGAAGCCACACAACAATGCATAAATTGAACAATATTAATTAGGGTCCGACCAAAGTCTGTTAAAATTAACAGCCGCCGTCCAACTCTACATAAACGAATAGAAATAAAATATGATAATTTACAACAGAAACAGATTTATTTAGTATATGCACATATAAACAATGTAAAAAGAGATAAATCAATCAATAAATCAAATGCTATCATACCAAAAAATTCAGCAGTATTGATTGAACAGAATGATTTAATGGTGATTCTGTTTCTATATATTTTTAGAAAGTATTTTTATAGAATAAATTTTACAGGAAATAACGATAAGGCAGAATAAACTAACAAATAATCCTAAATTAAGAAATCCGGGTATACGGATTACCCAATAGAAAATTTAAATTCTATACTTCCAAATGAGATAAAAAATTTGATAATCTTGTAAACATAGTGAAAAAAGCCTTTTAACAGAACTTGTGGGTTAAGATATTCATTGTGAAGTCGACTTGGGGAAAAGACAAAAAATAATTGTAACTGTAACTACCTAAAAATCCTCAGGTATAGATTTAGAAATTTAGAATAGTTTTGAAGGACCTTAGAGATTTTGGAGAGGTTTAAAGGAATTCCGAGTTAAGATTACATTTTAAGATATTTTTGAAAGTCCGAAGGATATTATATAGTTTAGAAAAACAGTTTCTATCACAATACTAGGATGAGATAACTTCGTTCTACTCGTTGGAGTAAGCCAAATTGATACTATAGAAAATTTAGAACTTTTTTAATAGGTTAAGTTTATCGTATATGTTTTTACTACTAACCCTGCAATCCTGCATCCTGAATTTGGGTTTATTTCACTTTCTTTAGAGACCATTCATTTGAAATAATATAAATTTTTTGTTAGGATTAAGATTGCAAATATTTCAAGCTGGCCAACTGCTGAAATATTTAAATAATCGTAGAGTTTTTTTAAACTATATTTTCTACATACATTTCCACCAGTTCCACTAATACAGTTAGAAAGAATAAATAGTTTCTAATAATATAATACAGTTTTTAATGTGAAAACTATATATTAATTCAGCATTATTCTCTTAGCCGTATTAAATCGACCCTCGAATCCTTTAAATCAATTAAATACAAACTTAAACCATTCAAAGTTTCAGCATTGAAAAATATAATCCGGATAAAGAGATAACATTTCAAATATTCGCAGCCATAAATCAACGGAAGTGGTTGTACATGCTACTGAAAAGGATCTATATTTTATTTATAGGGCAAAGACTTCCTGACGTTTTTAGCAATTGCATTTGTTACAGTTACAGCAGCAGCATTCGAAACGCACGCACCGCATTCAGATGTTATCAGCTCCCCTCTAGCTCGTTTTAATTTTAAGGGGCCCCTGTTTTTCCGCTGAATACCTGTCATGTTTTACAAGTTACTGCAATTTAAAAGTCTGAAGTGACTTTACGATAACCCCGTACTTTAACATGACAGCCTGTTCAGGAATAAAACCTAGGAACCACCTTTTTATTGCACGTATCCTCCTGTTTCAAGCGGAACCAGCAGCAATGTGAGGCTTTACTTTTATTCTTTCTTTTTTTTATTTCTTTGGTTTGGTTTTACATTCGTGTCGGAAACTAGACGAATATATCAATATAACTTAATAACAACCACTAGGTGACATTTTAAACTTAATCTTCGCCTACGTCCGTACACGTAGCTTTAAGCTCTTATACATAATGCAGACTTAGTAAACTTCCAATATTGTCAGTTTTCTCCAGCAGAAGTTTCCATTCACATTTAAAGTTCGTGGCAAAGTATTTCTATTGTTGGTTAATGCGGCGAGGTATTGCTTTTGCTTCAGGCTGTACCCGCGTTGTTTGATAAAATCCGTTGGGAGTAGGCAACGGATAGAAGAGATGAAAGAATTCCGAATAATGAGATGATGTACTATGTATGAAGAACGCTCAGAGGCACAGACTGCAACGATATATGGAAGACGCGCCCGTTACAGACACGCACATGAGTACAAAAAACTTTATTTTTTCTTATAACTGGTATTGTTTAAAATTTGCTTCTTATAAATATTACATTCCTGAAATATAAACCTTCCGCTTCCGGTCTATTCAACTTGAGATTTTAGGGCCACTTAGGAAATAAATCATATTAGAGGATCCATAGAATATTGCCTTTTGCATATTTTAAAATCAACTTGAATTTATTAGGTCAATAAGTCTTCTTTTTACAAGACTTGTTATACGCGTTATTGACGCATTGTGTATACACACGCGGTTTTGTGCTTTATAAAAAACACCTTAATGAGGCTCATAACGCCGTACAAAATGTTATTGTGAGCTTTATATTATAGGGCCTAGAGCTCCATCACGACGTCGTAATATGGCTAAAGGCAACCTACGACCGTATAAAAAGCAGTATATTTACCTACACGCACAATTTCATTTCTTTATCGTGTAATACATGAACACTATACGAGTGGGGTATGGATTGCGACAGTAGAAGCGTTGGGGGGAAATGTTTTATTTAACCGGCAGTGAACAGAACCGCTACCTCCCGTTTAACTATTTACAGATAAAATGCATCTTCTTTTCGTTTCTCGTTTATATTTTATAGAGTTGCTACTTGTTTCCATTTAAAGTATTTTTAAATGCGCATTGTGGAATTAGAAATTATAACATTAAAATATATATAGAAACTGACAGAGAATTTTTGAATTTTGTAATGAAATATAAATTCTTAATTTATATTTTACAGTTTCAATTCAAATAGTAATACATTCATTGTAATTTAATTCAATTAAAAGATACAGTACGACAGTCAAAAAATGATTATATTTTTACGTCCATATTACAGGGAAATCAACATTTAAGGTCATGTGTCACCCCACACACACACTCACATAGTTGAGGTTGCCGAGTTTTCCAATTTATATTTTCACATGTATTTTGTTTTTCAAAATTTTTATTCAAAAAATGAACGCATAAATTAAAACCAAGGAAATGATAGAAAAGATAATGATCCAACAAGTTTGATGCAAATGTTTATCTAACAGTATAAATCGTCTAGTATAAATTCATATACAGCACGGGTGAAGCACAAAAACAATTGCTTTTTTAAATCCGTTTATCACTTCATTACGTTTTTAACATGTTAGTTGTAACAAAAATTATTTTACTATAAAACAAAAGTACTTATACAACTTACCTATGCCTCGGTTTAGCTTAAATATCATAAAATAAGGAATCTCTCCTTCTTTTGAGATTAAGGCAGATCATAGGTGGATTGGAGCATCATCAAATTCATAGAGATATAGATGTAGGGGCGCCAGCATAATTCATTTAGATTAATCAAAGTGTGATGTTAATGCTCCACAATACGAAGATCTAGATCTTAAAATGAACCAGCCTCAATTATGCAAGGACAGAATTCCGCACTCTGTTATTACACAAAAACTAACACATCATAAAAAGTAAACAAGGAATAGCACAAATAATATCATATATTTATATATTTCACAGAAAAAACTCATTCGATAGTAAAGAAAGAACTGGAAGGCCGTTAGTTGTTATTTAAATAATATCTTAACATCGATTATAATAATATTACAAGTAAATTAAAATATACTTTAAAAAATTCGTTCTATGATCGTTATTATGTTCGAAGTTAATTAATTTTACTTGAAAAATTAATTTTAGAATCTCACAAAAAATTTGTTTATTCTCACGTCAAAAGTTTTCTTTAAATTGCAACTTTAAAATTTATATCGTATAATTCTAACAATCTACATTTAAATATCGATTAAATGAACTAATTAACGCTTCCACAACAAAATAGGATATAAAGTACCCACCCGGTTATTTCTAAAAACTTAATTTGATTTTCAAACGTTACTTCAAATGGCTCGTGGTAGATGCAAAGCTGTATTCGCCATTAACGTCAAACAAAAAAACATAGGAGAAGCCCGTAGTTTCCACCATGGAGATTAACAGCAAACTAGATTTTAAAATCTGTCGATTTTCTTAAAACACCAACTTGATTGCAAGTCGGGATCAATATTCTCGAACGAAAGTCTATATCGGCTTTCTTGAACTAAAGTGTGGATCGATTTTCTTAAACTAAAGTCTGTATTGACTTTCGCTATAAATAATGTTCGATATTGTAAAGAAAAATGTATTGATCACATTAATAAAACAAGAAGGAACTTTAATTAAAAATTTTTTATTATTTTTCAAAGATGGAAAGTCTCATGAAAGTCCTTTTCTGGGTCAGTGTTTCCTCGTTTGAATAGAAATAAATTCTTTAATTTATCAGTGTTTCATGAAAATCATTTCGGGAAAGGAAAAATTGAAAGGTTGTCTGATTTGGATTAAACTACGGTTGCCTAGGAATGCCATTCCGTTTGAATTTAAATAGATTTAAATAAAGAAACCTACAAATAATTTTCATACGTTCATTTCGCATAAAATTAAAAATGCTTCGAAGGCCTTACAGTCAAACTTACTTATTGCTGCCTATCAAACTTTTTAGTTACTTATTTTTAGTTTACTAACTTTAAATTCTTAGCCGTTTTAATACCAAATGAAATTTAAACATTAAAAATTAAAAGTCCACTAGAAGTATCATTACAAACGTTAATTTAAATTGTTTGAAATGTTAATAATTATTTTACTTCAGACAAAATTTACTTAAAATTTACCTTGCATTTAAACAAATTTACCTATAGTTTTATGATAATAAAGTCTCATGATATACACTCCAATTCTTAAATTATTGCAAACTAAGTTTCTTAATTTTTTTGTACAATAGAAGTTGAAACAACTTAAAGATTGTCACTTACGTTTTTATGATTCAGTTAATAATAATGGCAATTGCTTAAATAATTTACCAAAAACAGTACATTGTCTACTTTTAATTAAAATTTTTAAATTTATCTTTGCAGCCATGTAAATTCCTAATCTATCCCTTTTACTTGCTTAAGGGGATGAATTCAAGTCAGTTGCTTGTATGTTTTCATCATATCAGACGTTTTTGCGTCAGACGTAAGGCAGTTCTCAACTTCTTATAGTAACTTTTATATTATTTAATGGTAGTGGTACAGGAAGCTAGAGTGCTGGGGTGCCGCTTACTTGAACCCCCTACTGCTTAGCTATTAGGAGTCTAGGAAACTAGAGTCCAGGGGCGCCGCTTACCCGGTCCTTGGTAAACGTCACGTAGGTAAACGTCACGTCTACGTCGTAGTATGTACTTAGTTATTATTTAAGCTTTCGACAACCCTAGCGTTAGTGTTAGTATGTAAGTCATTTATGACATCATGAGCGCCTTCATGCTTGTGTAGTTTGTATTAATCTTGTTACCTATTATATTGTTAAATTACCCTCGTGTTTCATTCTATCTCTACCTTTAGCTACGTCCCTAGTCGCGACAACCCTCAAGTGACACTTTGGTGGAGGTGCCGACCGAGCGGCGCCCTATCATACAAAACCAATTTATTTGTTTTATCTATAGACAACCAAAACCAACATTTATTTTTCACAGGACTCTTTTTATATATGTCTAAATTATCTTATTATGATCAGGTAAATTTGATTTAACCATAGAATAAAACTACCAACAAAATCAGTGGCTTTGAACACAACTCATTTAAGAATTTGAAAATCAAAATATTTCTTATAAAATTTTCAATTATTGACACCATACATAAATTTTAACAAACGACTTATTTCTATCTGATTTTCTTTTTGTTACTAATATTAATAAAAATTACAATAAAGTATTTCTATGTAGGAACAATATCTTAACGTTTCATAAATTCCCATAAATTTAATAAAAGTTAAAATAAAATTATTTTACGTAGATGAAAAAGACGTGAACTATAAATTCAGTATCTATTAATATGATTATTGGGTTTATACTATTAACCTACCACGTTCGGGGAACAAGTTAATATTAATCTAATAATTTTGTTGTTTGGGCGAAAAAACCCGAAAAAGTACAAACATAGTATATAGCAACAGACTTGGGTAAAAGCACAGTGATGATATATAGAAAATATAAACCACTTACCTTTACCATAAATAAATAATGTTCATGCTAATTAACTGTTGTGAAGCTTAAACCCTTTCACAACTGGCAATTACTTGCGAGTCGCTTTAATAGGGCACTAAATAAATATAAATCTAGCAAACATAAGTAAAGTGCACACAAAACATATAAACCCCAGAATTTTCTTTAAATGACAAAAGTGACAAAAAAATGTATTAAACATTGAACACAAATCCCAACAAAAAAATTAATTATTAAAAGAAGCTAAAAATTTTGATATCATAGAAAAAGAAAAATCAATCCTAAGATAATACAGGCCTACATATGAAAACTTAGTGAACATTGTTTTCATTTTGATAGCTGTTCTTATATACTACATGCTCTGAATTCAAAGGTACGCACAGATTTATCACATCAGGTTTTTCCACAAAAACGAAAAACATATTTATATGAGTATCCCAGAAAGAAACAAATAACTTAATTTCAAATATATTCATTTTGTAAAAAACCTATTTAGATAATTTATTAATATAAATTATCTAAATAGGTTTTTGAATCCTAACGGATTACATCTTTTGATCATGATAAAACTTTTCTGCACGGTATCTTTTGCGTCTTCCTTTAAAACTACGCTTTGAAGCAACTTTCTTATGGGTTGTGACTGGTATATCTTGTTTCAATGACCAACAGTAGTCTGACGTCATATTGTAACGAATGGGGAAATTCCCCATTCGTCGCGCAGAACATGCTAGAACATTCGAGATATATATGACATATCGGCTGGCGGCTAGACGAGCTACAATACTAGAAGATCCACAGCCCATCTACCATGTTCGAGATACTACACATCGACGAGATTATACACGAGTATGTTCGAACGTCTTCTAGAACGTTTACATGGGGGTATAAATCGACTGTCGCGCACAGAGGGAAATCAATTAGTGTTCAACCGGTGATTTGAAATGTGCTTTGTGTAATTAGTAATATTAGTTGATAAATAAATGTTTAAATAAATGTTGTAATAATAAATAAACAGTCCTTATATAATCTGCTTTAAGTTTGTGAATATCTAGCATTTAAGCTCGTTAACAGCTTAGAATTGTAGTGTTAAATAATCAGTTAAGATTGAATTAGTGTACGTAAATAATATTTCTCTTGTTAATAGACGATTTAACAGCATTCTTGCTATTAATTTAAAAAGAACGTTACAATATTAATGTTCCAGGACTCCGCACAAAAAAATGGAAAACAGGGTACAGTTAGATTGGACTGAAACTGATATATGTTCTAGTTCATGACATCCTGATTAAAAGTCCTCATGGACACAAAGTCTGGAAATGGCCAGCGTATGAGTATGTTAACACATTCGAATGATTTCGTTAAACAACTCCAAACTCTACTTCGTACTCTTGACCGTTTAATCAGTAGACTGGAGCTTCATAACTCAGAAACTGGCCATTATCGACTTTCTGCCCATAAGGACTTTTGATCAAGATATCATGAACTACAACATACCATCAGTTTCAGCTTAATTTAACTATACCTGTTTACCATTTGTTTTGTGCGGATTCCTTTATCTAATAAGACTTAATGACGATTTGCTTTATAGTTCAGATGCCTGTAATTGCCTAGGAAGTTATTTATGAGACCTTTGAATGCAAGCCAAGCGTCAGAATCTGTATCAGTTATTGTACTATATTCAAATAAAAAAAGGTGATTTTGTCTGAAAATCCGATGTGATATCAAAAAACTAATAGCAGATTCGTAATCAGTGCCACGGAATTAGTAAAGAACACCTGCCAAATTCAAAATAACGATATTCATGTCGGGCTGTTTAATTAATGCCTTTTATCCGAGAAGTAATATTTCTGGCATTCTCATATTTTTTTTTATTTTCAACTTTATTTTAACTAATCATACAGTGTGCTCAACAAAGAAGCTGTAGCTTGTGCTACTAAAATTATTTAAAACTAAATAAATACCTTAAAATATTAATAAAGTTCAAATCAATATTTAGCGTCAACAATTGCAAACTGAAATTGTAACCACACAACAAATCTCTGCTTTCCATATGATTTGAAATTAAAATGGTGAAATGACAAACATTTACCTCTCGTAATCATTAAATTCCAAATAAATGGGATTAATAATTAAAATTGAAATCCAGCTGGTTACTTGAAATACGGTAAGTTCATTTAATATTTAAAAAATATTTAATAATTCCTTTATTGCATCCATATTGCAACAAAGGTAGAAGATTTCATTGGCCATTAAAAGTAGATGTTAGGTTCAAAGATTTATAATGATTATTTATCACTGTGATATTTTAAAAACGATGTAACCTAACATTTTGACGTTTACAAAAATTATTTCAGATTGCCATGTCAAAACGCAGAATTTTGCATTTTACATCTATACCTTCTATAAAAAACAAATCCAACATTTACATTTATTTCAAAATTGTGCCCAAGGAACTGCTTGACAAAAACTCAATGAAACATTTTAGCCACAAGCTATTTAATCCAACCAAAGAAGATTTTAATGATTTTACTATCTCGTTAAATTGAAACATATTTTATTCACATTAATAATAAAGATACGGTAGCAAATATTTGCATACATCATCACCACCATGCATGTTGTCTGTTTTAGGTCAAAACATACCTTGAAATAGCTTCAAATTAATTATTTATGTGCATAAATAAGTAACGATACGTCATCGTTAGCTGATAATGAAAATTTACCAAGTTTGTAAGAAAAATCAATTTTAAGATTTATCCATTTACTGCCTAGTATGTTCTAGAGGGTATATTTATTAAATTAAAACCTTTTCTTTAGCTTCACTAAAAAAAAATTATGTAAATATTTTTCCCCTTGAGGTTATGGAACCCATCTAATGGAGTTGCATACTTTCTATTTGCATATCAAATATCATGACACTATGTTAATTTAATTTTAGTATTAAAAGTTTGTTTCTAAAAAAATTTGATTTCAATATGCATACCTAATCATAGGCCAGTTTACAGTTTCACAATACTACTAAATACAAATTACTAAATACGATCTGCATATATATATATATATATATATATATATATATATATATATATATATATATATATATAAGTATTTCCAAAGAATTTATTTATTAAACTTCTACATGCAATAACAATACAACGTAAAAAATCAAAATACTCAAAATTAAATTTAGAGATCAAACTGTTCTTTTAAACAATCGTCTGTAAGATCTCCTCAAGTAAATAAAATTTTGCTTATTATTTGAAACCGTACACTCATACAGCGAAAATTAAAAAAATACATTTAGTACCGTTTTTAACGAAAATCATTTAAATTAGTACAACTTAAAATAAGTGTGGTCTTCTCAAGAGTCGTCAATATTCCATAGTTCAGTTAGCCAGAGCGGGGTGATAATAACCGTGGTGATAAGTCGCTGTCGTCTCAGGTACGATTCTAGCTATATATTATTTTGCTTATAATTTTAATAAATTGCATTTCAAAGTTGTAATCCTGAACCTACACTAAACACGACAAAAAACAGGTTAAGTAAAAATGGTGATTTTCTTTGCATTAACAACCTATGGTACTGAACGAAAATTATTAAATTTAAATTACTAGATAACTTGAGCATGTATCTTATCAAATTAAGCAGGTCGGTAAAATGCACCAGGAAATGCGAAAAACTGTAATAGGCACATGAGAAATAAACAAAAAATAAAACTATATGCAACTTATTAAAATTATGCAAAAAACATTTTTGAAGAGAAAATTTGTATTTTGAAAAAAATCAATTTTAAGAAATCTGCCAACTGGAATTGAACCTGGGGCGGCAGTGACTAACTTTTCTTTAAAAAAAGAGTCTAAATGTATTTTTTTTAATATTATAAAATCATAAAAATTGATTATTCTTGAGATATGTCCTTTGGGCTTAGGACGGCAGGTATGGCCATCAAAAATTTAACCGGGCCTTCGAGCCACCACATAGTCGGCGCCTATATACCTGATTATCTTTTAAATAAATAAATAAAATCGAACTAATTTTTTTGTTAATCTACAATTAAAGGTGTTTTTGTTTATACAAGTCTTACTTGTGGTTTAACTTATTTTAGCAACGAACTTCCTGTTTCAGATCGTTCCAATTTTTTTTTTAAGATTATTTATGAAACTCAATTTTTTCAAATTTAATTATTATTAAACTTTATTATTTATATTACGTATTACTTTAATATTTTTAAAATTATAATTAGTATTGTTATTATTCGTTATTAGCAGAATAATTTCAAGCGTACTGTTTTATACAATAACAGTACATAATTAAACACTGTTATGTGCTAATTATTCGTTAAAAATAATGTATTTACTTGGTAGTCATTGATTTAGAAATTTTAAATAAATTTGCAATTTAACTAAATGTTTAACTAAATTACGTTTTGTTACATATCAATTAAACCAATAACCTCGAAAACAAAGGTTGATAAATATCAACCCGGTTTAACAAATTAAACAGTATTCCATTAAAAAAATTATAACTTTTTCTTCATTTACAATCAATTTGTTAAAAATAATTAATAAATAAATAACTAAAATATTATCAGTGGCAAGCATGTAGGGCATTAAAATTACCTTAAATATTTGTCATTGTGATTTGTATTTACGTTTGCAAACGTTTTGTGATAAAACCGAGAGTGGCGATTTCACCACAAAATATCTAAAACACTACGAATCACTAGAATCTTATTGCCAGAAGCAAAGAGTTTCATTCGTGCAAATAGTCGATCCAATTCCAGTCATACAATTTGTAATTGACCCTTCAATGTTCGTAAGATTCCATCTGAAATCGTGTCTACTTTCTATGCTTATAATACACGCAAAACCTAGCACTTAACACAGAAATGTCAAAAGTTTTTCAAAAGTTGTTTACAGTTTAAAATCTAGACTCGTAAGATTTTCTACGTAACATTTTCTTTGAAAAATAAAACTAAAAAAGAAATAATGAGTGGTTTTTTAACATTTCCTTTACGCTGTTACATCTTTTTGCATCGAATCATTCATCTTCACTGTCATCAGAATATTCAGTTTGCAAGAGAAAATGACAAAAAGCGTTTCCTATTTGTATTTGTTGCCCTGTTTTGGTTCCACATAGCTGCACTACCGTGACATTTAACCCATTACAAAGGGCACAATACATCTATCTTTCCAGTTTAGCGAACTTCTAGCTTTATTATAGCGGCTACAAAGAAAAAAGCTCGAGTTGGAACTAAATTATGTGTGTGATTTGGTTGTAACAAAGTACCTTTTTGAATTCCAAATCAGAAAATCCCTAAAACAACCCTAATAAAAGTTATCAGGCAAAAACTGCTCTGTAATGTACTTTACATTATGTTTTTTTATTCCCTTTTATGAGCAAGAAATAATTCTTAATATGGTTATAGCGCTTTTAGAAGAAACTTTTATACGCAAGATCCACGTATGTTATTTTATTAGAAATTTCGAAACTCGAGAAACTTTTATTGTTAACATACACTATGCGATTCAATTTTATAAAACTAATAATTTAAAAAATAAAGGCAATTTGAGCAAGAAAAAAGAATAAAGATTTTCCGAGCTCTTCGTTTCTTTCGCATTTGCCTGTGCCATTCGCGATCCAATCTAAGCCAGAGTAAGAGTTTGTAATAGTATCATGTAATCTTCGTCGTGCAGAGAAAGTACATCGCACTCTCCGAACTTCTCAAAGCTCTTTCTCCCAAACTTTACTTGCTTTTGAGTGTACAAGGGCTGATAATCGGGTTCTTTCAGCAATTCCGTTTCTTACAAACCCAATCTGACAGAAGCGACTTGAATCGTGTAATTGATATTGGTAAAGTTGTGACTCTTTTCTGGTTTCTGAATAATTCAAATAAAATTTTAGACGCAAAGACTAAATTATATAAATGAGATTTCTTCTTTCGTTTTTGTTATTTTAAAAGCAAAATGGGAAAATTAAATTTTCACAAGGAACGGTTCGCAGATTTCTCTTGTTTGTCTGTATTATTTCCGTTTCTGTCATTGCTATTACGAAAAGTACTGTTTTAGGAATAATTCATCTAAATGTCGTTGCTTTCTTTGTATCTAATGTTCTTCTGATTAAATATGATGTAACCAAAGCGGCTTATAATATTTCTATAATGTCATACAAATCTTAAAAATTAATATAAGGGTTTGCAAAAATACAGCGATACGCTAAACATTTTCTTTTAATATTCAACCTGCCGAAGGCATTACTACCTGGTAATTATAACCAGTGTATGCCAAAAAGAAACTATCGTCACAAGAAGAATAAAGTCTAGAATTTGAAAATTTATTTATTATGTATGCTTAGTTTATGATTTGAAAGAACTTTGTTAAGCGTCACTGTGTTTAAAGAGCATTTAAAAGCAACGTTTAAATAATTAATATTTTAATATTAAATTACAGTTATACATTGCATTTAAAACTTATTAAAAAGCCCACGCACACACATACAGAACAGCTACACATCAACAAAATAAATAAGATATAAAAAATGATTATTGATTGAACCAAAAACGTGAATTTTTTAATTGCTTTTGTATAATTTACATTTAATAACCTTAAATTGGTTTAGTGTTGGTGGCTTTGTGTAGTCGACGTTTATTTTATTTGCAACTTGAGAAATAAAATTTTCCATGGCTGAAAATACAGAAAATTAAAATGCAAAAGACTATCAAGCTTTCATAAATTAATTAAACAACTATTAAGTTATGAAATGTCTTACTTTAGTTGGTATCAATTTTATTTCTAAGGAACAATGGAAAATAATGCTTATAAAGTCAATCACTTTAAAAAATAAAAGGTAAAATAGATAAAATACAAAATAAGTAAAAAAAGTTTTCAACGATATATTTAGCAATATAATTCAATTATAAAGGTAAGAGTAATGATCTCCAAAGGAAACGGAAAGCAGCATTAGAAAATCCTTATTTTATTTTATATATTTTATTTTGTTTTATGAAGCATAATTAAGCAGATAAACCTAGTCTTTCTCAGGAAGTTTTGCACCTATTTTCATCTTTTGATAAAATATTAGAGAAAATTTGGTTCAATTTTTGTTATTGGTTAGAATGATGTCAGGCTCATGTTGTGGTTGGGTAGAACCTTCTGGAAGATAATAGCCCCTTTTTAAATAAAAAAAATATATAAACATCCCCAGCTGTGGAATGATGATTCTTCACTGTGTAAAAACACACGTTTCGCTACGGGCATCGCCCTACAGCGCGGCTAAGCAACGTATCGTTCACGTCTACAGTATGTTACCGTCAACGGACTATCGAGTTATTCGTTCAGTAAAATTCAGTGTATTAATCAACCTAAAGGTCTGTATGAGTCCATTAACATAATTAATAATAACAATTGCTACTACCCATTACCTAGCGGACCAGGCCCCAAAAGTAATGGTCTGTTATAACGCTTCTCGTAACACCGAACGCCCAAGCGTCGAGAAATCAAAACGTCAAGCTAAACAGTATCGGCATGTCATAGCATTTTGTTATCGGAAGTACTAACAATAAAGTTAGTGCATTTATCATGTCACCCAGATACACGTCTATGCGTGCGCATAAGCATGGATGGTACTCTTGAAGGTCGATCGAATTGCCGCAAGAAATGGCAATATATAAAAATCTATATTTAAAATAAAGATGGATATACTTCGTATTTCAATGCTTCTCATAAGCATGTGTCATAACGCCCAGGCGTTGTAACACTCCGAGAAGCATCGATAACTTTATGCGTTATAACCCACCACTACCCAAAGCAATGAAGCTTGTGCGTGAGGGAGGGGGCGATTATTATTATTATTACGCAGGCCAACGTGCGGTTACAGTCGACTTAACAGATGATTCAGCATAATTCCACATTTGTGTTGTAGCTAAGGAAAACTGCAGAAAACCTTAACCAAATCTGCCGGTACCGGGAGTCTAACCCGAACCGCTTAGATGAGCGAAGAGCACGCTATCCCTTATACTACCAAGGCTATAATACATAAATACATAATCCATTCTCCATTTTACAGCATCTTCAGTGTCGCTGATCTAATAAAAGTAATGGAGAAATCGTAGCGAGTATATTACGCTCAACCATGATTTATCATTCACGCTTCATGTTTATACCTTATCCTAATGAACACAAATACGATTATACTAAATTTTCAAAATTCAGGCGTAACCGAGATTTGAATCCATGTACCTCTGATCGAGAAGCAGGATCTCTACAATTGGACTACGGAGAGCCTATAAAGCCATTAACAGAGAGAAAATGTGTATTAATCGTACTTAATAACCTAAATGAATTACTTACGAGAAAGAAATAAACCAAAAATATCTAAAAGGACGCGACTGAAATTTTGATCTAGCCTAAAAATCCGAAAAACACAAAAACCTAAAGAAATAAACCGAGGTCAACAGTGATAATACGAATAGGTTTGACGTGTAAAATTTTAAAAGTACGAAGTGTGGCCTATCTCTATCCTATTCTGGAAAATGAAACTTAGGAAATTGATTTAGATTTGAATAACATTTTTTAATCAAATTTATAAACCAAGCTTATCTGACTTAACATGTAACCAAAACTCTAGCCTAACCAACTGCTGGCCTAACCTAAGCGAACCTAACTTGACCTCAAAACTAAGCTAACCTAAACATTAGTCTAACCTAACCTAACTTATAGTCTCTAAACACTTAACCTAACCTCTAACCCAACTCAACTTTTAGTTTAAATAAAACCTCTCTAGTTTAAATAACATCGAATCCAAGTGCACCTATCGGTCACTTTACTCTTTACTGTATAGAATATAGTGACCCTTAATAAGCATAGCCATGTAAACCGATAGGAGATCGAGTCCAGATTCGGGAAAGATTTTTTTCTCCTGGGATCGGGGTGCTTGGATCTCATGGAGCTATATGACCCTAGATATTGGTACCTCTAATTCAATAATAAAATCTAACATAACTAGCTGTTTACTCTGAAACATTCTCTAACCAATCTATCCTCTAACATAACCTAACCTCTTACCTTTCACCTAACTTCTAACTTTTCCTCGAACCTAAATTCATCGCAAACCTTATCTTAATCTAATTTGTGACTTAACCTGAACACGACCACTAATTTAATCTAATCTACTATATTCTAGCCGAACTTTTAACCCAATCTAACCTATCCTTTATCCTTACTTCAGCTCTAAATTATTGCAACTGCTTACTCAACCATTCACTTAACTTAATTTCGAACCTACATAATCTAACTTTAACATAACATCTTGACTGTATTTAACTTCACATGTAACTTCATCTCTACACTGACCTTAACGATCTCACCTGATCCTAGAATATAGCATATATTTTAACTCCGCCCCAATTCTTAATCGAATCTGTAATGAAAACTAACTTAACCTCTTTCAAAATTCATTATTTGTAAGTATGTTTCAAAAAGTTAGTGGTTGCGAAGATTAGTAGAACAGGAGGAGTAGTCCTCTGTTCCTTAGGTATTTATCCTCATGCTTGCATTCCGATGCACAAAATTGCACATATGACTTGAAGTTGGCGCCTCTCCAAAGTAGGTGTTTAAAAACTAATATTAAAGCTGTCAATGTAAATGTCAAGCAGACGTCGCTTCATCGTTCTATTTTTCTAATTTAATATCCTGAATACTACAATAATTATAACGCATGAGCAATATGAGCATATTGTTTATTGTTTCCAGCCTTATTTTGTGGAACTCCATAATCATGAAATAAATAAAGATTATTAAAAGTTTCACAGTTTTATTAAAATACAACCTGACAATATTGTTTCGGCAGCTATGCTGTCATTATCAAAGGTAATATAATTATAAACAAACACGTCGCTAAGGTAGATACAAAATAGGTAACTAGATAAAATAATAATAATAATCAGAATTAAATACTTATCTAATACTTCCAGTAACGGAGAATTACTGAGCTCAAGTTGTTCATTCATTAAAGGTACCCTGAGTTTGTGTTTGTATATCTCGAAGGCTTCTAAAATGTCTAATTTGCGTTTGTTATTACAAAAATGTAGGAATTTAATATTATTTTGAGGAGTCATTGACGTGTTTGTTTATAATTATATTACCTTTGATAATGACAGCATAGCTGTCGAAACAATATTGTCAGGTTGTATTTTAATAAAACTGTGAAACTTTTAATAATCTTTATTTATTTCATGAATATGAGCATAGGTGATAATAATTTAGTTTACCTGCTTAACTGCATATTTGTTTTATTAAAATGGTATATGTATTTAAATTAGCAGTGCATCACCTCAATACGTTTTATTTTTAGATATTGAATAAAACAGATTAGTAAAAGCTTCAAAAGTTTATTATAATCTACCTGATAATTGTTTCGACAGCTATTATCATACTACCTTTGATAATAGCAGCTTAGCTCAAGGTAATATGATAATAGCTGTCGAAAGAATTGTCAGGTAGAATATAATAAATTTGTGAAACTTTTACTAATCTGTTTTATTTATTTCATGATTATGGAGTTTCATCATATAAGGCTAGAAACAATAAAGAATAAACGTACTTCTAGTAGTAGAATGCAGTCTTTTTGTTGTTTTTTCTTATTTTATGTAAACTTCTCATGTACATTTTCAAGTAAACTACAGATTTATGGAAATTACTGGAATAGGAATTCCAGTCCCACTGTTTAACCATATATGACGGCTTTATCTGCCGTTTCTATGCAGTTCTCTGGTAGCAATTAAATCAAAGAGTGTGTTTTCGAGTATTCTAGAGTTGGTAGTACTTGGTAGAATACATTTTAGTGTGTTGTGCTGGAGCAATTAATTCTTCTACCGGACCTATTCCAGACGCACTGTTTAACCATATATGACGGATTTATCCGCTTATTCTCTGCAGTTCTCTGGTAGCAATTAAATCAGAGAGTGTATTCTCGAGTATTCTCGAGTTGGTAGTACTTGGTAGAACACATTTTAGTGTGTTGTGCTGGACCAATTAATTACTCTACCGCTCCTATGCCAGTCGCACTGTTCAATATTATATAACGGCCTTGTCCGCCGTTTTTATGCAGTTTTCTGGTAGCAATTAAATCGAAGAGTGTATTTTTAAGTATTAAAGAGTTGGCAGTACTTGGTAGAACACATTTTAGTATGTTGTGCTGGAGCAGTTAATTCTTCTACCGCTCCTATGCCAGTCGCACTGTTCAATCTTATATAACGGCTTTATCCGCCGTTTTTATGCAGTTTTCTGGTAGCAATTAAATCGAAGAGTGTATTTTTAAGTATTCTAGAGTTGGCAGTACATGGTAGAACTCATTTTAGTGTGTTGTGCTGGAGCAATTAATTATTCTACCGCTCCTATGCCAGTCGCACTGTTCAATCTTATATAACGGCCTTATCCGCCGGGTTTATGCAGTTTTATGGTAGCAATTAAATCAAAGTGTGTATTTTTGAGCATTCTAGAGTTGGTAGTACTGTAGACTACATTTTAGTGTGTTGTGCTGGAGCAATTAATTATTCTATCGCACCTATTCCAGTCCCACTATTTAACTATATATGACGGCTTTATCCGCCGTTTCTCTGCAGTTCTCTGGTAGCAATTAAATCAAAGAGTGTATTTTCGAGTATTCTAGAGTTGGTAGTACTTGGTATAATTCATTTTGGTGTGTTGTGCTTGAGCAATGAATTATTCTATCGCACCTATTCCAGACGCACTGTTTAACCATATATGACGGCTTTATCCGCCGTTTCTCTGCAGTTCTCTGGTAGCAATTAAATCAAAGAGTGTATTTTCGAGTATTCTAGAGTTGGTAGTACTTGGTAGAATACACTTGAGTGTGTTGTGCTGGAGCGATTAATTATTCTACCGCACCTATTCCAGACGCACCGTTAAACACATATGACGGCTTTATTCGCCGTTTCTCTGCAGTTCTCTGGTAGCAATTAAATTAAAGAGTGTGTTTTCGAGTATTCTAGAGTTGGTAGTACTTGGTAGAATACATTTTAGTGTGTTGTGCTGGAGCAATTAATTATTCTACCGCTCCCATTCCAGTCCCACTGTTTAACCATATATGAATGCTTTATCCGCCGTTTCTCTGCAGTTGTCAGGTAGCAATTAAATCAAAGAGTGTATTTTCGAGTATTCTAGAGTTGGTAGCACTTGGTAGAATACATTTTAGTGTATTGTGCTGGAGCAATTAATTATTCTACAGCAACTATTCCAGACGCACTGTTTAACCTTACATGACGGCTTTATCCGCCATTTCTCTGCAGTTCTCAGGTAGCAATTAAATCAAAGAGTGTATTTTCGAGTATTCTAGAGTTGGTAGTACTTGGTAGAATACATTTTAGTGTGTTGTGCTGGAGCAATTAATTATTCTACCGCTCCTATTCCAGTCCCACTGTTTAACCATATATGACGGCTTTATCCGCCGTTTCTCTGCAGTTGTCAGGTAGCAATTAAATCAAAGAGTGTATTTTCGAGTATTCTAGAGTTGGTAGCACTTGGTAGAATACATTTTAGTGTGTTGTGCTGGAGCAATTAATTATTCTACCGCTCCCATTCCAGTCCCACTGTTTAACCATATATGAATGCTTTATCCGCCGTTTCTCTGCAGTTGTCAGGTAGCAATTAAATCAAAGAGTGTATTTTCGAGTATTCTAGAGTTGGTAGCACTTGGTAGAATACATTTTAGTGTATTGTGCTGGAGCAATTAATTATTCTACAGCAACTATTCCAGACGCACTGTTTAACCTTACATGACGGCTTTATCCGCCATTTCTCTGCAGTTCTCAGGTAGCAATTAAATCAAAGAGTGTATTTTCGAGTATTCTAGAGTTGGTAGTACTTGGTAGAATACATTTTAGTGTATTGTGCTGAAGCGATTAATTATTCTACCGCACCTATTCCAAACGCACTGTTAAACACATATGACGGTTTTATCCGCAGTTTCTCTGCAGTTCTCTGGTAGCAATTAAATTAAAGAGTGTGTTTTCGAGTATTCTAGAGTTGGTAGTACTTGGTAGAATACATTTTAGTGTGTTGTGCTGTAGCAATTAATTATTCTACCGCTCCTATTCCAGTCCCACTGTTTAACAAATATGACGGCTTTATCCGCCGTTTCTCTGTAGTTCTCTGGTAGCAATTAAGTCAAAGAGTGTATTTTCGAGTATTCTAGAGTTGGTAGTACTTGGTAGAACACATTTTAGTGTGTTGTGCTGGAGCAATTAATTATTCCACCGCTCCTATTCCAGTCCCACTGTTTAACAAATATGACGGCTTTATCCGCCGTTTCTATGCAGTTCTCTGGTAGCAATTAAATCAAAGAGTGTGTGTTTGAGTTTTCTAGAGTTGCTAGTACTTGGTAGAATACATTTTAGTGTGTTGTGCTGGAGCAATTAATTATTCTACCGCTCCCATTCCAGTCCCACTGTTTAACCATATATGAATGCTTTATCCGCCGTTTCTCTGCAGTTGTCAGGTAGCAATTAAATCAAAGAGTGTATTTTCGAGTATTCTAGAGTTGGTAGCACTTGGTAGAATACATTTTAGTGTATTGTGCTGGAGCAATTAATTATTCTACAGCAACTATTCCAGACGCACTGTTTAACCTTACATGACGGCTTTATCCGCCATTTCTCTGCAGTTCTCAGGTAGCAATTAAATCAAAGAGTGTATTTTCGAGTATTCTAGAGTTGGTAGTACTTGGTAGAATACATTTTAGTGTGTTGTGCTGGAGCAATTAATTATTCTACCGCTCCTATTCCAGTCCCACTGTTTAACCATATATGACGGCTTTATCCGCCGTTTCTCTGCAGTTCTCTGATAGCAATTAAATCAAAGAGTGTATTTTCGAGTATTCTAGAGTTGGTAGTACTTGGTATAATTCATTTCAGTGTATTGTGCTTGTGCAATTAATTATTCTATCGCACCTATTCCAGTCCCACTGTTTAACCATATATGAATGCTTTATCCGCCGTTTCTCTGCAGTTCTCAGGTAGCAATTAAATCAAAGAGTGTATTTTCGAGTATTCTAGAGTTGGTAGTACTTGGTAGAATACATTTTAGTGTATTGTGCTGGAGCAATTAATTATTCTATCGCAACTATTCCAGACGCACTGTTTAACCATATATGACGGCTTTATTCGCCGTTTCTCTTCAGTTCTCTGGTAGCAATTAAATCAATGAGTGTATTTTCGAGTATTCTAGAGTTGGTAGTACTTGGTAGAATACATTTGAGTGTGTTGTGCTGAAGCGATTAATTATTCTACCGCACCTATTCCAAACGCACTGTTAAACACATATGACGGTTTTATCCGCAGTTTCTCTGCAGTTCTCTGGTAGCAATTAAATTAAAGAGTGTGTTTTCGAGTATTCTAGAGTTGGTAGTACTTGGTAGAATACATTTTAGTGTGTTGTGCTGGAGCAATTAATTATTCTACCGCTCCTATTCCAGTCCCACTGTTTAACAAATATGACGGCTTTATCCGCCGTTTCTCTGTAGTTCTCTGGTAGCAATTAAGTCAAAGAGTGTATTTTCGAGTATTCTAGAGTTGGTAGTACTTGGTAGAACACATTTTAGTGTGTTGTGCTGGAGCAATTAATTATTCCACCGCTCCTATTCCAGTCCCACTGTTTAACAAATATGACGGCTTTATCCGCCGTTTCTATGCAGTTCTCTGGTAGCAATTAAATCAAAGAGTGTGTGTTTGAGTTTTCTAGAGTTGCTAGTACTTGGTAGAATACATTTTAGTGTGTTGTGCTGGAGCAATTAATTATTCTATCGCACCTATTCCAGTCCCACTGTTTAACCATATATGACGCCCTTATCCGCCGTTTTTATGCAGTTTAATAAGAGCTATGCATTTTTACTTAGCGCAATTAATTTGCAATTAATTAGCAATTAATTCTCACTAAATCAAAAACTATGTATTTCCTTTTTTTTCCGATTGAGCCAGCACACGGTTTTTGCCAGCTCAGTCATGGTTTCTTTTAAAAAAAACAGAGCAATTTTTATTTAGCGCAATTAAATAGCAATTAATTAGCACTAAATCATTATATATTTCTTTTATTGTTGTGCTATTTTGGCTGAGCCAGCTTAAGAGACCTGTTTTTAAAGTATGATATTATTGTAGTATTTTTATTATTATATGCTATTGACGTCGTTTGGAAGCACGCTGTTAGGATCTGGCAACAATGACATGTCTTTAAAACTTTGCGTTATTTTAAATTTATTTTGTTTGTTTGTTTGTTTGTTTTTGGGCGAGGAATCAGGATGGCGGAGCATCCTTCGTTCCTCATGGCACCGATTGCTATGATCATTTGGCCGACCCTACTAGAATTTAGCCGAATCTGGGGGAATTCCACCCCCAGTAGGGATTTTTAACGTGCCAAACATCACACTGACACGGGACCTACAGTTTTACTTCCTATCTGAGAAAGCATGTTTTTAATTTTTCTCCGCTATGAAAAATTACCAGCTCGGCCGGGGATCGAACCTGCGATTATTTGGATTATGAAGTAAACATGCAAACCACTAATCCACCGAGGCTGGCTATTTTAAATTTATGTTTGTTGTTTTGTTTATTTCTATATTTCCTTGAGTTACGTCTTCATATGGAAAAAATTATATGCATTTTTATTGTATAGATTTATTTACCTAACAGTACTAACAGAACCAGAACTAGTAAGTGGTACGTTAGATTACTCAATATCATTTTTTTTCTTTTGTTACGGGTTAGTACTACAGATTTTTATAACTGCTGTTCCTGTCTCTTCCGTAAGTAAATTTGAAGTTATATAACCCCGTTAAACGTGTGAACATAGTTTAATTTTCAATTAGTCACAAGTAACCTCGCAAAAGACTATCATTAAAAAACAAATAGATCCTGATATGTAAGTTCCACGTTTTCATTTGCTAAATCTTTTAGAGTGAAATCAAATTTTCGCATCTAAAATGTGATACAAATATGGCTAATGGCTAAATCTATGAAAGCCGTTCTGTGTATTGTACTTGTTATTTCCATTGTATACAGTATGAGATTACAGTACGAGAGTTTACCCTTTAAATAAAAGATTAGTAAATATGCGAGCTTGTATAGATTATCAAATGCACTAATTATTGAATATAGTTATAGCTTGTTTAAAAGAACATGTTTATGATAGGAAATAATTTAATTATTTTGCAGTTTTGTAAAACCATTAGATTAGTTGTTTATAACAGAGACAACAATAAAATAGAATCTTAAATTGATATGATTATTACAGACGGAAACTGAAATATTAATATTTGCGAACAACAGAAAACCTACCAGAAAGCAATCTTAACTAAAAGCAGTCGGAATGTACGTTTATAAATTTCTTTATAAAAATTCCGACGAAGTTATTTAATTTAAGCAATTGCATAAGAATTTTATGAATTTCTGTTAATTTTAATCAATGCTCTACCACCTAATTGATACGGTTTTAATTACTTTACGTGTCATACGTATGGAACCTATGTAGTTAATTATAATGACAAAACCATCCTATTAAGATAAACCTTTGAACTGTCTTTGTGTACTATATTCAGATTTTATGTACATATTTGGGAATATGCTAGAAATTAATTAACTTATATCACCTGATCGATTAATTATATATATATATATATATTGAAGCAACACAAGAAAATAAATAAGGATAATCCCATAACTATTTTGAAAGTTTTTATATTTTAAAATGTGCATTTATAGTTGTTCTATTTAATTACAGTTTTTATCAAAATACACTTTGATATAAACTAAATTAATTTTAGATATAAAGTATGTGGTGTATTCATTCAATACCTGTCTCAATAAAATTAAATTGTTGAATGTACTTTACATGAAATACCCCATCATAATTGCAACGTAAATTAAAATTTGATAAATTAATTCACACGGAGAACAAAAGGACATATATTTATGTAATTGTATTGCTGTAATTAATGAGTTCATTTATTTTAAGCATTCGTTGCTTATTTTTAGCTGTTGACATGTTAGATCATAAATCTTGAATAGGTACACCGGTATACTTATTTTTGTATTAAATTAAAAATTTATAACCGAATTCAAATGTATGTGTAATTAATATTACAATTCATTATATTTACATTTTAGAGTATCAATTAAACAGGAAAACTAATTGTTTATTTCATAAATATGTAATAAGCTTCCAATTAAATAATAATTCGCAACTAAAGCGGTTTATATAATACATATAGTATGTATTTAATTTGCAATATTAATTAATGAATATTTTATATATCATAAAATAAACAAAAATAAAAAAGTAGAAAAGAACATACACTAATTTTAAATATATAACTTACATATATTTGTAAACGAAAATAAGAAAAGATATAGTTTAGCAGGAGCTTCTTGTTTTTTAAATTAAAAATTGTATTGAAACGAAAATTTTGGACTAAGATTAAATTATGTTAAAAATGAAGTAAAAATATTTTTACTTGTTGAAATTAAATTATAAATTTTATACAGCTTACAAAAACAAAACAAAGGTTAGAACTTTAAATATATAACGAACATATATAAGTTTAATAAAAGTTTCTTGGTTTCAGAAATTGGTTTAAGCAAAAACATAATAAAATTAAAATTGTTGCAAAATCAAACAAAAAAATAAATGTAAAATATTTTAAGCTCTTTAAGCTTTCTTAATAACTTAATGTAAAGAAAACTTGAAAACTGAATCAATCAATATTTAGTAGTTTATTGATTTTGTTATCAATTGATAACAATTATCGATGCAAATTAATCAAATTTGGCTTGAAATAGGCCATTTTCTAAATTTAATTAATTTACACTAAAACAGGGGCACGTCGATTTTGGCTTTTACAGCGTCAGCTTTTCTGCCGTTAAAATTTAAATTAATTAGGTTAAAATGCTCCCATATATTCGATTGTAATTGGTTTTTAAGTTTTCCGTAAAATAGTACGTTCATGCATGTACACTAAAATAAGTAAATTGTATTTAAATATGTGCTTAATTTCACGTATATGCAAATATCTTGGGTATTAAATGTATTTGATAAAATATTTGGAAAGGGGAAATCAAATATGTATAATTATTTATTTATTTAACCTTTACCCAAAAAAAGGACAACTATTCTACAGCATACTGCAGCAAATTATAATGATAATAATAATAATTGAGCACGATACGTTTTGTAGCAGTTCATTGTGAATCTTTAATTTGTTATTGTGTACGCAATGGTTTATTAATAGCAACGAGAAATTTAAAAAGATGAACTATAATGATAATACACAGATCGTTTAATTCAGGAAATACCAAAAAACATTTAATTTGTATAAAAATATATATTTCTTGAAATTATACTTAACTAATAATTATTTTAAAACGGACATTTAAAATTTTTTCTACTTAATTAAAAAACTGATTACAATTAATTTAAATTAATGTCGTTAATTTAGTAAAACCAATACAATGTTTTAGTAAGAGATAAACTGTTTTGTATATATTGTTCAAATATATTTATTATTCAATTATAAGTAACTTTATTTTTTAACTTAAATTTTATTTATAGTTAATTAATAATTGGGGGTAAGTTTAATAACAAAATGGGGGGGGGTAGTTGTAATGATTTAGAACATATTTTCCTTATAAGCATGTGTATAAGCATGATCGCTTCCTGATAGTTTACGAGGAAATTGCATTTCAAATTTTAAGTAGGCCCCTGTTGTAAAAACTTTTAAATTAAAAACACTAAAGAAGCAAAGGGACTCGATGTAAGTGACTCATTTTCAGGGTAAAATAAACAAAGAAGTTGTTTAAGCCAGTACACAACACGTGCATGCACAGACGAAATTCGATATTAACGTCATTGTTTATGTTTATAGTAACGGTCATTTTCAACAACATTGTTTTCTATTGCAGTCCATTTGCCCCATCACGTCAGGTTTTTGACATAACCTCAAAAAGTCTTCACAGCCACACAAAAATAAAAAACAGTGCTGGCCTGGGAGTCAAGCCATTTTTACTATACGTTTTTGGGGTTGCTGAAACTGAATCCAAAGTCCAGTTTACCCCATCACTTCAGGTTTTCGACATAACCTAAAAAAGTCTTCACAGCCACACAAAAATAAAAAACAATGCTGGCCTGTGGGGTCAAGCCATTTTTTTACTATATGTTTTTGGGGTCGCTAAAACCGAACTCAAAGTTCATTTTAAGGGTAAAGGGTTATGTCGAAAACCTGACGTGATAGGGATCACGTCAGGTTTTCGACATAACCTAGAAAAGTCTTAAAACCAATCCCAATTAGCCCGTTATACCTAATATATTGAAACTCATAATCTCTTAACCCTATAACCATTCGACCCCTTCACACCTTGACCCCATAACCTCTTTACCCTATAACCATAAATTCCAATAACCATAGCGCAATTTATCATCGACCAGCATTTTTTTATTATTTCCTGCAATTTTAAACCATAATGTTAAAATTTTCGTAAACATGTATGTCGTTTTTCTTGATTATTCGTCATTTCAGACACTCATCTTTCACCCCTTAAAAGGTTTTCAGCTTCCATGGTTACACCCTGTATATGGGTAATATATTATAATATAAATATAATTTTTAGATATTTTTATCAAAATATTTAATATCGAAGAAATGTGAATATGTGAAATTGAACACAAAACAATTTAGTTAATGTTAGTGTATGCAACGAATCTTTTATTTTATGAAAAACATGAGAAATAATTACTGATATAGGGGAGCAGTTACAGATACTGCGTTTAATTTATAACATCAAATAGAAAATAAACTGAAACATTAAAACCAAAAATATGTCCTTTTTCAATGTAGATTAATTGGTATTAGTTAATTAAAAAATATGTAAAAAAACAAAAAATTATTGAAAAATACGTTAGCGATTTTACTAGCAATTGATCGATTTAAACCTACTATGAACGTTTCTTTTACAAATTTTATGTAGATCAGCTTCCAATGATTTTTTATTCATATATGTATTTTGCTTAATTTGTCGCTGATACGCCGCTACAAGGCTAAAATTGCTCACGAATAGCGAGATTAAGTCACATCTGGCAACACCGTATTTATATATTTTTTCTTATTTTTGTTTCAATAAGTTTTTTGAATTTTTTTGCTTGTTTTTCATGTCTTCGGTCCCCCCTTTCGTTATTTTGCGCCCCCTTAAGAGGCCGCGCCCCACAGTTTGAAAATGACGGATGTTTAGAGGTTACACCGATAAAATTTTGATAACCACCTATTTCTGTATCATCCTAATGAAGATATCTTTATTATAGGCAAGGTTGATGTTATTTTCAATTTTTAAATCTAATGATTTATTTATAGTGTATAACAGAATATCTCATTAAAATAAAAATATCATGGATATTTTCTAATAATAATAAATATGAACATTAATATCAACATATTTGTCGCATTTATAGTTCATGAATGCACATATCCCGATCCCGTTATTAAATCACCACCAATTGTGCATTTTTAATACCCCCACCATAAAATGCTGTGTATTTATTGACCTACAAACAAGGTTTCTCTTTAACCACTTCTGCTCCTTTTCCAATCGGTACGGGGATACACTATAAGTTTGGATTATATAAATAGCTCATAAACTATTTCCCTCAAAAAATATTTGATGTTCCCTAGTGCCGGAAATTGTACAATTTATTCCCTCTTTGATATCCGTCCTGGCAAAGTAGCCCCTAAATTTTTTTCAGGATATGCCTACATATCTACGTATATCGACAGAATATATGGTTCTGCGGATTTTATTGTTTATAAGCTCATAATCCACTTCGGTATCTAAGCAGTTGTTTCGTTTAAAATGCAAAAGCCGCGAACAAACGCGAGAGAGAAGGCACCAAAAAACGGAACGCCGTTGCGGCTACGAAGAAGGAAGCCTGTCTCGGCATATTCGAAACTGCGGAAGCATTCTAGAAAACGAAATGGTTTTGCATTATAGTATGTGTTAGCGGTTCGCAATATTTCAATACATCGCTACCAACTGTTTTTCTTTATCTGTCTTTTTTACCTTCTGTACAAAATCTTTGAATAAGCCAGTCGCAAACTATAATAGATTGTTTGGAGTGAATTGTTTTTGGACTGACGGCCATTAGCCCCGCGTTCCGACACTGACGGATGTCTCTCTTTAAAGATCCACAAAAAGCTACCCTCGAAGAAGAAGGATGAAATATCGGTGTCTAAAAAAATGCACCCTCCATTTGTTTGAAACTCTGCGAATTTAATATTAGTTAAAATGTCGTTTGACGTTGACGTCCAGGGTGCCCTCATAAAGTGTCTATGGTTTAAACTGAAATATTACCGGAGATTATTTTCTAAATTGAGCCGAATTAAATCTTTTCGCGGTGAAGAAGTTTCTTAATTGTTTTTTTTTTAGGAAAAGTTGAATGGGAAACGTACTCGTTTTCACGCAGCGGGATTCCCCGGGCTGCTCTAAAGGAGGCCTCTTTTAAGGACATTTTTCAAAAACAGATAAGATCCTAACATCTTAAGTCAGATAGACTGTCAAAATAATTTATTGCTGTTATTAAGAATTATATTAAGTTTATTAATATTTTCTGGGCGGTTTTTAAAATTAAAGTGTTGAGTGAAAATAATTTTTTTTAAATAATTTAGTAAAAGAAAAGGCATTCTATTGTAACGTTCTTTTTAAAATAATAACAAAAATGCTGTTTAAAATCGTCTATTAATAAAGAAAAGATTATTTACAATGCACTTAATTAAAAACACTATAACTATAAACTATTTAACAAACTAGGTATTTACAAATGTATATGCGGACTATTTATATAAAAACTATTTATGTATTACAATAATTATTAACATTTATTTATTCAGAGTACATTTCACAGTGCAGGTCAAACATTAACTGACTCCTTCAACCCGCGAACTCAATTTATATCTTTCATACGATGACTCATACATCTAGAATGTTCGATGACGGGTTGATGAGTCATACATGCAGCTGTTTATAAGTGACGTGAATGAGGCGTGTCGATGAGTCATACTCGCAGGTGTTGATAAATGAGTCATACAGTTGATGACTCATACACCTAGAATGTTTGATGACGTCATATGTGGGTTTACTATTCGTTACACTGTTAATATTACTGTTATTGTTTTAACAATTATTTTAAATCCTTTAAAAGTAGTTTTAAAACACAACAGAGAAAATAATCAGTTATAAGCAACAATTACAAATAAAATTTAATAAACAAATCCACATAATATGTTGTAATGGAAGGGGAACAGCGAGACAGCTACGTGACGATAATGGTGACCTTTACTAGCGAATATATCCTGCATTTTTATTAGTTACATTAAAACGGTAATACTTTTTCTGATTGCAACTATTTAGCTCGAACAAATTAAGTACGTTATAAATTTTTGTGTATAGTAGGGTATAAATATAAGTATAGTCGAATTACGCATTTGTAATAGTTTTAAAAGATAAAGATACTGTTACTTATATTAAAGTGACGAGTTCTTCAAAATGATACAGAAATATACTAGAAATGAGTAATAAATTAATAAAAATCTTATTAGAGAAAGGAATTATTTCATAAGAACAGCATTTAAATTACAAAAAATACTAACTAAAAGCACTAAAGCAGTAAAAATGAATTGAATCCAGCTTATTTATATTGTTAGGTCACTGTTCTAAGAATTACTTTTCGGTTATCAGATAACATTATTTTATAGTTTCGTTCTTTATTTTATTTACTTAAAGTTTGGTAGATTTTGTTACTTATAATAAACTGATTTTGTATTGAAAAGCCCGTTTTCTAAATTATTAAATTATACTTAAGCTAGAATTCATTTTTGATTAGTATGAAATAATATTACAACCTGTTTTACTTATGATGTTAGGTGCTTTATTGAAAATATTGTAAACCACTAAATTATTATAGGTACATATAGGTGGTTATACTGCTCCCCAGTGACGCTTCAACTGCTAGAAACCGTCCGTGATACAACCCATTTACTAACTTTGGTTATGCATACACAGATTGTATACCGGTTTACCATTAATGTAAACAATTGGTAAAAATTACTAACAAGAAAATGGAATATACCTGACAGACGTCTCAATTTCATTCTCAAGAAAACCAAATATAAATGACAAAAATTAGAAAACGTGTGGGTAAAAATTAATAAAATTATTATCACGTTAAACTATTAATAATATAGACAATTCCAAGTACAGAAAGTGAAGTTTTATTAAACAGAACAATTAAAAATAATAATAATAGCTACAACCCATTACCTGGCCAGCCAGTAGCCAGGCCCCCAGCAACCATAATTATAATAATAATTATAATCAGAATATATTCTAAATAAAATAAATGCACATAAACACATAAAATGCCGTACATATTTGTACATGATATTATGAAATTCTTCAGAGTGTAAACTGCTTTAGTTGTCTTTGTATTCTAGAAATTTGTGCACATTCAAGTTAATATATATTAAAATACAAAAATTAAATTTTAGTTGCGTCTAGGACATTTTCAGCAAAGTTCAAAATTTAATCTACTTCATATATGTATATATGTAAAAGTATTTCAACAAAATTGAATTTTCTCTCTAGAACATTTTCTAGAATATTATTCAGACTTAATTAATTTGAAAACTACCAGATAAGTATTCGAAAGACTAGATAACTACAATTTTTAAATATTGTAAACCATCTACTAACTTTCATTCCCAATTATTTGCATGAACGAACCTAATGAATCTTGTTCGTGCTTCGAGTGGCTATCTAGATTTATTCCACTCGGTTTATTTGTTCATATAAGTACCTTCATCATGAAAGGTATTTGACTAACCTAGTTAGAATATCTACTCAATTTGCTTCAACTTACAAGGCAGGCCGCGTTGTTACTGCTACTGTAATTCCAACAGTATCAAGTCAACCATTCATTAGCTTTGGGATTGATAAGCCTTATGCTCTACGTTTACCATTTCCTTCATGTCCGCACTTGACTAACACCTGCCAACCGACTTAAATCTAATCTACAAATAGATCCTCACAGAAATTGTACAAATCTCGTTTTGAGAAATCTGCACTGATGGAATTTTACTGGGTCGTAAAGTTTTAAAGGCGAAGAACTTTTTTTCCATAACGTTTCATAATAAATTCTCTAGAGAAGTATTCCCGCCAGTACGATCTGCTTTTTAAAATGTATTCTGTGTAAGTTTTATCATTCGATTTGTTATTAAAATATAGATCTTGAGAGAGAGTATATATATACAGGGTGATTTTTTTAAAGCGGTCGTTAGACGTTTCTCAGAATCTACTAAAGTGAGACGAACGAAATTTGGTATGCGTCTATAACTCTGCACAATCTATCTTGCTAAAATATTTTCATCAAGATTCTACTTCCGGTTATACCGGAAGTTGCCATCAACTTTCTTATTTTAAATAGAACCATACATTTTTTTTTATCATCATCGAATCGACCATTCAATTTGCTTAATTGCCAATCTAGGTTGTGCCAATCTAGTTGCCATGGTTTTCAAGATATTCAATTATTTTGGTAAAAATAGCTGCTTGCAGAGTGTTTTTCAAAAAATCGTAGTTTCCGAACCGCTCTTTAGAATAAATAGGAAAAAATTGTGTTTTATAGAAAAAAGTACATTTTATCAGCTCAGTAACCTCTGAGTTTAAATCGATGATTAGAAAGACCGTAAAAAATTGTTGAACTTTTAAAATTAGAAAAGCAAAAAAATCATTTTTTTCAAATGGAAGCACTAGTTTTTTTTTTACAGGAATCGACAGATATTCTGATTTGGAAGATTTTTTCTTTAATGGTCGATATGGCTACGGCCAACCGTTTTCTAGTAATAGGCACTTTTCTGAAAAAAATGTTTCAAATTTGTTTTGAAAGAGCGTAGTAGCCTTTGGACTATGCGATTTTCGGTGTTGCTGTGGTTACCATCATAATATTCGCGTCAAAACTTTTCAGTTTTGTATTAGTTTTGTCTTTATTACGCAAATAACTCCTATAATGCAGAACGAAATTGTTAATCGTCGTTTTCGTTACACAAACGAGCAAATTTTCGATTTGTTTTTATGTTTTGGTGAATGTAACCGAATTGTAGCTAGAACATGTCGACTCTTCAATGAAAAATATCCCCATTTGCCGGCTATGACCCCGAATAAATTTCGAAGATTAAAAAACAATTTTATAAATTTTGGAAAAACAACATTTAACAGAAGAAACACGCGGTGGGTCCTGACAGAAGAGGCTGAAATAAATATTTTGGCTTATTTTGAAGCCCATCCTCGGGCTTCTATTCGATCAGCATCTCTGGATTCTCGGCTGCATTATTCCACAATTCAGAGAATATTACGAAAGCATAAGAAGCATCCGTTTTCGTTTATTCGGCTGCAAAAGCTACGGAGAACAGATTATCCTAGAAGAGTCCAATTTTGTGAAGAAACGTTGCTTCGAATTCAAGAGGACCAAAACTTTTTGAGGAATATTATTTGGACGGACGAAGCAAAATTCGACCAAAACGGAATTACAAACAGACGAAATAGACACTTCTGGGCGTATGAAAATCCCCGAATTGTAGAAACTGTTGACAACCAACAAAAATTTAAAGTTAATGTCTATTGTTTAATCCTGTATGACCAAATTAGATTTGTATTATACAACGACAACCTAAACGGAGCACGTTACGTGGAAATTTTACAGGACAGCGTGGTGCCATTTGTTGATAATTTACCTTTACAACAGATGAGAAGCTGTTGGTATCAAATGGATGGCGCCCCTCCGCATAACACAAGAGCTGTGGATCGGCAATTGACAACCATGTTTGAGGACAGATGGTTAGGAAATCAAGGACCCTGGCGGTGGCCACCGAGATCACCAGATTTAACGCCTCTGGACTTCTATTTATGGGGAGTCATAAAAAGCAAAGTTTATGACAGAGTTGTCGATTCTATTTAGGACCTAATCAACCGTATCAACGTTGCGTTCGAAGAGATTGACCCGGCAGAGCTGTCTAAAGCGACTACGCACGGAGTCCATTCACGAATGGAAATGTGTTTGCGGGAAAACGGCGAACACATAGAGCATTTATTGTAATATTGTTAAAATTAAATTATTAAATTGTCATTAATTATTAAATTGTTATTAAATCATTATTTTTCTGGTTTAGTTTACTTTCCACTGTTAAAAAGGACCATTTGTCTTAAATAGTTGGTGTTATGACTAAGAATACTGTCCTGTACACGCCGTTTAACTTGTTCGAATTTGAAAGCAAGAATAAAAAAGACAATAAAAAAAATACAAAAAAGATAATCTGTTCTCCGTAGCTTTTGCAGCCGAATAAACGAAAACGGATGCTTCTTATGCTTTCGTAATATTCTCTGAATTGTGGAATAATGCAGCCGAGAATCCAGAGATGCTGATCGAATAGAAGCCCGAGGATGGGCTTCAAAATAAGCCAAAATATTTATTTCAGCCTCTTCTGTCAGGACCCACCGCGTGTTTCTTCTGTTAAATGTTGTTTTTCCAAAATTTATAAAATTGTTTTTTAATCTTCGAAATTTATTCGGGGTCATAGCCGGCAAATGGGGATATTTTTCATTGAAGAGTCGACATGTTCTAGCTACAATTCGGTTACATTCACCAAAACATAAAAACAAATCGAAAATTTGCTCGTTTGTGTAACGAAAACGACGATTAACAATTTCGTTCTGCATTATAGGAGTTATTTGCGTAATAAAGACAAAACTAATACAAAACTGAAAAGTTTTGACGCGAATATTATGATGGTAACCACAGCAACACCGAAAATCGCATAGTCCAAAGGCTACTACGCTCTTTCAAAACAAATTTGAAACATTTTTTTCAGAAAAGTGCCTATTACTAGAAAACGGTTGGCCGTAGCCATATCGACCATTAAAGAAAAAATCTTCCAAATCAGAATATCTGTCGATTCCTGTAAAAAAAAAACTAGTGCTTCCATTTGAAAAAAATGATTTTTTTGCTTTTCTAATTTTAAAAGTTCAACAATTTTTTACGGTCTTTCTAATCATCGATTTGAACTCAGAGGTTACTGAGCTGATAAAATGTACTTTTTTCTATAAAACACAATTTTTTCCTATTTATTCTAAAGAGCGGTTCGGAAACTACGATTTTTTGAAAAACACTCTGCAAGCAGCTATTTTTACCAAAATAATTGAATATCTTGAAAACCATGGCAACTAGATTGGCACAACCTAGATTGGCAATTAAGCAAATTGAATGGTCGATTCGATGATGATAAAAAAAATGTATGGTTCTATTTAAAATAAGAAAGTTGATGGCAACTTCCGGTATAACCGGAAGTAGAATCTTGATGAAAATATTTTAGCAAGATAGATTGTGCAGAGTTATAGACGCATACCAAATTTCGTTCGTCTCACTTTAGTAGATTCTGAGAAACGACCGCTTTAAAAAAATCACCCTGTATATATATATATATATATATATATATATATATATATATATATATATATATATACAGGGTGTCCTGTTTAACAGCCTACACTCAATCATTCGGACTGACTTCTGGCTACAGCAATGAAATTAAAAGGACTTTGCATAATTTGACCTCTAGTTTACGAAATCAGTGTTAGAACCCATCTTGGTACTTTTGCTGGTACCGGATATGACGTCATCGGGATTTTTCTAAATAGTACCATTAGGTTTCAAATATGAAAATCGATAGCAAATGCGATTCTGAATAAAAAAGTATTAAGGTAATACAGGCCTAAAATGCATAATAACGGAGCTAGAACCATTTAACGGGTTCTGTCCTATTTAACAGTCTACACTCAATCATTCGGACTTGCTTATGGCTAAAGCAATGAAATTAAAAGAACTTTGCATAATTCGACCTCTAGTTTACGAAATCAGTATTAGAACCCATCTTGGAACTTTTGCTGGTACCGAATATGAAGTCATCAGGATTTTGTTTAAAATGGAATCGGTATGTTTTAAAACATACAAACAGTGTTAGAAAACTTTTTAGTGCTTATGAGATATCACAAGTATTGTTCTGTGGTTAATGATTAAATATCAGCAACTCTATATTTTTATACGTTGCGGTCTAGATGGTAATAACCGTTCTTGTTGCTGTACACGCTATGGTGTTAAAAAATTAGATAAGGAAATAAAGGTTTTTTGGTATTGGGTCTGCTGTTACCTATTGAATAAGTACTATTTTTGTATCTAATACAGGTAAGTCGAACATCTCCTCTACTAGAAATCTAAATCTTAACATTAGGATATTAAAGAGATTAGTTTGGTTAGTATCATTTTGATTCTAAAATTAAAAGCGCATTTGTTTGATGAATGTTATAACATAAGCGATTGAGTTAAGTGGTCGTGGCAGATATTATATCTGGTGACATAAGGTGGAATCGCACATGAGAAAGTTCTATTTATTAAAACTCGTTATAGCGGTTTGGTAACAATGTTCCATTATTCGCTAATAGTCCAGTCAAATCCAGTCAACAAATAGCGGAAAGGTGAGATAAGTCCTTCCTTGTGGGTTGTCAAATAACAAAGAATAAATGAAAGTCAACAAAATGTAGGGCTCGAAGAGATAATAAACCACGCTCCTTAACGGTTTTTGTCGTTTTTTTCGAAACTATCAGATGAAGGAATTTAGGTAAAATAAAGTTTATTTAAATCCCTACCAAAAATTTTCAAATGCTTTTTCGTGCCTCGCCTTCTTTTTGTGTTATCGCAGAAAGAAAATATGTCATACATGGACCCCATAAGCACTAAAAAGTGATTTCCTAAGCTCTAAATGTAACTACACTACTCCTGTCAACTCCATTGCTATAGCCAGAAGCCAGTTCGACTGATTGAGTGTAGACTGTTAAACAGGACATCCCGTTAAGTGGTTCTAGCACCGTTATTATGCATTTTAGACCTTTATTACCTTAATACTTTTGTATTCAGAATCACATTTTCTATCGATTTTCATATTTAAAACCTAATGGTACCATATAAAAAAGTCCCGATGACGTCATATCCGGTACCAGCAAAAGTACCAAGATGGGTTCTAATACTGATTTCGTAAACTAGAGGTCGAATTATGCAAAGTCCTTTTAATTTCATTGATGTACCCAGAAGTCAGTCCGAATGATTGAGTGTAGACTGTTAAACAGGACCGAACCCGTTAAGTGGTTCTAGCTCCGTTATTATGCATTTTAGGCCTGTATTACATCAATACTTTTGTATTCAGAATCGCATTTGCTATCCATAGCAGATGGAATAAATATAAAAGCAACTAACTCAGAAAGATGTAATAACACAAGGTTTCACTGATAGCAGCCAACCGCACATTTGCAGTATCGGCCTGAAGACACTGAGTTTTCAGTGCAACAACAAACGTCACTACGGAGGCAGCTAAAGCCACTACCGTGACCAACTGCAAATGTGCGGTTGGCTGCTATCAGTGAAACCTTGTGTTGTTACATCTTTCTGAGTTAGTGGCTTTTATATTTATTCCATCTGCTATGCCGTCCTGATGATCACTAATAAGTGTGAAACACGTGTAGACGGCTGCAACTTATGTTTTCTTTCTTCTCTGTTGCGCGATATCCCATTATTATAGCACTTTCTTGTATATCTCTACGCGCATTATTACTTCTAATCATTGATATTATACTTTGGGATTGGTTGTCTCACGGTAGTGGCTTTAGCTGCCTCCGTAGTGACGTTTGTTGTTGCACTGAAAACTCAGTGTCTTCAGGCCGATACTGCAAATGTGCGGTTGGCTGCTATCAGTGAAACCTTGTGTTGTTACATCTTTCTGAGTTAGTTGCTTTTATATTTATTCCATCTGCTATGCCGTGCTGATGATCACTAATAAGTGTGAAACACGTGTAGACGGCTGCAACTTATGTTTTCTTTCTTCTCTGTTGCGCGATATCCCATTATTATAGCACTTTCTTGTATATCTCTATGCGCATTATTACTTCTAATCATTGATATATATATATATATATATATATATATATATATATATATATATATATATATATATATATATATATATATATATATATATATATATATATATATATATATATATATATATATATATATATATATATATATATATATATATATATATATATATATATATATATATATATATATATATATATATATA